>CM073769.1:10251123-10853180 GCA_037158775.1 Hetaerina titia | reverse complement strand
GTTGAATTGAAATCAGATAACATGTAAAATATTTATGACATTTTTACAGCAACAAGGATTGAAAAATAATCAGATAGCAGAGAAATGTTTTTAGGTAATCATCTACAATTACATTTGAACGAGGTGCGCATTACGCATGATTACCTTCATAATTCTGCTCCCGCTTGAATATTGGTTTCTTTAGCCACGCTGTCAACAGTTAACATCATCTCTTTGATACGCGGTGGGGCATGAGTGGGAACTCCGGATTGCAGGAACGGTTTCACTCTAACGCCAAAACGCTTTTCTTCGAGGAAAACACAACTTTGCTTCGCTCAGCACCGTGTGAACGATAGTTTTGCATTTGCAGGAATGATACAGACACAACAGAGACAGCACAGTTTACCGAAATATTTGATCCAAATTAACCATTTAAAAGTCCTGGATCTCTTCTATTAAAGAAGAAAATAAGATTGCGTTAACATTTCTTATTATTTTTATCTGTTTTCTTTTTATCTGTCCTCACGAAATAGTCAGTGATCTGATTGGAATAATTTGATTTGATTACGCGTAAAAAAAATTCCATCAAGATTTAACAACAAAAATAACATTATTCATCATGTGAAGAAAATCGGTCACATTCAACACAACTTAGAAACAAAATCTCTACCAGTTTACTGATCTATTGTGGAGTCTTCTTCCATCATTTTGATTGGAAAAATTTTCTCACTCTGAGCCTTGGATAGAAATCTAAATAGCATGAAGATTTACCGTGGTTCTCTTAGTCGCTATAAAAGTGAAATTTCTCCTTCAGTGTAGGAAATTCTTTCTCAATACCTAGAAGTTGTCGAATGAGAAAGTTGAGGTGAGGTATCCAAGATCTGTCTCAAAGGCCGATAAGGTCCAGAGTGTATTTTTCTCGATTTTATTCGGGTTCCGGCCTCATTTTGAATATAATGCTGAAAAATACATCATTAATCGTCTTTGAAATGTAAATAAATCATTTTATTAGGTACCCAGCACCGTGGTTCTACCACCATGGAGCCAGATATGTTTTGGGATGTAAACAGGACTGTCGGAAATTTTCCAGAGCGAGAAAGATATCTGTGATGCTGATTTGACCGCATCTTCTCTCAGACCGTAACTTAACTCATTGCGATGCTCGGACTAACTTGTTAAAGGCGAGATTCTTAGGGTGTCCAGAAATTCCAGGACAAAAACAGTCGATAATAAGAATATTAATTTCATTCTTCATGGGCCAGTGGGATCATTTTGGCAACCAAAGTAGTCGAGACAAGAATAAAGCATCACCCCCAAAAGGATGAATTTCAAGACTAGATGAACTATGCAAGGTCTTTCCCAAAAGTAGTAGGACTTTTATAATGCAACCATTTCAGAGAGTAAAAATCATTCGCCTTGACCGAGATACGAACCCGGATCCCTCGATATCCGGCCGAGTGCTTTAACCATTTAAGCTACCGAGACGTCCTCTTACACTATGAAATTTTGGGGGCTTTAAAGGAACAAGATGTTATGACGAAATACCGTACATACAATGTCACAGGCATTCGTAGTCGTGCGCGACGCGCCACAGTCCACGATGTTAATAAAGCCAATTTCAAACACTTAGGCTGTTCATACCTTAGACAAATTTCAAGAAACTGTAACAGTAACTTTAACGGAGTCACCCGCTATGTGTGCATTATAATGCAACCATTTTAGAGAGTAAAAATCATTCGCCTTGCAAAATTTCAGAGTGTAAGAGGACGTCTCGGTAGCTTAATTGGTTAAAGCACTCGGCCGGATATCGAGGGATCCGGGTTCGTATCCCGGTCAAGGCGAATGATTTTTACTCTCTGAAATGGTTGCACTATAATGCACACATAGCGGGTGACTCCATTAAAGTTACTATTACAGTTTCTTGGTAGTAGGACTTATTTTTCCCGGATAGACAGAAGAACGGGCGGCGGTTTCTTTGGCTGGTTTCGAGGGAGGGGAGTCTCAGGAAAGGCTGAAGGCCGGTGGCTCCCAGCCTTTGCGGAGTGCAGATCATTTGTTTGCGAAACCTCTAAAACTGACCTCTTTACGCTCGGTCATGAAGTGGTTATTGGAACAGCGCTACCCCATTAAATTTTGCGTGAAACTGAGCAAAATCGGGAAAGGGATTCACGACCTGCTCAAGGCAGCTTATAGTGATAACACCCTGAGTAGGTAGTTTTTTTTTGAGGGGCAGAAGTTGCTTTGGAGGAGGGTTGAGAAGATGTTGAAGAGCCAAACGTTCAGGACGCCCTTTGACCTCAAAAAGTGACGAAAATATTGCAAGAGTGAAGTGTTGGACAGAGATCGCAGATCAATTATTCGCATGTTTTCTGATGAACTTAGTTTCCCTTAAAGTAATGCGCATCGACTTGTGACCGAAAATATGGACATGAGAAAGGTGTGTGCGAAATTGGTGTCGCGAGTGCTCTTGGACGAAGAAAAGGAAACTCGCACGCGGATCTCTGCCAAGAGATTCTCGACCATGTGAGGAGTGAGGATCTAAATATTGCAGACAATGCCCCTCCAGACTTCTTCCTCTTCCCCCCGTCTATTACCTTTTGGGACAGACCTTATATTATACTCCTGTACATAAAGATAATAGTTCAATGTCTCTTGGTAGTAGTTATTAGGGAATTAATTAAAATTGGCAATTTTCCACAAAATACAAAAATTTTCCACAAAGTAAAATAAAAAAGATGTAACTACATGATGATGCAGTTACATCGAAATCGGTCGTATTAAAATTTTATTTTGTGGAAAATTTCCAATTTTAATGAATCATGATATTTCACCATATCACACCTGAAACGTCTCTTTTTATTGTTATTACCACCGACAGCTGAGGTCATTTGCACCATCGGGTGAAGATGGGAAATTCGGAAGTGATAGGATGGATAGGTTGGATAGAAAACCGATGTCGGAATTAGTCTACTGCGAATAACGAAAGGCGCCGAGGGGTCACAGTTTAACGTGCCATCCGAGGGACAGCGCTCACCATTGGAAGATCTCTCCTCATAATTGCGGTCTCTTTCAGTCTAGAGCATCAACACCAGCTGGAACTAGCGATTAATTTAAATTAATCCTTCTTCTTACAAGAATTTTTAATAGTCTTCGATTCCGTCACCAAAAATGCCGATTGCAGTGGCGCTAAATCCCTGGGAAGTCGCACTGAGCTTGCCCACAGGGTGGCACCAAATCAGGGAAATTGTTTTGATGCATATCTCTGTTTCATTTTTTGAAGAATGCCTGTGGATATTCCCTTCATCGTCAACTTATATACTCTCGATGACTGGTTACTCGGAACCTCTCAAGATATTTTAAGGTCCTCACTACTCAGGCCAAACAGCTTCGATCAAGAGACGTATAATTGGCTTTAATTTCCACTTCCTCCATCCGATTTATGGTTGCAGACGTTGAGCAATCCTCGCTACTGTAATCAATGGACCACGAGAGGAGGGAGGCTGTGGAAGGTCTCTCTTCCGCAGCCCTTCCTGTCCCTTCTACCAATTTTCCTCTGAGCGCCCGCATTAGAGGCGAGGAAATGATAGCCTATATCGAAAACGAAAGTTTTATCGCGGAAGTCAATCTGGTTCCAAAATTTAAATGTTCCACGGAATTGCTTCTCTCGATGGCTACAGTTTTCGTTGCGTCAGCTTTCTCCTTCAGGGGATTCTGTCTGAGCCCCGTGCTGTGATCATGTTGACGACGTGCTCTTGGAATGTGCGGCAGGGGGCCCATTGATATGCAACCATTGCACTCAGATTTTTACCGTAGCATTGACATACAAGGTTTGTGTAAATAGTATCGGGAAAAATTTCTTTAAAGTACCCTCCTTGAGCGTCGACACACTTTTGCCCTTGCGGCTTTTCCACGACTTGAAGGCTCCCTGGTAGGAGGAGGGTCCTTAAGGGTACAAGCGTGCAACATTCTTCGACGGAACTTAGGGACCCCTGGCGGTGACCTTTGAGGGAGGGAGGATTATACTTTTGGGAATAGGAAATAGTCCGCTGGTGCCAAGTCGGGACTGTAAGGGGGTTGGAGAATCGTCGCGATGTCGTTTTTCTTCGTTAGGTATTCGGGTACCTTGGAGAAGGTGTGGCTGGGTGCCTTCGAGATGAGTTTAGCGCTGATCTTTCAGATCTCCAAATTCTCAGGGATAGCACCTGTGGTGTGTGCACTGTCATCTGATGTCACTGCCAATATACGATCTGCGATCATGCGCACACTTAAAAGCCGACACGGTCTGAATTCAGCACTTCACTTACATGTTGCACGTTGTCGTCGGTTCTTGACGTCGACGGCCGCTCAGCGCGGGGCTCGTCCTCCACACTCTCTCGGCCATCTTTAAAGAGCTTGTGCCACTTAAAACTGCCTTCTTTTCTGATATGCTTTCGTATTATGATCACTTGATGAATCATGCTCAACGTCTCCGTATCCGATTTATCCAGTCCAACACAAAATTTGATGGGATACCGCTGTTCAATCGTTCGCTTCATTTTGCGCGTGCACCGAGTCACTCGACCGAGGTTCACTAAAAAAACACGATCTGGCCTGAACATACGCTCACACGCGATTGGCGCGTGTTGAAGGTCCCCCTTACCCCGAGCTTGGGGCGTGCGACGTACAGCCATCTCAAGAAAAAATTGTTCCCGATACTTTTTGTCCATTCCATGTATAATGTTCACCAATTACTTTTCGGCGAACCATACCAACTTTACACATAAGCTGTCGATGCGTGTAATTCGCCTCCCTTGTATTAGAAATCTTCGAAAAACTGTTTTGGGTTTATCATAAAAAAACATCAGCTTTACAGGATTTGGGAAGAGGCTGCAAATAGGGCAAGGTCCGAGAGTGAAATAAGAATTGAAGAAGGGGACGAGTGTACCGATCGAGTAAGGTTTAGCTTCCAGATTTCTTTCTGATTGATTCATGGAATTTCTCGATTAGAAGTACGCAATATTGTCTGAGCAATTGCTCTAAAGAAATCAAGGAATACGCCCACTTTTCCTCGCAGAATTGGCTCCTTCCTCTCATTGAACCCGGTTCCTTTCTTTTATTCATTGTGATCTGAAATACCACTTCTCCCATTCCTGCCTTTCTCACATTCTTCAGAATATTCCTTTAATACTTATAGGTCCTCCGGATATTTATTAGTTCATTTAATATACGCTTTAATATTCGTATATCCAAATAGTTATTATTTGGGTTAATTAACCCAAAAACCTGCTTTTTTGCCTTATCTCACTGGTCTTAATGCGTTGACCTCTCTTCTCATCACTTTGGTCTTCATCGTCCTCGCATTTCAGAGAGATAAGATCTTCGTCTTTGAAAAGTTCTGTCATGAATCTTCAGGTTTTCGTTCGAAACTCATTCTATAACCTTTAATTGATTAATTTCTCTCCTCATCAATCTTGAGACCGCAAACAAAAGGTCCGCGTCCCGGGCCGGGATCATCTAAGGTTTCGGTCCGGTCGGACGATAACCATACACTTAGGTTTATGGTAAAACGCTGCTTTTGTGGCCACGGATGGGTTAAATGGATAATATGCGTCCTCCTGTACTCCTGACAGTTTGGCCCGAGATGCAAACAAATTGACGATCCATGATCTTTTCTCAGGGGTCAATTTTATCCCCTCGGCATTTTATTTTGCGCTTATTTTTATCACAATATCTTCACATTGAATTGACAATATTTCCATAGAGTATTACTTAAATTAAGATGCATAGCGCCCGTCTAGCAAGCTAGTTGGCTATCAGTCCTTGAATTCATGGGAACTGGAAAAACCGTGTCTGGAAGAATCATCAAAAAACAGGAAATACGTAAAAAAAAAGTGGGTTATTACCCTCATTTCTTTGCAAACTCGAAAAAAACATGGGGACCCAGTTTTTGAGATCCAGGAATGTGGAAGTCGATCCGGAATTTATGAATCAGAAGGATGTTATTTTAAGGGTTGAAAGCATATGGAGATAATCTCGGGGAATCCCGCGTTCAAGCACTGGTAATAAAAATCAGAAGCACGTGCGCACGTGTACGTAAAGGAGCGAGGCTCCTTCTGTGATAACTATTTGCGGGCGAAGAGGAGAAAGGGGATGATATAAATTGATGCGGGTGCAACCTCACCCTCTACCTTAACTCCGGGAAACTAAGTTTTTTAACATTTTCAAATGAAAAAAATTAAGCAGGAAATTCATTTGTTGGGAAAAAAAATTGTGAAAGCACAAGATCACGATTGACTAAAACTCATCAGATTGTAATATCCGTCATTTCCTTTACGGTTATACTCTCCCAGCCATCCAGGGAAACGGAGGGAAACGTTGGTCATCGGAAAATGGTTGACCAACCAGAAATCTTACTTTTTAGTTTGTCTTCGCCCCGTAATATAAAACCTTTACCTCCTTGATTAAAAGGGGGAGGGAAACCTATTTCTTAAGGTATCAGGCGGTTTGTAATGCAGGAAAATAGGAGGGAAGGGAGTCAAATTTCGGCTAATTTATTTACAGCCCATCTTGGAGTGTTCAAGACTTTAATTAAGGCGTGAGTTGGAACTGTTCATAAACAAACCATTTCGTGTGGGAATGAATACTACATTTGCAAATCTTTCGTTCTAGTCATCTCTAAGTTGCGTTCAAGAAACACTCTCTCAGATTCGGGAGGATTTGTTATACAATGCTTATTTATTGTGGACCCGCGGAGGGCCAGAGGTTTGCAAGGCATGGAATTTACCGCTTAACTGCTTCTACTACGTCAGTTCCTCAAAACAGTTGAATTTCAATAGATCATCGGGTTACCCTCAAAAACAAGATTTAGGCATTATTGCTACAAATCATGGTCCACATGGTCGTCATCCATATTCACATCATTTCTCGAATTCCAGGAAAGGCAAGCGTGGTATGATTATTTAAAACATTTTTGAGCACTCCAAAACATTTAAATTTTTACGGAGAGAGAATTTTTCTAAAAAAAATAAAAATTAATTTATGTTTGAAATATGAATAAAAATATGTTTGAAACACGTAAATTACAGTATGTTACATCTTTAAGCATGATTTAAGTTGCCGGTGACGCCTCAAATCAATACTTTATTTCAAATGAGAATGGGATTCTTCGTCGATTCAAGTCAGCCTCGTCACCGTAAAAGTGTACGTTTAAAATTTCCAGTGGGCACACCGAAGCTCTCAATTCTATTATTATCTCTCAGCCAATTTCTCCCAAGTCTCTGCCATTTCCCTCATGCAAGTTTTTCATACTTTAGCACCAAACCTATGCTATTATTTAATTTTGTTTTTATATTGAGACATTAATCTCCAGTGTTTTCTGTAATTACTCTCGGGTATCATAAATTCTTAGTTTATTGTACCAGTGTGCCATACACTCATTCTCAGCGTTCTTTTCTGCCATTACGTTTCCATTGCCTCCCGTCTTCATTGCTGTTATGCCGCCGCAAACCGTGGTCTAATTGCCATGCATAGATGAGAATATATTTGGTTTGATGTGTTGCGACAGAACATTGTCTGGCTTTCAATCTTGGCTTACTTTTTTTACTAAAACATTTACTGTGCCCGTACATTCATCTTTACTTTCGGAAAAAGTAATCAATACTTTTCCTATGGGCGCAAGTTGAGTGACTACTTTTGGTCCAAGTCATTTTGATAAGACAAGATGTAAGCTTTATTTAACATCTCACATCTTCTCTGCAAAAGTATATTTGATATTTTAGTACCCTGCAAGTCACCGCTAGGGTGTATAGCAGTGGGTGAATACAAACCAGACAAGTTTTTTCCCGAACATGACTCCTGCCGCGGTTGTACAATGTTATTATGATCCCTTTTCGTTCGTGTAAAAAGAGACATTTTAAATATTTCTGTTCTGCACCTAATCTTTTAATTTTATTGACATGATCTCTCTCCTACCGTAGTACGATGGGGGTAATAATATATATTTTCAACATCACAGCTTAGCAGACATCCTTATTTCTAATTTGTGCAAGAGCTTCAATCTGTAATTTAACCTTCGCTCCGTGAGTGATACCCAGCCTGGCTGCTCTAATACTTTGGATACGCTACTAAGTTTACCATAACGTTTTACAAATCTAGTTCCTCAACGCTGCACGCGATCCAATTCGTCAATTGTGTAGTTAAATTCGGCAAACTGCTATGCCCTGCAGTTGTAATCTTGATTTTCATCGGTGAGCGAAATTTATGCATCTCTCCTCGTGACATCCTGGACCAGTCTTTTGGGTAACCCGATGAGATCTTAGCGCCGGCGCATTGTTGCGCTATCAATTCCTCTAAACTCTCGTACTAGAGATCTATGAACGATTAAGGACGGCAGTGTTGTTGTTGGAGCAGGAGGATGTCGAAAGCCCGAGCATACGAGCCGCGGCGACCTTCTGCGAGAGGCCCGCCGGCCGTTTAAAAAGGAGGCTAGCCGGGTTGCCCCACCTCGTCGGTTTCATTGTTTTTCTAATCTGATATGCGGAAACAGATGGGAGGGGAGAGAAGTACGGGGAAAATGTAGGATAAAATGCCATTGGACGCGAGGATTGAGACACACAGTTTTCGCGAAATTAAAAATTAATTGGTTTCGTTTGCACCGTGGGACACTTGGTTATGCTTATTGCTGACCCTTTAACCGCGTTACCTTTTTCATGCATCCGAAACGCCTTCCAGTACCCCAAACGTAACGAACGTGACCGAACCCTCCTCTATCTCGAGGAAAATCACGATGTTTTGTGCCAGAAGCCCTATGGCGTCTTTTTCAACATATGAATTTGTGTTACAAGTTTAAAAAGTGATTCATTGCGAGGGAGCGACAGTTAAAGCCAACCAAAATGTTGTAACATCCTCCGTGCTCAATAGCTTAGAGTGTTTCAAATGAGAACGCTTCAAATGTACGTGCGTGAATCCTCAAGTTTTGGACGTTTTTTTAAGAAGGTCGTGCTTTTGGAATACTTGAAGTTGCAATAAAGGATCTTGTAAAATATAGAGATTATTATAATGGAAATCGGATGGTTGAAAGTAAAGATATAAATGCGCGTGATGGTTTCAGGAATTAAAAGAGTTGCTATTTAATTACGAGCATTAAGAGTAGATCGTAAAAGTTTTGAGTAAAGGTATCGGTAACAATTTTTTGCTGACGTGTGTGCGTGAAAAGCTGAATTATGACCATGTCAATTAATTGCGCGCATGATCGCAGTTCGTATATTGCCATTGATAAGATGACAGTGCACACCATTATTATCACTGAAAATTTGGAGATACGAAAGATTTACGCTAAACCCGTGGGTAATTGGAGGGACAACCAAGAGAGCAGAGCCGAGTGTGTCTGCTTGCGAAGACCTTCTGCAACTGCATCGCGACGATTCCCCAATCCCCGTACAGTCCCCCTACTTGCCGCCAGCAGACTATTTCCTATTCCCAAAAGTAGTGAAGTCCTCCCTCCTTCCCCCAAAAGGACACCGCTATTGGACCCCAAGTGTCGTCAAAGAATCTTGCACGCGTAGACCTTCCACCCACCAGGGAGCCTTCGAGTCGTGGAAAAGCCGCTCGGGCAAAAGTGTGTGTCGATGCTCGTAAGGGAATTGAAGAATTTTGGAAGGCATTGATGGAGGGATATCCGAAATGAATTTATTTTACCGAAACTTTTCCCGATGTTGTTCATACAATCCATGCATAGTATTTTGTCGTGTGCGTAGTGAGTTATTTATTATTAGCTCCTTTTTTCCTTCATACGCACATTGACTCTAAGAAGGATTTGAGGCCAATCCGTGTACATGCGGTGCGGATATTCATAATTTATTGTTTCGTGTGAGACCTCGCTCTTGAAATTACAAATTTTGTCACGTACAACCCGTCTGTTTCCTGTTGTAACATTTCTTGGTCTTCATCTTCTTTGCATGTGGAATTAAGTCGCGTTGAATTGGACATATGGTCATGGTTTTTTGATCTTTTGACTATCATAAATTCGCGATTTTAGGTAAAAATGAAAAAAAAGAACCAATTAGTATTAACTTCTCAAAAATCCCTCAGTTCAAAAATGTATGACATGCTCCAGAAGCATAGAATATTTTGAATGGATTGCACGTGAAAAATGTAAGCCAAGCTCGAATTCATGGCACAACTTTCCCCCGCTATAGGGGGCGCTTTCTTCTCTCCCGGGACGGCGCCAATGAGCACCTTCATTCGGAAAAAAATAGCGAGCAAGCGAAACCCGCAAAACAAGCGAAACTCGCAAATTTCGAAGCCGATAATAAGAGTAGTGATCTACTCCGAATGGAATGCAATCTCTAACAAAATAATCTTCTATTCTGCGATCGCAAGCAAGGGTAAAAAATGGAGGCTTAGTTGATTGCAATTTACAAGCACTCCACAAAAATTCTCAAGTGAATGCAGCAGCCATAGCACGGTAACCGCAACCATACGAAGAAGCCAGAAAGCTTGAAGCTCTAAAGTTATAAATACTGTCTTCATTGTCTTTATGAATGCCTACAAAATTACAGTTGATTTATATTTGTGGCTAGTAAATGTTGTAAATAGCATGATTATAATTTTCTGGTTGAAGGTATGAATTATGTGGCTGAAAGATAAATTAAAGGGTACAGTCACATTTATGGGATATTGTGAATCTTGGTTTGGCTACGGAAGCTTTTGGGAAACAAGCAGTATCCATTAATTGCAAAAATCGTTTCCCACATTCTATTTCATTAACATATTCCGTTCCTCGTTTGCCTAACTTTCTCTCCTCTATTACCTTCTTCAACATCCCACTGCCGCTCCATACGCCTTTTATCCATTTTTCCTGCCTCCATAGGATATCTCCCAACGAACCCCTCTCCTCACTCACCATCCCTAGTACTTCCTCATTTGTTTTCCTTTCTGTCCACTTCACCTTTTCCATTCTTTTCCATACCTACATTTCAAAAGCCTCCAATCTAAGTCTAGCCTCCTACTTCAGTGACCATGTTTCCGTGCCGTAAATAGCTACGCTCCATATCAGAGTTTTTACGAGTCTTTTCTTAACATCCCTACTCAACGTCCCCGTCATCAACTCACTCCTCGAGAAAGCCTCCTTGCCTAGCGCAATTCTTCTCATTACGTCCCTACTACTTTGACCATGTTGGTTCAAAACACTTCCGAGATACGTCAACTGTTCTATCTGCTCTATTTTTTCCCCTCCTATTTGAATGTTTAGCTTAGCCTTTTTCTTTCTGGAAAATAGCATAACCTTAGTTTTATTAATATTGATTCTCATCCCGTATTTATCGCACTGAACCTCCAATTCACTCAGCAATGCTTGCAACCCCTTGGCTGACTGAGCAACTAATGCTTGGTCATCAGCAAACCTAACCGATTTTACGAATTCCCCTCCGACTTTCATTCCTACCTCCAGTTCTTCCCATGCCTCTTTAATCATTTCTTCTACATATACGTTGAACAGTACCGGTGACAATGGGCAACCCTGCCTTACACCTCTTCCTAACACTTCCCATCCGGACTCTCCGTTCCCCCACTAGCACCTGAGTAGTCTGAGACATGTACATGTTGCGAATCAGTCTCCTGTCCCTCCAATCCATTCTTATTTTCTGCAATACACACATAAGTTTTTCCCAATTCACTCTATCCAACGCTTTTTCGAAATCTACGAAACAGGCAAATACATCCTGATTGTATTCTATATTCCTCTCGATTAGTGATCTCATTACTGCAATGGCATCACGCGAACCTCTCCCCTTCCTAAACCCAAACTGATCATCCCCTAAGTAATCATTTGCCTCACTCTCTATCCGTTTCTTGATGATCCTGAGAATAACTTTAGCTACGTGGGATATCAAACTTATTGTTCTGTAATCCTCACATGACGTAGCCTTTACCTTTATCGGAATAGGAACCAACACTGATCTCATAAAATCTGCCGGCCAGATTCCTTCCTCATAGGTACTATGAATCAGTCCATATAGAGTCTTCTAACCACATTTTGCTAAACATTTCAGTAGTTCCGCCGGAATGTTGTCCTCCCCCACGGTCTTATTTGCTTTCATCTCCTTTAATGCCCTTTCTATTTCATCGTCGAGTATGCCTGGACCTAAGCTATCTTCTTCTACATCATGTTCCTTTTCTATGTCTTACCTTGTTGGTCTAAGTTCTTTACCATACAGTGTTTCTACGTATTCCTTCCATCTCTCTTGGTTTTTTTTCTGGTTCAACTATTATCTTACCCCACTTATCTTTAACTGTTACCACAGATCTTGCCTTCTTACTTCCCGATAACAACTTAACCTTGCTGTATAGCGCACCAATTTTCTAGTAATATGTCTATTGTAATTTAAATATCAATTGGAACAAAAATGGGCTATTCGTTCATGTTTAATAATCCTGTTTTAAAGCACAAAGTAAGAAGCAAAGACTTTGCTTTTCCTCGGGAAAGAATTTATTAAAATCGACTTGTTTCGCTACTCTGTATGCATTATCTGGACTTCTGCAGCGAAACTAATCAACTATAATATATTCCTGTAAAAACGCGCAGTCTTTGTTTCTTCCTTCATTGTTTCCAAGTGGATTTCCGTAAAGTATCGGTCACAACCGTCTCTCATATCCTTTCTTGACTCTTCAGCTTATAATACATTTTTACTTTCATTGTTAGATAATGTTAAAACTTGTAATTTGAAAGCTTTTATTAGAGACAAAACGTCCACATTAAGAGATGGTGTTTTCGAGGAAGAATGAAGGGAAACTAATGTGGTATGCGAAATTATTAAAGTTTTCACTGGATAAATCTCTCTTTCAAGAATCTATGGTGAAATTTTCAGAATATCTGAAGGCTATTCAACTTGAAACTAGAACTAAAACCTTAATACGGGTCCACTTGAATTCAACCAGGGCAACGCCTTTGACTTTGCTGTAATTATTATTTTATGTCACCTGAAAACTGTTGCATCGAACCTTTGGCTTGAAATATATCATGTGTAGGGAGAATTTATGTTTAATTCTTTTACCTATCGCCAGTTTTGAAACTATTGGACTCTTGTGTGCCTATTATATTCACTGTTCTGTCAAATGTAGCGTATTCACAACCAATTTATATTCTCCTGCTTTCTACTGCGATGGGCATTGACCCCTAGAGAGCAAGGTTTTGCATTTTTTTTACCTTTGTGTGCATTTTCGGCTAATTATGAAATATAGCGAAAGTGTCAAGTGTTGTTATATCAATTTTTAATGTAACTTAAAACATGTTTTTAAGATATTATAGTCTTTATTACGCGAATAAATGAAATACACTCTCGAAACACGTAACAAAATCTTCGAAATTGCTTTCGGTTGTCTGCACAACATTTGGGGCATATCAAATTTAGATAGGCATTGATTTCATATGCTCACTGCTAATAGTGGTGGGAAATGATAGAGGGTGTGCTTCCAATGTTGTTCGAGAAGGTATAAGAAAAAAATGATTGGTCGAGGGTGAAAAAAGCGTATCACGAAACAGTATGCCACGAGGTGTATCCGTGAGAGAGTGAAGTGAGTGTATAGTACATCTTCTATTCCTCTCGGAAATATTCATCCGACCTCCAAAATTTTAAAAAAACTTTCCTTTAAGCGATTTCATGCTTTCAACATACCAATTGATAATGCATAGTAGGAAAATATTATCAGTTCCGAATGCTTGCACTACGTGAAGCACTAACTTCTTAGTCTCCTCAGAACAAATGACAAATTTCAGTAGGTATATTTTAGTAAATATTTCTATAGTTAGATATATAGATATTTTAGTACCCTGCATGCCACCGCTAGGGTGAATGGCAGGGGCTGAATACACACCAAACTAATTTTGAACCGAATATTTTTTCCCCTACCGCGTTTGTGCAACATTATTCTGATCCTTTATCGTTTGTGGAAAGAATGACATCTTAAATCTATCTGTTCTAGTACACTTTATCTCTCTAATTTTATTAGCATGATCTTACTTACCGTAGTATGATCGGGTTAATGATACATTTTCATCATCACTGCTAAAGAGACATCCTTCCAATTCATATGCAAGAACCACAATCTGTAATTTAACCTTCGCTCCATTTAGTGATTCCCAGTCTAGATGATCTAATATTTAGATTACGCTACTAAGTTTATCATAATAACGTTTTACAAATATTTAGATCCTCTACGCTGCACGCGATTCAATTCGGCAATCAATCCAACTTCGTGAGGATCCCATTTATACTAGTAGCATATTGTAAATGGGGCCTAGCCAGCGAAAGATAACAGTTCTCTTTGACCTTTTCATCACATTTATCTAGCACTCTTCTAATAAATCCAATTGTTTTGTTAGCTTGTCCACATAATCCCCGTATGGGTTTCCCGTTACGATGTTACATTATATCGTTAATTACGAGTACTAGGCAAAAGTCAATTTCATTAAAATAATATGCACTGATAATTATCAAGAAGCATTATACCAAATGTAATATTAAGAATAATTTTTTCTATCAAATACGTTTAGTGAGCTGTTGATTGATTTGAGTTTACCAAATGAACTTGGCCTCTAACACTGAGAAAAATCTGGGAAAGGAACGAGATATCGTTTCGTCGCCAGGTCGCCACTGACGACTGACGTCCGGATCGGTCTTATGGGAACCGCTCTGTTTCGGGGAGACACTACTGCCCGCATAAATATTCCCCATTCCTCCGAGGCGTTCTCTTCGGAGACGAAAACACCACCACGAAGTGCACCACGAAAGGTCACCACCGACTCTCGACGTGCACTTTGAAGGGCGTCTTCTTTCTCGTATGATAAGCTCGCCTCTTGCAGCACGAAACCAACATTTGGATAGGCAGTATCATTGTCTGCGCTCGCTCGACCTGTCTTTTTAGCCTAATACGTCCGAAATTTTTCAGTTAAAAGAACATAGGCATTTTCTTGATTGGCCCTAAGAGATCAGTCACATTGTACTTTTGAAGCAGTTATATTGCTGAGAACTAAATTCCAGCAGATATTAACACAATATGATTTGGTAATTTATTACTAAAAGCTATGAATTTTCTTGCCTTTCCGAAGAGTCAAATATACCTTACGAACGGAGTGTCAAATTTTGCCATAGGCTAATGTTTCTTCCCACGATGTCAATAATGCCTTTAAAACAAATAACTGATAAAAAATATTAATTAACGATGAATCATCAAACTTGGTATGCATTGAAGTGCATTAAAGAGAGTATTAACATCCCTGTTGCCTTGAATCAGTCAAGCCCAGTTAGGCCTATGTAGTTAAAGCACTCGCACCGCTAACCCTAATCTTTTTTTCTCTCATCGGTCCTGCGCAGACGCGAATCACTGCGCCCATTTCCGAGAGTGCCGTTTAATTGGCGGCCATGTTCCTATAGAGTGCACCACCGAATCTCTGGAAAAATCCCGCCCCTGGAAATGACGCCTCATTGTGGAACAATGGCCGCGGTTTGTTTTCCCACTGTGCCTCTCGACTTCGGCGATGCGCGTAATAATTAGTCCGATTCCAGGGCAGATCTTCCGAGCATCGCACTCGTTGTTGGCTGGCAGATGGAATTTGAAAGGCTGATCCGGGAAAATTGCCACGGAAGAGGATTCATTCCGTGACGCCTTACTTCTTTGGAGTTTATGCATGATTAATAATACGCACACTCATACCATTCTGCCAATAAAAACCAAATGGAAGCACTTACACATTCAGTTTGCCGACGAGCCATCGTTGCGAGCATGGGTCCTTTTGCCTTTGGAATTGAATACGGGAAATCTTATGTGGAGTATGAGTTCTTAAACGGAAATTTGGCTTACTCAATGAAATTTGGTTACTCAGACACCTATATAATATATATTTATATTATATAGGTGTTTTATATTTTATTCATAATAGTTTTAATTATATATATATATATATATATATATATATATATATATATATATATATATATATATATATTCACATTGAAATAGAGAGAAGGAAAATGAAACAGATAACACGTAAAAGAACACTCACATTGTAGATTATTTGAGCTTTCGGCCTACTCCGAGGCCTTCTTCAGGTCAGAGTCTGACCTGAATAGACAACACACAAGAGGAAAGGACAGTAGGTAAGCAATCGTACAACATCATAAACGATAGGAACAGTTGGTTTCGTAGCACGCATAGCCAGAAGAAGGAGACGAGCCACATTGGCCAAATACACATTCAAACAAATCCCGCCATATGGCGAACAAATATTCATTCACATGGAAATAGATATTGGGAAAAGGGATAGGAACATTATTAATTAATATGAACACACGCACAGACACACACACATAGCAACTCTCCTTCTCTGGATTCCAAGCCATGGAGTCACTCATCCGCTTCCGAGATGAAATCAATGTCGGCTTGGCCTGGAAATGAAAGCATGTGTGAAGCATGAGGCGATTCCGGGTATTACTCAAAGAATTGAGCAATTTGTCAAATAATAAGAATATCAAAGAATAGGAAGTAACGCGGAATGAGGGTTAAAATCTTTTAAAACCAGTGAATATGTATATATACCAGCAACAAAAGGCGACGAGGTATGTGCTCGGAAGATGCAGAATGTCAGATGGCGTAACGGAAACGTCGGGTATTCTGAAATGGGAGATTTAGGAAAATTGGAGAAAAAGGAGCGATGATTAGGTGCGATGTACAGAATAGTTAAAAATGACCAAGCATGGGAAATGTTATTGAAGGAGACAAAAAAGGGAACTTTTAAGGGAGAGAACGTCAGCATTTAAAAAAATAATAAAAAATAAGAACAAAAAAATCAAATAAGAAAAATGTTAATTTTTAAACAGAAGTATTGTTAATGAATGAATTGAGCTCTTACGTCTAATGGTATTGAATAATTGAAATGACTCCAATAGCCGCAAACAGTTTACCTTTCAAAACAGGTTACAATTGAGATTAGCTGGCAAACGACATTGATAAACCACAAGTCAAAGGATAGAGGGTAAATAAGGAAAGGGAAAAGAAAGGTGAATAGGAACACGCGCATTTCGGCCACAAAGTACAGCGAGCGAGTGAGTGAGCTCACTTCAACTTGTGTCGTGACGATTTACGTTCAGTACGCTGAAGAGGACTACTTTGTGGCCGAAATGCGCGTGTTCCTATTCACCTTTCTTTTCCCTTTCCTTATTTGCCCTTTACCTCATCCTTTGACATTTGGCGTTTGCCAACTAATCTCAATTGTTCACTGTTTTGATGGGTAAGCTGTTTACGGCTAATGGAGTTTTTTCAATTGTTCAAGAAGTATTGTTGACTGGAACCAGCCACCTGGAGGGTTGTTTTGAGCCCTTTATTATCTGGAACAAATATTCTCTGACAGTTTCTTTCATCTCATGTTTTCGTGTTCAATGCTTTTCTGTTTAGTTGAAAAGTCTGCAAAATACCTTTTAGTTTTCGATACAAGCTAAAGATGCAGAATTTTTGGGATTCGATTCTTTCCAGAGGATATCGATTTGGTGAGTTAATTTCTTCATCTACATCTACATAGTACACCGCAAGTCGCTGCAAGGGTTTGTTGCGGAGGTGTTTGGTCACTAGTCATTCATGCTCAATCATTGTATCTCTCCACGTTCAATCATGAAAGATATACAGCACGAAAGAAGCTACTTCTGGCAAAAATATTCAATTATTAGATTATTCAATAAAAAGGTATATTTAAATCATGCAGAAGCAATTTTATGAAATTGGGTCTGTTTAAAATGCATGCGGGATATCGAAAAATACATACATTACCAGTACACCATCATCCTCTTCGCGCCTGCGATTATATATCTATTTTGATCTCTAATCGGACGAGGGAAAAAACGATATTTTATATCTCTCCGGTCTACTATCACTCCTCCCTGAGTTTATATACGTGATCTGGTCCACTTTAGTAAGTCGGGGTGTCTGATTTCTTTAACACCCCGGATAAGGGATCTGCCTCAAAGACTGTTTTCTCCAACTCTAAGCAAGAGTGATTTCAACGTTGAAGAAATATGAGAGGACTGAGGCCCTTTATCGGTGGAATTCGAAATATTTGATCAACAATGAAAAACGAGAATTCTGATTCTGATTAAGCTATGTGCGACAGTTTTCGTCAATGTTAAGATAATTTCCGGTTGAGTACTGTTGTCTCAATTACAGTAATGCTTTGAAGACGCCCATGCTCGTCGCTTACACCCTGGAACAAGGACGCAGCAGCTCTAAACTTACCATCTTGTTGGAGACCCTATAAAACTCCATTCCTGGTTCGATTAAAATTCGATAATGCATTTATAAATGCATAGATGAATGAGTAGCAGGCTAAATTATGCGGAACGTCATCCTTTTAGGGAATTTGTAAGATCAAGATTATTCTTTTCTACGAGTTTGTTGGATAACATCGGTGGCTAACGGCTTCTTTTACGCACTTGTTTCCTCTAAGGAGATTTTGTATCGTGATAACATTTTGAGCAATATGCACGTTCTGTCTTCGGAGAAGAACCTTCGTCTCAGAGGAGAGGGAATCGGTGGAAATACGTGTATGGAGTTGAGCGTTCAACGGTCAGGACTTGAGGGGAAGTGGACATACTAACGTAAGCCGGAGACGTGGAAGAGGGGAGAGCGGAGAAAGTGAGGGGAAGAGAAAGCTTAGGGCAAGCGATTTCAAATACTATTCTAAGAGTCTCCGGTTAAACTCCTGGTGATGCCAAAACATTTTTCAGGTTTCGATAAAAATGATTTCATGTTTTTTTATTGAATGAGACAGAAACGAAAATACCTGTTGAGGTCTCACCTCACGGCACAGGGGAAGGGAAGGGCGGTATGGCCAAGGGAAGCCATGGCAATAGAGGTAGGGCGACGGTGGCGTAGACGACGGAATCTGTCTCGTATCAACTGGTCCGGATTTTGCGAGAATGAAAATCACGATGCATTACCCATGGCGTTGCAACGTGGCAGGCTACGAATCGAGCCATTTGCATTCCTGAAACCTCAAAATGTTGAACTATTTCATTCTACAGGCATAATATTCTGCATATAATCAGAAGTGGAATCTTCGGTGGAGTTCCTGTTTTGGGACTGTCGGCGGGAGGATGGGCGAAGGAGCGGCATCAGTGAAGTGGACGGATAAATAAATGTAGGCCAGCAATACGGAACGTGAGATTCTCTCCAGTGAGTGATTCAATAGCGGGACTGACCTGGGGAGTGACTGAAACGTAATGGGTGGAGATCGATGACTCCTGGAGTGGCGAATACAGAAGGGCATTATCTGAAGATAATGAGGTCTTGGCAGGGATTGGAAAATTGGGTAATCTCGGCAGTATAAATGGAGATACTTGGAAGAGAACTCATACAACGGGGAAGGAGTCAGCGCGTCGGTCGACGAAGCACTGGGGTAAGAAAATTACCTTTAGTGTCTGGAAAGATTTAATCACCTGAAGACCTCTCTAATAGTAAGAGAGACGCTCACAAGAGACCTGGCAGAGATAGCAAGGCGAGAACTCATAGGAGAAGAACACAAATAAGGGAAGAAGTTGAGAAAGCCCATCACGAAAATATACGGGAAAGCAATTCGAGAGTTAATGAAGGGCAAGTGGAATTGGATTGAAAACTTTGGCGAAATAATCGACGTCTGCACATTACCCTGCAATCAACCAAAGGAATACGTGAACAAATAAACGAAAACATCAAGGAAGGATGAAGGAACATCACAAATGTGAATTGAAATACCGTGATGAAAAGAGGCTTAGTGGTTTATTCAATATTTGGAAATAAGGAATGAGGAGGAAGTGTGAAGTATATACTATGGATATGAAAATTAATTAGTTTTTGGTTTGAGGACCCATCACGCCAAGAGTAAAAAACGGAGTGAATGCTTCTAATTTTTCCGTAATTAGGATAAAAATACACAAACAGGCTGGGTCAGATTGTTATGCGCTTTACTGAAAATTTTTGGTACAAAGAAATCGATTTAAAAATAATTTCAGCTGAAATCAGGTGGCAGCACATGTTAAACTCAGAATTAAGATTTCAGTTCATTCACTTCAACGAGGAGCGACAGTTACACAAACGCATTCCTCATCTGGCTATCACGTACGTATATAATTTACAAGCGTACATGTATATCATGACTCACGCCGGCAGATTGGCGGACGCTTGTTCACTGTAAGCAGCAGTTGCTAAATTCGATATCATCGGAATATTTACGTAAAAGTGTAGAGTTTTTTTCTGTAAACTCCTACTGCATGCATAAAAAGCCTAAAAAACAAATTAAATCCCGTTACATCTCTACGGATTAAGTGTTTCGACGAAGCCAGTCAGAGCCAATAAGAGTGAGTAAGGCGGGAGATGTGAGTGGGAGGAGAGGGTCTACGCATAAATAAGTATCAAGGAGTGCATTTGAAGGAGCAGTGAAATACATGGGCGAGAACACGGCGCCCGACCTAACAGATGGGAAGGAAGGAATAGTAAGGCGTTTGGAGTAAAAGCTGAAGCCATCCTGTTTGGAATGAAAAAATGTCACCTTCGAAGGCGGAAGATGGACTTTGAGAAATGTGTAATTAATAATTGCACCAAAAAATGGAGAAGATAGCGGAGAAATGCAAGTTGCATCGAAACTTGAACCCAAGAGACATAAATTATCATTCTCGGATTCAAGTGTAAATTGAAAATAACCAAAATCGGAAAAGCTTTCGAGTTAAAAATGGAAACGGGGAACAAGAAATTAATGCCTAAATGTCTTGCCAGACAAAATGTGATGCATGCCAACAAAATATATCCGCATGTGGTACACGTGGATTTGGATAAGATGTTCGACACTTGAAGCGGAAGGAAATGCCCGAATTACAGGATAAACCAGTAATGTATCATAATAACGGAAAAATCACGCATCAGTTGAAAGAGAAATGTGTGAATCTCGTACTGAATGATGAAGTAAGAAAAAGCAAAGCTAAAATGAACAAGTTAGGCAAACAGTATGGTAGCCTTGCCAAATAATTGACGGAAGAAGCAGAGGGAATGTGAATATAAGACATTCAAATGAATAAGAAGAACTAGAATAATCCAAATGGATGCCGTTTGGCAGTTTTAGGACAGAATAGAGAAAACCTGGAGACATGATCGCAATGGATCAGTACTTTTCAACTTGAATTTTTAGCAAACTTCGATGCGGGCGACCAGAATATTAATGTCCACAAATTTAACATTGTTACTTGGAAGAAAAGCTATTTTTATCCATGGGATTAATTCGTCTGAAGTTGACATTCTTAGCGGAAAATGACTCTAGTTAAACCGCTTGGCCGGAAACTGCTAGTATATCGTACCCACCCCTGTCCCTTATGCCGCATTCGCACACTGCCACCCCTGCAACACCCCGCGCTAAGTCGTCGATGATCGCCTCTAATCGACCAGGTAAGAAGCTGGGAGCACGGACAGCGGGGGGGAGAGATTGAAAGAGGGTTTCCGATTGAAGGAAGGAGAGAGAGAGAGAGAGGGAAAGTGGAGAGGGGGGAACGGAGCCTTCGGAGAGTTTGGAGTGGCGGGAGGGTGGAATGGGGAAGCGGAGGGGAGGGGAAAGGAGGAGGGGGCGGGGGGAGGGGTGAGAGCTGCCTCACTCTCGGTCTGCCTCGTCCCCGTTTCCTGGGCCTCCCCATTGGATGCGGCGGAGGGAGGGCAGGAGGAGAGGTGAGGAGCGGGAGGTTTGGGGTCTCCGCGTTTTCTCCCGAGGTCCGGGGCGAGAGAGGGGGTCGCGGAGAGGCCAGGGGGTGGGAAGGGTTCGAAAGGAGGGGGGTTCCCACCCCTCCCCACCTATCGCCATTCTCGCTCTCCCAGGCGGTGGGTCACTCAGTCAGTCAGTCAGCTATCCGCGGCGAGCAGTGATAGTCAACTTTTCCTTCCCTCTCTCCATCCCTCCACCACAGCGAAAGTGTACTTGTCGCCAGAGCAGGAATAAGGAGGACTCGTTCCAGCCGACGGCGACTCTCTTGAACATTCGAAGGGCGCCGAGCGAGACCCGTTCGCCGAGTGGAAGGCGGGGATACAAGATACAGCGGACGCCGCCGAGAGAAAAAAAGTTCATTCTTCTCGAAAGATTTCTGATAAACTCAGGAGACAAGTGCTTGTGTTGTGTGTGCGCTGTTCCCACCTCAAAGGACATCGACACAGCTTCGAAATGGTGAGTTTTCGTTAAACCATTTGCCATTTATGTACGTGTATAAATATATAAAAATATATAAATGGCATAAATATCCATATATATATATTTATATAAAAAGTATAAACACACACACACATAAAAATATATATGTATATGTATTGTGTATATATGTTTCTAGAGTGTGTGTGTGTGTTATAGTCCTTCCTAGATATAGTAGAGTAGTTATATGTGTATGTATTAGTCCCACAGGGGCGAAGATTCTTGAGGCAACGTTCCCTGATTATTTATTTTCATCCGAAATTCCGATCGCTTAATGTACCTACCTATCGTTTATTGGGTTAAGGACGTGTGCACTTAAACGGCGATAACATCGCGAGTTTCGGCATTGGGTGGGTTTTTCATGAAAAATAACATATATTTTTGCGAAAAAAGGAAAATTGAGATATACGAGTGCATTTGTAAATATTCTGCCACTGAAACAAAAGAATGGCGATGAAATACAAGTGGAGCCATAATTTTCCACCTAATAAACCAACCCTGTTTTTGAGAGCGCAGGTGAATATTTAAAAACTTGGGCTCCAGAATTAAAGAAAACCCCAAGGTATCATGCATAAAATAGTGTAGAATTTTTAATTATTTTTTTGGAGATGGAACAAAGTCGTTTATGTAAATTTGTAATAATGTTAATACAGGATAAAAATTGCAAAGCGGTTCAAATGGCATTAGAAAGAAGCTTTGCAAACTGTTCTCTAACTAGGAAATGCCATTTTTTTACAATTATTATTATAAGGTAATCTACCGGTTAAGGTAGGTTTTTGGATGGACACAACTGCCGAATAAATATTTTGTGACTCCAAACAAAACCCAATCCAGCAACCTACTCTACATCAGGACCCTCTTCATCTCCGTGTACTTCCTTCCTCCCTTCATCCCGTCCAACATCCTTATCCTGGAAGAAAGGACCATTAGGTCTTAATTTTGCCCAAATAAAGTCCTCTATCTATCTGTCTATCTATCCTGTTACTGCCCTTTCTTCGTTTGCCTAACACTCTCCCCTCTTTTACAGTCTTAAACATTCCACTACCGCTCAATACGCCTTTCATCCATTTTCCCTGCCTCCATAGGATTTTTCTCAACAAACCCCTCTCCTCACCCACCATCCCATGTACTTCCTCATTTGTTTTCCTTTCGGTCCATTTCACCTTCTCCATTCTTCTCCACGCCCACATTTCAAAATCCTCCAATCTACGTCTATCCTCCTGCTTCAGTGACCACGTTTCCGTACATCGCTACGCTCCATATCAAAGATTTTACTAGTCTTTTAATATTGACCATAAATGTTTGATCGCGGTGTGCGTTTTGCGCGACCTTAAGCGATCCTCGGAGTTGACGGGGGACATGGATGCGTCTCGACGAAGCAACCGCTCCTCTTTTTCGGCGCGGCGATCCCTTGCATCAGGAGAGTATCGTATTCTTCCGTTTGCTTTTGCGTGGTACACGCTGCGAGCTAAGCGTTTCGAGAAGCCAATGCTAATATTTCTAGTGTTCCCTTGGAAGAATTTCAAAGATTTTGAAACGTAATTACACAAGACAGCCATCACTCTTAAATAGTTTTGGCGTTGAAATCGATCGAGAGAGGCGTTGTCATGTGAAGGCCTACCGTATAGGTGCATCTTGAAACAAACTCCATGGCCTGTTATGTAGTTTTCAATGATTAACAGTGACAAAATATCTTCCCTGAAGTAACCGGCAGAAAGTTCATTCGTTTTGCATGAAATCGAGGTTAGTACATTCATGATTTTAAAGTTGATAAAAATAAGTTAGGAAATATTCAGACAAAGATACGAGTATTATGCCAGAATTCATGAACTCCTAGCTGAGAGTCACATGCAGAATCATTTGATGTTTAGGCAAGAAACAAATACACGATATTCGTAAAAAGTGAGCAATCTTTTCATTTCTATGCTTCTTCTGACTTTTGTTAGTCACATTCCGACTGTCTACTTTAGTTTCTGAATAGGCACACGTATCCCGTAGGAATATACATATGCGTGTCTTTTCTCTCCCGGTGTAACAGTCGAGGAATATCAATCAAACGACTGTCTCGTAAGGAGTCCGCAACTGGAAAACATTCTCCACGGAAAGCCTGGCAGTTAATCCTCCGGCCATAAAATTGCAGTTCTACCATCCGTAGTTACACTAATAGCTACGAAATGCGATTTCTAAAAGGCCAAATTGGGTACATTAAATAAATCTTCATTTATAACTTGCGGTGTGGCGGGTAAAAGCCAAGGGAGAAATGTCTGTGTGAGGGAGAAAAGTTTCCTATCAGTATTCTGTGTTCGTTGCAATTCAGAGCGATGGCGACACAACCGCGGTGGGAAATGACGGAGATACGTCACCATTGAGAATTTTATCAAAGCGCTTGTCGAGTAATTTGATTCCGAATCGGTGGGTCATATCGAAGTTTTTCCGTCACTTATGTTTCACATGATTTGAAAATATTCTTTTGCGTTTTTGAAGTGAAATAATAATTTGTATTTACACATCGTTTTGTTGGAATTCTAGTCCTGAAATTTTCAATCATTTTGATAGAGGTTGATGCCAAGAGAAATCGTATGAGACGGAGCTAATATTCATGGAAACGATCAGAGGTCATCAGCGGTGATCACGGTGCAATCGAAATGTGACCTAAAAGACAGAAGTGGCTCACGCAGGCTCGCTCCGATCATGGAAACCTTTTTCCTCGGCGCTTTAATCTTTGATCATGAGACCATATTATCCATGTGTTCGGGGAATGTTTGGATATTGTAAATAAACTTATTTCTAAATAAAATGTCGCCGTATTCATTTTTTCAAACGAGCAGACGAAAGAATGTGTCATTATAGCTTGTGATTTTAGTGCTGAGTTGTCCGAATTAATTTTCTTACCTTGTTAAGTATGCATAAAGGAGAAGAGGAGGCGGAGGGGGTTCGTTCTCCCCTTGGAAATTATCCGTCTCTGAGGGGAGGATTGATGCGCGCCAACCGCCGCTCCGGCCGGAACATCCGCTCTCAAACGAAGTTCGAAGTGGCTCTTTCCGAGCCAAGGTTACCAGAAGGCGTGACGAGACGGGCCACGATGGGAAAAATTGAGGCGTACGAGCATTAAGCCTATTCCAATGCAGGCTATGTTTAATTAAGACCGAAAAATGTCGATTAGACAAGCCGAAAATAATTTTAGTACTACATTGCATAGTGCATACACGGGGAATGATATGTGGACAAGCTAACAAAAAATTAGGACTAAGTAGATGACTACGTGGTAAATGTGATGAAAAGGTCAAAGAGAAATGTCATCTGCCTCTAGTTAAGCCTCATTTGCTGCTAGTAATGTATGGGATCCTCACAAAGTTGCATTTATTACCGAATTGGATCGCGTGCAGCGTATAGAGAAAGATATGGAGAAGCCAGAATGTGTGGAAGTCAAAGACAAATGAGAGACGATGTTACATAGGTAAGGAAGAGACGTTTTTCAATTAAACAACTTTGTTTTTCCACATAAAATTTTATTCTCACGACCCAGGTTTCGTTACAGTATAACATAATCAGGTCCGCACTAGCAGACATTTTCTTGGACTATTTTGAGCAACTAATGTTTTCCACGGAGAATCCCCTCATCAAAAATATCTTCTACTGGTATAGATATGTTGATTTAACGTTGTAAAGTTTTCTGCGTCTGGACGGGTTCTGACAGACAATTAGACATTTTTTTTGGGTTTCCTCAATTTCAGAGATAAACATATAAATTTTACCAAGGAATTAGAAGCGGATGGATCCCTCAACTTTCTAGACTTGACTATTACCATTAAAAACAATAGATTTGATTTTTCTATTTTGAGAAAATAGTGTTATACCATTTCCATTCAATCTAGGCAATCCAGACCATTTCATTCAATTCTAGGCACTATTTCGCTCAAATATTATCGGCTTTTCACGCCATGATACACAGAGTATGTTCTATCCCCTTGTCCAAAGAGAGCACTCTTAATGAAATAAACATCATTGAACAAATTGCAGTGAACAATGGATACAAAAGTTTTTTATTAAAAAAATAATTAAGACCTGATGATGTTATAGTGTAACGAAACCTGGATCGTGAGGATAAAAGTTTATGTGGAGAGCGAAGTTGTTTAATTGAAAAACGTCAATTTGAAGATTTTCCACCAAGTTACGCCAGAAACTGTTTTATTTGGTAAGGAAGAGGAAAAAGTGAGCTACTTTGGAGCATGTTGAGGGAAATAAATATCAGAAATGAAGGAAGGTCCATTTGGAAGGTAGATTTTGTATTCTCAAGGCGGACCTTTCTTATTTGCATCGGACAGTGCATTGGAACTAATCAGTTTGAGCCTACTCTAGTTGGTTTGGCTGCCGAATTGGATCGCGTGCAGCGTAGAGGATCTAAATATTTGTGAAAACGTGTTATGATGAACTATGATGTAGCGAATCCAAAATACATATTAGAGCAGCTAGGCTGGGAATCACTCAATGTAGCGAAGGCTAGATTACAGATTAAATGTCATGCATTAGTTGGAAGGACGTCTCTTTAGCAGTGATGTTGACAATGTATCATTACCCCTATTGTACTACGGTAGGAGAGATCATGTCAATAAAATTAGAGAGATTAAGCGTAGAACAGATAGATTTAAGATGTCATTTTGCTCACGAACGATAAAGGATCAGAATAACATTGTCCAAACGCGGGAAGGGTATAAATATTCGGATCAAAATTAATCTTCTGGGTATTTAACCCCTACCACACACTGTAGTGGTGGCTTGTAGGGTACTATGTAATGTAGTAAAGTATGTGATGATGTTTGAGCTTGGTTAGTATGATGATTAGCGTTAAATGTACCGTATCAATCTCTGAAGGCGGGAAACATCTTCAAGGGTATGATCACATTCTCATACTCAATAGAAATATTCCCTGTCATCAAAACATTGCTAAATTCCAGTGCAGACGAGAGAGAAGCTCCTATTTTATCGCTAATTAGCATCAGTCACAATCGTTGCTACAAACGGCACCCGTAACCCGTTAGATAAAGAGATGGCCTCAGTGTTTCAACATTGAATGAGCATTCGGTCAAAGATATGTTGCGTAATTTGATCAGTGCTATGGTGGTTACCCTGACTGCGAGACCCCTTCCATATTAAACAGAGCCAGATTAATGAACTTGGCATTTGTATTTGTCTTACACCACATTTTCTGGGTAATTCAGAAGATTTAAATGGAGTTTCTTAGGTATGCGTATTAAATAACTATTGTCTTCTTCGTGGAAATGTATCATTTCGTTAAAATCTTTGCAGGTTTTCCACCGTGTTAGGGTTTCAGGTGGCGATGTTTCGATGACTATATATATCCGTCATCGTTTTACGTGCTTTGATCCACCTATTTACAGTCCCTAACAACTAATATTATGGTTTTATTATATGTAATAATGTGATTATGAGATTCGCGTGTTACGTATTGGTGCCCCACTTTATATTCTTTTCAAATTCTTCTTAATTTTTGCTTTCATGCATTTCGAAAAAGCATTATCTTTCTCCCGCCAACCCCACTTACATCTCAATCACTGCATTCAACGTCCCACGCATTGATACGACCACTTCTTCGGATCTAACCTCTTGTTTTGCAATGCCCTATGTAATATATTACTCTTAAGACTTGCTCATGACAAATGCCTCTCACGCAAGATTTGCGGGTTCGTGGTAAAGTATCGGGAAATGTCCCAACTTGGTCAGCAACTCTTTCCTTTTAATGAATATTGCCGTTACAATATTCTTTGAATTATAGCGATTGGAAATTTTGTTACACTAGTATAAGTAATTATAAATTGAAAGGCAAGAGGTCTTTCTTATCCTACATGGGTTCAGCTTATACAAAAAAAATAATAAAGTCCGAATACAAATGAAGAAACAATACCTAATTAAAAAGGGCTTCGTCCACTCACTTTGCGGGATCGAAAACCACGAACGCACGTTTGGAAAACGAAGAAATTTCCTTCCAGTCAACATTTGCATTCGGTTTGCAAATTCCTTTAGTTCTTTTCTCTCGGAGAGACCTTGAGACATTTTGAAACTGGAGTTAAGGAAAAAAACTGACTTATGATTCTGATTCCATATTTTCTCCCTTTCCTTTATCTCTCCGCGAAATGGGAAAATAGTATCAGTTAGATGAACAAAGGGACAAGGAGTGTGGCGATGAAGTTATTCACGACGAGCAGGCAAAGATGCAAATAGAAGCGAAGAAGGAAAAGCGTGCGTTCTCTAAGCAAGGGGGAGAGTTGAGGGGGTGGGGTGGTGTGAGGGAGGTGCAGGGAAGATAAGGAAGCTGGGGGGATGGGGAGTGAGGAAATGGGGAGGGGACGGGGTTAGACGCTGTTTATTTTCATTCCGGGAAGAAGAAGCCTCCGAAGATCCGCGCGTGGTCAGGGAAGCGGAAACTCATGAGGCGTCATTGAGTCAGAATTTGGAGACTTCAATTCCCGGTTAGCAGGCGGTCGTAAATTCAAGTACGTAAACATATCTCGCTTCGCACCCATTCCGGCTTGAATCGGACTCTGTCCTTCCTGGGATACTTACCAACGATTGAAAAATAATGCTAGCTGAGATGAAGGTTTGTATCCATAGTAAGAGTACTTTTGTGATCAATGATTATGAGACTAGCAATTTTGAAAAATCAATCGGTTGTTTGAGCATTAATCGTGTGTAAAACCTTTTCTTGCATCGAACACGACAGGAAATTTGTGGCAAGTGTTACCACTTTCACGAAAACTCGGAGATTATATATATATATATATATATATATATATATATATTATGTGTATATATATGTATATATGTATATATATATATATATAAATATTAAAATAGGCGGGGAAAGAATAGAGCAGGTAGAACGGTTTACATATCTCAGAAGTGTATTGGACCAACACGGTCAAAGTAGTAGGGACGTAAGGAGAAGAATTGCGCTAGGAAAGAAGTACACCGAGATGAAGAGGGACCTGATATAGATTAGTTTGCTAGGTGGGGAGTCACAAAATGTTTATTTGATAGTTGTGTCCATCCAAAAGCCCACCTTAAACGGTAGATTACCTAATAATAATAATATATATATACATATTTATATAAACAAATGAGGAAGTACTGGAGATGGTTGGAAGATAAGTTAGGAGTGTCAGTGCTTAACTTATCTTCCGAGGAAGTCGGAGCACAATTCCGTCGAAACTATCAAGAAATAACGTGTGAGTGTTCCTTTTATGCGTTCTCATATTGTGTGTTGCTGTCTAAGTTTTGTATTTAACACTTCCGTGTTACATCAAAGAAATCATCTTTTTTTATATAAAATCTTCGAGTATATATAGAATGTACAAAACAATTTTTAAATGCGGAAGACACATTGATGCTGAACTCTTATCATAATTGGAAGGTAAACAAAGCATAAACATAGCTAGCCCTAGTATTTAATCGGAATAAAAACTGATGCTACCCACTCTTTTGAAAATTCACATCAAACGATTCCTTGCCTGAGTGTCATGCTATAATATGGCACCAAGTTTTGCTGAAGAAAACAAGAAAAAATCGCCAAATAGTATTATGATTAATTATTTTTATTTTAAAATTGTTATATCGACTCATGTCCCTAAAAATGTTAAATTTCAAAACCATTCTCTGAAAATTCACAAATTTAAATAATAGAAAATGATGGAGTAAATGAGAGAAATAGCGTGATGATAAGCAGTGAGTTTAGAGCCAGCCAGGGATGATATGGCGTGGGATCTGCCGAGGAGGAAAGTGGAGGAGGGTGGAGGCAGAGGGATTGGGCAGTGCGTTGCATTTCGAGGTGTGTGGTTCGGGGGTGGCCGAAGGCGCCTCGTCCCCTCTCTTCCCCACCCGGGGGTGGGTGGAGGGAGTGCGTCGTCTTCATTGTTGTCGCGTGCCCGCTCCCTCGGCTCTCCCTTGCTCCTCCAGGGGGAAGGTGAGTGGTGTCGTCTCGGCCGGCTTGGAGGCAAGAAGGGTTAAGGAGACGACGAATCGTGATACAAGTCAAGTCTAAGTAAAAAATGCGGTTATTTGTCAAGCTATTGCACATGACATTACAGGGATAACAAAGAAGAATAATGAGAGACACTTGACAAGCCCATTATAGGCCGAAGCCTCTTCGGGTGTGAGATGGACCGATTTCAAATGATTGAAATGTGCAGTTGCATGCTGTTCTTAATCCGTGTATCCCCCCCAGGGGATACACGGATTAAGAACTTTACTTGGAAAATGTGAGCATTCGTTCCTCTTTCCCCTTAACCCATCGTTCAGGTGAATGCAACGACAATGTGGAAATGTAATTACGTACCACGGTGCAATGTTTAGCGACCAAACAAGTAAAACGGACGGAACAATTGGATAGTTGACGCGTTGAACATAGGTTGCCTTTTATATCTTAGGTTGTGTCAGGAAAACAAGAAAATTTGGAAGTGCGAGAAAAATGAAGAATCTATTCGCGCGGTGCCGTAGAAAAAGCCTAAACGGAGAAATGAAGACGAAGAATGCGGGTGGGACGAGAATGCGATTTAGGAGAGCTCCGGGAGATGTATGTTGGAAGGAGCATGTGGATGCAGTATTATTAACCTGTACGTTGTTCAAAGGCATCACCCGAGATTCGAATTCGGTCCTCCTGGCATAGCAGCCAAGCGTTTTGCCAGTCGAGCCGCAGTCTTGGACCGCTCTTATTCGGAGCTCGGTTTGAGGAGGCTTCAAATCTACTATTCCCAATCCAACGTTTCAACGCAGAGGACGGGGATGAAAGGAAGGTGACTACGTTATTATGTCCCATCGAGGGTGTGTCGGGGGGAGGGAGGCGGTTGGTTCTGCGCAACATCTGAAAAACCCTTCGTCTGTCTCCGAGTGCCTTTGTTCCCTTCGCCTTAAAGATTTCTCAAAAATCTGGACTAAGCGTTAAATAGTGCATGGACTCAAGGCCTGACTGCGACCTTAAAAAAAAGGAAAGATAACCCAACGCCGGGGGATTTTTTCGCCAGCGTCACGCGAGGATGTCGATCACAATGAGGATGCGTATTTTCCTCGAAATAAAGGAGGTTGGATCCCAAGAGATTAGGGCAAAGAAAGAATCCGGATTCCTAAATTATAACAGCCCATTTACCAAGAGTTGTTATTCATTTGCTAATAGCTTGAGGGTGGTGGGAAATAGGTCTATTGCCCAATTTTAGGCTCTATTGTCTCTTTTCTTTTTCTCAGGCCCTATGATCATTCGAAAGTTTATTATAATCCAGAGTTAAGGACCATTCTTTAATTGGATATGTGAGAAAAGGTTAAATTAGGCAGTTCCTTGGACATTTTTAGAAGGAAAAGGGCCAACCCCTGCACTTGTTCATTTGGTGCACGCTGACCGCTCGCTAGATCTGGTTTAGTCTAACGAAGCGTTTACCTTTGAGTTGTAAATTAAATTCTTTACGTCGATTGCCTGCATTTTTGTAGAAAGGAGTGGTTATGGTATACAGTCTTACAGTGTAAGACGTAAATTATCTACGTTTTGCTTAATTTTAGTACATTATGTGGAGAAATGGTAATGTAATCGGAATTAATAATTGATTTATTTGAAAAGTATGTAAAAATACGACTTTTTAATTTTTTCCGTTGAGCCTTTGAATCATTTTGGCTTGCGGTCCCTTTATAGTAATCAATGACCTATTAAGAAAATAAAAGAAATCGGAAATGTGCATTTATATGCATTTATGGCATTCATTTTGTTTGCAGTTTATCATGCTGAAAAGGGGAGAATCAATCACATTTTTGGAGAAGTTGTAAACAAGGGTGTTTCTCGGGATCATATTTTCTGTTGCATCCTGCCATCCAGCGTACAACGGTTGCTGTTATTTTCGATGCGCCGTAGATGGACGTTTTCGTCGCAATGGATGTAGGTATTTGATTGATAATACACATTTCGGTGTATTTCTTAGAGAATATTTCGTTTCCTGTAGTAGGGCAGCAGCACTGGTGTACGATTCGTCTTGGTGCTGGTCCTTGAGAAAGTCCAGAAATGAAGAAAGTTGGTCACTTGGAATCTATACTACCTGGTTTTGATTCAATTCTTATTGGTAAAGATTACCTTCTTTTAGAAGTCTCTTTATATCCCTTCTGCGATCACATCCTATGGAATTTATGGAAGAGTTGTCATATGAACTGACTCTAACCCCTTTGTAGGATCCCCTAGTTCGATAGTTTTGCCGATCTCGCAATTCAAAGGCTCAAGTTTGATGCACGATGGTTTCAGATTTTTCTGTGGTATTACGGGCCATTCCTCGTAGAATAAGGTTACCTCCGAATGTAATGCATCGTCAGGGGGATTCAATACTTACGTTTTCTTCCTGATGTTTGACGCCTTCAGTTTAGTGTGTAAAAATTAGTCTGTTGTGTAATCACCCCCTGTCGCACACCCTGTGCAGTGGCTTGCAGGGTGCTGTGTGATAATAATAATAATAGAGCGCATCCTTATGAATCCGTATTTAACATTAAAATATCCGCATCTGAACGTCGATCGCTTACTAGCCCGAATTACGGCGCAACAAATTTCGAGCAACACCGGTCGACGACATTCCAGTGCCCCTTCCCCTTCCCTTAGAGACCACATTCTGGCACCACTCGGTCTTGTCAGCTCGGCGACATCTTATGAGGCTATAGCCCAATTCCGAGAGAGAATATTTGTATTATTATTTTCCCGGATGTATGTCTGCGTGTATCCGATCTGTGAGATATTTTTTGCCCTGACGAGTGGCGAGATCAGCGGTGCTCTTTTTCTTTCATGCGGTGTTCGTTATTTTTTCCCAACCCCCTGGCCGTTGCGAGGGGGTGAGTCCTCCCCTCAGCTCATCGCGCCCCCTTCGTACCCGTGGCCCGTCCCCACCCGAGACTCTCTCCGGCCCTCGCCACCAGGCGCCGCCGCCTTCTCGGTCCACTTCCTGAACCGCCGCCACTCGCCTCCGCCCTCTATCGAACGGGGATTTGGGGTAGGGTGGCCACATATCCTTCGGATGCGTGTGCTGTCATTTCGGATCCGCCCCAATCAGATACTACTTATGGTGTAATGCATTCAGACGCTTGCCCCGCGAGGGTGAACGTTTTCCATCCCATTCGCGATTGCTCGACCCGAATTCCAAGCTCCGATCCCTACGCACACTATGTGCTCCATAGATTGCCTGTTTTAGCGCTCTAGTAAATGGCGGGCCGACCATTTGTTTTGAAATTGGTGGCGTGGCGTACGCATTGATTTTGCCGAATCATTTGAGATATGGGCGAACGTGTGACAGTCGGTACGTATCGCGGGAATTCCAGTCCGCTTCCCTCATCAACCTCCCCCACTTATTTTCTCTTTTCCCTTACAATTAAGTTTTTTCTCGAGTGCCATTTGAAAAACACTTAATTCCTTAAATTTTACATATTAATTATTGAACATTGGCTAAATTTTAGGTTTGTGAAAACTAAAACTGAATCGTTAAGCATCGTCCTTCGTTTAGTTAGTTACACAAAATAGCGAGTATTTATCGATAAAAGTCGAGCGATTAAAGCCCTGTAGTTATAATATTCCAGGAGAAGCTCAATCTGTGGTTTCCAAAGGTTTGGAAGCCTTTGGGCGGTGACTGAAGGAGTATTTGAAAAAAACCAATGGTCGTGAGATACGGAAGCTTTCACGAGGTCCATCATCAGTCACATTTATCTTTTATAGGGTCAAATCATGGGCCTCTATTTCAAAACTCAACCGGGCATCGGTCGCCCCTCTCCCTCCCTCCGGGGATGGGGGGGGGGCACAACTTGGCCACCAAGTCCTGAATAGAGAGAGAGTGTCGTGTGCTTCCGGCTAGTATTCAGGGCAAGCCAAACGTGCTGCTGGCTGCCTGCGACAATAGGCCGACCGGGGAGATATGCCGCTTGCTTGCCATCGCCATCGGGGCCCCGAGAGGTGCGTTTAAAGAGCGCTGCTCTGCGGTCGTCGGATGCAAAGTAGAACGCGGTGGTAGGTTCGATTTCTTTCTTTTTGCCCGCCCATCCTACCCGACAGCCCCCGCCCACCTACCTCCACCAACACCACCGCCTCCTCCCTCTCGGTGTCGTAATGTGCTGGGGAGGTTCAATGGCCCGTCGCGGGTGGGTGGGGACACGGTGTTTCGTCCCGGGTGTTCTACGAGGGCGAGGAGGGGGGCACGAAAAACACGGCCTCAGGGTCTCCGTAGGGCCGGGCCGCAGTTTCGCTCTGCGGCTGGTGGCCGGCGGCGCCCTGGCGATGATTTTTTCAGATGCTGGAGGCTGTCTCTCCCGCTCGCTCTTTCGCATTCACCCGATGACTGGTCATTCGCCCACTCCCTGTTGCACAACTTCTGGTTTGCACTTCAAAAGAGGCATTGCTCTCAAGAGTTGAGAACCTTGCTTGGAGTCAAATGGTGGACGATAACCGCGCGTCGTATTTAATTCGTTTTATTAAATATCCGAACTAACCCTGCAGTGTAGTATGAAATGATACGGAATTAGAATGTGCCTGCAATGATCATATCCATGTGGGGTTTTAAATTAATTTCTCTAAGGTGATGCTCGTGCTGGTTGGATTTGCCAAGTGTTGCGACTTCCCGGACGTCGGGGTTAGCTTTGTGACCCAATCGGACTTGATGGCTAATTTGGTGAGCGACTCTTTCCTAGTGCTAGGAGGAGGACGGGTTACATTCTTTCTCACTTGCTCATTAAAATTTTGAATTTTCTTTAAATATTCTAATTGCATGTGCCTTTTACTCCACGGGAAGTATTTGGTTTGATCGTTCGATTGAGCTCTAAATGACGGTGTATCGTTCGCATCTGATTTTGTTGCTCACCAGTACTTCCTACTGAATGTTCTCAGCCTTGGCTGAAGTTAGAGAAATCAGGCGGTGATTGGAATATTTGGATGTGGTGTTTTTTTAATCATAAAATAAAAGGAACAGTCATTAGGTTTTGTTTTGCAGATATTTATGGAGCAATTCCTTTGCAGTGATTCCAATTTGGCGATACTCAGTTGGTCCCTTGGACAGATCAATTATCGACTTTCTTAATCTGTGAACCCGCTTCGTATTCCGTTTCACTCACGCGTGGATGATATATTCACTCACTCGCAACGTGTCTTTTGTGTATTTCTGGCACTGAATTATTTATGCGGAATATCATCAGGCGTTCCAGCCATAAATAGGATACGACAAATGGTGAGATGGATTTGTAAGAAGTTTATTTTAAGTGTTTAGGGGAAGTAGTGATAAATAAATGAGGAAAACTAGGCAATTAAAGTGTTACCATGGCCACGGATGTTATTATCCCGAGATGTGCCGATTTAATTTTTTTTAACCCGATGAAGAGGGAGGATGAGTGTTCGAACTCGATACTTGCGGTAACCATCGAGTTTTTTTTCTAACGACGAAATCCAATTCGGTATCGAGTGCTCTCCGCTTCCGAGTAACAGACCTCTCTTGGTTCCAATCATGTTTTTTCCCTGCGGATGGCGCTGGGCTTCAGGCGCTCACCGATTGGCATTGACAGTCGGAGAAAAAAATATATGCAGCACTTGTACATTGACTTTCCCACCTTCTGCTCTAGTCCCGTTACCCATATCGAGGGAAGAGACCTTTCGTTGCTCTTTCACTTAGTAGCAGCCAGCTAATTCCCTTCCCACGATGGACGCTTTTGCGACGGACGGACGACTGCCCGCACTTCGCCATCGTGGAAGGGAGGCGGAAGTGTAATTGGCGTTTGAGTGCATGAAAGACGGAATTCCAAGCAGGAACAAGTGGATGGATGTGGTTGGGGCAAGTACTAGAAAACGAATGTGATGTTATCGATGGGAGAGTACGTTTTGGAGGGCGAACGATTGAACAGATTGTTTGTGATTGCTGACGAATGAGAAAAAAGTTAATTACTTGTGGCAATTTCTACTTTGATCTAGAAACTCGTTGTTCATCTTCAAATTGGGTCATTTATGAGTCCTTATTCCGATAATATAAAATTTCGATAGGAATATTTCTCTCTTAAATAGAGCCGGATAGAATGAGATAAAGGAAATCATAAAAATAGGTAGCGACAGCGATTATTGCAGTAATTTGTCGCGTAATGTTAAGTATTACACAATAAAAGCAACATTTTATTGACGGCCAAAATTTAAAATACGGAGCCAGTAATTTCGCGAAAATTACAAAGAAAAAGTGCCTGGAATCTCGTTTTTACACATTAGTTTCTATGCAAGTAAAATTTCCATATTTCATGAAATTTAATTAAAAAAAAATATATATATATATATATATATTCACACACATACATACACAAAAAATATATATATGTTTATTTATACATATATATTTTTATAGAAATATGTATATATACATAGATAGATGTTGAGGAAGTACTCACGAGAGCAATATAACTTTTGGACGGCACAATAGAACACAGAATAAAACAGATAACCCTTAAAAGAACACTCACATTGTAGATTAAGCTTTCGGCCTACTCCGAGGCCTTCTTCAGGTCAGACTGAGAGGTCTTGAGGAAATATATTTATTATATATATATATATATATATATATATATATATATATATATATATATATATATATATAACATACGTGTGGGTCGCGGTAGTCCAGGGGGTAGAGCGTTGGACTACTGACCGGAGGCTGCTGCTGCCTGCAGCTCCACCCAAGCTGTGTTTTTCGGGTACCAAATCTTCCTGGAAAACCATAACCGGCACAGGGAAAGGAACTGGCCCCCCTACCCTGATGTGTGAATATTCACACGCCGTCGGGCTGAGTACTGGGTGAACTCAGCCATCACCCCCACCAAACTGACCTTCGGGTTGATTTCATAAACCGTGATAAATAAATATAGATACATAAATAATATATATATATATATATTATACCTATATATATATGAGTATATATGAATAGTATTGTTTTATTGTGAAACAAACGTCATTGAAATACATATTCTTGAGGCGTTGATAATACTGACCACCAGGGTACAAGCGGTCGAAAACCTACATTAACGGAGGGAGGTTGAAGTAGAAGATTTTGTGGATGGGAGGTAATGTCAGTCAGTCGTGGGTGATATAAAGGTAAAGGTTGGTGATGTCCGTGGGAAGAACCATAAGATAATATATTTGAAGGAATGAAAAACGTGACAACGACGGCTGAGTTTACTTTGTGACTTTTTCACGAGTGTGAGCTCACGTTTCACTTTGCCCTCGAGGGTCGTCGAGGATGCTGGAGGAGAGAGACCGGGGGGGGGGTGTTAATAGTGCTCGGAGAAAATAAGAAGGGGGGGCGCAGCGACGACGGCAAAGAATCGGCACCCTTGATGGCGTCCGCGGGAGGAGGATGCGGTCGGAAGGGGATTGTGGAAAGGGAGAGAGAACAAGGTAGCCCCCTCTCGGGGGAAGTAAGAGGGGCAACGCCTGCCACTCTAGTGATTAGGGCAATGGGGAAAGACAATAGACGAGCGATTGCGCACGCACGCGCCGAATGAGCGAGGCGGCCCTTTTCTAAGGTCATGCTATCAACCTCCCATTATAACCTGATGCGCGCGCAATTTGGACCGAACGGAATGTTACTCATGGGAACCAAACCCCAGTTGCTAATTAAGAAAGACATTTGCGTGCTCCGAGAAGATCCTAGAGCGGGTACTTTCGTACACTTTGACTTGCGGGAAACGAGAAGGAATAGTATATCCGGTGCTTTTGGTGCCGTTCTCAAGGCGCTTTGCATTGCAATCCCTCGTTTAATGGAAAGACCTTGTGGACTCTTTAAGGTCCGAAAATTTCCTTTTTTTCTCTCAGGCGTATCCTGTATACCTAATTAAGGAGAGGCCACCAAGGCCCATCAACCATCGTGAATGCATTCCAAATTAATATTGCATTTTGCAAGGAAGACGATGATGAGATAGGCGGATTCCGTATACGCAAACGAATGGCAAGTAAAATGGTGGCGTTTCAAAGGAATGACGGTCGTCTGCCGTGTTCCTCGAGTGTTGGCAAGAAAACCGCGAGGTGGTGTGGAGAGGGTGGGGTGGAGAAAATAGACAGCTGATCGCATCGGACCCCCTCGCATCTCTCTCTAGGATGTCCTCGAGACCTCGCTTTCATATTCGCGTCGACACGCACACAACGGGGGTCACGCGACCCCTCCTCACGCGACCCGCGTGGGAACGGCAGGATTTCCACAGGAACGCCGTCTGCGTTTCATAAACCCCCGTCCTGTGTTTCGGGCTGGTTGTTACTGGAACACGACAATTCCACGTCAATGGACACGGTTCGGAGGGAGGCGAAAGTTGCGTCTGCAGCGAATAGTATGTGCCGCTCGCTCGGGCGTGTTGAGCCCTCGCGAAGAGCATTTTACCGGGCTCGGGATGGCTGGCCACCAGTTGAGGCTTTCCTAGCGGGGCAAAAACAAGTGCTCTCGGGAAGCGTACTTAGGCGGCTGAGCTGCAGCTACGCGCTAGGGCCCAGAGAAGGGGCTCGGGGGAAGAGAGAGGGGAGGGAGAGAAGGGGGGCACGAGCAGGGGGGGCGCAAGGAAGGCAGTGGGTCACCACTCGGGCGCACAGTGGGTCAGCCGCCCAATAAGCCAGCACCCGGTGCGCCCTCCATTCCCACGGCGCCCACGTACGTACTGCTGCTGGCTAACCAAGAACTCCTGCCTCGCGTAGGTGGATTAACTTCGCCCTTCCGCTTTGCTTTACGTCCGTTCCCTCTCCTCTTCGCCTAGGTGGAAATTTCAACGGCTGCTGGGCGCCTCCAACACTACAATGCTCCTTATTTTTATCCTACTTCCCATGTGTGTCAACTCATCACCATATTGCAGCCACAGGAAGTACATTCAGTCGCATGTATAGATAAATACATATATAGACGCATTTATTAGGGTGAAATTGAGACCAAATGGTCCCTTCTTCCGTTTATCTCATCATCATATACATTATACGGGGTGCGGCAACTTAACTTCCTTTTTCGATTTTATGGCCATAAAATGCATAAATACATCCATACACAACACTTACCTATGCACGTGCATACACTTAAATACATACAGACAGACAGGCATACATTACGCACAGATATACATATCTAAACAAATATATACATCCATATGTATATAGAAAAATTAATATGCACTTACACATACACCAAGTAAATCACAGTGAGGAAAAGAAAACGATAAAATAGGAAAGGTCTCGGCAAAGGATGAGGTTATATATATATATATATATATATATATATATATATATATATATATATATATATATATATGTGTGTGTGTGTGTGTGTGTGTGTGTGTGTGTGTATAGTAGTTGATTTTTCGGGTACCAGATCTTCCTGGGAAACCATAACCGGTACAGGGAAAGGAACTGGCCCCCCTACCCTGATGTGTGAAATATTCACACGCCGTCGGGCTTGGTACATGGGTGAGCTCTACCATCACCTACTAAACCGACCTTCGGGTTAATTACTGTGTTTATGGTTATATATATATATATATATATATATATATATATATATATATATATATATATATATATATATATATATATAATATATATATATATGTATATATACATATATATATTCTTGCACATGGAAATAGATGTAAGGGAAGAGGATAGGAACACACATTAAAAACGGACACAGGAGAGGTGGGGAAGGCGGAATCTAGCAGGCCACGAGCGTAAAAATATTTCCTTAACCGGGACTTGAGCAGCGGATCTTCCACTTACCGGGCGGATGCTCTATATATGCTCTAAATAAATATATATGTATATATATATATATATATCGATGATATTAATCTGGGAATTCCTTTTTGACCAATAATTTTGTGTATAGCTGAGATATTTCGTTAGCTGCATCAGTGACAATCTCGTATGTCTTTCGAGCAAAATATATCGAGAAAGTAGGTGGTACGATGGCAGTAAGATCTTTACACAACATTAAAAGATAAATGTATGCTTAAATCTCTTTCGAATTTGCGAATAATTATTTAGACTTAGGTTAGTGTCTTTTAATTTGATCATTATTGAGTGATTTCTGCTATATTTTGTAAAACTTACCGGGTAGAATTTTGGAGAAATGTTCGAAGTATATGAGAAGGTGGCTGGAATACTAGAGTAATCCATTTATAGATGAAAATCAAGAGGAATAGTAAAGCTGATTGAAGAAAGGAATTTGCGAACTCGAAAAGCCCCCTTAATTTCCGTATGTTGGAGGACGAAAATAAAACGTTGCCAAAATGAATCCAATGAAGGATGTGGCTCGGTAATTGAGGGGCTGAGTTGAAATGTTAGGTCCCTTTACTTGCAATGGGTCTAAAGAGTAAGGATGGAAGGGCAGGGGGGGTTGGAAGAAAGGCACTATTCGGGCGTGTGGGATTGAGTATTTCTCGTTTTTATTCACCTCGATCAACTCTAAAGGCCTGGTTTTCCTCCGTGCAATTCTTATAACTACACCCGCGGAAAATTGAGAGGTAAATGCTATAATTTCGCGCATGAATGAAATCGATTACTCTAACATGACTCATCAGCGTCCAACTGCATGATTTCAATGCATTTTCAGTCATCTCCATTCCATTTCGTTTCGAATGTCTACGCGTTATTATTTCGGTTGAATTGTCGGATAATACTAATGGACCGCTTTCGTAAGTCGGTTGTGCATCCTTTTAGAGCCAAAATGATATCAGTGGTAGTCAACGCGAATGTCTCTAATCACCGTCGCTATGGAAATATTCCGACAAGTATCTCGAATGCGGTGGATATGTATGTATCGGAAGATAGCATGGTAACGTCGAAAGGCGTTATCATTTGCATGGAATGAATAGATTAAGAGTACAAAACTATGCCACTTGTGCACCTAAGAGTACCCCCACATCCGTTAGGAATGGGTTCCACGTTGTCTTGGGAGCAAATTAATCGGATTCTCATAATTTCCTTTGTCTTTTAAACAAATTTAATGATTGTAGTCATTGCTGTGTAACTTTTACAGAATTCGGCAATGAGTCATTCCCATATGTTTTGAGAGTTTTAGCGCGTCACCTTGGCGAAAATATCTCTCCTACCGGTTTCATGATTTCTCATTAACTGAGAGGGCAATTTTATCGCTTTCACCTCCGTTCGTGGAGGCGAGGCAGAAAGGAAACCGCGTGGGTAAAAAACATCAAGTCTACCACTCATTTCTCATCTTTCTCCGCCTTATACCGTATCAAATAATATCAAAGATCGTTAGATGCACACACACACACACACATATATATGTGTGTGTAATATTAACAAATTGCCCCAGCGCTCCTGTTCAAGAACGCGGCAATCTTGTTCAGTAGGAAGGGCAAAAACTCGGAGAAAGCATTCTTTCGAATCGGAATGCTTTGGAATGTTGGCGGTCACACATGGAGACAGATGTGGAGGGAGTGGGGGTGGAGAGATTCGGTTGAAGGAGACGGGAAGAAGAGGGGGAAAATCATTTCTTCCTACATCCAACTCCTACCATCTCCTTAAAAGCTTCTCTTTTTCCCTGTCCCCTTTCCCACTCTCTTTGGAACTGTCGCTCTTCAGCAGGGACCTCTTATTCCTCCTCCTCTCCTGATCGAACCCCCCCCCGTCCCTCCACTCCCCCTCACACCTATGGGCGCCTTGCCCAACAGATCTAAGAGGTGGGGTGCTTTCTTCCGACCCGTCCACTGTGGCCGACTCCTTCCCACATATTCCCCCCCACTCCCACCCGCCCGGGCCTCCCTTTTGCTCCCATTCTCCCTCGCCTCTCACACCCTTTCGTCGCTTCTTCTCCCTCCCCTCATCAGTGTCCGGAGCCGGGTGGAGAGCACTCGCGCGCCTCGTCCTCCACGTAACCCGTTATGGGCCGCTCGGCGACCGCTACCGGCGGATCCACCCCTCCCGGCCCTATTCTTTCGGTCGAGGGATGTGGGTCCATCGGAGATGATGACGACTCTGGGGCGCCCATCTGGTGGACGCGGGCGGGTTTGCGGCGTCGGCTTGATTTCACATCTAAAAGGAAATCCAGACGGACGCAGGCAACTCAATCGTAACACTCCGCATAACCGAAAAGTCGTTTGCAGAGCCTCTCCCAGCGTTCCTTCTGTCCAGGGAAGCGAGACAAACGTGCCACGTCATCAAGGAGGAAGCGACTTTGAAACGCCTAGCATGTGTGTACACCTATGCGTCTTCAATAATCCGCGCCTAAAAACTCCTCTCTTCACCACATATCATTTTTTATTGCCCCGAGCATGAATACGACTGAGGATATGCATTTTTTTTGTTTATGACCCGCCCGAGAAATTGCCTCACGGAGACTTCTTTTCTCTCGAAACGCTCTCGTTTTTAGCGGTATCGGTGTTGCATCACGAAAAGCCGGCGGTTATACTTCGTCCGGTGAACGAACCAAGTTTCCGCGGAATGGCGAGCAATTTTGTTTTTCCGAAAGGAGATAATTGAGCGGGCTACCGACCCCGTTTCGTGAGCGAACGTTTGGATGCTTGCCATTGCCGCTTGCAGAAATTTGCTCCGGGTTGGTGCTCCTGACGGGCCAGATCCGCCACACTGGCGGTGCTCGCACGCATGAGTTTACCAGATAGGCCAGTCTGAGGAAAGGTTTTGCCACATTTCTGATGACCGTGATCTATTCTTGAATTTCCTTGATTCCAGGGATATTTCAAACGCCTTTCATTCCGCTGAGTCGATTGGTGTAGCTCACGAATTTCTTTCCCGATACCGATTTCAAATATCAACTTCTCTAAACTATTCTCCTGCTAGAAAATTATCCGCTAAGGAAATCGCAGTTCGAAACACTGCCTTAGATTGTACTTTGCTTTTAAGTTTGAATGCAACGATTTTGTTTTCAAAAGACACATCTGGAAACACGTGTGCAGTAATAGACTCTCCATAATTATCGCAAAGTTACAGCACTTGATTTTTTATGAAAATAATTTTAACTTGAGAAAAACTACTTGCTTAAAAACTTACAGCTCCTGTTACAGGGAATTCGCTGGGATAAATGCACGGAAGTTAGGGCGAAAGTAAAACGAGAGGTGAGGCTAATTATGTCTACATCTGCCACAATTAAAACGGCCAAAGTGTGCCATCAACTTGCTTGGACTGAGTCCATGTCTTGCTTTTGAGGGCGGAGGACGGGGATGGATTGTGGCGGAGTGATAGGAAGGCATAGTTTTCCATCCGGGTGGCTATCGGAAGGCGTCTCCTCCCTCCGAATGAATTTGAAAAATTAATGGAAATTCAGACACTTATGGGTCTTTCTGACGTCTCTAGGGCTAGACCACCGTATTCAAGAAACTTCAAATTACGGTTGCATGCGACCTGTTGAAATACCGAGTGGAGATAATGAGTAAATATTTAATACGGATATTACGTGAGCTGAAAAAAGTAAAATATCTACTTAAAATTTTCATGAAAAAAGTTATACTTACAAAAGCAAAGGACAATTACCGAAGTTAGAATTATTTCCGGTAGTAAATAAATATCATCGAAAAGTTCCCCAAGACCTTTTACAATATATTCACCGTGACTGGTTGTTGTGATATGAACAATTCATTTTTTTTTCATTTTTCATATCTCCTTTTTGATGATGGTACTCCATGAACACTCAAAAATTTGATGAAATTAAGCCACACGTTCGCCATAAGAATGCAGTATGCTTGGCGACGCTACTTAAAGTGAACTTTGTCAATCAGCTAAGTGAAACATAGGGAATAGGGGCCAACAAAAACGGAGAACAAATGAGAGCATAGGGAAATACTCTCGATCCACTCATTGAATTTTGATCTAGTTTGAATTCCCGCGCCAGTGTGGGAGTTATACCAAATCGGGTGTTTTCGGGATATTTGAGATCCACCGATTTCCCCACCTCCATGGATACCATGGGGTCAGATTTACTGTCTGACTCTATGGCCATGAATGTACGGTAAACTTGGGTGATGTGTGTGCGTGTGTGTGCCAGCTGCAGTCGTTGGCGCGCTCTCGAATCGAAGATGGGAACTCCTTTTTCCTCCCCCGGGCGACAATCATGTGTTACTCAACGGGCTGCAATTACGCAGTCCCCCCGACCGCCCGCGTCGGCCAGTCACAGTTTCCTCTCGATCTTGCCCCCCTCCACCCTCTCAACAAGAGTATGTAAGGGATGGACCATCTACGGACGAGCGCGGGGATGAAAGCTCCTCCCGCCTTCGCTTTTCATTTCATTTCTCTCCTCTTCAGCGTCCTCGCCTCTCGGAGAAAGGCCTGGGAGTGCGTGCGTGCGTGAGTGGATCGCTTTTCCATCTTCTCAGTGAAAGCTCTCTCCCTCCCCCACTCAAATCTCGGCTCGAAGCGAGCAAGTGCTCACTGGCAGCGGGCGTGGTGGTGGGGAGGGAGGAATAAACGGGGGGAGGAAGAGTTAGGCCCCGGGCGAACGGAGTTCTTGGGATGCTTATTCGTCAAAATTAATGTGGCATAAGAAAGCAAAAATCTGTACGATTTAAACAATATTTCATTGTACTTATGCGACGTCTTTCAATCGTTTACATACTTTTTTGGTCAGCTTACTCACTTTTAAGAACAGTGTTTGGTTTGGGCGGAGTGAAAGGGATCCAAAATTATGCGATGAAGTCGTTGGCATGCGTACGATTCATTTACGCAGAATATGTATACCTCTTTACTGTTCGCAAGATGTGACGAAAGCTAATTTGGCCTTATACGATACTTGTAATAATGATAACAATCTCTATACACATGTAAGAACATTTGAGTCGTGAATACAATTAATTAACTCCCGAGCTCGGGTAGATAAATTTATCGCCGATTGTGTAATCGTTTGTGTTGTTGCATCGGGTCATTGACGATAAGAATCTCTTTCCCTCAACATTTATCGTGCACGCTTAATTTTGAAGGGTGAAAACTGCCTGATTTGTACATAAAAGGAAATTACAAAACAATATCAACAGCAGTATTGAAAAGTTATTACGCAGAAGCTTTGTTCAGATTCAATACAGTCGAGTTGTTAGCAATGTATTAAGTAAAATGTCATTAAAAACTCTTTAAAAATTAAAATATTCGTGCATAAAGTCTCGATGTGCATAAAGACTCGGATAATTTTACAGGCTTCAAAGAATCGTCTATCGCTCTTTTTACCCACGAGGCCGAAGACAAGCAATTTGCTCTTAGAAGACGAACTCCTTTTGGTCGGTCGACTGACTTCATATTCCCAGCATGCAGGTTTTTCACATTTTAAATTCAATTCGATTTGGATCCAGCGTTCCTCCCATTTTCGTAATGGGGGAAATGGCCTGAAGACAATATGAATCGGGCAATGCTAACGTAATAAATGAATGCGCAGGTGCAGTTGATACTCATGACGCTTCTGAGATACACCTGTTGCCAATGGAACAATGAGGAGATCGCGCCGGTTGAGATTTTTTTTATGGCCGATGCTTATGGAGGAAGATAGTACATCTCATGTACGTATCCTCTAAAATGTGAGCAAGGGTCCCACGAGATCTTCTCCTATTGGTATCCGACAGTTATTGACTGGAATTTCGGGAAATCCATTGATCAAGCTATTCTTTTTTGCATTATATTTTATAAATCTTAACACATCAAAGATATCTATGATAATCAGTTTAGTTTCCGCTTTATTATTTCGTCATAAAAATTATTCTCAGTGTTTTATGAATATTCAAAATGCGAATTTACTTTTACGACAAGCGTTTTACATTGTATAATTAATTCTCCGCTCTTACGTCATTGCATTTCACTTGATTCATAAAATGTAAATATAAATCAGTGTTTGACCGATTTTACGCATATTTGTTGGAATTCTGATTGTCTTTCAAAGATGAAGGAGCCGATTGTGTTATTTATCCAGGTTCAATAATTTGAGTATTAAAGTTAAATACTCCTCAATAGCATTCAAATATTTGCAGTTTTGGCAATAATTTTCCACCTAAATTAAACCTATCCCTCCTGATTTGTTCGTTCATGTTCATTCACCGTTGTTGACTGAATCAAAGGCTAGGATAAACAAAAGTAGACATAATTGTTTTCTTAGAGATATATTGGTAGGTACTTCGTCTCCAAGATAAGGAGAAGGAAATCTTTGGCCGACGTCGAATAGGCAGAAGGAAACATGTTCGTTGGTCGGCGTGGCTCTCAACCTGGAACTCTTGGCTGGAAAAGCTGTTTTGTTAACATTTGGCGCCGACTCGCGAAGGTCCTTCAAGGACTAGTGAAACACGCTGGAAGGCGGAGAATAAAGGAACACCGCTCCATTGTTTCTGGACATATCTCCATCGAACTTTTGGGAATTTCTCATGCTCCCAAGGTCTTTGGAGCAGCTCATGGAAACCAGTTTAATTGTTATTTTAAGTTTCTCTTTTTTGGCAAAGAAATTAAGGGGTTAAAACCTAGGCACATCTTGACTGGAAAAAATAATGAACGTTTGCAATATATTTAAATAAATGTAGAAAGTAAAGAAGGAGTGACAGTAAAAAGTTCGATACTTCAGTTAGGCATGAGAAACGAAGTGAGATTTTTCATCGTTTGCTATTTCACATGGTTGTTTACGTTTATATTGATTCCACCCTTATACCCTTCTTTATCCTCATTTCCTTAGAAGCACTAAACTTTGTAAATATTGGCGATTTCAACGCCTGCAGTCGCATAGCAGAGCGCAAAGGGGAAGTTTTGCGCCAATTGTTGGAAAAAATGCTATATCTGTTGACATTCAGGAGAAAATAACAATCGTGGAAATTGCATACTGTCAGTTTTCTCGAATCACCAAACCTTTTTAGGCCATCTCTTCAATGAATATTATTTGATTCTGGTTTCGATGATTTCTCATTGCGGCTCGCATGGGAATACGTTCTCTCTCACTCGTCGCATCGTGGCGCCGTTTCTTTGAAGGGCGCTTGGGAAGCTCCTCTTTAAGACCAATTTCAGCTATTATCAATGGAGTGGACGCGCAAATCGGCCACGAGCCTATGATGACTACTTTAGACCCAGAAGGACCCGTGAAAACATATGGAGAGTAAGTGTGTGTGCGTTACGCTGGGAGTTAAAATCGAGCACAGGCACAGCACGTACCTTCTCGTGGCCACAGGTGCTTTGACCTTTTACGAGCAGAGTCTCGTCCTTTTATCGCTCCCTTCTAGTGATATCAGGTGGATTGGGGAAATTATTGCACGGATGCAATGAGATGAGCATGGCGTTGGTTTCGCACCACGATGATTCTGGGAAGAGCTAAGCAGCTGTTCGAGAAGAGGGAGGAGGGAACGCTGTATGAACGCACGCACATACAAACACACACAGCGGGCACTTTTGATGCTTAGAATACCATGGAATCTCTGTAGGCCGTTGAGAGTAATAACGAAAAGAAAGAAATTCCGTGTAATGTCACAGCAGTGATAGCTCTCTCTGTTAAAGAAAATTAACGAGGATGAAAATAAATTAATAGGTTCAAAAAATAATTTTTTTGAATTGAAACCTGTTGAGAGCCTCTATACTTTAAATTCGTTCAATGCGCGTTTCTGCTGACATAGTTACAATCTTGGAAACGGCTCGTTTCATATACATGCATATATTCAAACAAGAAATCCCGCCACACGGCGAACAAATATTACTTCTAAGTTCAACAGATTCAGGCTTGAGGTCGTGGAAGTTCATCATAATGAAATAAGGACAATTTGCACTTTTCCACAGTTTATTTGACGTACGACGCGTTTCAACTCACAGAGTCATCTTGTACCTGATGATGACTCTGTGAGTTGAAACGCGTCGTACGTCAAATAAACTGTGGAAAAGTGCAAATTGTCCTTATTTCATTAAATATTACTTCACACAGAAATAGATATAAGGAAAGGGGATAGGAAAACACACAAAAGACGAACATTTTACGTTTACAAGACGTATTTTTACGTTTGTTATCTGCTCAAATCCGCCTTCCCCACCTTTCCTGTGTTCGTCTTTTATGTGTTTTCCTATCCCTTTTCTTACATCTATTTCTATATGTGAAGTAATATATATAATATGGGAATACTATCAAGAAAAAGACATTCCCTATCGGCAATTAAGAGCAATAAAGCTAGAAAAATTCTAGAAATTTCATCTTGACTGGCATTTAGTTCCTCGGGACCTAACCATGACTCGAAAACAGTGCAAACACTTCTTTTAGACCGTCTATTGGTCCAATCGCACAACTGAGTAGATGTTGCCTCGTATTAAAAGGTCACAAAAACACCATGCCCTCGATGGAGAAATACCCAACTTAGGTGGAATTTAAGCAAGAAATCTGTTGAATGCTTGTTATTTGATTTATCTCTTCATAAATCTTCATCTCCTCTAACTTCTTTTTTCTCTCTCAGTTACCGTTATTCCCTGAGCAGACCCTAATCTACTTCATTTAGGGACTAAAGTGACAGTATAAGGCGATTATTCCCCATCGGCTCCGAATTTGAGCATCAGTCATTCCCTGAAGGGCAAATTGCAGCGGAGGAACCGAATCTGCTGAGTGGGGTCGTTGTGGCCGTCGCCAGAGGGCAGGATTTTGCTTAAAAGGAGACAATCGAAAGCCGTGCGATCCTTTGTTCTCCTGGTGCCGGACGCCATCGATTGTATTCCCGCATGGCGGGAAATTAAGATGCATGAAAATATATTCCAAAATTTCTGTCGACGGAAGGAAAAAAATGTGTAGGTGCGGCGACGATTATCGGAAAGCCTTTCACTTTCCCAAACCCCTTTCCAGGACTTAAGGAACAGAATTTTCTCTCACCATACCTTTCCGTTGTTTATTTAACCGTCAATTGTTATGCTACAGCTCGCGATACAAACTATATAAACTGTTTTTCATTTCTTTCCACACTTGGGAATTTTATGAAGATGATAAGTTATTTTATTCTGAAAATTCTGCTCTTCAATCAATCTATGAACTTATGATAATTTTTGTATATTTTTATTGGGCATTTTAAAAGGTTTTAGTAAATCAGATAAAGGCAAAAATGCATTAAGCCATTCACCATCGACGGTTTATTTTTAAATTGATTGTTTAAATTGACTGTATAAATACCTCTCATGGATTATGTGGAATTAGATTAATTATTGAAATGTAAATGTACGAACATACATTCTAAGTAACATTTTCTTTAGCCAATTAATGTTTAAATATTAAAGGGATTATATGAGAATAATATTCTAGCTCGGTAATTAAATAGTTGATGTTTTGAAATACAAGTGCTGTAAATATGAGATGGATCTTCTGTCTTGAGGTGAAATCACAATTTGGGTCAAAATATGCTGGGATCATGTTGTTTTGCTAAACTCGCAGTCATGGTTAATTTCCCCACCAAAGGGGTTTCACTTTCCTTTGCTCGACTTTTACTTTCCTTAAATGTTTTTTCCCAATACGAACCCACATTTGCGTGGATTCGAGCGGCGTGACTTTTCGTCCACGGGAGACTTCTCCGCCGGGCGACCAAGCGATGCGACTGGCGGCAACCGCGCAATCAGTGACTTGCGACGTCTATTCATTTCATCCCCTGGTTCGGCTTTCCACTCGGATCAACTGGCCTACGTTTCCACTCCATTCCTCCCCCCGCAAACCACCCTTCCGATGCTCCCGTACTCTTCCGTCCTCGGATTTCCCCTTGGTTGAAAGCAACCCCGTGGGAGGGGTACGCTAGGGGAAGGGAATCATCCTCGTCTTCGCGCCCCAGATGCTCTCCTCTTCCTTTCCTCCCACCTTCTTGCAGGGGGAGGGAGGGGGTAGAGGGGGGGCGGTGGTCGGTTCAACGCCCCCTCTCCGGGGGGACACAGACTATGCCGATCGTCCCGCCATCGCCCATCCACTCGTGCGAGTCCACACAGGCTCGTGGAATGATGGGACATGGGGAACTGGATCCGCATCACTCGAAGCAAGGGTTCTCTTGTGCGTGGAGGAAGGGCTCTCGGCTCCTGAGCCCTGCTGAGAGCAGCTCCTCCCCAGATTTCTAAGCTCTCTCCTGGGGATTCGATGTCGCCGGTGTTTTTCATTTTAAATTTCTGGAGTGGCCCCGAGCGACGCATTGCGGGAACACACAGCTCTCCTCCAAGTAGATCATCAAGGGAAAGATCAGCATCCTCAAGACTTATGAGTTATTTCTACCTCGGGAGTGGTATGCACATATGACGAGATTTACATGGCGAAAGAAGTAGAGACTCTAGATTGTCAAAATGGTTCATTTGAACCAATAAACCAAGAGGAAAATTTGTTTTTAGTTTTTTGATGGAGGTGCAAGGGTGGAGGGAGGGAAATTGAGTCGGCATTTTACATCCTATCACGATTCAGTATATCCTAGAGAATGCGAGAGATTACGAGAATGCGTCTAAGAACAAATTGCCAAGTTTCAGGAGTTATAAGGGTGGATTTCGAGCGTAATAATGAACCAATGCTAGCAATTCTGCTCTAGATATCTAGTGAAAAAGTGCTAATCAATATTGCTTAGTTAATTTTTATTTAAATATGCGTTCGGTTAGCGTTACCACCGGAATTTTTGTTTTTGATATTTTTGAAATCACATTTTCACTGTCATGTACATAGTAGATGAGAGTAGCGTTCGAGGGTGGAGCGGAGGGCTCCGGGCTCGAGTCTGGGTGATACCTCAGTGTTGCTTAACACCAATGATGAGTTTCTGGCGAATACCAAAACTTTCTGGGAAACTACAGGCGGCAAAGCTAATCTGCCCTCGCCGTGTGTTGAATATCGCTGCGGAATTCAATGATACATTGAACCTAAGAGCCATTAGGACTACGGCTAGATTTTATCTTTGGCAGAGGAAACCCAAGCTTTTTCCTTCCCCTTGCGACGATGCCATGGAATTTTCCGGCTCGAAAAATAACTGCACGCGCCCCTCCCATTCATTATATAGCCTCCCACAGTACCCATGACTAATCTCATTAAGATTATTTATACACCGTTTTAGAAATACATTATGCGGAAGTATAAATTAAAGTGAAATTTTGACTTTTTTATTTACGCTAAAAAGTGTCAGCACTGTTTTTTAAAATTTAACTCAGAGATGAAAACGTTGAATTATCTAGAAAAATTGACAGTCAATGCGTATCAAACAAATACCATAATGGAATAAGGAAATTTCTAGCTCGCATAATTTATTTTAAGGGATTATGAATCTCATGAGAGCACATGGGATTGTGTGTTTTAGCTTAGTAGGCAATAGTCATACCATTTCTTTAAGCAGAAATACTTCGTAGAGTATTGACATCTTCTAGTCCATTGTTATGGATTAGAAGATGCCAATAGAGAGAATATCGTTATTTCTGGGACAATGATAATATATTATAACATATTTTATATCAGTGAGAATGCCTATTATGACTCGTTTTTCGGCTTTCTCTTGAATCTGATAAATTCTCCTCGATACTTACGCACTTTGTTTTAGAGGCTACCTGGACGATGGCAACCTCTCCTTTAGGCGACGAACGAATATGGAATGGCCATTTTTCTTCCGATTCATGTTCCATTAGCCTTTCTCGTAGGCATGTCTGCCATAAAAACAGTTTTCATAACCAAAGTTGCATTCATTTTTCCTTGATCACTTGGCGTTCGTAAATCAATGCGCTCCATTTCAAACAATACTGTATATTTATCGCCATTCGAGATGAATCATGGTCTAATTTATGGAATCCATTCGAAACTATATTTTTACTGATATAATGGGATTCGCTTGCTATTTGTGTCACATCTATTACCATAGGAATTGGTTGGGATCTTCTAGGCGAGAGTTCCAATGCGTTCAGTACTGAAGCTGATAGTAGATTTTCTACGATACTCGGGTATTTAATTCCGATGGCGTAGGCAGCACTTTATAAAACAAATGCACAGTTTTTAAATTGTGTCCATTCGTTATGAGTTCGGTAATAACCTCCTCTTGCTGCAGTATTTTCTACCTTCCCACTGCACCCTGTTATTCAATACGATGCAAATTACGTAAGCGTTAATTCTCCCCCCGCACAGTGTTAGTACAGACACTTTTCATTCGTCAGATGTGTTTTGGGGGAAATCTCGGAAACCACAATCTTAAATCCAAACTATTCGGATCAAATCAGGGAACAAGATGCTGAAAATCGTAAAAACTGAATTGAGGAAGGTGTGTTCGCTGACTAGCAGAAAGAGACACCAATTCACAATTCTGGGACATGTCGAAACCTTGGCGTCGCATGGGATGATGAAATACTTTTGATAAATCCACGAGGGAAAATTTATAATGAACAAATAAAGAAACCATTGAAAGTTTTCTGTTACTTACGTCTTAGAGCATAAGAATATTCTTATTTTATTCAAATATTTTCGTTTAAATTTTCTCTAAAAGATGATATAAGATGCAAATCCTTCCCAGAATTCAGTACACATATTTTTTAAAGCGTCTTTCGTTATCCTCCGTCATCTTGCTATTCAATCATAAAAACTGTTTTTAGAATAATTTTCAATTTTCACGTAGATTAAACCGAGTATCAATAACTTTTAATTGGCATATAGACTCAAAGTACAATATCTGAGTCCTAAAAAAATTATTCGACATAAATTGTTTATACTCGCTAAATGAGGTAAAATAAGGCTCTAAAAATGTATCATATTTTATAAAAAAAGATTAAAGTCATCAACAGAGCGGTTGGCGGTTACGCGTCAATAAATGCAGCCCACTTACATTCCTACGTCATAGGCTTGCGTGTATGTCGTTCATTTCTCGAGCGAGAGATTTACATAAAATCGTTGGCAGGACCAGCGTACCTCACCAGTGGAATTTTGATTACGAAAAATATGATATCTTCAGCTCCGTCATTCCGCGCGACGCTCCAGGGTCCCATCAAGAAAGAAGAGAGGAAACGGGGAAGGTTTGAGCATCGACCGCCCGCCTCCGCCCCATTCACCTCTCACCGGGAGCATCCCCGCGATCGCCAACGGAAATCCCTACTTCCTCCTGATCTCCTGCCGGTGGCTGCACACCACGTGCGTGGATGCGTCTATCCCCCCCGCCACTGACGGGGTCTCATCTCGACTCCCCCCCTCCCTCCCGCGGGAACCAAGATGGGCAGCCCGCCCGAGTGCCGCCGCCCTCCTCCAAATTTCCTCTCTATATTACACTCGTTGAACTCTCCTCCTATTATCCGCAACGGAATTGAAAAATATTTTCTGCAGTTGCAGTCGAACAACGAAAAACCGTGCCAACATTTTCTGTAGGCATTCTCATAGATACATCACTTTGAATGGACTCGTGTTTCTTCGGTCTTTTTCTTCGCTCTGTAATGGGGTTGTAGATTTAGTGGATAGAGTGCCCGGACATTAACAGGATATACCAAACTATTAATTCCAAGGAATGTTATGAAATTTGGGATTATTGCTTTGGCGCTGTTAATTTTCTCTCTTAGCATCAGTCGTGTGCACTTGACGCAAGTGTAGAAGAGTGTGATCACTTGAGGTGAAGTTTTTCAAAGCGAGTGAAACTGACAAAAATTATCCATTTGCAATTCACAGGATGTGTCATCGTTCGTGGTTTTAGTACACGATTGCTAAGTAAAATGAATGCCTCCAATTCTATGTCTTTACGCCGAAAACCCCTTTTTAGAACGTTCCGAATGCTTGTGATGAAACCCTTCCCCGCAATGGCACGCACTCCTTCGATCTAGAGCAAAGCTTTTCCTCGTGATTTGGGGCCTGCTGGAGGCGGGGGAGTGTCGAGGTGAATGGAAGCGGGGTCTGGGGTGGTAGCGGGCGTTGGGGTCAGGGAGGGGTTCTCGCTCGTGGGTGGGTGACTTAGGGCTTGAGGAGGGAAAACTGTGTGGCGGGAGGGAACGGGGGGAGGGGTATTTCGTAACCAGAACTGTAAGAATCTTTGGGGGGTGGGAGGATGCGGTCTCTTTCCTTACCGCGCAATCCGGGCTTCCTCCCGCTGATTATCTCTCCCCGTATGGTTCCGGCGACCGTCTCGGCCGATCCGCTTTATGGGCTGGTGGCTCTGCCGGACACCCCTTCTTATTAACGCTGCTTTCGTCACTTGAGAGTGGGGTCGGTGGGGAAAGAATGGAACATTCAAGTTATATGTGCCCAGTTGTTTCCAAAATAATTAAATTTTATAATATATATGGTTATTAACGCGACAAGAAAACAAATTAAATGAAAAACAGGATACAGAAAGGCAAAATCTCAATTAAAACTTCATAATTGAAAGGTATAGCCTTTATTTAGACAACAGGATCCTGTATTTTCTCAAAGAGTACCAGTGATTAATTAAGCTTCATTGAATCAAAATTTTCTTCTTAAAAAATCATTTCCGAGATGAATTTAGACGTTAGTAAAATGTTTGTTTTTTTATTTACTAATCCACGACATGCCCTAAATCTGCTTTATTTTAAAATCAAAGATTGAATTTTTCACATTTATTTATTTATGAAAAAACGGAGAAATATATTGTGAGAGTTATGATTCGGATGAATGACAATTGAGTTACTTTTCATGCCGAAAGTGAATTTTCCTAACGACATTCGCCATAACGCGATATAGTTAGAACCTGCGGAATTTTCATGTCCCGAATTTAATTATCGAAAAATCGAGTAACAAAGTTAAGCGGATTACATTGGTTAGTTTCATGTCGCCCTTCAATCAGGCTAGTATGAGGAGTCGAAGTTAAAAACCATATATTTGCATATTCATGTGACAGGCGATATAGTGTCCATATATTGCTGCTTCGTGAAATGAGTGCATTTTAAATAAAACCACCTCGTTGAGCATTGAAGTCTCCATTGATTACAGTGCGTAACAATAAGACTAAAGAAATTCCACAATCTTCCCGCCCCCTCCCTCTGTAAAATAATTTGCCGAATGAAAATGCTTAGCAGAAGAGCATCGCCATGACATTTGCAGGCGCAGCAATCAACCGCTGCTGCATCATTACCCGGGCTTGATTTTGCAGCGAGGCTTGGAGCGTGGGGCGTCCGGGGCCGGGGGAGGGGAGATGGAGTGGGGGCCGCACTCTCGCGGAGGGCCTCCACCGCAGCGCCCCCCGATCAACGCCGCGGCGATGCTAGGGGCAGCGGTGAAAGCGGCGGCCACGGCTCTCGTTGAGCTCTTTCGGTGGAAATCGCGCACGTGTAAAAGGGCGTACAAACGGAATAAATCAAAATAACTCTTCCCCCCCCCCCCCAACCTCCAATTCCGAATATTACCGCCGCCACCGGAGAAAATAAAATCGCTCTCCGTCTTCCCGCCCTTTCTCTGCCATCCGCCATTCCCCCTCCTCCCCGCCTCCTGGATTAGTGGCGAGCGGAATCGGGGTTCTCCCATGCCCCGTGTGTTTGTGTTCGTGTGGTCGACGATGCCTCAATTTCCGGGCCGTAGCGCTCGTTAGGGAAGCCCGAACAGCAGCCTTATATTCTCTTGTGGTTTGAAGTGTGTGAGGCACGAGAGTAAACACCACGTTGAACTTTTCAAGGGACGATCATTTTTCAGCAAACGTTTAGATGAAATTGCCGCCGCTTATTCTGCGCTCGCGCGTGGGTGACCCCGGCTCGGTGTGAAGCGGCGGGAGATGAGGAAAAATGGGGGGAGGGATGGAGAAAGAGAGAAAGTTGTATTACTTGCTGTGTTCTTAAAATATGAAATTATCGTCTCGAGGTCAAGAGGATCACAATTTATCGCTCGGGGAGATTTTCGGTCTATTTTCACGAAAAATGCCATTTGGAAAATGTGAATGACGTCGGCAATAGCCTGAGGCCTCCGATAATCCTGTGGTTGCGACTTACTCTTCTCTGCATCCGTGTTCGTTGAACGAAGATTCTTCGAAACTACGCCACAGATAGGAAGAGGATATAATGCGAATGACGATGTTGATAATTTTTCTTCGTCCTTTTCCTCCTGTTCCCTTTTGGTTAGGTTTTTCTCAATGAATATTGTACTCTTTTTAATAACTGCTGTCACTTTTGTATTAATTGTAATCTTCTAATTAATTATTGATAGCTTATAAATATTAATCAATTGAATAATTACTTCATATTTTTGAAATAAGGAAATCAGTTGATTGACATTATATGTGACCTTTCAGCCTTTATTTTTAAATAGAAGTATACCACAGATCTCTTGTATTGAGGCATTCGTGACAATTACGATGGGAAGTTCAACTATTAATACATGCTTTTCCAGTGACTATTATTCTCAGCGGTATATTTCTGCGTTGGTTTGCGATATTATATGTATAAATATGGTGAACATACTATATGTAGTATACTATAAGGCTTCCGTGAGCATAAACTTGTATGAGAAATGTATTTCGTGAAAATAAAAAAAACACGTCGAGGAAAGCGATCAAATGCATGGAGTGTCTGGGCACCCATCCTAATGTAAAGGTCTCGTATCGAAGGCAAAATTAAAAATATATATGTAATTATCCTGGCATAATCAGCATTTAAAATCACCCAAAGATTAGTGATATAGTGTAATGTGCTTGCGGTAGGACGGTGGTTGCGCCTTTTTTTCTTAATTATGGGTGGTGCCCTAACACGCCCTTGCGGTGACTTGCGGGGTATTAAGTAGATGTAGAAAAACATACTATATGCGTAGTTGGGTCCGGCAAAGAGGAAGGAAGGGCTCGAAGGGATGACGGCGAGAGAGTATGCTCCAGGGTGGTTGCTTCATATCAGTTGCCTGTGAAGGGCAAAGGAGAGGAGGGGCCCTCAAAGCCCGGGAAGGGCGAGAGGACACACAATGTGTAACCAAAAGATTAAGGTCGCTGATCTTAGGCAGTCTTAACTGGCGTGGGATTCCTCCCCCCTCTGGGGGTGGCGGAAGAGGGAGAGAGATGAAGGAGAGAGAACGTACCAAGTCACCTTGCCCCATATAACTATATGAAAATATATGAAGGCGCTCAAACGAAAGCAAACTAGTCGGGCGATTCCATTCATGTCCGCGGGGGAGGTCGTCGGTGTACGGCGTGCCGGAAGGTTTTGCGTTTTTTCTTCTCGCTTGACGTGGGCAGCTCCGAAGCCAAGGAATGTAGTGGAACACTTTTTGGGTCGAGTCGAGGAATAATGCGGCGAAAACGAAAACTCGAGGTGAAGATATGCACTTCCATTTATTTTCTCTGTTGATCAAATCAGGATTTCAAAAATAATGATATGGTTTCATACCGCGAGATACTGAAGACAATTGCATTACCTTTAAAGGAAAAAAGCCATTTAGTAACGCGACTTATGTCAATGCCTTATTCGATTAGATTTTACGTGGACACTATAACAACGAAAAAAATTACATTCTGAGACATGTACGTACCTACTATTTTTATTTTGCCAAGTATTGGTGTCCGTATACTTGGTCGAAGGTATTTATTGAATGTTTCATTTCGTTAGAATCCTATTGATGATTACTAATATTTATATATCGCACATTACACGAAAAAATAGGCACCTGCTCGTGAAATATCATGCAATCTTGTAGAACGTAACCCTGTAAATTTATTTGAAACCAGAGCACAATTTATTCTACTCGTCGATTGCCCTTTTTGTCTTTTAACATTGTCATTTGAGCTGATTGGTCCAGTCCACCAGTGCTGTGCATACGCATATTCGCGATGCATATGCTGTACGTAAATGTAAAATGCATCCTTGAGCACCGGATAGAAGCGTATTGATCGCGGGTAAAACTGATAGTGAATCATGTTTCATGTTATTACCTAGTGAAGTCGCGTTTGATAATTTGGTTATTCCAGTGTAATTGGTAGTTGCGTATTATAAAGACTCCCCACCTGAGAATATTGCTTTCGCACTCCTTATAAGCAGCCTTAGATATTAATGGCGCGCAAATATGATTCCTATTACCCCGATGCTTCGTCATCCCCCTGCCTCCATCTCCCCTCGCTTGCCCTTCGCGCCTCTTGCAAGGGGTGACCTCTGGAAGGTGCCTCAGACTCCGGGGCGGTCGCCGTTGGAATGCCTGTCGCTTGCCCTTCCATTCTCGCGGGCCTTCCGCCTCCTCCGCCCCCGACGGCGCCCCGCGTCCGCCGGCGGGCGACGCGACCTGCCTCCCCGAGAAGACAGGTCCTCCCCCCGCCCGACATCCTGCGTTCCGTTCGCAGCGCGGTCTGACTGCCAGATGCGCTCACGTCCCCCGCTTCCGGTGCCGCTTCAATCCTGGTCCCCCATGCACCCCTCCTCCCCCTTCGTTGAGAGAGTTGACCCCTTGCTGCCTGTCTTTCCGTCCTTCGCCCCTATCACATTGCGATCGATCCCTGCCGATTTGACCGCAGTTGCGGAGCCCTGCACCATGTCAATCAATACAAGAAAGGTTTATGAGAAATCGCTGTGCTTGCATCCGAATGAGAGAATGTTAAGCTTATCGCTACTCACAGCAATCAAATTTCCAGGGGGGCCTGAATTTTGTGTGACTCACTTGCATCCTGAGCGCAGGGCCCGAACTTATTAAGTTCGACCGTGGCAATTTGCCCTCTTGGGTGCCAAGGGAACTCGAGGTTCCGTCCTTCGGATGGGATGCCCAGCCGGTCACCGTTTAACGTGTTTTTTTCAAGAGTAAGCAAACCCACGCCGAATTTTTCTCCGAACATGTACACCCACTTAAATTTCCTCCAACCTCTAATCACCCACCTGTTCCTGACCCTGGTGCGATTGTATCCTTCATGGCTTTTCAAAAGTCATGGAAAATCTCAATTTTTCCATGGCTACACACAATTCCACTCGAGAAAGTTAAAATCTTAAATTTACAGCCACGCAAAAAATCTCCAATTCAACGAGTCGATGTTTAATTGAAAAAAATGAGGCAGTACCTGTTATGCAAGGCAAGACATTATTAATCGCTGGTAAAAGTGATACTTCTCAATAAAATTTTATTAAATATAAATTGGTGCGACTTTTTAGCGTACACGTTTTCATTTTCCGTTTACTCCCTTGGTTGGTATGTAGTTCATTACTCGTAGTTCATTCAAAAAATGTTTTTCACATATTTCACCCTAGTTCTTTTGAGTTTGCATGCTAGTAGATTTTCTTTCATATTCAGTTTAACCATAGTGTCCCCCGCGATTTCTCTCGGCGTATTCTCAGAAGAGGCGGAGTGACAGAAATATGTTGGCTAAAAAGTCATGGCGAATTGACACCTTGAATATATGAATTCATATTTTTGTGGCAGACCTTGATTTCGAGGAATTCGGTCGCCCTCCGGCTGCGTCCTCCGGCCCGATGAAATCATTCAACGGCCAGAGCGCTAATTCGCTTTTGGAGTTGCCCAAGGAGGAGAAGGCTGCTTCCAAGGGAGACGGAAATGAGATTGGTGGTTTTGGGGAATTGGTGCGGTGTGGTTGGGCGGCGAGGGTGAAAGGAGGGACCACGCCCTTGGGAATCTGACCTTCACCTGGACCAGGCGATCGGACTCCGCGTCCAGAAGGACCGACTGTCCTCATCCCTCCGCTCTGCTCTCCACAAGTCCTCGATATCATCCCCACCCTCGAAACCTTCCTTGCGCATTTCGTGTCGTTTACAGTTAAGGCTCAAGCACCGCCGCACTTGCAACCGTACTAAACCGTCGACGTTCTATTTCGAGAGATAGTTAGTTGATGCCGAGTTACTTTGTGAAATCCCAGCACAATGAACGGGGAGTATGAAATAACTTTGCGTTTCCACAGACTATTCAGTGGCAAAATTTATACCGCTACTTTCTTTTTATTATGCGAAACTCTACGTTCTTTGCTTAAAAAAATGAAACCGACGTGTCAAACTCATTGGGTGTTCCTGGTACGTGTTTGTGTTATTATTTAAAGACGCGTTTTAAGTTTTGGGGCTCTTAAAGCGCATTCAAGATGCATAAAAATGAACTCATAATGCGGAGGAGAGAAAACTTGAACGCAGAAACCATTCTTTGTCGGAGGAAAACCTAGCAGGTACATACAGCAGTCTTTTGCCTAGCTCGCAAGTCCCAATTTAACAATCGACTTCTTATCACTTCCTTTTAATTTCTGGATTCTCGATCATCCTGTTCTGCATTTGAGATCTTGCTGTAATATTTCGCAATGGTAATTAGTCAATTCACTACAACACTATTTTCTCCACTACGCCTCGCTTAGTAACCACAATGTGTTGCAGATTCATTTTTAAAGAGATTGCACATACGCGCTCGTGTGAAATCCCCACTTGAGCCATTCTGCAAGTAAATCATATTCTCATTAACGGTCCCCGGACGCGGTGATTAGGAGAACAGTTATTTTCCGCTTCTTCGCGTAGGGATTTGAGAATTAGCATGGTTTTATGACAGTTATTTTATTCAATATTTTGCAAATTCTAGATTATGTTGATTTTTTAAATTCTTATTTGAACGTCTTAATACACAGCAGTAGTATGCGATATATGGGTGCAATAAAAGGGGGAAATTAAAGCCTTTGATCGTTGTGAACTGCAATCTTTCCCCGCGGCAGAGAGATGTTCACTCCAGAGAATCACATAGAACGCCCTTTCTTTTCATGAGGGTTAGTGGTTCCAAATATGGCGCATGTCCCGTGGAAATCATTTTAATAGTATCTATATTTCTAATTATCCTTAATGCGTCAGGTCGCGTTCATAGTTCCGAATGTTTGTTAAATGTCGAAGCGCTCCCATTACTCGAGGCGGTTTTTCAGGGGTATACTCTGCATTCACGTGCAGGTCCGTTCTGTGTGTGTCGTTGTCTTTACCAATCCTATGTTTAATGGTTTTCCGCATCGTAATTCACCTAGATATTTCCCTGAAAACGGCTAAAGTGAATCGTTTTGAATTTTTGAAATGGCGGTGCTTGCGACAGGTGGAAATTTGAAGTCTGCAAGATTGCAGTGTTGGGATGTTATGCCACTTTGGTTGTTCAGTTGGGCCCGAATTGTGAGGTGGACGCGTCTTATGGATGGAGTTCCAGAAATCAAACTTTGGCGTTAAAGGGACGGCGGCCATTAGGGAGGGGAGGGGGCGTCGCCGCGGCCTTATTTCCCGCGGATTAGATCGGATTGAGAGTTGTGGGGTGGAGGGCGAAGGGGAGGCAGAGGAAGTGCGGGGCGTGTCCGGGAAGGGGAGAGGAGAGACGGTCGAGGGACACGTCGAGGGAAGGGGAGTGGTCCAGAGTCCTTCTCGTACGTCCTGTCTCCGAGGCAGCCCGTTGGGAGGACAGCAGCGACGGTTGTGATGGAAAGGTCAAGGACATCCTAGCCGAGCTCAGTGATAATTGAGGGAAATCCACGGACGAAAGGCCGGACATCTGGATGTGGCCTCAGGTCTGGTTTGACGGAGATGGGGTAACCCAGGGAGTGGAGTGACGCAAGTCGTGGATGGTCCTTCGTAGGTGTTTGTCTGGAGTAGTGAAATCATGTCTAGGGAAATATGCTCAATATGTGTTATTTTAAACTACCATTTGACCAACAGGCGCGTGTAATTAATGGGGAAGAATGTTGGAAAAATACAAAAGTGGTCGAGCTCGAGGAGTCATCGGCTTCATATTCTTTTCAGTCTTGATGGAATAGTATGAACAAGTCACTCTTTAAGTAAATGCTCACTCTTCTGAATAAATAAGTCAATTTTCCCGCTTATGTCTTATCAAATTGCCATTTTTCATCTTAGTTCTGGGATTGGTTAAGTTTCATAAGAGGGCAGGGCATTTAAGCATTTTCATGATCATCTTGGTCATCACCTGGGCACGCCTCGACTAAGATAGTATTTTTCGTAAATGAATTCATGTCAAAACTGCATTAACACTGCAACATAACTGCTATACAACGCCTGAAATATAAATAAAATTTTAAATTTTCCTAAATACTCATTAGGCAAGTATTCAGTTAATATTAGTCCGGTTAAATTACAAGAACCTTCGGGAGATGCCGCGACAATTACTATTAACGGAGTCATCCGCTAAATGTGCACTACAATGCAACGATTTCAGAGTGTAAAAACCATTCGCCTTGGGTGGGGTTTTTTCAGGTTGGTTATTGGCACCTAGTACACCGGTTGTACTAATTGATAGCTTGTGGGCAATACCCAATCTACCTGCTTCGTGTTTGTCATCTGCTATATTTTTCAAAATAAATGTATTCCAACGCCCATTTCTTTCCGAGATAGTCTCTATCCTTTTAAGTCGATTTTCGAGCACATATCTTCGACCCTCCCATGCATAAGGTAGATGATGTGCTTTGGCTCCAAGGCCAGCAATTAAAAAGGTCCAGTCTTTGGATTTACATATTGGCTTGAAATTTCCGTCGAATTATTCATGTGCGTCTGCGAATGATGAGCACTGGTTCACACGTACGTACAAGAAGTCAATGTGGCGTCATATCTTTGGAGATTGAGTATGGGTGGATTGATGTAACAGTGACAGCTCCAGGCATAAGTGTTATAAAATATACTGAACACTTGTAGGTTCACATTAGTATTATATTTTTGACTCAATTTTACGGTAAAATATGTGATGGGTGACCGTGCACCGAACTAATTCTCTTTCCCAGGAGAATTATGATTTGGGAAGAAAACTAGTGGGACGCTTTTAGTGGCACAATAAAATTTATTCAGGAATATAAAAACATAGAAGGACGCATTTGCAGTTAACATGACGAATGCAGTGAAAAGTCGTATAATTTCTGCTTCTTCTCATCTTATATTCAATAATCATTGCGATTCTACAGAAAACTTCGAATTAAAATTTTATGGTGACATGGACACGGCTGGTGGTTTCTTTGTTTACTTCATTTCCATGGCGTCCATTGTGGTGCTGAGAAACAGAAACACGAAGTGTTTGAGATCCCAGAGAGCTGGCCATTCTGCCTTCGCATGCATTTCTAATTTCTTAAGAGCGATGTCTTCTTAAACCACTACTCGATATGCTTGGGGTCGCCTTTCGGTGAAGCTGACTTCTTTCGGAGAATCGACGTCATCGAAGGCAAACTACCGCGGTATCCCGTCCGCACCGACAACTGCAGATTATTTTAGGTACACGAGAGAAAATTGAAAAAATATTCTCTAATTTTAGGTCAGGCTCCTCGCGCCTATTCCACCCCGTTTTCGCTTTCACTAATTTCGCGAGCACAGCAGTGCCTATGATCGCATCGCAATCGACATTGCAAAAACAAATTCTTTTCAGTCTCCCGTGGTCAATGAACTTTCAAAGTTCTGTGGAGGGAAAGAGAGGTATTTATGCCGTGAGCCGTGCCATTCTATTTTCTTATGGTTACGATCTTAGCGCGAGTTCACGATCTCTCTCTCTCTCTCTTTTGCGTGATTTTGCGATAGTATGTGCTATCTCTTCTCTGGACAAATCCAGAGGCTCCCATTTGGTTGCAAGCCGACCAAGCGCCGATCCGGACGGCCTTGGAGACCACGCACCGTCCGACTGACGGCAAAACCGTGCATAGCGACCACTAAAACCTTCATCCGAACCAGTGCTGCCAAAAATCGACCACGAGAAACATACGCGGCGACACATCTGCTGGCCGGTTTTGAGTTGGCCACCACACGGCTCCTTCACTTGGTTTGAACTCGAACGCAAAGAACGCGAATGACGAAATACGGAGATAAACTGTGTAGAAAAACGTCACAACTGTAGTCAGGAGAGAGCAAAAATGTTCAATCATATAAACTAATTATCCCGATGAAATTGGCCCTTTAAATAAATTTAGTCCGTGTGGCAACTGAGTCTCTACTTTCGTGGTTAAATTACTTAGTATTTTAAATAGGGAAGAGGCATTAATTCTGAAAAGATAGGACTCTCATTTGATTTTCCAAGGCAAACATGCTTTAATTTGAATTTAAATTATACTGCTTACATTTAAGTATAGCATGGAATGAATTTTATGCTCGCGGCTGGATAGTGTAGTATTGCGCGGAAATAAAATTCATTGTCGGAACAAAGCGGGAGAGAGAAAGCAGGCTTTCATCCCATCGAAGAGATATTTACAATGCATTTCTCAATCTTTGGCCTATAAAAAATTAATTTTCGAGAATTTATGAAAATTAAGCTATTGCCACAAAAAATCACCTGCGTATCAGATTTAGTTGATCTGTATAGCGGATAGGTTAATCCAAATGGTTGATGATACTTTAACTATTTATTCGTTACAATGGCATTTTAGTTTTTGAATCCAATACGCAGCACGGTCCCAACTAATACCACGTTACTGCCTCCACATCCATCGTTATTGGCGAAAGCGCCATGAAATGTAGGCAGGCAAATTACACAGAGTATAAGTTGTTATAATGAGATTACTAACCCACACAATTGGCTGTCCCATTTGATTTTTTAATATTTACATGTCGGTGGATAAAAGCCACGTACATTGCCGACCTGAAATTTGATGGACTCGATTCTTCGACCGGTTCGAGGGCTGCGCAGTCCTATTATCGTGGCTTTCAATTGACGAGCCACGAACCTCGAAGCCAAATCCTCAACGATCGATGATTCGTGGCGATGATTTCGAACCCGCGGGTGACTCATTCAATTCAGCTCTGTTTCGCGTCGCCCGTCCGAGAGACGCGGGTGACCACGAAACTCCGCTCTTGACGGACTCCCAATGGAGGGTCTGGACCAGGGACGGAGCGCGGAGGCCGCCCCGGCGATTCCCTAGGCGATCACGGGGTGGTGGAGAGAGGGTGGGAGGGAGGGATATTATTGGGCGGAGTCGCTCAAGGTCGGGGCGTGGGCACCCACGGGGTTACGCGGATTGGAAACGACGTTTTGGGGCGACGAGAGGAGGAGGGGAGGTTTGGAGTGGATCGGGGAAGGGGTATTTGGGAGTGAGGGGGAATTGATGGGGGAGAGGGGTAACTAGACACGGCGGGCGACATCGAGCCGTTTACAATTATGCATATCAAAACTTTATAAATCTATGCCGCTGAGCAGTTCATAATGTTTTTAGCATTCCTTGGAAAAGGAAACAAATCTTGTGAAATACCATCGTCGAATTAGACGTTGCTAGAATCGATGAAAAACATTTCATTACCATCGCGTAAATATCTGCCAAGAGGAAAATCATGATTCCTAATTTGTTGTAATCTAAGGCTCCCTACTCTACCTGTAATCATAAATACTATTTTGCAAGGGCCATGGACAATTTTAGTCTACGGAAAAGTAAAGAGGCTTCTTAACATTTTTCACTGCACGACTAAACTATCGGAAGAACATGTCTTGTTAAAAATGGAGCAAAACAGCATTTTGATGACTTCCACAATTTCTCCCGTTACATATTTTATTGATGCTTTGACAAAGTTACAGGCAACAGTTATATAAGCCAACAGTGTTATAGGTCACTGGGATGATAGCAAAATTAAGGTCAAACGGTGATGAAATACTGAGACTGAAGTACTCCCTTCGCTCCACCTCTGCCCCCTCAGCCTCAATGCTCACTGCCTTAGAACATACATTGCTATCTGTGTTCAATGGAAGCGTAGAGTCTGAGTGGAGATGACGGTGGTGTAAAATCGAAATTATAATCACGGTGGCTGTATTCGGGTGCTCCAACGGCTGAGGCTATTTCAACACTCTGACGTAATTCGAGAAAGCATTCGTAGTTGCGTGCACCATTCCTGCTCGAGGCTAGTCACCAACTTCGATCTTCAGATTAACTATTGAATGCGTTCTTTTCGTACCTTCTAGGTCGAAAAGACGTTTTTCAAATGCAGAACTCCGGATCAAGTCAAGGTATATAAGGAGCAAAGTATGACAATGCGTAATATGACAAAACCCTTGGCTATTACAATACGGTATATCGTCGAAGTATAGTGTGTTGCCCAATTATTTCAACCATGCAATCCATTTGAAAATGATAATTTCTCACCCGTTAAAATATTCGTGGCCATCATACTAAAATAGTTTGTATTTTTCAAACTTTTTAAATTGAAATGAACCGATTCCACGCAGTGAAGCCTGAAAATGTTAAGTATAATCGTGGTCACACTATCATTATGTTAAGAGATGACTTACAAAAAATAGATGGCGATCATTAAGATGTAAATTATGTATTCCTCCCATTTCTGGTGAGTTGCGAGCGTTCAAATCACTGTTGCTGGCGTCGAGGAGGGAATGACATCGAGGAGGAGTCGATCTCTTCTCGCCGCTCAAATTCCTGGCGACGCTTTCCCAAGTTGGGGTCTCTTCATTCCAAGACCTTCGCGACCCCTCTCCGCAACTCAAAGCATCAACTACGCCACAGAGGGAATCCATCACTATTAATCAAAATTGCGTTTATAGGCGTCTAGATACCGCTATGGATCCCTTCCCTTTTAAAAGTCGGTGTCACGGAAATTGCTCATTGATCATAAGTGCACCGTCGATTGCTTGCTCTCGTGTCTGGCGAGAAGGTTTTGAAATTGCAGATTGTGCTCTTAAAATACGCTGAGACGTAGTCTAATTTGAGGGGCCTCTGAATAAAGCGACCCCGCCTTCCTTTTGGAGGTGGTAAAAGGAAGGAAGTCGAGAGTTTTTTGGCGTGGGTGAGGGGGAAGAGGGAACATTAGTGTCCGGTGTGTGCCGGGGGTCGTTGAGGAGGTTCGGGTGGATGGATTGAGGGAGGTCGGCCGGTCACGTGGAGGCCTCCCCCGTCTGGCCGGACCACGCCCTCTCTTGCGAATTGCTGCTGCGGCCGCCAGGAAGGGAGGGAGAGGGGGAGGGCGGGAGAAGGGGGCCCCGCCGCCACGCCCCGCTTTCCTGCAAGGACGGGTGTGGGGGGGGGGGCGCTATCACGTGGCCGACGGGTGGGTGCTGGCTCTGCCGGGATAGCGGTGGATGCAGGGGGGAAGCTGAGGACTAAAGAGAGGGCAACGGGAGGAGGAGATCTTGATTCTCGGGATCTCATCCAAGGATACGGGAAAGTTACTTTGGGTTGTTTTTGCTTTCTCGGACGCTTTTCATGGAGGAATTTACACTCGACATTGTTCCGACGATTCTTCAAGAAATCAAGAGTCAGATTGAGTAATTTAGGGGCAGCAAACCTAGATCGTTGTTAATTTTTATTTGATTACCCCGGAAAGCATGAAGCATTTGGAGTTGGTTTAAATTGATGAATCTTAAATGAAGTGGCCATATTAATTAATGGATTAATAAATAATGTGCGAGAGTTCATTTGGACTTTTCTTTATTTTATTCGATTTTTTCAAAATCCCAAACGGGTAATTAAAAAATTATTCTCAAATGTGCCGAAGTCTACTTCCGAGGACCTTATTTTTTCAACGTTACATTTTTGAACTCATTCAAAAATTACTTGTAATGAAGTATCATCATTAATATTTCAATGCTGAGATAGGAGTATCTTCAGCCCTCCATTCTCCTTAGTTCAAAGTTAGTTTCCTCTCACCCTCTATTAACTCTGGCTAAGGTCCTTCTCGTAATCTCTACCATGTCTCTTGGTCTTTCTCGCGGGATCTTCCCTTCCATTTCCCCTTCCATTGGTTTTTACTAATCCATTATTGTATCTCATGGTGTGTCCAATCCATCTAGTTCTTCTTCGCCGTAGTCTTCTCTGTAAGGCTCTTCTACTGAATGTGCTTTTTCTTAAATTAAATATAGTCCGATATACCATTGAATCAACATATATGTGGAGGAAATGATTAAAGAGGCATGGGAAGAACTGGAGGTAGGAATGAAAGTCGGAGGGGAATTCGTAAAATCGGTTAGGTTTGCTGATGACCGGGCATTAGCTGCTAAGTCAACCAAGGGGTTGCAAGCATTTCTGAGTGAATTGGAGGTTTAGTGCGATAGATATGGGATGAGAATCAATATTAATGAAACAAAGTTTATGCGATTTTCCAGAAAGAAAAAGGCTAAGCTAAACATTAAAATAGGAGGGGAAAAAATAGAGCAGGTAGAACAGTTTACATATCTCGGAAGTGTTTTGGACCAATACGGTCAAAGTAGTAGGGACGTAAGGAGAAGAATTGCGCTAGGCAAGGAGGCTTTCTCAAAAAGGAGGGAGTTGATGACGGGGACGTTGTGTAAGGAGGTTAAGAAAAGACTCGTGAAAACTTTGACGTGGAGCGTAGCTATGTACGGCGCAGAAACGTGGTCGCTGAAGCAGGAGGATAGACGTAGATTGGAGGCTTTTGAAATGTGGGTGTGGAGAAGAATGGAGAAGGTGAAATGGACCGAAAGGAAAAAATGACGAAGTACTGGAGATGGTGAGTGAGGAGAGGGGTTTGTTGAGAGAAATCTTATGGAGGCAGGAAAAATGGATGATAGGCGTATTGAACGGTAGCGGGATGTTAAAGAAGGTAATAGAGGGGAGACTGTTAGGCAAACAAGGAAAGGGCAGGAACAGGATAGGGATGTTGGACGGGATGAAGAGAGGAAGGAAGTACACAGATGTGAAGAGGGACCTGATGTAGTTTAGGTTGCTGGATTGGGTTTTGTTTGGAGTTGCAAAATGTTTATTTGATAGTTGTGTCCATCCAAAAACCTACCTTAATCGGTAGATTACCTAATAATAATGCCATTTAATGAAATAACTGGACCTTTTTTTGCGCGAAACACAACACGGATAGGGGTCTGCTTCCCATTGTTCCGCCAAAAATAATGTTCGGAAAGCGATGTTTATACGTAATTAATAAGGTAAGAATTTGCACCTTGTTTACAGAATAAAGAGAGAAAGTCAGTCTAGCCATGGGCGGCAAAAATATTTCTGAAGAAATGAAAGCATTAGAGCAGTGGATCAATCTGGTGATTCCTATCTATTCATGTGGCGGCATTGGGAAGTGAAAACTCTTGTCCGTCCACTTAGCCGTCCGTGGCGCAGCCTCTGGACGCCGTGGCAAACGTGAGCGGCCAGAATTCGGGGAGCTAACGTCTCCGCCTTCCGCGTGCGATTCCGCGTCTCCCGATTGCCGCCGCAGCGCCCAGCCTCCCGGCGCGCGACGCGCCCGATTCGGAATCCTTGGGTTCGCGGGAGGCAATGCATGTGGTGATGCAATCGATCTCTGGTGTTAGCGACGCCGGCGTGGGTGGTGAGGGGGTAATGAAAGGTGTGGGTGAGGGTGTTCCTCCAACCGGGAGGTGATGGCGGGGGAGGCACTCTGCAATCGGGGTGTGAATGGGGGATTAAACAGTTTTTAAACAACACAAAAAGGTGGAATATATGGATTGAAATCGTTTCTGAAAATTTCCAGGGTGAATGGCTTGAGTGAAGTATGCATTCTGCTTCGGTCATTTTCTTTCAGAGTCTTCTTTCGTTTTATGTCGTTTACAGCTGAATGACTATTTATTTTAGTGGATTATTACACGAGAGTAGTAAGTTTAATGGTGGTTTTGAACGTGCCAAGTGCCCTAAAATAGACGGAAAACGGAAAGGAGGTGAGTTGCGTGTGAGAGACGCGTGCTGTTTGATGGAGGGGGGATCCCTGACGCGCAGGGGCGTCGCCGTGACTCAGGGGCGGAGTGCCACGAGCGACGTTGAGCTTTCAAATCCGCCAACCTCCGGCCCAGCATCCCTCTCCTAAGAGACGATGTTTCCATCCGAAGCACTTTGGAGAAAGGAGGCGGAAGTGCTTTCCGAAATGCGTAGTCCTCCTGCTCTTCGCCCACCCGCCGCGCCGGTTGCTCCGCTGTAGGAAGTTGCGCACGGCAAGAGACGTGTCCGTTTACGCCTCGACTCCTTTCGAGAGTGAGGATCGCTTTTAATGAGATGGGTTCCGGGATTGAGCGATGCCGCTCTGCGTTTCCCTCCCCATCGCTAGGAAACGAATGCTTTCTTTCCCACATTCCGATCTAATTGGTGCGGCGTCGATTGGGGAAGGAAGCGGAGGGAGAGAGAACCCATTGCTTAAAAGAAAAGCAACTCTCTTTCTCTTTCCCAAGAGTGGTCTCTCAATTTTATTTTCATATTTCTCAATTTCGATTGTTGCAAAAAATATGGCTTGTGCTTTAAGACTTGGTTCGCTAAGTTTTGGCGCGAACGAAATTAATTTCCGCTTCTTTTTTTTGATGGCAGAATTTTTGTCTCTTCGATAAATGTTGCAATTGAAATGATGACTTCTCTCGTAATAGTTATTTTTGCAGGGTGCGGTTTTCATTCAGGCGCTTATTCATTTTCAACATCAGGATTTGAGATCGGCGGCGCACTCAAACCAACTCGCGATTACGCAAAACGCTTTGGCTACTTGTATTTTTTTTTCGTTACTCTAAAAATGAAGAAATTCCATTTAAGGCATCCAATCCAGACTAAATCGCGAAAAGCTGAATACGCACGAAGAACAAAGAAAGTATTCTTAAAGGCCAAATTGGAAGAAACGTTTCAAAACCTTTCAAGTATGCAGTGGTTTAGAGACAACATCACTTTGTCTATAAACCTCCTTATCCCTGAGGCAGCATTACACAAAAATCCGATTTCGTAGGGTACTACTGTCATTCATTTTCATTTACGCGTACAGAGTTGTTTGAACAATATAACATATGTTCGCAAATTATTGTGCGACGTCAGTGAATCAATACTTGGCTGCACATTCATCTATTTTCTTCCCCTGGAAATCCCATTAATTTCAAGTCGTCCAATTCGCAAAATTTCATCCAGTTTTTAGTTTTTTATACGAATCGAAGGAGGTCCGGGGCAAAAAAGATAAGATGGATGTCGGCTAGGTAAAACTTCTACGAAAAGGTAGCAGGTTGGTAACAGACTGTAACGGATGCAATTATAACACCATGGTCGTGGCTCAATTCTTTAAGAACGAACGACGGTCACGTAAACCATTCTTTTTTTTTGATCAAACGCAGCAGCACATGTGTGGAGCTTCGCTGACTCGAATGGGTAGTAACGTATTACACTCCATTTCATGTTGAGGATGTGATCCAGGGTTTTGATGAGGGCTTTTCTTACATTTAGAGAAAGAGCAATAGAAGAGTTTGATATCGTACTTTCGCAGTGTTTCAAACACGAAGTCGGAGAGAGAAAACAAAAATGAGAAGATGTAAGAAAATTGATAGCAAAGTAAAAATATGAAGTTTGAACTTCAATATACATTAATGGAGAACGCGATGCATGATCGTGGTGTATGGATCGTAGAGTAATTCCTAGAGGCAAAATGAGATTTCGAAAGACAAGAGCTCAATGCGAAACTAAGATCTCGACGAATTGGGTATGACCTTCGCTTCTTTTCGAGCCGTCCTTTTCATAGGCGGTTTGGGTAAATGCAGTTTAAGGAAAGGACTGAGCGAACATCTTCAGGATCTGCTCTTTCTCGAACGAGATTTTCGCCTGTGGCAGAAGCGTGTCATCGCTCCCCGAGTTTGATAGTCTAACGGCAATCACGTGGGATCTCGCCATTCCTTTATGCGGAATGCAAGCGATCGAGGACAACGAATTGGCTCTAGGGATCGGCATTATTCCCCGTGGAGGGGACAGTGAAAGGGAGAACGAGGTGACGGGGGAGATTGGAGAGAAGGAAGGAGCGGTAGAGGCGAAAAAAGAATGGGAGGAGGGGATGCAGAGGGCGTCCTTGCCGACGCTGCACGTAAGAAGGTTTCCAAGCGGCGCTGTTGCTGCTCTCTCGGCTCGAGGGTTGACTCGGAAGGGAAGTGCGAAACGACACCGCAGCGCGCCCATCCCCGGAAAAAATATGAACATGCATGAGGGGCGGAATGAAATTTGGGGGAGGAGTCATGAATGGAAATATACTTGAATCAGATATGTGCTTGAGTTGATAAATTACTCAAAATGACAGAGGGGAGAGACCAGGGTTAAAAAATGCGACAGGGAGCCGGGGGGGGGGAGGAATAACATTTTTTAAGTCTATTTAGTCACTGAAACCTGCATCAGAGATTGGACAATGAGAAGGATCGGAATACAATTATTGCACAAAGAATGCAGTTATCGTACATTTAGTTTTTGATATTTTGGTAAAAACACGATATTGGTCCACGCTAAAATAATTTACGCTCTGCTGCATTTCCTTTTACTTTAGGATTGTTGCGACCCTAGTTTTTACTAGAAATTGCTGAAGTAATCGTCGTAGGAAGAGAGTGAAGCAATGGCGTGAGCGGAGGGAGCGAAAGGACGCCCTCTGGGCGGCGCTTCGGGGGCAAATGGCCAATCTGTCCGCCCGTGTGCGTTTCTCTTCGCCAGCATCTTCAAACACGTTCGACCCACGTCCTTATCTAGGATCTCATCGAAAAACAAAATCATCCTGCAGCGGCGAATAGTAGGAGTGGGGTGGAAATTTCGCGCTTCCCTTCACGTCCACTCCTTAAATGCGAGAGCATTTGGACACGTGTGATTTTTAACTGGTATTTATTGATTAGCCCTTAAAGGAATGTTTGTTTTCACGAGTTTTCATTTCTGTGAGATTTCTGTATGTATGCATGTGTGTGTATGTATATATAAAAATACCATGTACACAATGTTTAACCCGAAGGTCGATTTGGTAGGTGATGGTAGAGTTCGCCCAGTACTAAGCCCGACGGCGTGTGAAATTCACACATCGGGGTAGGGCACCCAGTTCCTTTCCCTGTGCCGGTTATGGTTTCCCAGGAAGATCTGGTACCCGAAAAATCACATAACTTGGGTGGAGCTGAGAGTGCCCCTAGAGGCTTGCCCGGGAATCGAACCCAGGCCCTCCAGTCAGTAGTCCAACGCTCTACCCCCTGCTACCACGACCTATGTAAATAAAAATATTTCTAAATATATATATGTATATATATATATATATATATGTGCGGGTCGCTGGTGGTTCAGTGGGTAGGTCCCGGGTTCGATTCCCGGGCGAGGCACTCTGGGCACCGGCAGCTACACCCAAGCTAGTTGATTTTTCGGGTACCTGATCTTCCTGGGAAACCATAACCGGCACAGGGAAAGGAACTGGCCCCCCTACCCTGATGTGTGAATATTCACACGCCGTCGGGCTTGGAACATGGGTGAACTCTACCATCACCTACTAAACCGACCTTCGGGTTGATTACTGTGTTTATAGTTTTTATATATATATGTATATATTATAAGGTAATCTACCGGTTAAGGTTGGTTTTTGAATGGACAAAACTATCAAATAAATACCTTGCGACTCCTAACAAAACACAATCGAGCATATGCACATATATATATATATATATTTATTAAAACACGAAAACCCGCCAAACGTCGAACACGTATTCATTCACATGGATGTGAGTACAAGGAAAATGGATAGGAACACATAATAGTAGGACACTAGAGTGGTGGGAAGATGGAATAGAGAAGATCAGAATATCCACGGATATGCAAGAGAAGATAAATGATAAACGTGAAACTCCGGAACGGTTCGGGGGCCTCGGACAGCAGAAGACTGTTGTGTTTTAAGCATGCATATATCAGTATTGTATTTAGCATCATTGTGGTATTTCGTGCGGGAGCGCTGAGGTGGCCCCTCGGTTCAGGCCATTCATGGGATGACTACCCGTGGTGCGTTCCTCCACATTGTGTCAGGCTGACAGGTGGGAGGCGAGGGGAAGGCATTTTTCTTATCTGCTCGTCACCTTGAGATTGGAAAGTTGAACCGGTGCCTTTACCGTAGTCGGTCGATCAATTATGAGCCATAGAGAAGGAACTCCTCTCTCGCTGCCTCAAGGACTTGGGGCCGAGCAGCAAACAAGTTCCAGCCGCTTCCGATCTCGCCTCCACAAGGCATGCTTGCGAACGACGGCTCTGCTGAGGACACGGCGCAGAGGGCGCGAAATGGGTCCGTGGGCGCTGGGACATTGGGGGACGAGGGTCATGTTGGGAGAAGCAATATAGGTTCCTCTGCCGTGCACAATTTATTAGAAAAGCTTCCTTCTACTTAGATGTTTAGTAACCTCTTGATTTTTCCTGCTTGTTGGGAAACATATGACTAATGTTAATATATTTCCGTGTGATGATCTCTGATTAAAATTAATCTTTGGTTAATTAATCAGAGGAGATGAAGTGAAACCAATATAATGCCGATAATGCCTGATATTTACATCTGCAATTAATGTTACGTAATTGTTTTAAACCTGCAATTAAATGCTTCTTATCGAGGGAAAGACTGTCTAAATGTTACGTCAGGTGCACCTTCGATTTTTTGAAAAATATCATCAATAGTTGGAAAGTCTTGTCGGAGACGTTACTACGAGCTAATATCGTAGACATTTGAAAATTCGGCACTCCTCTCTCTCTCTCTCGAAATCTCGTGCTGTGCTATTCGGGGGGACTTCCTAGCGAAAGTCTGCCCATAGAGCAAGTCAAAATGTTTCCTCTGGATAAAGATTCGTCTTGTTTCTGTCTCGCGCAAAACAACACTCAAGGACGACGTACTCGTATCTCTGCTCTCCACGCCACTCGCTCTTCGTCTCACGACTGGTTGAGGTGAGCTCTTGCAATCACCGTAGTCATTTCCCTATTAGGCGCTTCAGCGCACCCGGATACTTACTTCCTCGGTCTTCCGTCCAGAGACAAAAGCCTCTTTGTCTAGGGGACCACATCCTACGGCTGACTTAACAAAGTCGACATATTTTGAATGGTAGAATCGCGATCTCCGCCATTTGCTCCGGTGCCAATCGATAGGGGGTGTGGGGAGAAAGATAGGCCACGAGCCTAGCGCACGCGTGATTCCTAGGAACGCGCGACCTTCCCCGCTTCACCATGCAACTAACTCCTTAAGAAAACAGCCGCCGTTAGAAGGCGTCGGGCACGGATTCTTGGATGCATAAGAGAGCAATCGCGGCTTGTATGGGCTGGGCGTGGTTTGGTCCCGACCGTCTCCACCCAAGGGAACACCTGCCTCTGCCGACCTATCATCATTCGGCAGGTTTGAAATAGGTCAATCTGCGAACGGAAACGAGACGACGACAGGGCGCGCACAGATCGTCGGAGGGTTATTCAGTTCGATTTTCGTTATTGCACAGGTTATAATGTTTTTATGACGGTAGTACTTCTTGCCGTCTTAGGCGAGATTTCCTCTGTGAATGATGACTGGCGCTACTTTTCTGGAAATCATGAAAAAAGAAATACGCCAGCAGGGAAAAAATATTACGGACGCGGGTGAAACGTCACACGAATTTCTCGATGACACGTGAGTTGTGAACTTTTTATTTTCAGTTTTTCAACTAGTTCGAATTAGTCCTGGGGTCCGAAACGTCAGCACTGACGAAAACGTTTTCTCCAAGTTCCGAAATATCCACTCTATTGTTTGAGATTATTTTAAGGAAACTTTTTCTGGGTCATCGGGATGACTTAAGTTGCCCAGTCATTCGTTCTAAGATTTAGTCTCAGCGCTTCCCTCTCGGGGTGGATTTCTCTTGGTCAAATCCCAACGGAAACATGACCAAACGGAGGGAATGAGCGCTTTTCTCTCGGAAGCGATACTTTTTCGTCGAAACGCAGTTATTCGTGCCTCTGCAATTAGTGGATGGGAGCGGGAGTGATTCCCAGCCGCCCCTGAATAATTTAAGAGCGGGGTGAGAGGGGCGAATGAAAAGGACCTCTGCGCCTGCCTACATTATGCGAGGGTTTACTAACTGGCAATGACATTGTTTTTCCCAGCATCAGAAGCAACCACAGAAGAGGCCACAATACCTCCCGTTTTAATGCGACATTGGAGTTTCCGGACTAATTGTCCTCCTTGATTCATGACCATCAACCTTAGTATTTCAACCCGAAGATTGATGGGCAACTCTCCCTCCGCAACTCTATCCTTTCTATAGCCGATTGCCCAATTCCTTGAAAGACCTTCCGTCTAGCATCCTCCTTTGCCTAATCTACGTATTTTCCCGTAAGCATTCTCCCTCGTGAGGCGCCCCCATTCTATTAAGTCTGTCTCATTAATTAAAAATCCCCAGCGTGTGCGTACCTTATCCATCTGGTTCTTGTTTCCCGTATCGCGTTTAATGCTGGCCTCCTAAAGTCTAGTCTATTTGATATATGTCCATTACTTACGAAATGGAACAATGTTGGCCGAATATCCCTTCACTGAATTCCAAAATGAAACATTTTTAACTACGGGAGTTTTTCTCCTGCTTTGATAGTGTCGACGAAGTAATATGCTTTCCAGCGGAAATTCCTCTGAGATTCTTTCACTTTTTATAGCTCTGTACCTGATGCACCCCGATGGAATCATACGTAGTCAAGGTAGAAGGCAGTCAATTACATTAAAAATGTATTTCATTGTTTCTGATGTTCCAAAGGCACTTTTAGATGCTTACAATTCAATTTATAGTAGTTTTTTGTGGCTCAGTGGGAAATAGTTGGACGCATTGAAGCGATTTGTAGTGTCTCAAAGACGTGGCTTAGAATGAAATGTATTTTGGGTCTGGGACTAAGAACGTGATGTTGGTAGACTGTAAGCTACATGCATACTGCATTATTATTATTATGTTATCAAAATGCTCAAATTTATATTTAATCCGTGAACTGGAAGGTTCGTCCTAATGCTTGCAGAGTCATCATGCACGTTGCCGATTCGTTGGCCCGTTTGAGCACGTCGCCCTCTTTCGATCACAATTTGAAATCCCATTAGAGACTCCGATGACTTGAAATAGAATTTCATGAGCCGCATAAACGGTGAAAAAGGATCTCATTCAAAGTGAACTCTCAGAATTTCTAGAGCAAGTATTTTTGTGCTAGTGTGACATCTTGTAAAACTGGGAAGGGCTCTTTTAAAAGAGGGAGCGGGCCACCTCCTCGCACGTCTGGTTAATGCATATGGGCGTGGAATGCTTTGAAGGGCTCCTTACTCCCCTCTCATCCCTCTGGCGACCTCCTTGGAAATGCCATTCAGAATCCGTCGAATGAAAATAGCGCTCTGCTTTTCCAGAAGAGGAAATTGTATCCCACATGACGCACGGTCTCGCGGTTTAAATTTGCCGTGAAAATTCATCGGACTTTATCGATAAACGAGCACACATTCAGTCATGGATTATCTGGAAAATGTTTTTGTCATATGCCTCATAATTTGGAAAACAACGTGGAACTTATCCTAGTTTATTCTTCTTGGACAATTTTTATCCATAGAAAATGATATCGTAGCGTTAAAGCCACCATCAGCATAATGTTATGTTTAGTGTAAAATTTCGTGTCGAAGATTCCATGTTCAATTTAACCAACATTTTTTCTGGAAGCATATTAATTTCATTTAGTGAATACTAATGGAAGTATTTTATCCCTGACCGGACGGTGTAGTGATTTGATTGGTCCAAATTTCGGAATGTTTGAGGGAGATATTCTCAAACATGCTTGAGTCAAATTGTTTTTCACGATGAATCCCCTCACTTTTGGTGCATAAACTTATTCATGCGTCCTCATACTTACATACGCTGCTGTTGCATGCTCACAAGTGCTCTCTTCCTATTTTCTGTTTACTTCTGCATGTTCTAACGCTCAGTTTTAAATGGGATTGATGAGAAAAGCGATGTGATGACGTAATTAGCGAGGAACAGATCCAGAATCGAGAAACGGTAGGAGCGTTCGTGTGATGATGAGGCGACGATTCACTCATCTAGCGAGAGACAGCTCCCTTCTGCTTTCGAATAATTCAGATATTCTGCCATGGCTTCCTTCTAGCTCGGTGTTTTATTGAAAATTTTAAAGTTTAATAATAGCCACTCTGTGAAACTCTTTCTGCCATTTGGCGGAAGCTTCGATTGGTGAAGCTGCGCTTAACAGTGGTGTCCATTGGAAAGAATGGATGCAGTTACTAACTTCAAACAAGTGTCTTAAGGCAAGATATAAATTCCAGATGGTTAGTCCTAGAGTGAAAAGTCAGAGAGAAAATACCTTCGGCTAGACCCATGCTTACGTCGGCGAGAAACATTTCTTCCTGGTTGCCCGGTGACCTATAGGCAACCTTTTCGGAGCATACATTCACGAAGTATATTTCAATCCACTATTTGCTTTCAAACGTGATGAACTCAATGTGAGCGTGGTACCGGCTTCATTTAGCCATGCAGTGCCTGTCACTTAAGATAAGTAGTTTAGGAAATAATTCCAATGAAGTCAATTGTTTAAATACCGAGCTTGGACACTTACGGGCTTTGTGAAAGAGGTTGCGCAGGCAACTGAATGAAGTAAGGGAAATGCCTTCGACGTTATGCGAAAAATCACATGAATGGATACGTTTTTGTAGTGATGGATGGATGGATGTTGAGCAGTGATTGAGTCGATTTTTTCGGTCGAATATTTTTATCAGAGAAATTAGCCAGTCATCGTCTCCGAATTCATTTCGGCCCTTACCCCCCAGGTCATTTGCTTATTTGAAGCTTATTTATTTGCTGCTTTATCTTTCTGAAATTCGAGATAGGATTCGTGGGTTCAAGAAGTCGCGTCTTTGAGCAAGAATGCTCTGATATGGTTCAACTAATCTCATCCCTTTCGGTTATTGGTGGTGAAAATGGACTCTCTCTCATCCACCTCACCAGCCATCTGAGATAATCCGATTAAGCGCTAGATCGAATCAGTTAAATGTTACTTTTATGAAATAATTCATCAAATTGAAATGTAAATCTAGGAATTGTCTTTTTTGTTCACCTTCAATATATTTTTCCGTGGTTGACGAATAAGAATATCATTTCGATCGAACCATCGGACCATTTTCCACCATGGTTTCGGGCGGAATTAGCCTCCCCGAAAAATAACTGTTGAAAATGACTTCGCTCAAGGCCCCGAGGGCATGCTCGCCCGGTAGAAAGCTTATGCATATACATACACACTTATGAGCCATTTGCGTGGGAGGTGGGGAAAGATTTCTCCTTTTATAAAAGGTTTCACTTTCGTAAACATGTGAGGGAGCCAAGCATCTTGGGTTATATCCTTAAACAAGAAATGAATGGACAAATAAATAACTGGTTTTGCTTGACTCAGTTTCCTTAGGATTTTCTTTATTTATTTACGTTGCCACGACATTCAACACGGCATAAACTCCCACCACAAATTTATGCTCCGTCCAAACGGTTTGAAAAGTTTTGAACAACCTCCGACATGGAAACAATGACTTACATTCTTCTTAGCGATTGTTATTTGCATCCAAGAAGTCAAGAAAAACACTGGGATACTTGCACGCGATTAGGTCCAGGATTGACTCAAATACATGAGCCAAAAGTAGAGAAGCCAATTGCATGCAACAGTGACTATCACAAGCGGAAAAAATCTTTTTCAGCGCTTAATTTGTAAAATTTGTTGTCGAAGAAAATAGCGTAGGTACTATTTTTGAAATAATAATGGCCTCCGTTCAAATTCCATGGCTCTACTCGTGTGATTTCACTCGAGCAAATCCGTTAAAGAATTGTGCCAATTCATTGAAAGAGAGGGAGGATCTGCGAGGGCTTGGGGATGAAATAAATGAAGGACGATTTGAATGACAGGGGGAGGCCTGTTCCGCTGGCACATGTGCATGCATTCATTATTACTTTCGTAGAGCATGGAACGCCTCGTTCTTGAGGATCCTCTTAGGGGGGAAATAGAAGGTTTGGGCGCCCAACACTCATGATTTAGGAACATCTGAAGATTCAAAATGCGTGGAAAAAGAAAAAACGGATGAAGGGTGGTGAAGTAATTTATCAAATTTGTCCCGTGTAGACGACATTAATAGCGGTTGCCCACCATTCTTCCGTGTTCGAGGCGTCCTTTGATTCCCTCCGTCTGTATTTGCTAATGATTCCATTATTTTTAATTTCGTGGAATCACTCAAGAATTCATCAACTTCCCTGTTTTCCGTTCTACTAAGTTTATTTGGTCCCTCCTTTCTTCTCCTTTATCCCCGCCTTCTGCGGGACTCCCTTCTCATTTGATGTCCTCGCATTTAATTACCGTAAATCGCTTACCTGCACGTAAAAAACTGTCCGCGTTTATTTTTAACTGTACAGACTTATGATACATCCGTAACCTCACACTATTCAAAGATGTTTATTTTTCATATCCATATTCTTCTTTAACCCCTCCCTGCTGCTCTAGAGCATCAAAGCTTTCATCCCGTTTGCCTTGCCCGCTTCCTACATCCGACGCCTGCCGGACCCATTCCCTCCCGCGGTACTTCTTAGCTGAGTCAGAAAGAGGACTTCGTTGCGTCATCACGCGTCGAAGAATGAAAGAATATATTTAGCATTTTTTTAAGCACCCAAGTGGCCACCGGGAGACTCGGGTGGAATAAGCACCAAACCACCCAGATTGAGGAGGGCATTTTCCCTCTCGCACTTCGACAATCGGACTACGGGGCCTCAAAGAGTGGAAGCGCACCGCGCTTTTACTTATTTTCTTTTGCGCGGGCGATGAATCCGCGTGTCTGGCCCGGAGTGTGCGGAGGTACAGATGGCGCGAGGCAATCGCTACCGCACCCGCCCACGTCGTCACTCCGAAGCCAACCGGAGAAGGGAACCGCGGCGGATAACTCGGGGGAGAGGATCTGCGCACCCCGCCCTCTCTTTATATTAATTATTTCGACCTGCTTCGAAATTGGAGCGAGTCGAGAGACAACACCACAATGAGCGAGAGGAGGGGAAGGGGAGAGACGTAGGCTGGTACGTGGGAGGAGGAGGGACCCCCCCCCCGGTGGGGAGAGGGGGAGGTGGTGTTGTGGGGACAAAAGACGGAGGAGGCGGGCGAGGAAGGAGCACACGGGGATTGGGGGCGGGAAATGGAGCGCGGACCGCCTCACCTCCCTCCACCCCCCCCCCCGAGCACAAAGCAATGCCCCCTCCCCCGGGAACACACCTACGATGGGGGGGGGGGAAGCAGCAACAATTCCGTGAAGGCCATTCATGTGTTAAAAAAGGAGGGGGAGGTGAAAGGCTTTGGAGAGCTGTTGCAGTCACTTGGTCGAGAGCGGCGTGTTTAGAGGGAGAACGGAAGGCGGTGGTGGCCTCTTGCGCGATTGTGAGGAGGGCGGGGGGGGGTGTATGCTACACAGGTCGACTCGACGAAGAAAAAATTGTTTGCGGAACGAATCCGAAACCCAGAGTATTGGCGTGTTTGCTTCGCCGGAGTGGACCCGATAGAGAATGGACCAGGAGATAAAAGATAATGGGATATACTATGATATTTATTACACATCTCAAGCTAACATCGACACAATTGATTTTGGGATAAGGACTGTCAGGTCCTGTCCTGATAAGGATCAAACGTCACACTATACCCTTTCGTGTTACTGGAGGAGAAAAATATGGCGCGCTTAAGAAAGAGCAAGAAAATACGTCGCAATACCATCATCCCTAACCGAATAGTAATTTTCACAACAGTTATTAGATTTGGGTCATGAGTCCTATTGCACCCTTTGAGCCATTTCGCGAAACACTTTGTAGTGCACTCCCATTTGAACTGAGTTAAACGCAAATCGTCATCGGAATCGAAAGTAAATCATTTGATGAAACGTTTTACGTATTACGATGATTTCAGGGTCCGATCTAAAATTGACTGTCGATTACTTTTCGTTTTAAAGGCGCACTTTTATCCCGAATTAATTGCTAGAGAGGAAAGATGACGATGATTCTTTCCTCTGCACCCGTTAAATATACCCCGAGGAAATGGATGTTATTTTAATATTCATCAACATAAGATGGTTGTTGGAAGCTGAGAGAGAGAGATAGCGCGTATTGAAATTGAGCCAATTTTGAATGTAAAGCCATTGGTGCTGTAAGTGTTTTTATGCTCCTGAAACATTCTTGTTTTAAAATATGTCCTTTCAAATGCAACAATGGAGATCATATTTTTGCAAATTTTATATTTAACCCTGACGTTTCTGTTTCCTTTTAGTATGGTATAAACTATTAGCGCTCTTTGATATGAGTGTGTGAACTTATTAACTGTCATGCGTTGTGCTGGTAAGAATTCGAACTGCAGACTGTTTCACGCCGTCCATCCAAAGCTAATATTTGTATTTCAAAGTACTATTGACCAACTTCGATAAAGTAGTAATTACTGAGTATCATTAAGGTCAATGAGGTCTATTAATATGAACCACCTCGGTTTTCAACCCGAAGGCCGGTTGTATTAATGGTCGGATTATTGATTGAAAGATGAAATCAAAAAACAACGGTTTCTGCACAAACCTAAGACCTCAACGACTTGACTGAATTTTTCGTTATGGCCGAGTTATCAAGTGGCCCGTCTCCCCACCGCGTGCGCTATGAACGTCCAACTCGAACCTGGAAAATGTGGGGCACATTCATAAAATTCTCCGGACTGCGATAATCGAGAGGGAAAACCTGCACCGCTTGTGGCCAAAGAACTCGAGCACCAATGGTAAGTGCAATTCCGAAAGTTTGTTTTCCACGGTAACCGCGACTCGGGGTACAAATGGCGTCGAGAGGCCTTGCGTTATTTATTGTCGGGAGATGGAGTCGCTCTTAAACGGCGTCCCGAGCACAAACGCCGAAGATGAGGCGGCGGTCCGTGAGAGCGATGATGGTAAATGTGGGGGGCGGAGGTTCAGTGCGGAGGAGATCCGATTGCGTGGCAGGGATGAAGAGGAGGGTTAACAAGAGAGAGAGATGGTGGGGGCGGACTGCAGATGTGTTGATCAACACACCGCGGAGTTTATGCAAATGTGAAAGGTCAAGCAAGCACACACAATCGCCAATGATTGATGTGGACATTGTGCATAAGGAAAAGAAACTGTTTTCTTTGAATGCATTCGAGTGGTCTGTCTCCGTTGCTTCCTGCCACCCTTGGGTTTGGGGTTAGATGCGGGCTAAGGGAGGACGAGGCGGAAAGTGGAGTGGATGTGGGGAGGGAATGGATGTGGGGGGTCGAAGGGAAGATGCCCTTTCCGATCTTGTGAGGGCATTGCAGGGGAGAGGGATGATGAAGGAAGTGCTCTTTAACTACGAGATGGAATCTTAACCAAAAATGTGAAAAGTTCGAATAAAACTTCGCAATATTATGACCTCGATTACGAAGAACTCATTTTCAGTAATTGAGGACGTAAAGATCAAATTCTTTTTCGACGTGTAATTTTCATTTTTCTGGAACTAGTAGTCCCATGGACCCCATTTTATACACGTATTTCAGTTACCATTAACAATAAGTGAAAAACGACTGAGCTAGTCCCTGACTGGAATCAAACTATGTGGACTTTGTTTGAACAAAGGAAATCATCTTCCAACACTCGCTATAGTGACCTTCATTTGCTTTATTTACCTGATGGATTTTGAGTACGAAGTTAATCGACCGCAGGGAGAAATTTTTCTTTTGGAGAACTCAAAGCTCGCACGACGATTCACGTTTCAAGATAGAGGCTACGGAATAAGATTCTGGAAAAAATTTCTAGACTCACAAGTTAGGCCTCTTTTCCTCTGGTGTCTTTAGGTCGTAAAAGAAAACGATTTCGTTCCCTAACGGGATCCAAGGAGTAGACACCTGGCTTGAAAATTGTTAGGAAATGAATTTACATCCCCGACAATACAAGTTAGAAAAAGCTATCTGCGTGGATTTGTCAGAAAGAAGAAAGGTGAAAACGTGCCAAAATTCGAAGGAAAATTGCTAGATTTATTTGTCGCGATCGGATAAAAAGTGACGTGTGCTTGAATGGAGAGGAAATATGTAATGGGCTTCTAAGGAAAGGGAAAGGGCACTTGGAGAAAGGACAATGAGTCTCCTTTGTGGAAAAGTTTCCGTGATGGAAACGGTACCGGAAGGTTTTAACATCGAGGCAGAGAGAGTGTGAGTGAGTGGCTCTTTGGAGGTCTCTCCGGCTTCCTTCTCAGGGCCTATACGCATTTTGAGGCCAAACGAGCCTTTTTTGCCCGCGGGCCCATTTTGAATGGCGTCTAATGTATTGGCTCCGCATCGAGAGTGATTTTGTGCCACCTTCGCAAGGGAGTGTCTGTTTCGCCATATCTCCAAACATTGTCGATTACATTGAAATGCACCCGAGAAATATGAGGAACGTCATGAGTAGTACATTCATTAAAACTCTTAAAACTTATACTTTATAAGGAAACCGCGATAACTACTTCTTCTTTCAAGAAACTGCGGGAGATGCCACGACAGTAACTTTTAACGGAGCCATCCGCTATATGCGAATCACAGTGTATCGCGATAATTGTCCTAAAGCCAGTGCCCGGGAAACAATGTGGAGTGCTCTACGCAAACCTCACACGAGAACACTACTCGACAAATACTTTCCCAGCCTGTAGTGACTAAGATTCCACAATTATCTCCTAGACCACCGAGAAAGTCGGACTTGCTGCTTAATTGCAACGCATTCATATTAAAATGGTCAGCATCCTAGAATCGTAGAGTCCTTCGCGAAACTACTCTCGGTTGGGACAAATAGTTGATGGCATTATACATCATTCTCAGATCCGATATAGTGCTTGAGGTGAGGCTTTCTCATCATGTCAATATCGTCATTTTAAAATGACTCGCGCACTTCCTCAACGAATCAATGGCAAATAACCTTCGGATTCCCTGCGGCTCTTCCTATATGCCGATGTGAAAAAGGAATAATCAAGCATAACATAATCCAATGCGCCATAAATGCAAGAAATTTACGATCGGCAGTTGGAGAGACGGTGGAAAGTAGCAATTGGAGGTAAAAGCTTGAGTGAAGGAAGAGAGAATTCACTCATACCGCTCTGGAAATTAAATCGCGTGTTTTCAAAAAGGAATTCAACGTGGTTTGTCCGTGGTTAGCAAAGGTAAATCATCAAAAAAAATGAGCATAAAAGGGAATAAGCAATTGAAGTTTGATTGGAGCGATTAAAGAATATTCATAAAGTGCAGTTTCAAATACATCTAGGAGATGAATAATAATCATATGGTAAGTGTTCGATGTTTGAGAAATAAATGAACAACGGAAGGAAAACGAACGCGCTCTGAAGCGCGTCTTGGTCAGAGTTGAGCAGAGGGACAGTCGGAAAGTTACCGTTTGCTTCGATTGAAGGATCACACTGGAGTACAATTCCAATGTAGACTCGCTCAAGTGGTCTAATGCTTTTGAACTAATCCCGTCTTCTATACATAGTCGTCTTGACATATGAATTAGACGTCTCCAGGTACGAGCGCTATCGTGTGAGCTTTATAAACGGAGGACAAGTAATAAGAGGACCAGTTATTTTTCCTGTACCACCGAGGTTTTCTTAGAAAGTTCTGCCTTCGATTTAATCATGCAGATTAACTTTATAATAATCCGAGACATAATCCGGGATTTGAATTGAGGTCCTCCGATCAAAACTCAATCGCCCCACCCTCCACGACAGAAATATGTGACTGGCGGAATCATTACGACAACCAAGCTCTGAATCATTCACGAGGACCTATGAGGAAGAGAGCGTGCGAATGATGGATCCGTGGGTGGATGGGGAGAATGATGTGGGCGCGGGCGATGCTGGGTAAGGGATGGCGGGAGGGAGGATCGGGGGGGAGGGGGCGGCTGACGAGTGGTCACGGGTCAGTGGTGGTCGTCACCTTCGGGAGGGACGGGGGGGTGGGATATTGTTGCCGCTTTACGGATGGAGGGGTTGGGGGTTGCGGGGACGGAGAAGAGGGGTCCCCGGGGGTGGAGGGGGAAAAGGGGGTCTTGGAAGGCGGTCGTCCTTGGGGAGTGAATGTCGGGGGAGGAGGTGAAGAAGAGGGAGGGGCGAGAAGTGTGGGGGTTGAAAGGGGAAGGAGACGAGTGGGGGAGGAGAGAGACGAGGACTCACTGATTGGTCATGCGTATTAGAGTGGGGGGAGGAAGGGCTCTCCGAAGGAAATTTTCGAGCGACCGGATTCCAAAAATCTTCCGGGAAGGAAGCGGCCCTCTCTCCACCCCCCGCTCCTCTATATACGTTACCATTATTGTGAGATTAATTCTTGACCCGAATTATGATGTGCCATTAAATATTTGCCAATATAAATTACGCTTTCGGTCCGTAAAATTAAAAAAAAATACAATACGCGCGATACTGAAAGCGATGCTGAGCGTGATGATGACTCCACGAGAGTAGACGATAAATATAATTAATGATGATGGTGGAGTGGGGGGAATAATTAACTAATCTCTCGCCGGCATTACATGGGATGCATAATTAAGAACATGGATTGCCCCACCGAACTTTCGTATTTCTTTCACAACTTTTGTCATGAAATTCATCTCTCGTTGGCCTGTTCTTGCCTCGGTGTTCGAGAAAGCGAGGGCATTTCGTCGATCTTGTTTACGTTTTTGGTGAGGAAGGAACCTCGTCAGGAGACACGTTGGCTCTTTACATTAGTTTACCGTTATGACCATAACTTACCTCTTTCCCTAATTGAATCGCTCGTCGTTAGCTACAACTAATGGTTATTTGGCCTGGTCGCTTAAGTACGTTCATGGGTATACTCCTGCGGGGGAGCCCTTGGCATTCACTCCATCGTTAAGTCGTCAGTCGTGAATGGGACATTCTTCGTATCAATCATGGAATCCCTGGCTTTGCTTGGGAACTAACGTACTCCATAGGTACCAAGCCAGTTCTTTATCATCGGATCGCTCCGATCTTTATAGCAAATTTATGATTTCTAGCTCTAATAAAACTAAGTGGGAGACCTGCAAAAAATAAATTATGGGTTCACGGGAACTGGCACGAATGCAATTTGTTTGAAGTATCCCAACAAGTCTATAGAAATATATATATATATATATATTTCTATGCATGTATATATATTTTTTTCTATATATATAATTTTTTATATGATTTCTTCGAAGTAACACGGAAGTGTTAAATAAAAAACTCAGACAGCAACACGCAACATGAGAACACATAAAAGGACGTGTGAGTGTTCCTCTTATGTGTGTTGCTGTCTTTTTAAGTTTTAAGTTATATATATATATATATATATATATATATATATATACCATATATATATATATATATATATAAACCATAAACACAGTAATCAACCCGAAGGTCGGTTTAGTAGGTGATGGTAGAGCTCACCCATGTGCCAAGCCCGACGGCGTGTGAATATTCACACATCAGGGTAGGGGGCCCAGTTCCTTTCCCTGTGCCGGTTATGGTTTCCCAGGAAGACCTGGTACCCGAAAAATCAACTAGCTTGGGTGGAGCTGCAGGTGCCCAAAGTGCCTTGCCCGGGAATCGAACCCGGGACCCTCCGGTCAGTAGTCCAACGCTCTACCCACAAGACCACCGCGACCCGCGCATATATATATATATATATATATATATATATATATATATATATATATATATATAATAAATTATACATATATATATTTTATAAAATTAATGCATGTGTTGCAGAAAATAGGAATGGATTGGAGGGACAGGAGACTAATCCGCAACCTGTACATGTCTCAGACTGCTCAGGTGCGAGTGGGGAACGGTGAGTCCGGATGGGCAGTGTTAGGAAGAGGTGTAAGGCAGGGTTGCCCATTGTCACCGGTGCTGTTCAACGTATATGTAGAGGAAATGATTAAAGAGGCATGGGAAGAACTGGAGGTAGGAATGAAAGTCGGAGGGGAATTCGTAAAATCGGTTAGGTTTGCTGATGACCAAGCATTAGTTGCTCAGTCAGCCAAGGGGTTGCAAGCATTGCTGAGTGAATTGGAGGTTCAGTGCGATAAATATGGGATGAGAATCAATATTAATAAAACAAAGGTTATGCGATTTTCCAGAAAGAAAAAGGCTAAGCTAAATATTAAAATAGCGGGGAAAAAATAGAGCAGGTAGAACAGTTTACATATCTCGGAAGTGTTTTGGACCAATACGGTCAAAGTGGTAGGGACGTAAGGAGAAGAATTGCGCTAGGCAAGGAGGCTTTCTCAAGAAGGAGGGAGTTGATGACGGGGACGTTGAGTAGAGATGTTAAGACAAGACTCGTAAAAACTCTGATATGGAGCGTAGCTATGTATGGTGCGGAAACGTGGTCACTGAAGCAGGAGGATAGACGTAGATTGGAGACTTTTGAAATGTGGGTGTGGAGAAGAATGGAGAAGGTGAAATGGACCGAAAGGAAAACAAATGAGGAAGTACTAGAGATGGTGGGTGAGGAGAGGGGTTTGTTGAGAGAAATCCTATGGAGACATGAAAAATGGATGAAAGGCGTTTTGAGCGGTATTGGAATGTTGAAGAAGGTAATAGAGGGGAGAATGTTGGGCAAGCGAGGAAAGGGCAGGAACAGGATAGGGATGTTGGACGGAATGAAGGGAGGAAAGAAGTACGCGGAGATGAAGAGGGACCTGATATAGATTAGTTTGCTAGGTTGGGAGTCACAAAATGTTTATTTGATAGTTGTGTCCATCCAAAAACCTACCTTAACCGGTAGATTACCTAATAATAATAATATATTTTATATACACATATATGTATGTGGCTATGTCCTAGCTAATCTTCTGATGAATACGGAGCTCAATTCCGTCGAAATTATCAAGAAATAACGTGTGAGTGAGAAATAGTGTTCCTTTTATGTGTTAATATATTGTTTGTTGCTGTCAAAGTTTTTTATTCAACACTTCCGTGTTACCTCGACGACATCATCAGTATGCATATGTAAACACATATATATGTGTGTGTATGTGTATATACATATATAAACCCACAGACATACATTTTTAAAACATAGAAAAACAGAAAGGACACTCACATACAAGTTGTAGTTGACGTTTCGGCGGCACGACCGTCGTCATCAGAATTAAAAATTGTATATCTGTGTGTTAATATATTTGTGCGTCATCGAAGACTGTTCCATTTCATATTCTGACCTGAAGAAGGCCTCGGAGTAGGCCGAAAGCTTAAATCATCTACAGTGTGAGTGTCCTTTTACGTGTTATCTGTTTTATTCTGTGTTCTATTGTGCCGTCCAAAAGTTATATATATATATATATATATATATATATATATATATATATATATATATATTATGCGGTAGTGGAATGTTGAAGAAGGTAATAGAGGGGAGAATGTTGGGCAAGCGAGGTAAGGGCAGGGACAGGATAGGGATGTTGGACGGGATGAAGGGAGGAAAGAAGTGCAAAGAGATGAAGAGGGACCTGATATAGATTAGGTTGCTAGGTGGGGAGTTACAAAATGTTTATTTGATAGTTGTGTCCATCCAAAAACCTACCTTAACCGGTAGATTACCTGATAATAATAATATATATATAAAAGAAAAGAATGGTATCTTTAACTTCTTTACTGATTTCCATTAATTTTGCAATCCGCCGATGTTTCGAATAAAACAGGTTTTCGTAGCTTTGAAAGTATTTCCTTGACGATTCGAAGCGTAAATAGCCGATGACTCGCATGGTCTTGCAGTATTACGTAATTGAAGTTGCTTTTGGCGGTGAAGCTGCAGGGGGTGGACGGGAAATGATCCTCCTCTTGGAGGAATGAGCTTTTCCTTCCCTTTGAGCGGGTGGCCAAGCACTCGCATACTCGGAGAAAAACGTCAAGGAGAGAGGATAATTAAATGTGACGATTTTTCTGCACCATATGCTTGCTGTAGCTCATAAGTTTCAGAAACTCATTTCACCCTTGACGCGCTAGGCATGAGGCAAACGTTGGCTGATCTTTTTGATGACCCCATCGGCTATTTATCGCTGCTTGGCACTTACGGTCAAAGATGATGAACCACTGTGGGAGAGTGATTTCAGGGATATGAGAAACAAATTTACTCTGATGTCTGGCATTCATTCGGTGTTCATCAGTCCATTATCGTTGTTTATAAGATAATGTTATATGAGCTATAGACATTGTATACAAAATGAACGAAGGAAATGTTTTATCTTAGGATAACGGGTTTCAAATACAAGAAAAGCTACTAATATCACCGAAAATAAATTTCTTTTGACACACATGCTCTTGAACACAGCACGAATCAAACGTAAATTCAAAAATGAAACATTCAAAAATTTCCTCTTATCAAGGCTTATTTCTATACATATATAAATATATGTATATATATATATGTATATATGTATATATATGTATATATATATGTATGTGTGTATGTATGGAAATATATAGATATTTAAAAATATGTATAAATATATTTTTATATAAAGCATAGTTCCTGCTTATTACATATATATATATATATATATATATATATATATATATATATATATATATATATATATATATATATATATAATAAGCAGGACCTATGCTCGCGGAGGCGAACTTAAAAACTGAAAACCACGCTGCGAGGTAGGAAGGACGCTGACTTCTCCCCTCGCCATAACTATTTCCTCAAAGTATTACTAGGACCACCGATTGATTGCTCATCGATTCAATGCTAAGGACGCCTGGATAGCCATTGAAATGAAGGACTGGAAGTTTTAGGCAAGCTCCAGGCGAAGGACATGGAGATTCGTGGGTGTGTGTATAAATATGTGCAGACCCAAGGCAATTTCCAAAAGGTGGTTTGTTCAAAATAGTTAGTCATGTTTCAAAAGGCCTTGTCAGTCGAGGCGGAATTTGCCCAGGGAGGCAGGAGGACGGCGGGGGAAACGTCGACGGCAACAACCGTGACGCAGTTTAATGAGAGGGCATTTTCAACTTGGAGAGGCTTTTCAGGATGGAGGCGGAGTGGGGACGGCTCATCTCTGCAAACGAGACCGTGGGGGCGGACAAAAGAAATCGGACAGAATTCATGGTCGTGCGGTGGTTTTCCAGACAAGTGCTGACCAAAGGCTCATCTCCGAAGCATGCCCAGGACTCGGTCCAGAAATGTGCACGCTTAATCACTGTTCTCATTTAACTTATCTGGTTTTCTGCAACACTCCCCCGCGGTAATGTGTTAGCATCAACAGTTTGTTATGTTTTCCAGTTTGGTTAATTTAGTTCTCATCAGCAAATTCCTCCCACTGATTTCAATTGTATTCAACCCTCAATTAAATCTGTTAAATTTAGCTATATTTTTCTATTTTGAATTTCTAAAATCCAACGGCAAGTCTATGAATCGCCAGAATCGACGGAAAGGGTGACATTCAAGGACTTAACGCTTCATTGTTAGACTAAATCGTCCCTCACGGATCTTGATGTTACTCTATTTTAGAGTGATTTTCATCTGAGACATGGTTTGTTTTAAAAGTATCGGGAAAAGATTCGGAAAATTAGATTTATTTTAGATATTGCCACGAAGTCCCAATATTCCTCTAAGTGCATCCCTTGAGAGCGTCGACACTCACTTCTGCCCTTGCGGCGTTTCCACGACTCGAAGGCTCCTTGGTAGGCGGGAGGTCCTCAAAGGTACGCGTACAACCTTCTTTGACGGCACTTAGTAGGGTCCTATGAGGGAGGATTTCACTTTCATGAGAATAGGAAATAGTCTGCTGGTGTCAAGTCGGAGCTGTAAGGGGGTTGGGGAATCGTCGCGATGTCGTTCCAGCAGGTCTTCGTAAGCAGACACACTCGACTCGACTCTTTTGGTCGTCCGTCCGAAGACCTTCGGGAGGAAATCTTTCGCATCGTCAAATTTTCAGTGCCAATGATGGGTACACTGTCACCGTCTTGTCTTGTTTATTTTCCCCTAATCGCTACGAATGGATGATGAGCCTCATTTGTCTGATAGGCTTCGGCCGATCGAAGCCCTCTCCGGAAGAGAAAGATAAATTTCAACCTTGGTCTTCGTCTGAAAATGTGTACCAACTCATATGAGCGAGTTTTTTGAAACGTGAAATCGCCCGGCTTCCTCTATCCAAGGGCAGTCCTTGGATAGAGGAAGAGGAATCTGTGTATCTGATGCGAATTGACATTGTGGAGTTTTAATAACAGAAGTGAAGCTTGCCCATCGGAAAAGAATGTCGCCGAGGTCAAAAGGTAGCCGCTAATGACAACATCGCTACTCTCCACGTGGTTAGGTGATCGTTTGTATTTCCGGAACCATAACCCTGGGGATAAATGACACCCACAGTGCTCACGCATCGTATTAATTATGATTAATCTTTCCTTTCGACCGGAGACTTCAAAGCTCGTGACTTTATTAATGATCCACACGGAACGGTTACCATGTATGGCCATTAATTCTTTTAACAGTTGCCCTTTATATTCCTGAGATTCTTTCGACGTTTTAGTCTAATTATGTTCCAGAATTTTCCTTTCACCAAAAGTGTTTGGTTTTAAATGATGCATCAACTACTTTCGGGTAATTAGCTTGGTCTTCAATGCCTTTATTGAAGGCTCTTCTGGCTCCATCTCCAGAGAGTGTAATTTATAGTGCGACTCTATTCAAGGTCTTCACGTTCGAAGATGCGAGCTGCATTGCCTCTCACACAAAGGATCGAAAATATGCAAAGATGTGGAAATTGATGAGGAGCGAACGTTTTTCTAAAACGTTTTGCAATTATGGGAACGCTAAAAACTGTGGACAAATAATAACAGAGGAAGTAAACCAAATGTTTCAATTAATTTTTTTCGAAGTTGTCATTTGATCAAAGTAGACAAGAGTCTATAAATTATTGAGCGCATATTTAATATTAAAAATGCGAAGCTCCCGGGGGAAGAGGTGTCGACAAAGTGAAAGAGCGCTTGATTTTCGCGTGGACTATGAAAAGACCATTCAATGCGTAAAACGCTATCCGTCGATTTTTTTCGCACAATAAGTTGCCACAGTCAATGAAATTGACAGATATATTTGTCAGTAGGTTCAAATCGGTTAGGATGACATGGTGTATTATATTTGCTGAGGCCATTATAAGGAGACTCCTTGGAATGTGGCTCCCAGCCCAATTCAGATTAGCTCGAATGCTCCATTTAAGGATGCACTGAAGACATCGCCGATTTAAGGAAACGCTATAAACAAGGCCCTACGATGCTCAAACAGTTGCAAAAAGAAGTTTGATGAGTGAGATGGAGGAGAGCGCTACCATGAAGAATGGGATCAGAGCAACATTGTCCGACCGTATTCGGGCCAAAATTATTCTTGTGTGTATGTACCCCTTGCCATACACCCTAGCGAAGGTTTCCAGGGTTCTTAATTAAATAAATACATGAATTTTTATATATATAGAACTTAAGGAGAAACCACTATTTGAGGTGAAGGAAATTACCAGCGTTGGCAAAATGGCTAATTACTCGGAGGATTGTCGACAAAAGCACGTAAATAGACCCACTGATGAGCATGAGAGCTGACAAATTTCGATTGGTATTTATTTGAAAAAAATCAACCATTAGTTTCTGTAAGTGACCAATCTTGGTTTTCTGTGACTTTAGAAAAAGTTTATATAATGGTGGAAGTGAGTTCTGCTTTCACTGATCTCTACCTAATCCAGAACTATAAAAATAAAGACTGTCGTGTTACTTACAGTTACTTCGTTCGATGTACTCATCGGATAACTCGTCATGAAGCAGGGGATTTGGAGTGGGAGATTTTTTTTTGGATATCCAAGAAGAGGAGGGTGTGACGGAAGAAAGGGAGTGAAAGGGGGAAGGAGGAGCAGTTCCGGAAATGAGTGCGGGAGGGGAGAGGGTTAGGGAAGTGGGAAGGAAGTTAAGGAGGAGTCCGAATATCGGCGGCCTCTGGGGCCGGGCGCAACTACTTCCCATTCATGTCTGCCTACCCTTGATATCGCCCCGGATTTCTCCAAGCATTGCTCGACGTGTAAGCGGTGAACGCGCGTAAACACACTGCCCGAGGGAAAAGGAACAGAAGCAATGACCAACTGGAGGTGTCGGATCGTTGGCAGTGATGCAATGAGACACAGTACTTTTCTCTGTGAGCTGTCTCTCTACTTGAATTCACTTGTTTTTGGCGAAGATTATTTTATAACTTCCGAAAAGAATCTTTCGGTCGTTTGTGTTTGTGCTTTGATAATCTAGCGCGCAAGCATTTGAACCCAAAGGCCGAGAGTTCGATTCCAGCCTTGAGCAGAGATGTGCTAACTAATATTTTGCCCCTGGAAACCATGATGTAAAGCCTAAACTGGTCATTGCTTTTAGTGGAGGGAACGATCCACCAGAGCTGTCAACTTGGTCAAAGAAAGGCACGTTTAGCGATTATTTTTTGCGCAAACACTTTACTCGAAAACGCTCCTCTGACGGTTACTTATCTAGTAAAAAATAACCGCGGAGCACTAATAGTTGTGTTCCATGGAATCAAAGGTTCACATTGAAAAGAATTAATTTTTTTACATGAGTAACCTGGCTGAATTCCTAGACTGGCCTGCATTCGTAAAGAAGCTTGCTCGTAAGTCATCGCACTATTAACTGTACTATTGGGTTGCATGGATTGGATTACATCTGAGTTTGAAGCATTGGTAACCGACAATCGCCGAGAGAACATTTTTTTCTGTGACAACTACGATTGAAACAGAGAAAAAAATCTTTCTCCTGATAAATAGAAAACTCATAATTAATCCTAATTGTTTCCCCGGTGCGGCCATAAAATGGCGTTGGATATATCGAATGCATACGAGTTATAAAATTGGATCAGATCCATGAATGAGAACAAATACAGCGATGTTGATGAGAAGCGCCGACAATGACGGATGAATGAGGTACGACAGGCTCGTCAATAAGTGTGGGACAACGGTGCATCGAATGTATGAATATGTGTGTGTGTGAACACTTGGTGGTCGCGGAAGAGGGATGTTTTCGAGCTCATCCATAAAGATGGTGCGAGGGAGGTGTTGGAAGGGGGTTGGAGGATGTACGCGACCGAGAGACTCTCGGCGGCTTTTGAAAGAGGAAGTGGGAGGGCGGATGGGGAAAGTGTGTTGAGTGAGCAACGGTGCTTCGAGGAAAGTGAGAGTCCACTCGGTCGTCCATTGCGGGGAAGGGCGGCGGGAGACGAGGGGGAATGGCAGGGGAGGGACGAGGCAACGGTGTTTCTCCGGTGAGTGTCTGTCGCCGTCGCTTGCGAGCCGAGGAAGGAAAGCGATCGACGGCCGATCGCTGCTGCGGTGGAGGGCGAATGCATTTAGGCTGCGAACTAGAGACTACTCCCAGGCCTACGCCGTTTTCGACCATTAGAGAAAGCGGAATACCGTTTTGAAAGTGTAAATGTCTTAGCCTAAAAAAAAACCTTTGGATTTCATTTTTGGTTTGTTCGATTTATTTTATTGATTCGGATTCTCTCATTTATCGATGCCATTATTCGCTGAATTGAAATCACTGTTCGTGATTGCTATGCCAGAATAATTTGGAAGCGCGGCCGTTTGTTTCTCTTTGCGTGTTGTAGGCAGCGTTGAAATGTGGTGCTGAAGTAGGCTATTCAACTGGAGGAAAGCGAAAAGGTCAAATCGACGTTAATTTTAGGTCTTCGACGTTTAAACATTCGAATGTATCTAAGTGTTTATATGCGGGCGTGTGAAGGAAAATTGGGAATGTATTCCACCTTATTAATTCAAATTGCTCTTTGAAAAATAATTATTAGGTCAACCCTTCGGGCTACTCGAGTAGTTATCGAGAGAATCATTTTAAAATCGAATTCGATTCGTCTTAGAATGTCAAATCATTCTGAAGCGCTCGACTATAAGTAATAGCCGTGCGACACTTCCTACAAAAACTACTTTCATTCATGGACTGCGGTACAAGAAAGCAATTTCGCGGGAAATATTTATTTCGGCTGCCACCATTGAAGGAAAGAATTAGTACAGTTTGGTAATTCCGTATTCTTAACTCAGGCGCGCAGTGCACTCTACGGAATGATAATATGAATTAAGCTACTAAAATGATGCGGTGTGCGTGTGCGGTGTGCTAAAATGGTACGGCCACGTACCTGTGTAACAACTGAGTAATTGGTTACTGGTTAAAAATTCGTCATAAAATACTCAAAATTAGAAATCATATGTAATGGTGACACAATTCATCATCTTCCAAGCTGTGGTCGCGGAATTTCGTACTCCTACAATGCCTCCCAATTGGTGTTTATGATTTTCCCAACAGACCCAAGCCTTCTCCCACCGTCGAGAGACATGCTATAACATTTCATCTGGCGTTCTAAGGGAAATTGCAGTGTGTTAAATTGCTGCTCGAAGAAGCTCTGGTGGCACACTCGACATTGTTACGTCATTCAATAATCGCCTGTGTTCCGAGTATCGGCGGAGTTTCCAGCGGTCGTTGAGTTTGGAACTCATTCGTGAGCGCCGAGCCAAAGCGCCGAACGTCTCGAAAGGGCAAGTGCGTTGGCGTGTGATTCGAGGAATAATTCTGAATGCCCTCAAAGGTTTTATGTGAAAACTCTGCGGTTTGCTAATTTTGGTTTCGTTAACAGCAATACGAAGTTATTAAAAATGCGTCGTTCAGTCTGATGAAGGATGCATTGAAACGGAAAACACTCAGCCATTCTCCCAAGAATATGTGTTCAATCACTTCGTTGCCAACGACTCTTGATTCCATCTTTTATAGAGAGAAAAACACGCCAGGAAGAGAAATAGTATTATAATATGGTGTAACATAAACAAATGAACAAATTCACCGTTTGCGAATTACCTGCGTATATCCTTTGGTCATATCATGTATTTTTTTTAATGTTTGCTTGTATACGTCGCCATATCTGGCGCCCCAAGGTGAAAAACTCGTCAATTCCCTGCATCATAATTGTTATAATATCTAATGAGATATTTCGGTTACGATATCGCATCTGAAGTACGGTTGTAGAAGCAAGTTGGTATGCCACCAGCGTGTTCCCCGGGGAGAAAAAGCCAAAGTATTAGGCAAGCATCAGCATGTCTCTTACTCAGTCGAAGGTTTACATAACTAACTTGCAACAACAAAATTCTTTGCGTATCGAAATATCGAAACATCCTGGGGTTGAATGACATTAGTGAGAGCATCTCACAAATCTCTCTCACCTCTGGTGGCTTAGAGTTATTTGCTACAACAAGTTCACAGCATCATCAACATAATTTTTTACTTACGATCAGATATCAAGTTACAGGTACACACTCAAATGTGAATACCTCAAATATCACTCTCTCCCTCTCTCTCTCTGCTGAGTGGTTCGTTAGTCATTGGAGATTGCGGATGCGTACGCATGTGAAAAAGTAACCAGATTAAAATACATGATGTCTCAAAGAAGCACATTCTTCTTCACTGGAAAAAGTATTAAGTAGTCAAGGGTGTGTAAAGAGGCAAGTTCAGGTTCTAAGGTCACCTAGTGTTTTTGTCGGGACTGAGAGTAGAGAGAATAATGTGTTTGAGCTAAAATACACATAATTTATGAATCTGAGACATATATTTAACTTTACCTTACAGTACAAAGGGTTTTTCTAATCGCTGCTAGTATGGTAGGCGTTTTGAGTCCTTAAAAATGGCGACTTTCAGTGTGCAAGGACGGCATGTTATCACCCGTTTGCTCGTTGCGAGTTTTAAATACACCCATCGAAATGCATCGTCCATTGAGCGTGACACCCGGTGATGGTGTTGTGGATGCGAAAAATGCGCTTTGATGGGTGGGTGCGTGACAGTTCAAGAAAGACGGGGCCTCGCGTAGCAACGGGACCAAGAGGGGACACGGATCAGCCGGTTATTCCGGCGGACGTAAAGGACCCTTCCTACGTATGGCCTCAGACCGGCCATAGAAACATCGGCTTCGTGGAACAATGAGCGTATTACGTACGGGAATGTTATTTATGAGGAGTGAGAGATGTTTTAACGCTCTAATTGAAGTATTATGTCATAAAAAACAGGAGACATTAGAACTTGAACACACCTCGTGGATTTACAAATTAAAAGTGTTGTCTGCGAGACCGTTTCATTGTTTCAGGTATCACGTTGGGATTCGCTAGCATGGGCCAAGGTGGTCGCCATGGGACTGGCGCCCTAAGTTGCCACAAGAGAAGCAAGACGGGAAGGTCGCATGCTTCTGGCGATGGACTGAGTTTCACTTCTTGTCGATGGGAGATGGTGAAACTCGATAGGACTTAATCGGTGTCGCCCCCTGTCCCTGAAGGCACTCTCCCGAAAAACCTCACCTTTACGGCAGATGCTTTCGACCGCCCGGGTTTGAACGAAGGATTCCGTGTTTTCTTAGCTCCAAACTTACGGGAACCTTTCCGTTAACATCTTACTTATCCGGTCCCGCGAAGTCTGAACCTTTTTCCTCAATCGTCAGATGTGAATCATCCTTGTCGCTTGCATTCTGGAAATAAGCAAACGAAGGCCTCGAGTGCAATGCCTTAGTCGAAAAGAGGGCGTTGGCTCATCTCAGAATTTTGTTCGACGCAGAGTTGAAACAGGCAGTTGCGAGGTGGGAAAAGGAAATCGGCGGGAAGAGGGTGAGGGTCTTTGAATGGATCGAAGTGGTATCGATTATAAATTGGTCTTTGCTGAGTAAGAATTGAGGGTCCTTCATATTATAAAGTTAATAAATGTGTTTCTTGAAAAATTAATCGAAAATTGAAGCTCCCTTCTCAGACTTTGAACTTTCGAAATTAATTTAGGATACTTATATAAAAATATACATATTCATATATATGTACATATATATAAGTAATCAACCCGAAGGTCGGTTTAGTAGGTGATGGTAGAGTTAACCCTTTACAGCCCTTTTCAGTGTGTGAAATTCACACATCAGGGTAGGGGGGCCAGTTCCTTTCCCTGTGCTAATTATGGTTTCCGAGGAAGATCTGGTACCAGAAAAATCACATAGCTTGGTGGAACTGCAGGTTCCCAGAGTGCCTTGCCCGGGAATCGAATCCGAGCCCCCCCGTCAATAGTCCAATGCTCTACCCCAGGAGTTCCGCGACCATTCAGCATATAATAATATTTGTTGAATGGTCGCAAAATATATATTTTTATACATATATATATATATATATATATATATATATATTACTACGGATATTGGTGCATAGAAATGGGATAGAAGCGGACCTTAGAGGGGCCTTTGGCGGACCTCTATCAGTTAAGATATCGAGGAAGCGAAAAGCCGATGGAATCCGCGAGGAAATTACGCGACCGAATTTCCAGATTCATCGGTCAAGAAATGGCGCTCATAAACTGTTTTTCCTGCTAGCAGATGAATGGACGAATACACAACAGAGGGAAGCATAGCAGGGAAAGAGGTCATGAAATGTCATGAAAAGTAGGTACGGTGCGCTATTGAAATCCCGCGCACATCCAGGAGAGGGAAATGAGCCATATTGGCCAAAAGGACATTCAAACAGGAAAGCTACATTCATGCCGACATAGGTGTCGAAAAACGGGGGTATAAAGATATATAAAAGGTGAATAAGACGCCAGCGGGGAAGACTGAAGTATCAAATAGGAATCATATAACTGATTGAGACTGTGGTGCGGTCCCCGAGGCAACGAAGATCCCGTGACTCTCGTGAGCGCACGCCTTCTATGACTCTTCAAGAGAAGAGTGGCGTGAATTTAGCGCGCAGCCTGTGCTCTGTATCGCATCCATCGAGGGCATTTGACTTATGCAAGATGTTATTAGGATTCACGCGACAACGAGTGATTTTTACTAAAGCCACAGCTAATATTCTAACATGATTCTATTTTTTAAATTGCGGCAATCCTTCTCGAATCACTATGCATATGCTATACTATATACCGAATTAAGATGCGGTTTAATTCCTCACCGTAGTTATTGGTGCATTATGGACTGATTTCCCATCAAGCTACACGTATCTAGACCCAATGGAGAGCCAAGGTTTAGATCGATCAACAGAGAGTCGATCAATCTAAACCTTGTTGAAGGCTATTAATTATTAGTGCAACAAAAATTTTTCAAATGAACAGTTACGTGTGGTTTAACTTAAACAGAATCATTGGAAACAATCCCTCACATTTCTTGATAAGCGATGCCTCGAGGAATTTATCCTTCAAGTATCCAAGTTCAATTCAACTGATAGAAGCAAATAATCGACGCCTTTAAATGAAAAAAATATACTTAAATACCTAACTGATTTGATTCTACAGCAGTTTTCTTCAGTGTCAAAGGACGGTGAAGTTGAAATCGCACTCCGTTGGTCGCGGGCATCGTGCAATTCACGGAATCGTGCCAGATAAACAGGTAGATGAAGTTCCAGCATCACATCTAATGCCAGACAAATTGTTCCAATGTGGTAATGAATGAATGAATTACTGCAATGCTTCCAAAGAATCACGATCGGTCGACACATTTAAACGGTCTTCCTATCCTAACTATTGCACGTATTATTTTAGCTCACTGTTCTCTAGTTATTCATTCTCTTTATCTAACTTCTAAGTCACATTATTTTCATATCCTCATTGTTTAACTGTCTCCTTTTCCTCTTTTCATTCTTTTAGTATGTCTTCCGAAAGAACTCATCTGCCTTAAAATTTTTCGCGACATCCGTTCGCATTGCTCTTCCACCTGCATCTCGCCACTGAAATAACCTTTTTCCCAAACATATTATTTAAAACATGTCAATCGTAGCCTCGTTCATCCCTAAAATATTATTTATTATTTCCAATGATCAATTGATTCTGAACGCTGTCTTAGGTGTGTAACAGTCGTTTTGGTTCCTTCAAACGGAATAAATGGACCACGCCAAGAATCAATGGTAGGTGGTCAAGAGTTTTAAAAGGGACAAGTATTCCAATGCACCTACTGATATTGCATGTATTGTAAAGAGCGCAATGAACTTATGACGGTTTGTCATAATTTCACTTCGCTTTTGTGCTTTTGGCTATCTAATACAGCCTTTAGACTTAGTGTGCGGGGTAGTGTGTGTGCTTTAACGTGCGGAGCGTTATTACGTGTGGAGTCGGTTCGTTTCTGTGGGCCCTCGTCGCCAGTTAAATTCATTCCATCAGGGCACCCATATGACCCGCCGATGTTTACGTAATAATCACTTCGGGGGACCACGCAACAGTTTGTTTGCCAGGTGATGCGCACACCAACTGGGCTCTCCTGTCGGGAGAGGATGCAGTCAATCGTTGGAGCATGGCGGAACGGGAAATAGTAGTGCGATGGAAATCATTTTGGGGTTTGAAGCTGAGATTTTAAAGTGTGTGCACCTGGCATGGCGTCGTGGAAGCGATGACTGTGACTGGGGGGAAAAAGTCGGGAGAAAATATTCCCGTGATCAAGAGTTTCTCATTTGCCACGCGTTCACATGCCTCAAAATGATGCGAGCCATTCTTTAGCGGGGGCGAACGGGACTCTTTTGTTTTGTTACGTGGATATTCGCGAGAGTGCGCTGAATCGTCTCCGATGTATCGTAGAAGTCACACTATACCGACATATGCACATTTCGAACGCGCGATATTCCATTTCCAAACTTTACTGTCCAGACAAAATATAAGGAAATGATGACGAGGAATGGCTTTCATGAGAATAGAGTCAATGACATGGTAATAATTATCCTCAATAAACATCACGAGCGTGGTTATCGTTGCGTGATTGGTGGAGGGAGGTGTGATGATTGGCCTTGCCCGTTCGGAACATCCTCCGGATAAGTGCGATGCACCGTCTTCCGGTCGGGCAGTTCATCTGCTGATTTCTGCGTTACTCGTCTTTGCATCCGTCGGCGAGGCACGGAATCAGGGGCCACCCTTGGCGGTCAAAACGAGAGTGGATTTCACGCCCGAAAAGGATCGTGGCATAATCCGATCGAGGGCGGAGCTATCGCGCACGGCGAGCTCTCTCTCTCTCTCTCTCCTTCCTCCCCCACCCCCTCCCCACTCACCCGTGGTGCTAGTCTCTCGGATGAAAGTTCGGTCTCGGGGGGAAGGGGGAGGGGTTGATTTAGCGAGAGCGGGGAGTGGTCGGGAGGCGAGGGAGGGGAATGGTTGGGGGGAAATGGCGAATCGGAGGGTAGGTCGAGAGGGGGTGTTGTTGGGCTCGCCTGGGGTGGCTTTTTTCCAAACACCCTTCGTTATCACACTCCTCGGGCTGTGGCGGGGGGGAGGGGGTGAATATCGGCGTCCCCTCCCTCCCAATCTCTCTCCAGGAGCGGCCGGAAGAGCGCTGGAACGAGAGCAGCCGTCCACCCACGTGATACCTACGCTTGTGAACCATTGAGATCCTGAGAGAGAGAGGCTGATGCTACCGATAATTGTCAAAGTATGATTCGTGCATTGCCGTTACGACGATCGATCCGTGAAGATGGGGGTTTTGGATGGCACTTATAGAAATATTCAGCAGAGATTCCGATGCACTTCTGAAATAACACGAGGGGACGAGCTTCGCCTCATATCGTACGATATATGTATGTCATCAGCACAGTCGTTATTTCCACAACCTTTTATGTGGTCCTGAATGCATATTAACTACGCCATGTGTACCAAATCACTTCCTCCCTATTTCCTGCTGACTGCTGCGGCATCCTTTTGCACCCAATCACACTCAGCGTCTCTCCATCAAACGCTTTATGCCTTCGTCGCTTTTGCAGCTAACAGCTTCCTTTTTAACCTATCCAATTCCTATTCCAATGCTTTCTCTTTCTTACAGACTTCTTTTCTCCATATTTTCGATGGAACCAAGACAAAAATACCTTCTTCTTTTCCTAGTGTTATCGGCTACCAGTTAATCTAAACAAGCCATTACTTGTTAAAAATCGTAATTGTAAACATACATTTCCTCATTGGTTGACATTACATAATAAATCGAAAATATTCTTTTCTAAATGCTGAAATCAGTCTGTATTTCTATCAATATCATTTATTTCTTAGCTTCACCGTAGAAAAAGTCGTATCGTAGTAATGATCGAGTTTATTTCGCCTTAACTCATAAAATTTGCGGAAAAGTGGGTTTCCAGTTCACCTTGGAAGACGGGGGCGTTAATGCTGAACGAAAACGAGGAATGGACTCAGTTCGTCCATGCCTTAGCAACACCGTAGTCACATATTTATCCCATGAGTACTCGAACTCGGCCAAAAATATATATTGACACAATTGGGTCCATCCCTGCTCGGAAAGGGCCACGGCAACTGGATCAAGCTTTGATTACACAGAGGAGCCGTCCGGTTTCGGGTGCAGGACAGGCCCAGGGTGCGAGCCTCTGGGACTTGCACCACCTGCTCACTTCATGAGCCGAAGCGACGCCCTCGTAGTCAATCCAATTTTCCACTCAAGATTTCGTTTTGTGCTAAAATGGAATGAAAGTGAAAGGGGAACGCTTAATCTGGAGAAATTTTTATGGCTCTTTTACGCCTGAAGGTAGGAGAGAATAAAAGGCTCTTGGGAAGGGCCAACGTTTTTGAGAGCCATTTCCGCGTGTCTGGTACTGCCCCCCCCCCACGGGATCTGCGCCACCCCCCCCCCCCCAAGGAAGCCAAAGTCTCCCATTATGCATTCTTCCACCATGTTCTCTCTGTTTAGATGCTCTCCCGGTAAATTTTAAAACAGCATTGGCGAGGCATTTGACGACAGTGCAACCGTGTTGAAAAATCTCTCGTTATCAACCTAGGAGTACAAGGCTATGTTTATCTATGGTTTGACTAAAAGTGTGGTGTAACATTTACAAATATAATCTTTTTTCCTTTTTACAAAATATTCCAAATATTTTCATGTTGAATAAAACGTGAAATAAATATTAGCAAATGTTTATTCCCTATGGAAACCGTGAATTGCTTGTCGAAAAACTTTTTCCTGTCGACAGTCTTAAACTGCACTTATCTGCTCCGACACGCTGTTACGGAAAATGATGCAAGCTCATTCGATAGCCATTACTTGTGGGATTTATGGACCAGATTAAAACTTTGACTACGTCGAGCGAAATAAGATTCTCGGATTGCCGATAGAGCTTAGAATAAGTGGCAACGAGACTAAAATGAGCTCTTATTCTACGGGAACAAAGTCACCGCAGTTGCATAATTAAAATAGGATAAAAGAGTAGGGCAAGAATAAGAAGTCTCGATCGCACATTTTAGCGTATACTTGGTAGATTCAATTAAACGCGCAAAAAGAATGAGTATTAAAAATAATAATGAGTAAATAGGAAAAAGTTGATGGGATGGACGTACTTACTTCAATATCTTGATTTGAGAAATCTTAAGAACTGAAAACCTAGAAAGTGACACCAGGGATGGTGAAATTCGAATCAATGAAATATTTCGCCAGCTCTGTAAACAGAATTGCATTTGAGGTAAGGAGCTCCTCAGATACCAATTATATGATATGCCAATCTAAAAAGGCGCTTAGGCGATTAAATGGTTATTCCCATAAATCAGACTCTTCCAGCAAGTACGTGGAAACATTAACGTGAAATGCGTCGCTCCAAGCACCAGCGGCATTGGAAGGAAGATCGGGCGGAAGAAGGTGAGAAGCGTTTGAGGACGGAGGAGGATGCTGCAAAATGAAAGGGATGAATGGAGAAATGAGGAAGTCTGCGGGAGAGTCGAAGGGAAAAGGCCTCCACATATGGAACGCTATGCGGAAAAGAAGAGCCGAATGGATTGGGAAAACCTCGAGTCGTGGCTATCTGTTAAAGGAAATAATGGAATAAAAAATTTGGAGGAAAGATCCCACAAGGAAGACTCGGGCACAAATAAGCAGGGCAAGGCGGAAGTTCTTGCGAGGGGCAAGGGTTTACCATAGTTAGGGAGCAATTAATGATGTTTCTTCATTCAGAATCCTGTAATTAATTGCACTGCCATTATGCATACAGTTTTCATTTTATTTGGATGCTCATAAACGGAAGATCGGCCGCACTTCATGATTACGGCTCTGGGACATTTTCACAATGCGATCTTGACGGTACGATGGATGGCAACGATGGAAATAAAAGGCGTCGCCGCTGCCAAAGTGAAGTTAAACTAGAGGTACAGAAAATCTTGCCGGTTGCCTTTCAAACTATCCTCGCATTTTAATAGTTCATGATGGTCTGTTTTCCGTTGCTGCCTTTGTGCCATCCGATATTGTGCGCCCAGTTATTTGAAATGTGTGTTCGTGTCTTGGGTTGACGTCGTTTCTTCCAATCCCTCGCTCGCCCCGCCGCAGGAATCATGCACCCTTGGATTCTTTGTGCGCGGCTAACGCCTCCGCTGGCGACCGGCCGCCGACGGCGCACGCACGCGGGCCTCAGTGCCCCCGCTCCCTTCGCCACCCTCCCCCGAATAGCCCCTCCCGCAAACACCCAGGAACGCTCAGCCGCCGAGGAATGGGCAGAGAGGGCCTCCCCCCCCACGCCGCATTTCGGCTCCGACACATCCCCTCCCCCATTGTCCCTTGCATTCCCTCCTTCCGAACCCTTTCCACCACCTCCATCCTCCCTACCTCCCTTCCAACTCTTATATCCCCTTTACTGCTCCGTGGACCGTTTCTCCCTTCCAACGCGTGTGGAGGTGGGTGTGGCTGCCAAGAGAAAGTCCGACGACCGTCTCTCTCTCTCCACGTTTCCCTTGCATGCCTGCTGCTGCCACCGCCGGGAGAAAAAAGAGCGTAGTACGTGAAACATGCCGGCATGAAACAACTGAATAATACAACAAATGCCACTCGTGGTCGCCGGCGGAAATATATTTCCCCATTTGCGTTTTCACGATTGAATTCGCGATTGGATCCTTTGTGCCGACGATTGAGGGCTCTATTCACGACCCAGGAATGAACCGTTAAGGTTATTGGGAGAAGAAGTGAAGCATTTAAAAATTATTTCGTGGAAATAAAACCAAATGAATATGATTTCGAGGAGGTTAATTGAGGAAGCATAAGGAAGCACGTCAGCTCGACGGATCACGCTCCCTAGTTCGGAAGCGTGGTCTTGTCGAAAGTCAGTCGTTATGAAATCTCGGAGAAGTGCGGTCGTAGATTTCCAGATATGTCTATTGAGAAGGGACGGTTAAAGGGAAGCGAATTATTCCACTAATTCGCTTTGAAAGAGCATAAGCCAAATGGAGTATATTCCAGAAGAACCTCAAGCTACGTGTATGTGCGACTTGGTGAAAGCAGGCACCGTTATCGTATAAAATCACGATTTTCGCCTTTCTCACCAAGCATGCTCATGAAGGGTTCAATGAAATTAGATGATTCTTCGAGAAAACATATTCTCATGCAAACGGGCAATATAGCGACCGATTGACCTTTCGACAGTCCACGGGGCGCAGTGTATGGTGTGGCGGGAGAGAAACAATTGGTGGTCGCAAAACTGAAAATCGAAAATGTTTGGGTCATGATACGCGACAAAGACCGAATGCAGAAGAGAGAGATGGAGAGGACATCATATGAGCAGAATGGAAATAGGCATGGCGACGATGAATTGGATGACGAGAAGGAGTGCCAGATGTATTAGGACAAAAAGCTTATTTCATAAACATTGTCACTGAAATACTTTTTAAGGAGGACTTGTTTTGACTTTTATGGTGCATTCGATATCTATCTTTTCTCTGTAAAATAGTTATTTAACTGAACCGTAGAATTTTATTGGACACGTATTTAAAGAATTATTTTTACAAGAAAGAAACATTCTGGTGAGGAAATATTTAAATATCTTGATTATTGCCAGTAAGGGTGTACTGCAAGTCATTCCTCATACTCTGCGATTCCTCAGAATGTGAACTCAGAAGTGGCATGAAAAATAATTTAAAAATTAATCCTTATGCTTTAATCTCAGCAGGTTTTAAGGAATCCCAAAAAATCCTCTGAATTGAGACATTTCTCTTCCGACGGTTAGTTTATAAGGATCGAACACGTTAAATGACGTCCTTAAAAATAGATCAATGAAGGCTTGAATGAGAGTTTGCGGTTGTAGGAGTTTAACTTTTATTCGAATTATCTCATCATCATTATCCTTTTCTAATTGATAATACTTCTCCAGTTCACAAAACTGGCGAAATGATTTTCACGTTGATGGCGAGAGGGAGTCTTCAGGAAAAGGGGGAAGGATGGAGAGTAAACCCGGAATCTTTGTCGGGCGCATCTCTTGCTGGAGGACGCAGGGGGAGGTGGACAGCATTATCAAAAGATACCACTCAACGGCACCACAATTCAAATTCTACCTCACGTGGCGCCAAAAACACATAAGAGCCGAAACGAACGTCATCGGAAGAAAGTCTCCCGGCTCCCCAAAGGGGGTGAGCGCTGGGTCCTCGGTCTTTGAGAGGCCAAGTACGACAACCCTCGTAACAATCTGTGTATCAAACGCTTCTATCTTGCGTGGCGAAGACTCACCATCGGGTCAAATTCACGTCGTATAGTTTGGAGCGACGTTTCGAATTCTCCTTGTCGTGGCTTTATGCGAATCTTTTCGTCCCTCCCCCTATTCTTCCTCCTTAGACGCCTCGCTTCCCCCAACGGTGGTGACCCTTAGGCAATTATGCGTCTGCCCCACACGCCGCCGCCACAGTCACCGATAACTCACGTCCCCCTCCCTTCGCCCCCTGCCGCGGAAGAGAAGGCTTTGTGGAGTCCCCCGGCGAACTCTCAGCTATTCCACGCGGGCTTACCTGCTGAGTGAAATCGTCCACGCGCGGGCGCTCGCCTGGAGATAGGATTTATAAACATATTAAAGCGTTGTGAATGTTCGCGTTCTGCCTCCTCATGCAAACTACTTCGGAGACGGTGAAACGTAACGCCATTGCGCAATAGCGGTTCAGGAGTCGTGCCCACGATCACTGGAGGCCTTCCCCTTGTGTTAAGCTGGAAGATATCTAAACCATGGGTGGCGTGCCGTCGTCGTGGTAACAATCTTTGCAGGATTTCATTCTTTAACGGCTCGATAGTAAGGCAGTCGCTTGCTCTTACCAATCGGAGTTATTTTCCCGAGCGCCCCCAACTAAATCCAGGCTGCGAGATTCACTGAGAGCCTTTATGGGGAGCCCGATTCGGAAAGGAGGGGAAGGAACGGGTGCACCCACACGCATCGCTTGAAAACACCGCGCCGTAGGGCGTGGTGTCACCCTGCTGAGCCAAACTAACCTTCAGGTTGAAGATTGTGAGTGGACCGATTGGCTGCTGCCGATCTCCCAATCATTACCCGCGAGGACTTGTAGTCTTTTAATCCAAGAGTTGGTTAACTACGGCCCTGAATTGTCGCCCATCAAATCGTGAAAATTTTTCCTCGTTATTGACATTCATGGTCGGTCGGATCTAAAAAGCGGTATCTTAATAAATTTGAGCGGTCAGGAATAGGGTATTGCGTTACCGACTGATGCTTTGAAAATTTTCAGCGATTAATGCTGTAATTCAGTCAACTTTTGTCGTCTGCTCTAGACGAGAGGAATTTGCGCCTCCTTCAATTGACTTCAGACGAGAATGTTGTGTGCCAACTCTTATTTCTCCTCATAGTCCGCAGAGCCTTTGTTGATCTCTTTTTATAAATAAGAGAGAGAGAATAAGATTGAGTTGTTAACCAGTTCTCCCTAATGACATCGTTATGCTCTGTTGAGATATTCCTCGTGAGCGATCGTTTAGTGAATAATAAATAACCGCGCGTTCGTCATTTTCTTAACAAATTAAATAATTACGCTATGTGTGCCTTATTTGAGTGATTTCGTCATACTTCGTGCGGATATTTTGGATGATGATTATCGACGACGAAATATGCGAAACCGCTTGCGATGGTATTTAGTGGAGTTTGAAGTTTAAACCTATTTTTTTTGGCGTTCGTGGTAGTAAAATGGATATTTCTTTGAATTTGCTTTCACTAAACTCACCATTATGTACATACTTCCTTAACTACCTTAGGTGGATGACCTTTACTAGTTAGAAATCATTTAATATACTTTAAGAAATTTTAACTGAAAGATACTTTGATTAAGGGGATCATCTCGTTTGATGAAGAAGGGAAAACGCGTCTTCCTCAACGGCGCCAACTTCCAAATGTTAATCCATCCATCATCCCATGCCGTGATTTTGGAGGATCTTCGGGCAAAACAAGCCATCATGTGGAAGAGCCACGGGCCGTCAGGCATCCTCCAAACGTGAGCGATGGGGTTAGAGGTCGAACTGAGGCGTGAAAGGCCAAACAGTGACCACTTCTCTTTCCCCTCGGCTTCTCATGCGCCGAATTTTGACGGCACGTGTGATTCTTATAGCTAATAGCAACTCGTTTAGCTAATAGCAACTCGCTTAGCTAATAGCAACTTGCTAACTTAATAGTAAACTCACTACAAGTCACTGTCAAGCTGTGTGGTGCGAAGGTTAAATTACAGATTGAAACTCTTGCATTTATTGGAAATAAGGACGTCTCTTTAGTATTGATGTTGAAAATGTTTTATTACCTTCATTTGATTACGATAGGAGGGATCATGCTGATAAATTAGAGAGATCAAGCGTAGAACAGATGGATTTAAGATATCATTTTTTCCACAAACGATAAGGGATCAGAATAATAATACACGACCGCGGTAGGGGTTAAAATATTCGGGTCAAAATTAGTCTGGCGTATATTCACCCCCTGCTACACACCCTAGTGGTGACCTGCAGGATACTAAAATTTCAAATATCTATGTCATCGATAAGGATACGTTTTAATTAACGCATCCTCCTTAGAAATCGGTTTGTAGCGATGGCGTTAAAACGGCAATGGGAGAATATGGAGCATTTATTCCACATATGAAATGCGTGGTGTTCGAAGTATGGCCGGCGGGCGTGAATCCACGCACGAAAGCCTGGAGCCGATTCTAAAGAAGGCGGGATGGTTGCTACGTAAAAGGAAAGACAAGACTATTTAATTTTATCTATTTTGATAAGATGAATTCTCCAAAGGTATACATTTTTTTCGTGAAATCCGCGATGGACTTCTGATCCAATCGCCCGTTATTACTAAAAGCAATTATGTAGACCGTGATGCTGTAAGATTGGGCACCACTTGGAACTTTGGTTCCAGAGGTAGTGAACTTGTGGATGTCCTCGACCGTGTCGACTGCACTGGCCTTATGGTCATGAGATATTGACCCTGCGCAGCGCAGGCGACGAACTGTTTCAAATGAACTTGTTTAATTACCGTTCTAACTCGCAATCCTCCTCCATTGCCTTCAAAAGGAAACCCGTTAAGCGTGGGACGGCATGGAGGCGATCACCCTTCCCGTCTTAGGGGGCCTTTCTTTAAGTTTCATGATGCTCAAGTTTTCAAAATGTTCCCCATCAATGTTGGGATTCAGCGTCCTCAAGAAGGAAGGCCGCATCTTTCATTGCCTCTGCGGCAGGGGAATGATGAGCGGCAAGAAGATATCGCGGAGCATCCGTTTGGTTTCCCTCGAGAGTCATTGGTCCGCGTTCCACTTTAGTTCCGCAGTCCGGTTTTGATTATGTTTGCATGACTTCGTGCAGAAAGTTTACCGTGGACCAAGACAAAGAGTGGATTCCTTCCGTTAATTGTCTATCTCGGGGGACATATCCGTCTGGAAGCGTTTAACGAGCATGGAATAGATTAAGAATAGCAGCTACTATTTTTCTACTAGGTTTGCGACTCGGGGAATCGTAAGGTTTCTCACTGAAATTTCGAGATGCTTTTCTTTATTTTCCCTTGCGCGGGATTTTCCTCTTCGCCTCGAAGGAAGTAAATCTCGTGCATCGCGCACTCCGTCTTCCGCATTTCTTTGTCTTGTCCCACGCTCTTGTCACGAATCTCGCCTCTCGCACCGTAATGGCTTTCCGAATTACACACCGTCGGCCAAGGGAAACAAATCATGAATATTGAAATGAGGCGCGTTAAGTTCCTTGACCTCGCGCCCAGTGCTCTATTCCCCCGAGGGAACGTGAAATATTTATTTAGTTATCCCGCCATCCGCGCAACCTCCCCACGCCCTGAGCAGGGCACCCGTTGAGACCGAGGGGAAAATCACCCGAGACGACGAATTCGTTGGCTGACGTCGAGCGAAAATTCGTAGGCATTCGTTTGGGTGGTGTCCCTCTCTCTCTATTTCCCGAGGCCGTCCCTCGGCGCCTTGATCGTCTCCCCCGGGCGAGTGGCGGGCGCGGGCACGTCTAGTCGCACTCCCCCGTCGCCTCTCTCGGCCTCCCGGGCGAATTGCCTTGGGCATTCGGGACACGCCCTCCGGCCTCAGCCTCAGTTGGGCAGCTTTCCAATGGCATTACGCCTCATTACGGGAGGCTCTGGCGAGAGAGCAAACCTGTGACGACATACTGTTTCCGTATGCCATTTGCGAAAGAAAGCCGCATTCCCTTTCAATAACACTACGTATCCTAAACATTGATTAATTCAATGTTCGGTTTTAGACGATAAGATATCGTTATACTAATAGTAACAATTCTTTATTTCTGTTATACAAAGTATATGGGATACTCGCGAAGTTGGATTAATTGCCGAATTGGATCGGGTGTAGCGTAGATGAGCTAAATTTGTAAAACGTAATTATGATAAACTTCGAAAAAAATTAGGAGCTTTGCTTTTGGGAATCACTCTACGGAGCGAAGGTTAAATTACAGATTCAATCTCTTGTATATGAATTGGAAGGACGTTGGGTGCAGTGATGTTGAAAATGTGTAATTACTCCCATCGTACTACGGTAGGAGAGATTGTATCAATAAAATTAGAGATATTTGGTGTCGAACAAATAGATTTAAGGTGTCATTTTTTCCACGAACGATAAGGGATAAACATTGTCCGACCGCGGTAGGGGTTGAAATTGGTCTGGTGTGTAATCCGCCCCATGAAACACAACCTGGCGGAGGTGTACAGGGTACTAAACAAATACAATACAAAAATACACTATCGGCGAGGGATAGAGACCGGATTTGATTCATTCTCTACTCCGAAACTGATCGCACGGCGTTCGTAATATTTTTCCTGCCCCTCGTCCTTCCATTTTTCCCAGAAAATTTGCAAGGTCGAACTATTTTGTGATAATTTCTCGGAGCTTTGCTTGGGTCGGATTATCGACTTGGGCGGTGGAGGTGGGACTTTCTGTTCGTAACGCTGTCGCGAGGGAAAATGGGCGCAGTAGTTCTGACCTGGCTCATTTTAGTTGCAGAAATGTTGGATCTGGTACGGATGCAAATGCGTGATTCTTACAATCTATATCATTTACGAACGAGACTTGTTTCGGAAATTAATTCAGGGCGACTCAATTGTGATAATATGACAATGCGTGTGAATTCGGAGAGGCTGACTCCTATTCCATGTTTCAAATTTAATTATTTAGGTTCTGGGGCTGTGTTTTTATGTGCTTTCTGTAGATTAGATCAGGATATAACTTTGTTTGAAATTTTCATTAATAATATTAAAGGCAATTTTATCCACTTGAAAAGAAAACGGCGATTTTTCTTGGGAGCTGCGTTCGAAATTAAGCGTGAAAGAATTACCGCGTGTTGAAAGCGCCGTCGAAAAGCGCGGCAAAGAGCCGAAGGCGACTGAGTTGTTGCGTTTCCGGTGTGTGTGTGAGAGAGTGGCACACGCACGCACCTGCTGCGCCCGCAATCACGAAGTTTTGCGTTATCAGAATTCGCTTTCGGCGGAGAGCATTTCGAAATTCACTTTTTACGCTCGCGGAAGCATTTTCGTTTTCGGGACAGACGACCGGTATTTGTCTGCCTGCATCGGATTTTTTTACGATTTGGCGAAAGTATCAATTTTTTAAGTGTAGCATTTGATATAATATTCCCCGACAAACGCGAGTGTTTCAGGAAACTTAAATGTGGACGGAAAATTTTTTTAATCAGAAATATTTTCTCCTCTATCAGCTCCGACTTTTTTTCTCTGTGCATCCAGCTTTCTTACGAGTGCAATGTTAGCGAGCGATAGTTTTTGAAAAAGACTGAAGATAAGCGAGGAGAATGGAATTCGCATCGGGTCGATCGGGATATTCCATACCTTGCAAACAATGCCACTCACGGGGAACGTCACGTGAGATTTAATCACCCCGAGAAAATCATTGGGTTTCACGTTAGCCGTGTGCCACCCAACATTACTCATATGTGGATCGATTGACGCAAACTAGGTAAAGCGAGGAAAAGTCTCCAAGTGGTCGCTAATGGACATGAGACCTTGATATCTGATACCCGCACTCCGCGACTCCGGGTAAGCCCTAAAGGAAAACGGAGCCACCTCTCGGAAGGAGGGGACGGACACACACCTTTTTTGGTCGCTCGCAGAGTATTTATGTAGATGTAGACGGGGGGAGAGAAGGCATTACTTCTGTGGCTCGCACATGGATCCACCGAGAGCGAGCCATCTTTGAGGGTTTTGACAGGAATTGGTCGCGCCCCGTTGGCCGCCGCTCGCTCATTTGCGAGATTCGCCAATGGCATCCCCCCCTCCCCTTCCTTCTCCCCACTCCCATATGACAACGCGCCTCTCTCCTCTTGCGCGGTCTGAGCCGAGAACAAAGAAGAAGCGTGATTCACGTGCATGAGAGTAGTGGACATTATAAGCGTTTTCATTTATGTTGACTCTTCAAAACTCGCGAGGCTGCGCAGCTGCGCGTCAAACTTTCCAAAAGGCGACGAACGCGAGAGGCCTTCGCCCGCGAGGGAAAGCGGAGGGCACCGCGGCACCAAAACCCCAGGTTGGGGAGGGGGGACTTACCTCTCCGTCTTCACCCTCCATCCGCTGTAATAACACCTCCCACGTCCACCACCCTCCCGTTTTTGCTCCTCTTGCCAGCGCGCCGTGATCACTTAAATCTGGGACTGTTTGATTGCTGCTGTTTGCATATTTTTATCGATGAGCCCAAGACGTTGTTGAGCGTCGCGTTGGAGTCATATTTAGCGCCTTTCGGACCCACGAGTGGCCTCTCAGTATTTTGATTTACGCCTACCGCATTTGTTTTGATGTTTAGTGTCATGGGTATGTTTCATCAATTTTTTCGGCCGCTCTGCAGGAAGCAGGAACCGGATTTATCGTATCATTGGTCGGGATGAAGTAACACTGCGTTCCATTTTCCTTGTCGGTTGCAGGAATTCTTATATTACCAATTACAAGCCACGGAAAGATATTTTTAAAGAACCCAAAACGTGTGGTATCAAGCTGCCTTGTTTAATTCCTGACCCAGTTACGTAAACATTGTAATGCTGCCGATGGTGCAAAATTACTTGGTACATCCTCTTAATCATTGAGAAAACAATATGAAAAGAAATGGACCCCCTCTCTCTCTCTCTCTCTCTAATGCCAGTTACTTAAGATTATGACCTTTCTGTCGTTAATCTCTCGTTAATCAACGTCTTGTTAAATGATCGAAATATATTTTAACGCACGCGTGTATGCGCCTACCTTTCCTTCTGTTTCTTCAAAAAATGAAGTTTTTCTTCTCCATTTCTGTATTTCCACTGAAATCTATCGTAGAATACTTAATTTTATTTTATTATTCTTGTTAATAAATTATGTAAATTAAAAAAATGACATTTCCTGAATTAAAATCGTGAAATTCATTAATTTTTAATATTTTTATCCCTGTAATTAGAGACATTTACACTTCAAAATCAACCGCTAATTTTTATTCTACGCAGATTTCATTATCGCTATGAATGATTGTGTTTTATGAGAAGGATTTATTTGAAGTTGGCTCGTGATCACGAGACGGAGAGAATCATTTCCGCGGAGGAGAGCCTTCAACAACTGCCGAAGGAGGCGGGAGGTCGTGTGCAAACTGGGATTCTTATCTCAAAACGGCAATGTTTCTTTTATGAAACTAAAATTCAAAGTAGTCATTACCACGGATTATTACTGTACCACTATAAAATTACCGTCAACATACACCGGCTGCTTTGGAAACTTATCTTATCAATCTTTTGTATTCTACTTTCCAAAGCCCATCATGGTATCCACATTTATAGCCTTGACACAACACTTACTATTCATCTCTCGCATTAACATTGCCTCTCTTTTCGCTCGTGATGGCGTACTATAAGGTGCAAGAAAGAGCGCTGCAATAATATTTCCTCCTCAGGCTTTGTTGTTGAATATTTTTCCGTTTTTCCCGTTCGTCGGTCATGCCGCGAGGTTTCTTTCGACGTCCTTTCTTTCGCTCTCCTCTCAATTCCTCTCCGCGAGCACTCCCCCGCCCTCTCCCTCGCTCTCGACACACGCACGTGGGAGCCACAATGCACTCTTTGATTCCTTCGCCCCCAGCGTAGTGTGTATTTGTGTGTGTGTGTGGGTACACATGCATGATCCGACTCGATCGACGCGAAAAAAAATGGCCCTCAAACCTCACACAACAACAACGCCTGCACATTTTTATGGCACGGCAAACTCTTCCATCAAATCTTGAGGTCACCACGTTCAAATTGTTTCCTATCTGATTGGAAAGTCGAAAGAGATGGGAAAACGCTCGCAGACTAAATTCAAGGTGAAATGTCTTACAGCCTTAAATCACGTGCCAGGGTGCAAAGCACATGAAAATTAGGATTTTTTGTGTGATTATTGTCAACTATTTGCGATATTTGAGATCTAAAATTCACCTTTATGAGATTCGAGGGCCTTGTCTATTTCATAGCGAAGGTCTGAAGAAGGCTCACTGGGGTGGAGGTATAGCTTCGACAAAAAGAATCGTTAAAACATATTTCGACAGATCCATCTTGAGATCGACATGGTTGTTAAAAGTCTTCCAGAATAATTAAGGGTGGTAGTGTGGTTGTGGAGAATTAATTCCCTCATCTCAATAACCCTTCATCCGTGGCGTATCCGTAGAATGCGATCGTCCATAGAATGTCGGCCATAAACGGAAAAATAGACATTCGATCCCAGATGGAGGAGGAAGGAAGCTGGTAATTTTTTTTTCGAGGGTACTAGTTCTGTAAATGCCAAAAATATCGCTCGTTGGCAATTATCTATCGACATAGGTCACTAATGTTTTTTATCGGAAAGTAATAAAGAGGGAATTCTCTGGCAAAAAGTCCCCTCGGAAAAAATGAGCGCTCTCTATTGTTTTTGTCTTCCACTCGTCTCTACGGCGGCAGTTTGAACAGTCTCACGAGCGTCGGGTAAGGAGGGCCTTGCGTTCGGTCGATCCCCGCGGGAGATTGCTGTTTGTCGAGGCCTTGACGTCGACTCGAAAGCCGCAAATTCTTCGTAGGCGGAGAGGAATTTTATCTTTAAATCCTCGCGGGTTTCGACTTCCTAGCTCGACTTGTGGATAAATTACTCAGTACGTTCCTTGTGGAAAATGTCGGTGCAATTGGCTACTATGAAGTAATGAATACATTGACCGGGAAAGAGAAATGTATTTTGGCAAACCGCCACAAACCATTTCTCTGACTTATAACACGTGTTGAAGAATTCACGCGAGTGTTCATTTTTTAAAACAACCAATGCAGAAGAATATTGGTTGGTAGCCATTTTATCGCATTTGTTCTATTTTGTGAATTTGAATACTTTTCTGTAATGAAATATTCGCAGCAGAATCTGTTGGGTGGCCGATTTCTCCTACGGCAGTTGGGTTTTACTCTGAGTCCCTGATCTAACAAAATTATGGAAGTTTTAGAAGAAAATTATAGAGTTTGTTGGACATTGCTTATTACCATGGGTTCGTTATAGGGACCTGGATTAATAGACAAGGTTTACTTAACTCTGACTTAAAAATTTTAATTTATTTTGGCGGTTTTTTATTTTGATGAAGTATGTACTATATTATGAAGTATGTATATATTGTCACCTATTGATGTTGCTCGAAGCTCTCGGCGGTAGTCAGCTGGATAACACACCGCACTGGCAACCAAACTGGTTCGAATCCCGCTTCGACCTTTTATGTGTTATCTTTATCAATGGCTTAATTGCTTAAGTATAATGGTGAGGTATAACCTCAGCCATTGAGTCTTCAGTTAAATAGCGTCTAACCGTTCATAAAAATAGAATTTGGCCTTTAACTTCCGCTTGGTGTGATTTCTCTGTTACTGTGGCAAGCTCTTTTTTATGGAAGTTCTTTTTGAATATATAACATGGGCAGTAACTTTGCCGATATTACAATATTACAGAGTACAACGTGTCCCGACGTTACTGCGTCACCTTCATGTACATTAATGGTTTTGCATGTAACTGAATATGATGAACCAATGTCTAATCGCGTTGTAAATTGTAATACGTATATTGGAAAAGTACAAACACAAGTTAACATAACATTCCTTGGTAATTTTTGGCGTTTTAAATTCATAAAACTTTGCTTATCCAGCATACATCCTCGCCATAAAATTTTGTTTGCTAAAGCCCCGAGAAATTAGAACTGTAGAGGGATCCTTACGCAGCACAAAGGATCGGCTTAAGAATTCGGCCACGCGTAGAGGACTCCAGATTCGAATTCCGGTCTTGGCGAATAATTTCCAAGCTGTGAAATACCTGCATTCAGGTGCAACATCAGAGGACCACTCCGTTAATTTTAACTGCCTCTGCATTCCCCGCAGCTTTTGCATTTGCTTTGTTGAAGAAAAGAAAATTGGGCGGCTGATAATTGTGGATTGGGCGGAGGATTCGAAGATAAAAGAAATAAACAGGCCGGTGCTCACACTTAGTGTGAATAGCAATGAAAAAACTGAGCGTCATGGGACATGAGGACTTCCCAGGAAGCCACATGCGATGCGGAGACCAACGCCTAAGGGCGTGATTAACAAGTTTTAGCAAATAGTAGCGGGTGAGTTTAATCGTCCCCATCGAACCCACCATTCCTCCCTATTACAGTGGATTCGACGGTTGGACCCTACTGCTTGCGAGGCACAGCGGCGAGGGTCTCGTGTGAATGCGTTCGCGCAGAAATGAATTTGGCAAGGAGTCAAGTCGGAAGGAACGAGAACCGAAATAGCCAAGAGAGGGGGGGGGGGAGGGATAATTCTCCTTGACTCCGTTTTATGCGGAGGCGACCTCGCGAGAGGGGGGATGGGCCACGAAGGGGTGAAAAGGGGGGGGACTGTTGTGTGATGAGGGGAGAGGGGCCCCGAGTCATTCGCACTTTCGTCGCCACTTGCCGTCGAAGTCGTGGGGACGTCCTCTTGTGTCACCCTCCCGATTCAAAGGCATCACTTCTGTTGTGAGAGCGGAGAGGTCTCGAACTTCAGGCCCTCCCCCTCTGCCGATCAACCCACAATCGGCGGCTCTTCGTCAGGAAAGGGCAAAGTAGACGAAGCTAGGAAAACGACAAACGACCTCCGTGTAGGAGTTAGTGCTCAGGAAGGTCGCTTATTAAAGTGAAATGCTTTAGGAAAAGTGACGGAAACTGAACGAGTGTGCCTTAGTGCTGTCAAAGGACGACGAAATAATGACGTGGCGAACTGGAACACTCAACTTTCCCGACTTCGTGATTCCGAGAACGCTCTTGGATATAATAAGAGGTGGAGTTTACGTAATATTTTTTATATTTAGCCGAAGAACTGAAGCGATGAATTGCAGGTTCTACTAGACGAATGACTTTAAATAGGAAATACACCGACTGTTTCACTTGGTGTCTGATGTAATGGATTCCAAAATCTTGTACGAACTCTTGTACCTAGGACACCTTCGTAAAGTCTAGTGTACTCTGATTAGAGATATTTTTTAATTGCAGTCAAGATCAGCATGCCTTCATTTAAAAGGTACCTTCTCATATTCACGTTCTTAAATGGTTATACCCTAGTAAGACCTCGGTTCAGTTGTTCACTCTTCACGATTTGACCTACTACCATACTACTCTTTTTAAAGAGTAATTCACATTGTTTTCAATTAATTTAATAAAATGATCTGTGAAATTATTGCATGAACGTGTAAGTTACCTACCAAATTAGAGAAAGTTGAAAACCGTTCAGTTCACGGATTCGGTTCGCCTATGCTACTATGCTACTATTTTCGCCTATGCTACTTTTTTATTGAGCAAATTACCGCAATATGCACTTAATATCTATTATGAAGGAAAACGTGATAAGATCACTGCCATGCAGAGATTAATTTCGTAGTTAGGGATACGACAAAGTAAGGGAGTTTAAATCCATCGAGAAAGAATATTCCAGCTCCTCCCGAGAGGAATCCTAGGCATCGGCCTTCCATCGGCCCTCGGTCGTTCCACCGCACGTGCCCTGTTTCCCTCCACAACACACCCTTGTAAGAATCAGACGTAAATAATGGAGTCACAGGCGCATCGCCTCTGGAGGAGAAATGACTTTGTGAAGGAGCAAGTGCGTTGAGGAATCACGTGACTGGAAGACAAAAGTGTCATTCATTACTGCGAATATTATCTTAAATGTCAATTATTTACTAAAATCCTTAACTTATTCATTTTCCACCGACTGATATGGTCGTAGAACGACACTAAGAGGAGTAAACGATCCGTGATGCAGTTCTAAATATCCCAAATCCACATATTTGATAGGTAATACACAAACTCGTATTGTAAATTTACCATTTATTTCCATTTCTTTGAGGGTGTTTCGACTGCAGGCTTTTTTCACAGAACTCTTTCAACGGGAGATGCGATACGCTCTGAAGTGGTTGTTCGGTTCCGCCTCACGTCTCCGCGGGTTCCCCGCCTCACCCGCGCCCATAGTGTCATCCCCCGGGGTCCGAGGCGAAGACAACTCCCGGGAGTGACTGCAATCCATCGTCCCCCAGAGTGTTCGCTGGAAGGGCGCGTTAACTTTTAAGAGCAAAGAACAAAACTTTCACCGCCACCGCTTGAGCGAAAGGAAAAAAATCAAATTCAGTCTTGCAAGGGAGCCCGTGGAGAGAGATGTGGACCGCAGGTGGCAGAGGGAGGGCGGGGTGGTGGAAGAGGAGGCAACTCGGAAGACGGATGGACGCTATTTTTAAGGGATGAGCGATGGACGTAACGGAACATTCGTAACAGTTTGTTTACAGCACTTTCCCATTCATCGAAGGACATTCGTCACGTCGTCGCCAATTTAGTGAAAGCTCCAAACGTGAAATTGGAACCATTTGAATTTTACGGAGCGTAAAATTTATTTTTATCACATCTATTAATGATAAAAACTTTCCACCTGTGTTATTTTCTATGAATTAAAAGTGTTGAAAATTAGCTGAAGTACTAACACAAATTAACTTCTTTCGTTTATCTAATTCTTTAAACGAACATTTTAGCTTACATAAATGCTTTTCAGGTTTCCTACGTGATACGTATTTGTATATGGAGAGAAAATGGATGAATGATTTGTTAGGAAGCAAATCTGACAGCTCCGACGTCGATTTCTGTAGATAATTCCCTTGTTGAGTTTGACACTAAAACATGGCATTTAAAACTTAGAGGATGGTGCATGGCACGATGCAGTGAAGATGAATTGCTTGTCGGGTGTGATATTTAAAATTGCGTGCCTCTCGGCATTTTTCGTTGAGAGAACGTGAATGTCCTCGCGTGCTCCTTTCCTATCCTTTGGTCATCCCTAATTCCTACCCATCCACCACTACTCACCTCTTCCCGTCGTGCGAGTGCGGTTGGACGCCGCTCGCTTTCATTAATGGTCGAAAGGGAAAACGAGCGTTGAAGTCTCCCAACTATTCGCACTCACTTTATTAACCAGATCCTTGGACGGTCACTTTCCGTACAGTTAGTTTTCCAATGAGCAGTCATATTTTGATGAACCATCTGAAATATTTTAAGCAGAGTAGATGCCTAAGGATTGTTCCTCCAGAGGAATGTTGCAAATGTGAAAGTGTCGGCTGTGTTTTACTGCTCTCGAATCTTTAATTTAGAAACCGTTTATTCTGACTTCTTGGATGCGAATGTCATTTTGCTCGCTTGAGTATTGCACCATGCTCACAGAATCTTTCAATATAGCACTTTAGCATTTGCAGGCCGCACATTCGCGTCTTCCTTGGTTACTCGTGAGTATGATAAATAGAGGGCGATTTAAGTTATCCATTGGCATTTGCGCCTTGCGGCGGGTGATCCTCTTCTGTCCCGTATGTTTTGCATTGGTGACGTTCTATCTTCGCTTTTCCGTACGCTGCGCCGCATTCTGTTGTGAAATGATCCAACTCTTGTCCCCCATTTCGCTCATGGAAGTGCTTTTTCGTGATGGAAGATTTTACGATTGGAAGGATCGTGCATATTGCGGTTTCAAAGTTGTCCTTGTTTGTCACTAACGTGATCGCATATCTGGAAAATGTCGTAACTCAAGACAAGGAGTGACGAAACCAAAGTGGTCGGGATTCATTTTTTATTTTGAGCTTCGAGCAAAAAATTGAAATAGGAGTTAGGAGTTTAAGGATATTTTGCAATCCCATTCAATATGGACATATTCTCAAGACAATATCAGTAATAATCGAAGTTGGAAACATTACCATTTAAAGATTGTTTCGAAAATTAGAGATTGTATTTCCATCCGACTCGCGAACTCGATGACATTTCAAACGATCTCATCGAATTGCTTCTGATTTCTCCATTCCATTACGAAGGCATTTTTCTACTTGGTACAGAAAAAGTTCAGGGAAATTCCTTATCTGATGACAAGTTAGAAGTTTTAAAATAATGAGGCAGAGGAAGTATGAGAGAGGTAGATTTATCGATACAGCAGAATTGACAAATGAGAAAGGTGAAGGATGTCAATTTGAGGGTGACTGGTCTTTCATTTCTGAATGATTTGATCCATGGCGATCCAAACTCAATTGATGGAATGAAGTGGATGTCTCACTGTTCTCATTAGTCGGAGAAGGGGAGGGAAAGGTGTAGGCCCTCCAAATGATGGTGGGAAGGGCTTCAGGTTAGATGTAGGAGCAGAATAATAATGGACTGGGTGTTCAAAAAAAATATGGAAACGGGGAAATTCCTTAGGAATTAATCCCACAGACGCAATTTTCAAATGGCTCTTGGTGAAACAAAAAAGAAAAAATTATATATTTAGGGATCAAACTGGCATCGCAAGTACGTAACACTCAGTGGTGCGAAAAAGTTGTCACACTTGTTCCCAACTACTAGCCTAAGTTTTAAATGCATAAAAACACTCAAGTTAATGTAGTTAAGAATCGCAAAAGTTTAAATTCATCCACGATTTGGACAAAGGGGGACATGTTAGCTGAGGGGATAAATCGTTCGGCTTCTAACCGGAGGGTCTGGGCTCGAATCTGGAGACCCTTATATTCACCAAAGAATTGTTCGGACACTATATTCCTGGGAAACCGCAAGTGGCACAGGGAAAGGAACCTTTCGGGTCGTTCCCTGTGGCTTTCATTTTGGACAAAGATTACGATCCCCCTGTGGTGGAACATACGTCCATTTAAGCAATCCATTCGGAAAATGATTCGGATCTGTTTGTGCGAGGGGAGGCGAGGTCGTAAACGGCCGAGAGACCATCGAGGAGTGCGTAAGAACATTTCTGAATGGACTGCCCGTGCTTGGGGTTGCCAATTATGAGGCAACCTGCGCGATTAAGCCCCATGGGGTGGGGGAGGGTTGTGGATGGAAAACATCGAACCTTGGGTGCTTGGGGAGTCAGGTCACTGCGACGGGAGGTGGAGTGAGTTGGGTGTGTGGGCGGAAGAAGGGTGGTCGGGAATGGCGGAAGCGATCGCGGGCCCGCAGCAAGTCATCGACCTGGACATTCAGAATAAAAGAAAGGTGACGATGATAGATGATTGGCATTCAGTCAATCGTGACGAAGATTTTGATCAAGAAAGAGCGGGAAATGCGCGCATTCGATATCCCCTACCCTATTTCGGCCGCCAACAGGTGCACTATAATTTCTTTAGCGTGAGTCTACATGCAGCCCTCAAACTTTTAAGTATAATCAGAACTTCTAAATTATCCAAAGAGCAGATTAATTCTTGCGAGTTGGTTCTCGCATCGTGCGTCCTTATAAAGTGCCATTCATTAGTACTAAAAAACTGGCATTAATACGACGCACTCTCATCAAAAAAGTAAAGCGTTTTCATACGTTTACTCAAGCACAAATGCAGTGGGAAGTACCTTGAAGTGCGAATGTTTCACTGTTTGTTGTCCCCGCGCGATGGTGTCTGTTGGTCTCTCTAAATCGTCAAACAGTTCAAGTGTGAAGGGAGCGAAACGTTTTAGAGTCGATCAGGTCCCTTCCCGAGAGAGTCCAAACCGTAGGACACATAAACCGAGCGCACGTAAAGTCGGACTTTCCCGACGGCCTTCGTCACCGAGGAGGGAAACAAACGCTCTCTGACGCCCCCGAGAGTGAATGTGTTAACTGAACGGAATGTTTTCGGGAACCATTTCCAGCGTTCGAATCACCGAAGCGGGGAAACAAGAGCAGACACACTCGGGGGGGTGAGGCGGAGTCACAAAAACGATCAGGCGTTCATTTGCTGGGATGCTGGTTTAGAAAGGGTCCGGCATCGTTTCCCGCGGGGGCAGTGGGACTCGGGGCCGGAGGTGGCAGGCACCTGCTTACTCGGCTCATCCTCCCGGCGCTCAATTCGTCCGCTCGTTTCTCCTCGCGAAGTGCAGGACGCGAATGATCCAATCCTCTAAAAGTATCCGCCGGTCTCGTATCACCTTGGGGTGAAGGGGGCGGAGATGTTGCCGCTGCTAAGTGCGTCATCCCAGACCACGTCACGGCCGAATTCAGAGAGTGGATGGGGGAGACGGGCGCTTCTCGGTTCCCCCGGCCGACGCGACGCCTCCCCCTACCCACCATCTAGCGTCTCCCTCTCCGTTCTATTCCCATGCCTACGGACGCAAGAAAAGTATCTTACCGTTGACAATCTCATTTTCCTATTTTCAATCATGTTTTTATTTTATTGAGCAGAGAAGAAAATAAATCCTCGAGTCTGTAATTACGTATGCCTTGATTGAGGATGTCAGTCTTTACGCATGCAATTGAGGCTGTTCGCAAGTTGAGTTTTTCGATAATTGAGTTACTTCAATGAATTTTCCGCTTGTTTAATCTTACATTTGTTGTGCTTGGAATGGTTTGAGAAAATAACGACCATTTAAATGAAAAAAGTTGAAGTTTATTACGATTATTTTGCCTGTATTCTCAGTCTGAGCTCTTTTTGAATGATTTGATGCCTAAAAGAGAGCGAGATTGGTGCTCAACTGAAAGTGTATGTTTCGCTTCATCGTAGAATTTTCATTGGAGGCTCTCACCCTACCGCATGGTTTCTTTTCGTAACAGTATTTGGCACATTTATTTCATTCTCTTTGCAACTTGTAAGCTTCCCAGTTAGGGAGCGTGATACCACCTTGATGGTTTTTCTCCTCAGAGTCTTTTTTTCATATTTTAAATTTTTTTGTATTTTTATGATGAATGATCTGAACGTTTTTTGGGTTTTCCTCCCAAATATTTGCATAGAATTTTCTCCTTTTAGAATGTATGATATATACATGCAGGTAGATAAGATAAAACGTATTTAATGGTGGACATTTTTTAAACAAGCATCACTCTTACTGTAAAACAAACAGATTTTTTACCTTTTGAGATAGCATTCTTTTTATTTCTAATTTTTTCCGTTCCTTCCAACCACATTCAGGTAGATTAGCTTTCAATAAGCCACTAAGATTAGTGACTTTTCAGCAAATGAAAGATATGATTTATGTTTGCTACGAGTGCTGGCTATGATTTTTTAAACAAGTATTTTCATTTTTCAAATATATTGAATTTAGTTTTATCACGTTAGTGCCATTTGCATAAACCTAATCTCAATTTCATTTTATTGCAGGTAAGTGCACGTGTAGTTTCGAGGTAGAAGTGAGCGTGCCTGGATCTGTGAAGCGGTGGGTGAGTGGGCGGCGGCCGATTAATTCCAGCCACGGAACCAAGTCCTGGAAGGCGAGCTCAAGAATGTCAGGCCTCCAGTCGACACTTGCCGCCGTTACTTTAAGTTAAGGCTCTCAAAATACGATTCTTTACCCCCACAATCGGTCCGAATAGTATTCGAATGCGACGTCGTAATTTTGTTCGTAAATAACGAGATAAATTTTTCTGAAAAATATTGTGGGGTAAAGGATGTCAGAAAGGAAGATATTAATCTGCGAACTCGAATTTAAGATTTTCAACTCGACACGACTCTGTTTTATTACCAATAAGATTTCCCAAAAAAGTAACTATGCTACATCTTCATCTGAAGAAAATTGCGGAAAATCTGTCTGTGACTTCGATGAAAAGACATCGACGTGTAGTTTCGTATTAAGCCGATTACGCGTGTCTCGAAATTTTCTCTTTCAACTAAATGCTGAGATCATGGCCGTACTTATGTTCCTTTTTCCTCCATTGTTTGCGAAAGGTATAATTTCTAATTAACTTTGTTACTTGACGAAAGGCCTTGATGCGAAATGGTAGTGGTTATGCTTTTTAACCGTTAGATATACTCTACCAATTGTTTTTGTGGAACTGTTTTGAAATAGCGAGGTTAAGAATGCGTCTGAAACGTTTCTTATTGCATGCGTTTTTAGATTTGCGCAATATTTGGAGGGATTAAATTGGTGGAAGAAATTAATTCAGGACTTTCTTTTGTGAGTCGAGAATAAGGCATCTTTCGGTATCCGAGTAACTGGGCGGCATCGTCCTCGCTTTCAGAATGCTGCGACTGAGAGGATTGAGTGTTGGCCTTGGAAGAGAATTGATGTTATGTTGAGGAGTGAGATTTCCTCTTAATTTGCGGTCAAATACGTCGTTGTCCATTACCAAAGACTGAATTCTGGAATTAAACTGGTTTTCTTCACCGCGTTAACTTTCTCGCCAGCAAAAAGAAATTCTCTTATTTGCACACCTTCATGGCATCCTGTGAATTGGCAACTTTTTTAAAAGAAATTCTCCTGGAGAGAGTTGCCTTTAATGTTCCGATCATTGTTTTTCCTTCCAGTTGATTGTTACAAATGGTGAATAACATTGGACCGATGTATCATGAAAGTCAACACCTTGGAACCGTCACGCCTGCGAGCGATGAGGAGTGCTTGAGGAAATTTTTCAACGTGGTTTCCAATTTTGCATTTAGAGTTTCACTCTCCTCCTTCCAAGTGCTTATACCGCGTTGTTCCGCACTCTAACGTCGTTGCTGCATTGAAGTTCTGCAGCGGCGATCGGAATCCTTCGTGATTGCCAAAGAGTTTCGATGAATACAATTTTGAACTTCACGTCACGACCCTCAAGCTCCTACCCCCCCCCCCCAAATGCGATGCTCAGTATCGTCAGGGGAATGACAATTTTTCGTTCTGAAGTTCCTTGCGCGAAATCCATAAAGAGTGTGGAGAACATCACCTGAAGTGGCAACCTTAATCATGGATCAGTTCCAAGGAAAAGCTTACAAGAATAGAGGCGTCGAAAGGAATGCGGGATTTTTCAAAAGTCTCAAACAGGATTCCTGGGTTTCCGGGAAAATAACGGTGTATTTACAATGGGCACTTTTAAAATCACCAATGAGGTAAGTTTGCAAAAAATGACTGCGCCGATCGGTAAGAATAAATTTACTTTGACATTACAAGCGCATCGCTGAAAGAACTAAAGGCTCACAAGTGCATAATCTCCAATGGGGACAACTTTGAAGGTGACAACATCAATGTATAAGAATAAATCTGAAAAATTAAAATTCCCCTTAATTTTTGAACACACCTCGTACATGTCTCTTGGTCTTCCTCGTCTGCTCTTTCCATCTATTTTTCCTCCTATTATATTCCTAATAAATCCATGGTGCCTCAATGTGTGTCCAATCCATCTATTTCTTCTTTGCCATAGAGTTACCCATATGGTTCTTTCCTCTTCTGCTCTTCTATATACTTCCTCGTTCCTCAATTTGTCTGTCCATTTAATCTTCATCATTCTCCTCCAGCATCATGTTTCAAAGGCTTCTATTCTTCGCTGGTCCACTTTTCCAATTATCCAAGTCTCGGAACCATGCTCCACCCGAAAGTCTTGACGAGTTGTTTCGGTGTTTCCAGCTTTATGTTCTTTGAATATAGTAATCACCTCTTCTTCATGAATGCGTTCTTAGCTTGGGCTATTCTTCGCTTGATGTCGGTCGAACTTCTTCCATCCCATGTTATGCTGCTGCCCAGATAGATGAAGGCTTCCACTAGTTCTAGTTCCACCCCTCGAATTGTGATATCTGAATTCAGCTTCTCTCTTCCGCACACTAGGATTTTAGTTTTCTTTCTGCTGATGTTCATATTATATTCCCCCAGCACTTGATCCAGAGCACTTAGTGTTGCTTGCAGGTTCTCTTGCGTTTCCACTACTACTGCAAAGTCATCTGCATACCGGAGTATGTTGATTTCTTCTCCATTTACCTGGACAATTTTGGCTTCTATTTTTCTTCCATTTTTCGTTGGCATTGTTGTAACCTGATTCTTGTAAAGGTTATAGATAATTTCTCTGTCGTTGTAGTCCAATCCAAGGGCTTCTAATATCTTGAACATTTTGTTCCATTCGACATTGTCGAAGGCCTTCTTCAAGTCCACGAATGCCACATATAATGGCTTATTTGTTATTGCTTGTCTAATTTTTTCGGCCAGGTTTCTCAGGCTGAAAATTACCTCTCTTGCCCCTCGGTTTTTCCTGAATCCAAATTGTTTTTCTGAGAAGTGTCCTTCTATCCTTCCTTTTACTCTTCGGCTAATTAGTCTGTATATTATTATTAAGGTTCTGCATCTAACTTAATCATCCATATCTTTTCATTTTCTTGGCAGCACGATATTATATTGCTTACCCATTTCTTCTTGAGTATGATGCAACTCCTGCAATTTTCTGGTCATCTCCCGAGCATATCACCCTGTAGCCGTCGCTCCAGAAATCGTTCGCCCCCACCCAATTAATTTTGTTCAATCCCAGGCTGTCTATCCCCAGCCTATCCATCCCCATCTTTGCATTTTCTAATTTCCTGCTAACCCCTAATGACCTTATGTTCAATATCCCTATTTTTTCTGCATGTTCCCCTCCCGGTAGTCCCCACCCGGAGATCCGATTGGGGGACTGGTTTACCTCCGCAATATTTTCCCGGGAGGAAAGGCATCTTGTCACAATTCAAGGCTGCATATTATAGGGAGAATAATGTGGTGGTTTCCCGTTGCCTTCCACATCGCAGTACTGCGACCAATACTGTGTGAACTTCACTCTCGCCCTGTGGCAGCTGATGCCAGGTCGACCCACTTGGTCTACGACCCACTTGGTCAATGCCTATTGGTGAAACTGCTACCTTTCACCATTGGTTCAGGAATCTATTTTTCTCCTTGCCTCGTTCCGAAATACCATTATTGTGTTTTATCAGTTAATGTGTAGTTGCCTCGTTCCGTTTAAAACCATTAACAAACTTTTCTAACTGTGGTCGAGGTGGTCACGGGAATCGAACCAGCAACTTCCGGCTCCACATGCAGACACGTTACCTCTGGTCTACCTCGGTAAAAATTTAATTATTAATTAGAAATGATGGTGATACTGACTTATTCCAATTGCCTCGCTGCCCAATCCTTTCAGTGTTTGAGAGATACTGATATTTTCAATTTATATTAAATATTCCAATCTTATTTAGTAATTATAATATAAATAGTACCATTACTCTTATTCTAGGTAATATATTTTAATTACTACTGATAATATAATTACAGACTTTAAATCTCGTTTAAACCTCAAGGGTTGACATTTTTCAAACTAATACGTATTTATCCTGGAGTTGTGAGAAGCACCCCATGGTTCAAGGAAATCCTCATTCACTATAAATATATGGAGATGATAGTCACATCTCAAAAACGCAGGGTGAGGAAAGTTAAGTGTAGTTTCGAAACAAATGTAATAATAAATGTGGCCCCACTTTGCAACCGTCTAAATGCAGTGGGATGATGTTAACCTAAAAAGTATGACAAGGTATGTTCTCGTCTGTTCTCAGCAATGGAATTGAAATAATTGTTCGATTTCCGACGAATTAATTTCCAAAATTACATTCTTAGAAATCGCTCTTCCAGGTTATTGGCCCAATAACTCGATTTCGGTAGACATCCAAAGGGTCTTTCTTACTTGTCGAGAATGATTGGAATTCGGGGGAGGAAAACAAAGAGAGAGGGGGAGGTGGAGGTCGCGTCGTTAGACCAAAAAATTCTTCCGGCGGGCGGGAGAGGGCGAGGCGTTCCCATGCCAACGCACCACTCGGGAGGGGCCAATGGCGAACGGGGGCGTGCCGCGCGCCTAACACCAAAGGCCTGTGACCCCTGCACCCTCCCTCCGTCCCCCCGTGGGTGGGCAGAGGGCATTGGCTGCTCCCAAGGATCTCGTCGCGCGTCGCCCTCCCGCGTCGTGTCGGCCAAAAACGAGATGGCTTGGACTCTCGGAGGGGTAGATGAAGGGGGGAGGGCGCAGGACAGGGTGGGTTTGCCGCCCCCTAAACGGGAGGCACGGAATGAGAGACCGCTGGATATGCCTCCGACTCAAATTTCTCGCCCCCTTTCCTTTTGACGACGCGCCCTGTTGCTCAACCTCTCTCGCGGAGGACACAGTTAAAACAAAGGAGGATCGGGCCCATCAAAAAGGAATCCGTTCCATTCGCCTGGTTCCGACTGCTGACCCTTGGGTGTCGGTTTCGATTCTCGTTTCCAGAACGGGTGATTAAAGCACAAAAAGTGACCTCATCTGCTGGGAAATTAGGAAAAGGACACGCTGAGCGACTGACGCTGGTATCATGGTGATACCGTGTGGTTTGAAAGGATGACGTCGAAGTTGTGCGAAAATCGAATATCAAAGAATTTAGTGTAATAAACTGAAAAGTAAAGGAGAAAGACAAATGGGACATGATTTGATATAAGGTTTCTTTATAGCAGACGCTATTTGATGAAAGAAATAGAGGGAGATAAGACCTGAATGTGAAGATTTCGCATTGGATACGTGAAGCAAATAATGGCACCTAAATCGGAAGAAATACGAAAAGAGGCAAAGGGGGAGGGAGGATGAAAGCCGTACTAGAATGGAAAAGTCGAGTCGAAAAAGTGCGTTGAAGAAATGCCAGGATTATTACGAGAGTAAGGTGTCATCAAGTCGACATTGACATTCTCGCTTAAATGTACGGAACTAGAGTGGATGTTGAAGGTAGAACGTCTCGGAACGTCCTCTACTCCACCACATTCGGTCCGGAAGGACATTCCTTCAGGAGGACTGCACTAGATTAATTTCCCATCCCAAAAACAGCTCACTAAACGGCATTTTACCAAAAAATGTTATTAAATTCATAAACACCTGACCGTAGAGTTAATCCGTAGGCCTCGTTCTACTGAAATTATAGTTCTCTCGAACTGTTCATTTGTCAACTTTCGATTCCCAAATATGATGAATTCTTAAAAATGAAATATCTATTACGATCCAATTAATTGAAACACCATTTTCAAATTAGGTAAATATGTAAACAAAAAAATGCCGAGACCGTAAACTTGACTCAAGTTTACTGTCTCGGCATTTTGTTTACATTGATTCACGAACGTAGCTACGTTCATTGTGTATTTAAATTAGGTATCTATAATTTTATAGTTTAACTACGTAAATAAACAAAAATATTAGGTATTTTGAAAATACACCTACAAACTACTTTAATTCGGTTGATCTTCTGCGTGTTGACCTTGCTTTTATTAATATTCTTCGTATTTCTCTTAAGTCATAATGATGATCAGGTTGGCCAGGGTGAACTTGAATGAGTTCGCCTTGTTTTGCTATTTATTTCTTCGGGATCTGTATCCTTGGCAAATCGCTATTGTTATGATTTGGTCCAAAGCATCTTTTTGGGTGGAAAATTATCTTTTGGGCTTTATTTTACTCGAATTTTAATCTGGAACGTCATTTAGTCGTCACGAGTGGATCCGTGCTTCAGATGCGTGACATTAATGGCGGGGGTGCAAGGAAGATGAGGGCGACGCCTACCTGGAGAATTGGCGAGTAGGGAAGGGGGCGGAGAAGACACACTGCGTGTGTCTCGTGGGCTTCAGGGAACCGCCGGCCCCGAAGGGCGGGTGTCCCCCACCCCTCGGAGGCTAATGCGGCGGAATCACAGCCGAGGGTGCCCTCACTTGTCTACCCCCTGCGACCTCTCGCTGCAACAGTGCCTCCGCGTGCTTGCAGGGAAACTAGGGCGACGGGATTAGAGCGGGCCTTCAAAAAAGGCAATGACCCTGGCAATGGAAAATATCGATATCGGTTCAGAAGCGTGGAAACGGAAAGCAGCGAGTTGGGAGGGGGGGAGATGCGCGACTTCCGTCTCATGCGGATCGTTTGTTTATTTTTAGATTTAATTTTTAAGATTTATTTTAGTGCAAGCCACCGCTAGGGTGTGTGGCAAGGGGTGAATACACACCTGACTACTTTTAACCCGAATATGTTTACCCCTGCTACGGTTGGACAATGTTATTCTGATCCCCCCCCCCCCCCCCCCCCCCCCCCCCCCTCCCCCCCCCCCCCCCCATCGTTCGTGTAAAAAATTATATTTTAAATCCATCTGTTCTATAATTAATCTCTCGACTTTTATTAGCTTGTTCTCTCCTACCGTAGTACGATGGGCTAAGAATATGTTTTCTGCATTACTGCTAAAAAGAAGTTCTTCCTAGTTATACATTACGATTTAATCTGTAATTTAACTTTCGCTACATGGAGTGATTCCCAGCCTAGCTGCTCTAATATGTATTTTGGATACGCTACTAAGTTCATCATAACCACGTTTTATAAGTCTAACTCCTCTACGCTACACGCGATCCAATTCGACAATTAATCCAACATCGTGAGGATCCCATTTATACTTGCAGCATATTCTTCTAAATGAGGCCTAGCCAATGAAAGATAACGTTTCTCTTTTTAACCTTTTCATCACATTTAACTAGTACTCTTCTAGTAAATTCCAGTTTTTTGTTAGCTTATCCATATATTTCCCGTATTTGTTTCGCTCAGGAGAGGTCGTGGGTGAGGGTAACGCCTTGTAGTATTTAAGACTTCCCGTCCTTATCCTGCTTCGCACGGTGCACGGACGTTCGTGCTCTGCCTTTGCTTCCCCCTCACCTCGAAGTGCGTGGCCAATTTGCCGTGTGGTTGGTCTCAGCAATTTGTAGCTTCAGTCACTCTTTGAACTCAATTAATCTTACAATGATTGGTCTAGCATGTGATAGAGTTATTGACATGATCAGGTAACCCATCAAATTTAATAATCTTCACTAGTTTAATGATTTTAATGCCAATTGCACCAATGTTCGTGTGCAGCGTGCTTGCAGGAGCTGTCAGCTGGAGCTTTTAATACTTTCAAGTCGTCCGTTGAGGGACGTTTCTTCCGACGGTCACCTTTCGAGTCATGTGTTCTCCATTGTTGCCATATTTTTACGGAAAACACTTAATTCAAACCTCGAGAAAAATTCTTCAAGGTGCGTGACAACTGCGTGCTTCCTCTCATTCCGTGGAGGCGCATCCATAGGGAAGCTCCCGCGATGGGCGCCGAGTCCCTTGCATTTCCAGAATGTACGCTTCCCGGGGAACTGCGTCTGCGCGCGCCCTGCCTACAGATCAAGCAAGGGAATGGAAGGGTTGTTTGGTGCGAAAGAGGTATTTTATTTTGCGAAATAGCCGACAATAATCAGAGTTTACGGAGTACAATTAGCCGCTCTCCGTTTTCGTGCGCCTGTAATTAAATACTAATGGCTTCCGAACATTTCCCATGGAATCGCTCTAATTGTTTTCATTTTGGACTCACTACTAAACATGCTTAATGCATATACATTTGGACAAGAATGGGCGATTGAGAATTTGCAACAAAATAACTAATTTACCATTTTATTATGTCCTGTAACTCAATTTTATAACTACATACCACGTGTTTTTGTGGCGATCATGGACTATTTACCATTAGCTATTAGGAGAGACTGAGAATATGTTCGCTCTTAATTTGGGGTGGAGATCTTTTATTTGTGGGATGAGCCAAAAATTAAGTCGTGGTTCGCAGGCCATACTGTAAGTATAAGTGCAAAAGAAATTAAAATAATTAAAGTTTCATATACTTGTACAGTTGATTTCGGTGAATGATACCATTATCTGATAAATACTTACGCGCACCGTAAAAAATGTGGGCGTGTCTTGTTTTAATGGGAAGAGATAGGCAAAAGTGAATGAGGGGAATTCATCATAACCGACACTATTCCGTCCTAAATAAACCCGAAATGAAGAGTAAAAATATTCTCGTTACAGCAGTTGCATTGATTGGAGACTGACAGATACTATATTTTGTCGAATAATCATAAAAATTTGGTTTGAATTAAAATACTCCGTGAATCAACATTAGCTATTTGGGACAAAGGATACAAATTAGGGATCAGGGGGAAGTGAATACCAAATTAATTTGAATGAAATTTCTAGCAACAAAAGAATGTAATTAATACAATAATCGTACTCGTTTAATCATTCAACGAGTTTCAGAGCCGTACCGCCGCCGTTTTCATCGGATATTTTTTTAAGGTATCACTCATTTGCGTACTCGGGTGAAGAAAAGATAACAGCCACCTTTGGAGGAATTGGAATACTTGGTAAATCCCTTTATTCTTAAGGCCTCGATTTCCCTCCTTTGCCCTTCCATCACGACACCTCCCCTTTCTTCCCTTCTCTCACATCGGCATCCGTTTGGTCTTCCACCCATTTTCTTCGAGGAATTGAAAATTCATCTTCCCTCGACAGTTCCGAAACTGGCCTCTGTTCTAACGGCTAATATTCTTTCAAATTGAAAAAAGAGACACAATCATTATGTCCGTATTTTATGAGAATACATTTTTTCTTTTAAGATGCTTCGCACTACCCTCCTCTCCTGTGGAATGCTTGCATTCTCTTCAAGGAGGGAGTTACTTGTTGAAGCAGCGGTATGATGGCGTGTCCGATTCTCGTTCTTGTTCGACCAAGCGAGAATGATTTGCTGTCGCAATCGCATATTTCAAGTGTCAACGTGCAGGTTAAATTCCTGTGGTTGAGTTTTGGAATGCTCCAGTTAGCAGTCACCACCAACTGGTGGTTCAACCATGATTGTTTGTTTTTTGAAGTCTTAAGGGCCACGTCAACTTCCCTTCCAATAAAATAGGTCCAACAATATCGAATAAAATCACTCTTCCTTACATATTCAACGATAAGTGCATTTATATTAGCATGTACTTTACAATAGAATAATTTATTAGATGCAACAAATCCTTAGGGATCCTCTCCAGACTAGAAAGCTGGCTAATGAAGAAAGATAAACATAAAAAGTCATTGGGGTGCGGGAAGATGAAATTGGAAATCGTGAAGCAACGGGTGCTTCCAATCTCATGTTCTGGGACTAAAGTAAACAAATGCTCACCTTATAACATGCAGCAAAATATCATATGCAATATTAAAGCGGCTCACCCTAATCATTGATGGAAGCAGAGTATAGCATTGAATGGACATGGAATTTTTTTAACACTAAGTTTGCGCACCACTGATCTAGATTATTGAAAAATCTTCCTGCGGTGGACTTTCTTCCCTCCGGTCGTTACAGGCAGGGACTCTTGATCGGTTTACATAATTACATTTAAATGTAATATCCTGTAAAAAAAACTCAGCCAAATAGAATTTTGTGCTCTTTTCTGAAGCAAAAGTACCACTGCTACATTGCAACGGGACTTAATTTTCATTTAAGAACTCGAGGTGAGCAACCAAGTGAGATATGATGTTCGTTTTGAATGGATGGAATGTGAAACTCCTTTCCATTCATACATTTATCCTGTTTCTATTTTCCTGAAGGGCTTTTAACTCAAGAAATCATCTACGATTAATTTTATTTAGGGTAAAATATTCAGAATTATAAGTAGTCTCACTGTGAATTGCCCTTAAAAGGGACAGAGGCCGGATTACAGTAGGAAAACAGAGAGAAAGTTCCCTGTAATATATATTCATAAAACATAATACATTATTCATAAGGATGCCAGCGATACACTCGGATTATATTAATTTCTCCGAGAGGAAGAAGTCACCAATGATATCCTCTCGGCTTGAGTGGAGGGAAAACATTTACCATAGAACAGCAGTTTAATTTAGTTTGATTCTACGCCTTGAGCTAAATGAAGGTCACTCTTTTCGACGCAAAGATTGAAATTATTTTGTTTTCAGTGTAATTTGTGAGTTGTTGAGGAAAATGATTGAGAAAGTAGACTTCCTCTGGTACCTTAGACTTTGACATAAATTTTCGCTGCATTAATCGTGCCTGTTGTATTCCCTCAATATTTCGGGAAAGATTTCACAGGCAAAATGATCAAAGTGAATTTTTGGCATGAGGAATTTTCTTCTGCGCTCGGAAATGGCCATTTTTGCGAAAACTATCCAAGTAGCTTAAATTGACGGATAATCCTCTTACATAGTTATGCAAAGATAATCCTTTCATAATAATTATCCATTATTGGAATAATTTAGAATATAAATCGTCATTTTACCACGATGATGAAATCGATATTTATGAAATCCCACTCGGAAAGGAAGGATCCAGGTATCGTTTCACTCTTTTGTCTTGATCGTTGTCTCCTTGGTACATACTTGGCGATTTCAAAGATTTTTTTGTTGTGACCGCTATTTCACATCGCAAGTGATGCGGTTCAATTAAGATTTTGGATTTTCGAATGCATCAAAATCCTGTCTCGGTTGGGGTTTGTTGCCCGGAAGTGGGTTGTCAACTCGTGACGTCATGAGGTAATTCGGCCAGTATTTCCCCATCTGCGGCCTAGGACTCGTTTTCGCTCCCCCTCAACCCCCTGCCTCCCCCCTCCCCCAATCGGGGGGGGGGAAGGGGGCAGGGCCAGTTTCACTGGATCTGGAATTCGCCCTCCCTCCCCACTCCTCTCTGATTCGATAGTTCACCCTGGCGCCTCTTCCGGGGCGGGGGGCGCCTCGGGGGAAGAACGACGACGCAGCGGGGGGTCGGCGGCGGGGGGGGGGGGGGGTCATACCGGGTGGTCAGAAGTTGAAAAATGTTAAGGCCACCCCGAAAGCCCGTAAAAGGTTTCTTTCCAATCGGACTTGCCCCCTATAATGCTGTTAATTTCCCGTTGTAAAGAAAATGTATTTGATTTTCTAAATTAGAACTCACTAATTTTAACAAACATGAATTCTTAGCTATGCGTACTCTTAGCAGCCCTTGAAGATAAGCGTCACGCGCTCCTCGGATAAAATAAATAACGTTTTCTGCTTTAATTCTGATATTAAATATAACTTTTTGAAGGTGAAAATGTGAATTCCCGTCAAAGCAAGCTCGTTAAATATTTATATTGTACTACCACCGACTTTGTGCGGGATATGGCGTCGTGTGCTGGGGGTGGGTTTCGCTCGAGCCACAGATGAAACAATGCTGCGAGTGTTACGCTCCGTTCCGTCTAAAAAAGGAATCCTCTAACGCCTCACCGTTGGAACGTCATTATTTGAGGCATTTTTTCTAATATGATTCATCGTACATGTTGGAAACATCGAGTAATCGAGGACAGTCCGTTTGAATTTCTTTTTTAACATTTTCCCTGTCCATATTTTCTGCTTTTAGTTTTTCTTATGCAATGCACATTTTTAACAAACCCCAGACGGTCGAGAGGGTATTCGGTGGTGACCTCGATTCTCCTAGATGTCCTCAAATACGTGGAAGAAGAGTGGGGGTTCACGGGTTGGGCACTGGTAGCCAGGTCACGCCGCTTGCAAAGGAATACATATATTTGAATCTGTACCACACCTGAATAAGAGATACGGGGCGTCTTCTTGCCATATTCTCTGGTGCGCTAGTTTCGAACCGTTGGAAATCCGGGAGCCATGAATGCAATCCTTCCGAGGAGTGATTTCACCCAGTAATCTCTCCTGCCCTGCTCTGCCCCCCTCGTCTGGTCATTAGTGGTTGGGAACGGCAGAGAAATGCATCACTTCGCGCTATCAAGATTAGTGGGATATTAGAGACAAGAGATAAGAGCGAGTCACAAAAGAACTAATGTTGAATACAAGGCCCATCCGAAACCTCCAAAACTTTTTATGCGTACATAGTTCGTGTTAAAAGTACCGGGAATAGTTTCGGGAAAATCCCAGGTGTGAGGTGGAACACACTTTTGCCAGTGGCTTTTCCACGACTCGAAGGCTCTCTGGCATGCGGATTCCGGAAGGCCCTTAAAGGTACGCGTACAAACTTCTTTGACAGCTTGACTTTGGGTCTCATGGTGGTGCCTTTTGAGGGAGGTGGTGCCTTTCACTTTTATAGGGAATAGGAATAATAGTCTGCTGGTGCGAAGTTGGGACTTAAAGGGGCTTGGAGAATCGTCGCAATGTCGTTGCAGAAGGTCTTCTCAAGCAGGCATCCAACTTTGTTCTTGGTTGAGACCTTAGGGACGAGTTTAGCGCAGATCTTTCGCGTTACCAAGTTTTCAGTGATATAATGGTGTGTGCACTGTCACTGTGTGTGGACTGAATTCAGCACGTCACGCACGCATCAGGAAAAAATTGTTACCGATACTTTTTATACACACCTTTTATTTTCTGGGATCCCTGCTGGAAACGTGGCGAGGTTGGTTTAAATATCACATTTCAATTTGGATGCGCCAGCCGGCGTCTCCCAGACCCTGTATCTGAAGGCGCGGACCTTTGCTGCTTCACGATGCAATTCTAATTTTGTCCTGCGAGTGTCGTGTCGTTAATCCGTCCCTATTCGGCGCATTTTGCCGTTTACCGAATCGCTAAATAACAATTAGAACAGGTGATTTCGCCAATTTGCGCAACATGAGCGTCGACGGAGGACGTTGTCATGCGAAACGCGGGTCTACACCTGCGACTGCATGCAGACATTTACAGCCTTCAATGATGACTTGAACGGATAATGTACTTCACGCTATAAATGTGTACTACCATTTAATGCGTGTATGTGTTTGGCACGATTAACGTTCTCCCGATTATGAAGGACCATACCATTCTCCCGAGTATGAAGGAAGGTATTACCATTTGGTAATGCGCTGCTCGTTCAATACGCGCATCTCGGATATATCTCGGGACGAACTCTACGAGAAAGTTAATTGACAGATTTAGGGCGAAGAATAAAGAGAGGAGAAAACCAACGGGAATTTTATTGAAAAGGATGCGTGCACACAGTTAAACTTACCTACCTTCTCGTACGTTGATTTTGCGTTTTATTCATGAATTTTCGGAGTTCTTTGAATAACTTTGAAGTTTTCAATGGTGGACGAGTTACCAAAACACTTTGTTCTCTGGGAAGACAGTTCGAATGAATAATATTTTAACTTTAAATATGAAATTTTTCGTTTTTTTTTGGATTTAAAAGAATGTGATTTTCCACATTCATGCATGCAAACTTTTGAATACTGCCCCGAATTTATATCCATGGCTTATGAAGTTGTGTTGGGATAATGTGCCTGTTTTTTCTGCTTAAACATTGCACGCCGTCTCTTAAGCTTCTGCTGCATGCCTAGATATGGTGCGAAAGGAATTCATCACTCGCGGGCTCTTTTCAGTCAAACGTCTTCCTGAAAATGAAAGCGTATTTTTTCTTGCTGACCAAGCTGCTTCCTCCCTTCCAAAGCCAGAGGGAGTGGGAAATCGCGCGTGTGGAATCATGGGAGAGAAGACAATGATCATACCCTTAATAATCCCTTTATCGGGCCTTGGGAGAATCACGGGAACGTGAATAATTAAGGTGGAAATGCCTTCACTTACGCGGTGATTCTTGAAGAGTCGCTTCCTGCCTTTCTCGTGCTCGCCAATTTATTGGTCAGTGAACTCGAAGGGCCTCCTACCCTCGCCCTCATCCCCCCTTTACCGGGGGCTATTTTCGGCGGACACCGAGAGATGATGATACAGTCGCTCCACGTCTCGCGGCGACCGGATTCCTCAGAGTCGGTGAATCGTCCCCCAGGGGGAAAGGGGAGGCTGGGGTGGGGTAATGACGGGGTCCAACCAGCTTCTCGGCGGTTCGAGATGGTGCTCAAATTATCTGGTGTCGCCGCATTGTGTCGAACACGGAGTGGTGGCCTTGTCGAACGCAATTTCATTCTCTTCGGCAGCACTGAGGGAGATTTATGGACCAAACAATTATCTGCATGCAAAGAAGCCCTCAGGTGGGAGATAAAAACTGTGATTTTGCTGCGGAGAAGTCGGCTGCCGTCTTAGGGATTAGTGGGAAGATCACAATGAAATAACAATGCAAATGCTAACTCGTAAAATTTTGGAGATTCCTATATATGTGGTAGCGCGGTTTTATTATGCTAAGAAGGAAACCGAGTCGATTAAGTATTTGTTTGCTGCAATGAGCAATATAGATACTAAAATAAGGGTTTATAAGCATGGTGGGAGAATTTTAACTCTGATCATACATGGTGTCCAAAAAAAGTATGGGGAAATGTTTCGCAAAAATAGATTTATTTCAGTAGACATTGCTCATACAATGCCTCTCAAAATTCTTCAAATTACTTCTCCCCTTGAGAGCGTCGACACACCTTTGCCCTTGCGCCTTTTACATGACTCGAGGCCCACATGGTAGGCGGATTTCGGAAGGTCCTTAAGGATACGCTTGCAAGATTCTTTGACGGCAGTTAGGGTCTCATGGTGATGTTCTTTGAGGGAGGGTTTCACTTTTGCGAAGAGGAAATAGTCTGTTGATGCCAAGTCGGGACTGTAATGGGGTTGGGGAATCGTCGCGATGACGTTGCAGCAAGTCTTCGTAAGCAGACACTTGACTCTGTTTTTAGTCGTTCGTCAAGACCTTCGGGAGGACGCGTTTTTCCAAATTTATCGCCAAATTTTCAGCGATAATAATGGTGTCTGTACTGCCACTGTCTTATCAATGTCAATATGCTATCTTCGATCATGCGCACACTTAAACCGACGGTCTGAATTCAGCATTTAACGCAATGCACGACAGGGAAAAATTTTTAATAACAGAGAAAAACTACCGATACTTTTTATACAAACCTTACATATTCAGTGATTTTCAGTGATTAATCAATTCACCATACCTGAACTGAAACCAAGATTTAATTTGGAATGATTAGTGGTAAAATCGTGCGATTCCGAGTGACGCTTCTGGGCACCCTCAGCTTCAAACAAACCGTGCGATTTTCCGGATGCAGGCCTTCCTTAGCCACCCACAGCACAGGGAAAGGAGCTCCCTCCAATTCTCTCATTTGCAAATTCCACGCGAGACTTTGGCATCCGTCAAACCAACCTTCGGGAATCTATCTAAGATGAGGGTGCGTAGATCGTATTTTTTTGCCAATGCATATCCGTCAGGACATCATAAATTTCGCAAATAACCATTTTCCTGTGCTACAATCTTGGTCAGCTCAATAGTTTTACCATTATTTTTCCGTCGAAATTATCTCAAATCCGTCTATCTTTGGTGTCCATTTTCCTCCAACTTTCCTAGTATTCTCACTTCAAAATCATTTGTTTGTAGAACGCCACCACCTCTTTAACACCTCCTATATCCACTTGTACTGTCGTCTTTGTGCGTGTAATTTCCATAAAGTGATTCTATCTTCTTCTGAATAACTTTGCAATTTTTTTCACGTTTTCTTGCCTATTACTCCTCAGCTTCCTTTTCATCGACATTGATCGACCTGTTCCCTAAGGTTGCCGATGATGCTTCAACTTTTGAATGCATCAATGAGTGATAATAACCTTCAGCCTTCAAATCTGCAGCCTAAAACCTTCACTAGTTGTCCTTACACACGAGTGGTACTTCTAAAACAATAAACATGTGAGAAATGATTTACTTTCTCCGAGTCTCAGCCGCCTTTTCAATCGATTTCACCCCATCTCCTCTGAAGACTTAAGAGGACTTACTTGCTTAATATATCATCACCTTTTGCTGGTTGTTCGACGACACTCGTGCCTTACAGCACCGGAAGCTCAATCTGGGGCACATTTTTCGGACCGACAGAATACTTTGGGAGTAATTCGATGTATTTAACTCCGCTCAAGTTTATTATTTCAATTATCATTCTCATCAAACTAATAGTTTCAGGTTAGGCAAGTGTCAAATCACAAAATGTGAAAATAAAATTCGCCATTAGTCACGTCTCTCGTAACACGCATGGTACTTACTGCTTTCAGTCGCCTTGCCGAAGGTGCTTCGCTCGTCATGTATCTCACTTTGAGCTGTCACTCTTATAAGAAGTTTACTCTAAGACGTTTTCACACCAATGCACATAAATATTTCGATTACAAGTTTGTAGAACTCATTGCCTAGAGTACCATTGTCCTCAGAAATGAATTCCGACTCCACCACGAATATCAACTAATCCAGTGAAATAATAATTAATGGTTAAGGTGTAGCACATTGATGGTGATTTAGATGAGGATACCGGGAGGCTTGTTAGTAAACTTTTCCATCGGGAGATGTATCGAGTAGAATGACGTCAATTAATGCAGCATTTCCAACTGAAAACAAATGCTCTGCTTCTAAATGCAAGGGGCATGAAGTGAGAAATTCAACAAGCTCGGAAACTTCTCTTGAAACTATGGAAATATTATAAATATCCCAGCTGACAGAAGCACGTGCCATCTTCCTTGATAGTACCCAGGTCATTTCCTGTGGGAGTGGGTGCATGGGTTAGAACTCCCTATAAAAGGCCCTGACGCCTTCCACAGGGTGAGCCCTTCCGCAGGGACAGAGCGTTCGTTGACTTGGGAGGGGGAGGGGTGAGCCGGGGGAGGGAAGGGGAGAGGGTGCGTCAGGGAGGCGGAAGGTGACTGTGGTGGTCGGAGAAGAGAAGGGGGTCGGGCGGGAAGGGGAGGGAGGGATAGGGGTGTGTGTGTGTGTGGTTTCGTGGGGCAGAAGGGGACGGCGAGTTTTAAGAGAGGGGGCGTTTATGTGCAGAAGGGGTTTATGGGTGTAGGGGGAGGAATCATTTCCTGGTCGGGCACGGAAAGTGAAAGTGGTCGGTCTCCTTATTGCTCTGCCGCGGACAGTGCTCACGCACCCATCCCCCCCTCTCTCCTTCCCCTCCGCCCTGACCACCACCCCCTCTTCCTCCTCCTTGCCCGCGAGAGAACTTTTGCCCAAATGAAAGGGCCGTATGATTGTCTTCGGAAGAGGGGAGTGTGATTCCTCCGACGATTTTCGTGACGATGCGGCGCATGCGCCTGTCCCCAGTGGATCAAAAGAGTGATGAGACCAAATTGACTATTGCACTACGGCACAGTGCTGGAAATTCTTGAACTCCAAAATTGGTTATTCTGCTTTTAGTTCAAGTTGTAAAGACATTTGAACTACTGACAACGCTCTTCAGATTTAACCATACATTAAGATTAACGTGCGGTGCTGTTTTTCTCAGATGATGTTGAGCGTTAGTTTCTCTCTACAATTCAATGGTGTCATGTGATCTATAATTTTTTCGCGGATATTCGAAAAAGAATCTGAAAGATCAAGTTTAGGACGAGTTTGGAAATATACCGATTGATGGAGAGGCATCAAAAATAATTCTGATCGAATCTATAGCCATATTGAGCCTTGACCAAAGTTATATAATGGTCATTGGCTTGAAGCTTATGGTTTCGGAACGGGACAACTGTCGACTGTAGTATTCGAATTTTGTATGTCCATGTGCCCACTCCGGAGGGGCTCGAGTGCCCTCCGCAGAATGGGAAATTCAGTTTGGTAACCCCTGGATGCTTCACGTAAGGCTGAATGCTTGACGAGGTGTGCCTACCTTCATTTCCTCCCTTTATCCATCTTGACGCAAAAGGGAAAATGAGGGAAGAGTACTGACATTGCAGATTTCACTAGAATATTTATTTTGCACGACCCTAGGCAACACCATTAGGTGTTGATCTTCATCATCGCCATCTGATGGCGTTGCCTTGCGACTGACCCTGCTAAGTCTTCCCTTAATTACGTCTATCTTGAAGGACTTCGACCAAGTAAAATGCCTAAGACAGTGTCTTTTATTCTTAACACAAAGGGAAATTCGTTAGAAGCAGTACCAAAAGACATCATTGCACGAGAATTTTCACAGTTTGACTTTTGAATTTTAGGAAAATTATGAGACAATATGGAGCAGGAAGATCACTCTCCGTCAAAATATGTAGATCAGACCTTGGCTCATTTCTGGAAAAGAAATCACTTTCATGCCGCGTCTTTTTTTTCATTTCCGCTTGGCACAGTTTTCATGAATCTGATGAAGTTATTTTGGATTGAAATTCTCGTGGATTCAAACGAGATAGTCGTTCAATGATCGCCAAGCTAGTCATTCATATTTTCGGTTTTCAAAATGAATTTCCGGTGACCAAGCATGAGTGCAGTGATGATAGTTCATCGGCGCATGAAATCAAGGTAAATGTGGAACAATGAAAGCATGCTAACACACATGCAGGTAGGAATGTCAGCATCTACCGTTTCTGGCCCCGATTTTCAAGAATCTTGATTTTAATGTGCATCGGAAAAACTGCGATCACCTTGCGCCAAATTTTGGTCATGTCTATGCATACAGCACTGTGATGTTTCAACGCATTTCTGTCAATATTTCATGCCGTGAAGGATCTGCTATCACCTCCACTCCCTGGAATCCCTCCTTCTTTCCTCTGTCTGCGATTACTTTTTTCTTTCATGCGATGCTTCCCTTTCGCTCGTGGGCCGTGCTTTTCTTCTACAGAGTTTTAAAATTAAAGATGAAGACGTTTCATCAGAAAAGTGATTCCGAATTAGTTCCGTCGTTGCTAAATTCTTCTTAGGTTTTTAAACTTATAATCAGGCAGTCATTTTTTATGACCTTATTCGCAAAACCTTATTATGATTGGAAATAATTTCCGCAGTTTATAGAAGATTAAGGGCAATCATTGCGAATTCTCTAAAAAAATGATTTTTAACTTTAGCATCAATGTATGCGGTGGAGAGAGTATTCTTTGCCCTCTTTCAATTTGACGGAGAGAATTAACTCAAATGCAGATGTATGGAGCAAGGTTTAAACTGTGAGTGGGAAACTCACAATGTTATTTATCCGGCTACTCTCAGCTAAACCACTAAACTTTAAGTTTGTCATTTATTTCGTGGAAATTTTTCCAATATACAAGTACGAAGCGTGTTCATAAAGTAAGGCCCGTTTGGTCACAGGAAAAAATATACTCATATGAAACACTTTTTATTGGCACTTTTAGTTAGCTACAAACCTACTTCACTTATCTACATAATCGCCGTTCACTTCTAAGCATTTTTCGTACCGCTGCACCAGCTTCTTTAACCCCTCTGCATAGAAACTCGCCGCCTGAGGGTTGAACAATTCGACAACGCCATTCTTGAGTTCCTCTTCGGTTTCGAAACGTTGTCCACCGAACCACTGTTTCAGGGTGCAAGAAGAGGAAGTAGTCGCTGGGTGTAAGGTCAGGACTGTACGGTGGGTGGTTTAAAGAGTTCCCAACGACCCAAAAACTCTCGTCCACTGGACATTCTTTCCTCTTTGTGGTGGTCGGTGAGCATTTTCGGTACCCACCTTGCGCGCAATGTGTGGTATCCGAGGTTTTCCGTAACAATATTGTAGACAGTAGTGCGTCCAAGTTGAGGAAATTGTTCAGCCAGGCCATTAATTGTCAATCGACGATCACATCGCAGTTTTTGTTCCACTTGCGAAACAATTTCATCGGTCAGAATACTGGGCCTACCACTTCGCTCTTCGTCATGGACATTTGTTCGTCCATTTTTAAAATCACAGCACCATTGTCTAACCTTTCCTTCACTCATAACTGTAGATTTATAAACTAGGCATAATTCCCGATGAATTTCAGCAGCCGATAATCCTTTTGCATACAAGAATCGTATGACAGAACGCACTTCACAGCTGGCGGGATCAACGATTGTCGCGGACATTGTTGTTTGCATGCACGGACAAGCAACCGACTTCTGAAACAAAACAAATGCTGCTATATCTTCTCAATGAATCAGTAGATGGCGCTGCAGGAGCAAAACTGTGTTCTAAAGCGCCAATATTTAAATATAAGCAAACGGTACTTACTTTAAGAATACTCCTCGTATAAATTCGCACTATATTTTAAATAATGTCGTGTCCCGGCAAAGATAATCTAGTTTTCCTACGACATTTCCAATTTTTAAAATGTACTTTAATGAATGCAACAATTTCAGTGTGTAAAAATCATTCGCCTTGACCGGGATACGAACCCTGTTCCCGGTGAAGACGAATGGTTTTTACACTCTGACATTGTTGCATTGGAATGGATATTAGCGGATGACTCCGTTAAAAGTTACTGTTGCGGCACCTCCCGTAGTTTCTTGGAATTTACTCTGGTGAAGTTTTCCTTGCCGATTTCCAGGTATGATTTTCAAAAATTGGTTTTAAGTTTTATAGAGTAATTACGCCGTTTTTCTATAGAATATGACACTCGATTTAGAAATAATCAGTTCAGAAATGAAGTACGAGTTGGTGGAGCACATAGGCAAGATTAACCGAAGAATATCAAACGGCATTTCTGGCTTGGGATTGCGATTCTTTTTACTTCCCCATAGCATAAATGTAGTTATATGCGACCTTCTGGAGCAGTATTGTGCATTCATTTATTAATAAAGATTTAAAAGTTGCACCATCTCGCGCATGCATTGTTTTTTCTTCTAATATATCTAAGCAATATTGCCTCCCCTTTCAGCGAGCATTGGCGTATTTTTCTATTAGCCAACTTAGAACCGGTAAAATAAATCCTTAAAAAAAATAAGTGATTTATCGAGTTGAGAGAGTTTAGTTCCTTATAAAAACCAGTAAATCCTGAGAAACGGGCGTTAAAAGCCTTCAACGAGGAAATTGAAGAGGAATTCACATGGTAAAAAATTTGAGAAGAAAATGTAGTGCATTCAACAAATGTGGCTTTGTCATTATTTTTTAATATTCTCTCTAACTCAATATGGGTAATAATCCTCTCTGACAGTAATCTGAATCGCAGGCATGACTTATTCCCAACGCTAATCAGTCGGGGCGAAGGGGTTGTGAACCTGCATAGTAGATGAGGATTGCATTCGACACGCCTGTTACTCGGCTTAATGGATTTCAGTGCATATAATCCGTTTCTTAAACATTCCCCCGAGCCAACCCGGTTCATTCTTTCATGACACGCACGACTACATACAGCTGCGTTGCGTAACTTACCTTTCACTCGCTCTGGAAAAACGGGAAGGACTTGGTCGCTCGCAGGTACAACTCTGCTCTCTATTGTTCACGCCGGCAACCAGAAAACATATTTTCCCGAGGCCAAACGCAGGAATGAAGTCAGTAAACATATGCATATATATGTCAGTAAACATATATATATGCTACATGTATGCTAGGAAAATAATAGCTTTTGAACCTTACGGAAAATCAGAAAAGCACATTTTTCACCTGCCGATTCTCCATCATTTTTGCGCCTCAGCGAGTAATTTAAGTTTTCATAATGATTTTAGTGTCTAGCTTTTGGTAAAAATCAAAAATATTGGTCGAAGTAGGAATGCTTGAATATCCATGGGCTCTGATTGATTGTATAGACTGGATCAAAACGGTCTACACACGTCTGAATATTAATGAATTATTCAATTTGATTTTGAGGTTTTGATCCACAGAAGTAGAGTATGATGTAGGGTTTATTCCTCGCTCAAAATAAATACAGTCATTTGTTATTACCCAATTCCACCACCCAAGTATCCTTGTCGTCTCGCGATAGAATATTGACTTGAGTTACGGAATAAGCAATTCTATTTTCAAGGATTCAGAGATCTAAAAAATACTCGTATATGAACGTCAAGGTTCATGTTAGGCCATGAATAACGTTACATTAATCCCTACGACCTAATAAATTCTCAGCCAGCCTGATTCCCTTCTAAGTGAATCAATCAAGTAACATAACCTGAGTTTACCTGAATATTTTCAGATTCCCCTTAATAGTATGAATCCGGGGCCTTCTTTTTCGAAGAGTCAAGTGTATTTTCGACGGAAAAAACTTGTTATTATAATATATTTATTATGTTTAGGTTTTTTTAATACTCTCTCGGCTGTGCGGTACGTAAAATATAGATTCATTCACCCTATGTATTGGTAGTGTGGCAAAGAGGGTGATCGAAACAGTTTTTACTGCTTGGCTACCCTTTATCGAACATGAAGATGTCATTTTGTTTCACGGGCTATGGGATCAGTGATGAATGGGAACTCGTGAGCTGAAATGTTTTCTTTCTGGGTCGATACTCCGGAGTAATTAGTTACCGTTACGTCGCCAGAGTCAATATCATGGATTCGAAAGGGAGTTCCTCGACCTGAATTGCGCCCTCCTTCCCTCTGATTTCCTTTCGCTCCTTCGCGTTGCACCATTTCAGTGTGGCAACGAGCTAGCCATTCTGTTGGCCACTCGAGAAAGACCGAAAATTTCGTCAATTCGGTACGGAGGACGTCAGCTTCGGCCAACTCCTTCCTAATGTCTCTCCCCTCGAAGTGTGCTGACTGTGTATTTAGACGGTAGCCCCTTTATTTGTGGAAAGGCAGGCGATGAGGGAAGTTCCCACGCCTATCAGATGTCCCGCTGACGGAGGCACGGGGGTGGCCGGCTCGTCGTCGCGAGGCGCCACCGGCAGGGGCGAACGGAGAGTGGGCTCCGAAGAACCTCCTCCGAAAATCTGGAAATGAAAATGCATTTTCCGAGAAAAATATGTTTCAGTTTAATATTTACTTAAACTGGTAACACACGGCACTCAGTGATCCCTCTCAAATTACTAGAACTTAATCATAACATTTATCTTCCATATTTTATGAGAATTTCGCTACTCAGTATTATTTCAATTTATTAGTCTCATAACAAGAAGTTACTGCACTACTTACAAATGTTTATCAATCTCTTTTATTATTGACTTTATTTAATTCTAAATTTGCCTTAATATTTTCCGTCGTAAATTACAACACTTTATATAACTTTTCTTAGTGCCTCATTACTATCCTTCATCGTGTGCATATCGTTTCCTTTGTATTTTATTCATTTCTCATGCACTCCTCTTGTACGTAGTCTGACATTCCGCTTTCCCTTCCCTCATCTTCAAATTTCAGTATCACCAGGTGATGCAATGCGCTCACCATTCATCTGTTGTTTATTTCTACCTGTGCCGTTATTCGGTATTCCATCTCTCCTACTCGCATTTTCTTCTCTTCATTTTTAACTTACGCATCCGTTTGATTTCAAACGGCCAGAAACGTGTTTTAAAGGATTCTCGCTTTTTTCGATCTGCTACTCCAACTTCTCATGCTTATTACCAATATCATTCCAAACTACGCAAAGGATATATTACTTCCTTGTTTTCCCTGATTCCCAAAAGAAGGTTTCTCGTAAATTAAGGCATATAAGGACTACATATCTATCTAAACATATTTATCTTTTTTCAAATGATTAAGTCAGTAGTGGATGCATTCGTTATATTTTCCTCTCGTATTGGCAATGTTTGTCTCCAGTTGTCCTCTACCGTTTATTGCTCTTTGTTTTCTAACCTATCGTATAATATTGTCAACACTGCCTTTCTTGCATAAACTTACAACTCTTCGCAGCTCTAAGCGATAGGACTGAAAATGTTTCAACAGAATGTCACAATGTCGTTTGAATGTCTATCTTCTTTGAAATTCTATGTCGAAGAAGAGGTCACAAATAAAAAATGGCGGGATTTGCCTTTCTTTCGCTTTTTCCTATCGGAATTTATTGAATTCATACTCATTATCGGTGATGTGCTTGAGGTAACCATTTGGCAGGTTGCCTGGTGCTTGGAAAAAGAATATTATTACTAAGACATAAGCGTTGATTTTGCAGTCGCAAACGCCCAAATTTCTCTGCCACGATGATGTTTTCTTTTCGCCCGGAGGCCAGAGTATGTATCGTCGGGGGTCGTCGAGAAAGAAGGCCCCTCCCCACCCAACGATGAGGACCCGACGAAAAACAGACAAGCGTGTGTAAGTGCGTGGCCCATTGACCCAGAGTGTCGGGACGTGGGACTTCCGGAGGGGGGAAGAACAGGGAGAGAGGACAATGGCTGTGCCCGCCATGCGTGTCGCCCGCCACAAAGACGACCCCCTCCCTCATCCCCCAAGGCCGAGTTAGGAAACTTCGGGAATTCGGGCAAAGGGAGGGAAAAAACAGGAGAAGCGAGAAGCAGCGTCACTCACCTCAGCAGCAACTTCTGCTGTGGAGAGTGACGAGGCTCGCCAATTAAAGGAACCGAATCACCAGAGTTTTGATGATGTTGAATTTGTTTTCTCACTATTTCATATTTATTGTCACCATTGGATATCGTAGAAATGAAACACTGTTTTTATTAATGCTGACTAGAGATGATTTTAGGATCGACTCTCATCAAAGAAATATCGTAGCCTACAGGCTAGCCTGTGCATAAATATTTAAAAAAACTTTTTTGACTCATTTCATCGAGAGAGGAAATGTCTTTGAGGTCTTTTTCTGAATCAGAAAGTCCCTTCCCAGCTACATTGAATTGAATTTACGGAAAAGAGAGAAAGAGCGCTTTAATTATGACCACTAAGTCTTAAAGGAGTTGTTCCCCATTGTCTGCGCAAGAACAAGCAAACCTTTGGAGGCACGGCTTCAAGAGAGTGTTTATTGAGGGGAAAAGGGGTAGGTGACTGGGATTGACCGGGAAGTGACTAACCAGGACAGCTTTCTAGATCTCACAGGACGCAAAAACAATATGCAGAGGCAAAGAATTTCCCGCAATGAAGCGTTCCCGGAATCTCTCTCCCGAAACTGGGGCAGTCTCTCAAGGGGGTGGTGGTAGTAGTGTTAAAAAAAATCACATGAAAAATATGCCAGAGATGCCGTGCAGTTCGGAGTAGAAAAAAGTATAGTTGGAAGTAACCGAAAAGAGGTATCCTCCACTTTATTCGAGGCCTAGGGGACACGAAAGCCGTCTGTGGCTGGGTCAGATGGGTGAAAAATATCGTGGGGCCTGGAAATATTGTCACTTGCGTGCTGAAATAAATCCTGTCGTTTTTTAAGGAATGCGTTGGCGGTTGTAAAAGTGACCTCGAAGAATGACAACATAAAAGATGATCCATGTAAAAAAAGAAGAAGAGAATATTTCGTGCAAAATCGAGGTCGTCATTAAAATTTCCTTTGCATTGCCCTTCTTCGTTGCACATAAAAAATGCAAAATTGATGTACTGAAACAACCCAAAAGGAGAAATCTGCGGAAAAAGAAAGACTCTTAAAATGCCATTTTGGAAGACTATGTGGTCGAATTTCGTGGGATTGCATTACACTCGGTTGAAGTGGATTAATGAAATGAGGTCTTCATAAGAACGGTAAAATTTTTCAGAATTTATGTCCATTTAATGTGTGTTACTATGCGACTAGCGATCTCTCGTCGATGTTTTCTTTCGGCTCATGTTTAAATCGACTCTTTCGCACGATTTTCCCGAAATATCTTCAATTTCCATGAGTAGATAAACGATTGCCTTATATTCTACGTAAAACATGAACTTTTTACCGAATTCGGGATCTATATTTCGGGTTGACAAGAGTGAACCAGTAGATACGTAATAATCTGTAGAAATTCCAGTTCCATGAATAAAAAAGTTAATTTGCGCTCTTAATTCGTCTCCAAAGTACACATTTGTTAAAAGATCTCATTCGAAAAGTTGGTACTAGTTGTCCAAAGTTGTGTATAACGTTCATTTTCGGGGACGAAATTGACTTTTTCATGATGGCATGAAAAATGCTTGAAACATAAATCTAGCCCTTATTGCAGTAGAATGAAAAAAATGTTTTATTTTCATTCCTTATTCAAAATGCATTACCGCTTCATCTTATGTATGGGCATGGAGCGTCTTTTTAAGGATCGATAAAAATAAATATTAAGTTATTTGTCAGGAGCAAAGAATTGAAACAATTTTTATATCTTCATTGATGGATATACGATGTCAAATTGCATCAATCTTCCTAGATATTCCCTAATGATTTCTTTGTCTATGGACTGATAGTTTGTGAAAATGTCAAATTCCATGGATAACTTTTGGAATGCAATAAGAGATCTAAAATTGATAAGGGACAATATATAAATCATATTAATTCCCGAAAATTTTCCCAGTCAAAGATTCATTTTTTTCAATTTCACCTGCCGTCGTGAATTTCGTTTAGCTGTTCGCGAGCTTGGACGTCCGTGAAGGAAAGTCACATTTTTTATATGTGAAGGATATATTGAAACGATCCTATGGAGGCAGGAAGAATGGATGAAAGGCGTATTGAGCGATAGTGAAATGTTGAAGAAGGTAATAGAGGGGAGAATGTTAGGCAAACGAGGAAAGGGCAGGAACAGGATAGGGATGTTGGACGGGATGAAGGGAGGAAAGAAGTACACAAAGATGAAGAGGGACCTGATGTGAATAGGTTGCTGGATTGGGTTTTGTTTGGAGTTACAAAATGTTTATTTGATAGTTTTGTCCATCCAAAAGCCTACCTTAACCGGTAGATTACCTAAAATAAATATTGAAACGAGGGACGGAAACGTCATGTCCTTACCAGTCTACGTCAATTGCATCCTCATTTGGAAGCTCTGCCAACATGTAGCAAGCGGCACATTTCGCAATAAAGGACGAAACAAGGTGTTTATAAGCTTCCAGCTATGTTTTAGTGTTTTTGGTGACTAACAATTTTTTCTTTCCTTTCAGGGCACCGGATGGATATCCCGGCTTGCTCTATTGACTCTTGCTGTGATTTTCCTGGCACATGTGGCAGAGAGTGCTGAAGGTAGGTTGTTCAAATCAGTTTTGCCTGTAACCGTTCTGGCTGAACTAATGTATTGATTGTATCGTATTATTATTTTGAAAGGCATGAAGAGGAGGAAACTCTCATCAAAACTTGATGTGAAGTTTTACATGGTAATATTAAACTCAAATTAATACTCTACCATCCACTATTCGAGTGGGAATCTATTCGATTCGTCAAATTCAACGCACCAAAAACCTGCAAATCTATCCCTTTACTGATAAACGATTTTATTATAAATATTTTCTTCCGACAAGATCAAAAAACATTACGCTGGGTTTGTTTGAAAAATATAACAAGGACTCCGTATTTGATTTGCGTTTAAAAGCTTTTTGTTATCTTGATTTCAAATACAAGAAATGATCTTAACCTTGTGTGTAAGTTGAATCTCTAAAATTCCTAGGGGTCAAGCATTATCTGTCAAAGCTAAAATGTGAAGATGCTAAATATATTATTTGAGTACTACTCATCAAAAAGACAAAATTGAACTCGCTTGACATTTCTACCCAATAAATTAAAGTTTTGTCAGATATTAATGATGAAACCTTGAAAACTAATCTCAGGGGTGTGTGGCAGGGTAGGCAGGCCTTCAAGGAAGGTGCACGCTCTCTAGTTTTCTTTAGGTATTCGGTGTGGATGCAGCGTGAAGAGGGCACTTCGTCCCACTCGCTGACCAATGTTTTTTTTCGCTCTATTTGCCTCTAGGTGAAGTCATCTTGCGCTAATCGACGACCTTTCAGCATCGGGGATGGGGATACAACAGAGAAGGAGGGGAACGGGCAAGGGGGGTGGGGCTAGCGCTTTCACCGCAGTGAGCGCGAGTACCCATCGCGGGGCGAATGCCTTTTGTTCCTCGAGTGCCTCCTCGTTCTGATTACGGCGCGGAGGCATCCAACTCCTCCCCCACCCACTGCTTCCGTTGGCATTCACCCGTGAACCACTTAAAACATTACCGATCTCCGGCTACTATGTAACATTTATTATCCCATTGTACATCGGTTATACAAGAAGCTTTAAAATTGTAGCGTTTGGTAATTTGACAAAGAAGACTTAGACAATAAAAAGGAAACGGAAAGAGTCGTCGAAGAAGTCTTATGAAGCGTCGGGTCACCGAGTGTGCCCCTCCATTAATTGCCTTTGGCGGAATGTTCGATTCTCTATTTTGCATTAAATCGATTAGCGAAGAACCTCTTTCTCGTGGTATTTCCATCATTAGAGTATTTTGTGATTTTCTCTGATGAGTTGTTTTAAAGGATGGGAGGCGACTGTTTTTTGAGTCATGCCCGACGGCTGCAAGAGGGACCGTGTACCCCCGGCCAAACAATCGGATGGCCCCTTGGAGGCCCGGCTTCGTGAAAAGCGTTACCAAGCAATACTTGATGGTTTCCTTGTTTCCCCCCATTGTCTGTCGATTCTTTTAGTAGACTGCGAGGCTTATGAGCCCTACTCCGATGCCACAATGTGTGTTATATAGTTAAGGTGGCGGTGCCTCATGGAAGGCCTACGACTTCGGAGAATTTATCTAGGTCACTCATGGAGAATGGCACTCCGTGCTTTGGTTATGAATATCATTCTGTTGCTGTGGGTGTTTATAATTAATTTATTATATTATGTCCTCGATGTCCGCAATTCAGTTAAAAAATAATCCACCACCCATCACCTTGCACCTCTTCTTTTTGTTTTAACCTGAATTTACGTAAACTTCTCTCATGATAATTCCACGGAATCATAACAGGTATTTCCCGATCACGCATTTTGATGCTCATAATTAGTTTATGTAGATGGGCATCATAATATTTTGTGCGAACTCGAAAAAAGTAAATAACGTCCAGCCTTGTTCTGGCATGCTTTTGGACGCAAAACATTTAAAACCAATTTAATTTTGTTAGTTCGTTCGTTCAATCATTCGTTGCATTTTATTTCCTTGCGCCATTCAAATTAAGGAAGTTGTCCTTTCAATAGGTCTACATATATTTCATTGCAATTATATGGGACCATTCAAGTGTAGAAGTAGACATTTCCGCATGCGTTCAAATATTGGGTTAAGTAGAGAAAGTTTAACCCGGCGAGCCGACCGCCTTCGACATTCGTTCGTTCCTGGTATCGGTCGGAAACTGATTGCCATATGTACCAGGATGGCCTTCCCTCCGACGCCCCGCAGGATTCCGGCTCCATGAGGAGCGCGAGAAGGAGTGGGAGGTGCCGCACCTCGGGCCGGACTTGGGCGGGCGCTCGTGTTCCTCGCGTCGCGTCGCCCCCGCGTCGGCCGGCGAGCGCTCTGCGTCCGTGGAACGCGGGCGGCATACCAAACAGGGGCACCCGATTGCTGCTGGTATCTGACCCTTGGGCAAAAGACCCACTTCGCCTCGTGACCCTGAAACTCAATCGTCAATAATTACAATTCGGAATATAGTATATGACGAGCCAAATTTCCCTCGTCTGCCTTGTAGATAGGTCCATTCCGACAGCCTTTTCCATGCATTTGCCAATGCATGGAAAATGGGACCCGCTGGCAAATATCACGAAAGGAAATTGCAGACTTTGTTTTCCGAAAGTTGTTTTGTACATATGTGGAGTAAAATTGTGTATACTACTTGTTCAGGATATATTGAGCAGAATCATCTGATACTCACAGGTTGCTACAGAAATTCTAACAGCATGGGGCCCTGTCATTCTATTCCATATTTGTTTTACCCATCATGTTTTCGTCGGTAGCTGTAAAAAAACTTAAATAATTCAACAGTTCAGTTTTGTTTCGGCCTTACTATTTCCTCAGGTTAAATTCAAGTTCATCGGTTGATAGGCAAATTTGATAAGACAGTTTGTTTACCTTGAAACGTATTTTAGAAGCAGTACCAACTCCTGGCTTGAGTCCATTCTCATCGGAAAATCTGGAACGATTTTTTGGGTTATGGGTTTTGAGTTAAACTTTCGATTACGCGTTTGAATTCCTAATTAGTTGGCAGTCTGACCTTCTTTCGCCGCAGAGCCCATTCATTATATCATTTTTCCCTTCAGAGAAAAGAGTTTTCGTGATTGGAGATATTTAGGATAGAAATATCCCTCCACTTCTCCTCGAAGGACTGACCCGGAATCAGGCTTTAACAAAGGTTTTACATTCCGTAAGTTTCTCTTTAACAAAGGTTTTACATTCCGTAAGTTTCTCTCAATTTGCATTTGTTCTCGCTAAACATGGTTTCAGGTTTTACGAAAACGAAAGAGTTTTCTTTTATATTTTGGAGGTGATTCGTGCGGTTGGCGTACCAAGGAATTCAGTCGAGCGGAACCCACGAGTTTGAAAATATCCCGAATGAGACAAATCGGGACGTTTAGATAATTGGATATTTGTATCACTGACTCTTTGAAAGATTGCAGAAGTGGCGTCCGGGTCGTGTTGGGTAAAGGGTATGCATTCCATCGGGAAGGAGGATGTGGAGCGGAGAGGGTTTGGGAGACCGCGCATGGAGACTTCAACGCGCGAATGGCAGTTGGAAATAGCGGAAGACTTGGAGCGGATGCAATTGCAGGCGAATAGAGACTTTAAGAGTGACACAAGTGACCTCATCGCCTGGGTGATAGACTGGACCGGCTTGTATGAAGAGGAAACGTATCTCTCTTTCTCAGGATTATCGATTGAGTGGTACGAGGGCATTGGAAATTAGATGAAGGAAGGAACGTCAAAAGGTGCAAGAGACTAACGCCATATATGCAAATAGTGAACCCATATGCGGTAGGAAGTAGTAACAGTTTGACTTCCTGAAAAAAGTGTTTTCGATAGTTGATCTCATAGTTCCATTTTCGTTACTCTTTCTTGGGAACGGTCATCTAGTTTCCTTCGCAGTCTCAATCGTGGAGGTAGTAGATTTACGACAATTTTCTTTCCATTTGCCTGCGTAATGAAACAGGTCTAATTTTAAGACTTCAAATTTTACTTTCCGGGACCCGATTAATTGGCTAATTTTACAATATTACTAAATCGAGAAAGCAGTCCTGGTTTTTATCCAATCTTAAGACTGAAATGCCTTCCTTTTCGGATTGTTAGCTGCCAGACTTGAAATTACGAACGCGAAATGACGATTTAAAGAGATCTCTCTTAACTTTTCGATAAATATTGTGGCATTGTCAGTCGTTTTGCCTTTAGCGAGGTTACAACGGTATTCTCTTGTTTGAGAATGCCTCGTCTTGAAGTCTTAGGCTTTATAATTACTTTTTATTCTATGAAATCTCAATCTATAATAGGATTCCTTTATAGATCCGCATTTGTGTATGTGCATATGGGTATATTCATATGCATGCACGAACTCATATTTGTTCATGTATGGTTGGTGCCCTAACACTCCTCGACTCACGTCTTTGCGGTGGTTTGCAAGGTATTGTGTAGATGTAGACAAGAAACGCTAATAGATGTTTAAGTCCATGAAACTAAATTTGAGGGAAGGTTTTAAGTTTATTTTGCTCTTGAGTAAATTTGACAATGAAGCATCTTGTCAATTTTCATTATATTTTGAAGTGCTCCTTCATTTATCGATGTTGATGCATATACATTTATAATCGCACCAACGTGCATTGCGGCGATGGTTTGTAATTATGACATATGAAAGTTGTGCTTTTTCGTAATTAATGAATTTATAGTGCGTGTCTTCAATTAAAGTTTTTCACCCTTTTTCATGGGCGAACGAAATGAAGAATACCATAACGTATTTTTCAATCTATATTTGCGGCTTCCATTACTCAGAGTCCGACGTCTGATCCCATCTAGACTGGCATTGCGACCCGCTCCCAGGAATATGACGGACGACCATTCGATTGCACCCTCCAGCGAGAAATGAAACATTTTGAGCACGCTTACCACGCGTCTTGGAAATTGTGGGAAGGAAAATTATAGCGGCACTGCTCTAAAACCGTAAGGAAGGTGGAAAAATCAGTTGTGGACCTTGAAGGCGGGCGGAAAATTTTCGCTCATATAATTTTCCGTCCACGATAAATGTGCTTGAGTGGGAGGGCGGGTGGCGGTAGGAACGAATGCGTGGGAGGGTCGGTGCCCTATGCCGAGGTCTGACCCCCTTTCCACGAGTGGGGAGAGAGAGCGGGAGGGCATAAGTGCTACTAGGGGGGGGAGTGGGGACCCCCTTTCGATCGCCTGAAGGTAGACTCTGAGGGGGCGGGGCGAGAGGTGTTGGGGGGGGGGGGGGCGCCGACCGATCTTTCTCCCGCCCCCCGTGCCTCTACGCCGCGGGATCCATTTCTTCGCCACGAGGGCTCTAAGTTACCGCTCTTAGAGCCTTCGATTGCCGCATTGTTTGCATGACACCTTTATGTTTTGGTCTCTCCGCGCCTTGCTTGACTGCTACAGAGACGACGGTGATGGGGGCTGCAAAACACAAAGAAGTGTTGATCGACGCCCAAAGAACCAGGTGCGCTGAGAGACCATGTTTGTGTTGGTCTTGAAAGTTCAAAAATATTATAATAATATCCATTTTTCGTCATTTGCGTTGGTATGCAAATGATCGGAAAGAGAAAAAAATTGACGAATAGAGTCTGCGATTTCGAATGCATTGCGTCGGATAGAGTCGGGAAAGTCATGCCTTACGACTACGTAGGAACAATATGCGTTGAGATTTTTTGGAAAGGTAGGGAGAGTGGCGTTGCTTACCTGGTAAAAATCCACGCAGGAAAACACTCGCGATGAGAAGGGGGATGTGAAAAATCTGCGAAAACCCTATGAACTAGAAGAAAGACATATATACATTGAAATGATTATTTTTCACATATTATTAAGGTTCTGAAATTGAAATGAATAAATTAATTAAGAAGAGTCATGAGAAACATAACATTTACTGAAAATAATTATGCAAAATCGTACTGCTTGAAATGACAAAAGAATAAGTAGAAACGGTGATCTTTACAGCAGCTGAATGGAATGAGGGAAGTTATACCGCTTAAGCTATAACCTGTGGAAAATGAACTTGTGAAGTGCTCTCTTAAATGTTGCTGTGGATGGAGAGTTTTTGATGTCATCTGGGATAGATTTACACTGACGGCAGGCTGTAACATGAAAAGATTTGTGAGGGATTTCCGTGCGATGGTTTGGGACACGAAGTTTATTGTTACCCCTAGTGTTCCTGTTGTGAACTGAGCTGATGAGGAGGATATTTTTGTATGAATTCTTAGGTGCATAGGTTGAAAATATCCTGTAGGAAATTGAAAAAATAGGTAAATGCCTGCCACATTCTAGCTTAAACCAGGATATTCCTGTAAATTAGTCAGAAATATGATTGCATCTTCTAACATCACATATGAACCTCACACAGGAATTATGGGTCCTCTGGAGTTCGGCTTTCAGTTCGCCTGAAAGGTCTTGGTATACCACATAACAGTTGTGAAAATAGGGTATGAGAAGAGAGGATACAAGAAGCATCTTTAAGGAGGGGGAGCAATGTGCTTTAACCTTTTCAGTGAATGCAAGAATGAGTTTATTTTCTGCAGATAGCAATTGCATGATCAGTCCAAGATAACTTTTTATTAATAAGAGATCGCGGAAGATTACTGCATAGCAACGCTAGAGTTGTTAGTATCATGCAGCGGTGGTTGGTGTCTCATCGTAATGACGATCTCTTCAAATTCATTTACTTCAGTAAATATCCCAGCCCTTCAGAATTCCAAAAATATAAAATCACTACGTGCTCAGGAAATAAGCAGCAGTTCAAACCTGCGGATGACTTCTGACCCATAGTTTTATACCTCTTATGGTCCCTTATTATTATTTCGTACACCGCATTTATATGGGAAAATTTTTTGACTCCAATGTAAAAAAAAGTAAAACAAATAGTTGTCCTTGATCGTTGGGCAGAGCAACGTAAACCGGCACGATGATACGTAATAAGTATACGTGCTTATGTTCCAGAAGTCCTTTGGGATTTCGCTTCCAGTTCAAAACGGGAACTGGGGGCGCAAGCTATAGTGAGGCGCCTCTGAGAGAAGAAACGGTGGTGGCTTGTAGCTGAAGGGATCTAGACGAGTATTGTGGAGCGGGTAGGCACTGGATGCCCGCTACTGCAACGCCAGGGAGGGTACCGTGGGTGAGGGAAAGAAAGTAGTCGACCGGCTCTCCGAGGAGAGGCTTCACTCAGGGAGTCATTTCCCTCCCGAGAACAAACTCTAGACTCAGCTAAGAGGGAAGGAGAGAGAGAGAGAGAGAAAGTGTTGGATATCTCGGAAGTTCTCGGGAAAACACCACCCCAAGCAAAGACAGCCTTTCACTATATTAGTGATGACTTTATAGTGATTAGTGTAAAAATAAAGAATCAATCATTATTAAAATCAATTGATGCATGTAGAATGCGTAAAAGTTTGTCCAATAATATTCATTTGAGTTGTGCTGCTCTAATCTGTTTTGAAAGAGACAATACTAATGCACAGTCCTATTGTCTAATCTCATCTCCTTTTCGTGATCAAGAATTTTTCCGACGGAATCGGATTCCTTTCATCGGGTTTTTCGCGCATCGTTTTCCGCTGTTGTATGATGGGCCTAGCCCATGAATTAAATATTAAATTTAAAATATTATATCATTCACTCAGGTGTAAACCTGATATATTTATTCCTGGCTCCAGTCTTTGTGCAACTATCAGTTAATCCTTCCGATCATTCTTCATCAAAAGAAAAACATTCACATGCCTGCCTCCGATCGTTTGACTATGTTAATTCTTTTTTTACACAACGTTTATCATTAAAATGTTCATCTTTAAAGGATTATTTGGTGTCTCCACGAGTGCAGTACTTTATAGAGGCATTTAGAGACTTGTCCCAAGTGTCATACCTTGCACTGCCTATTTACTTCGAATACAAAATCCGCCGCTCTTCGCAAGTCTGCAGTGTTATTTCCTGCGCTGTCAGTCAAAACCTGGCTTCATATTTTGCGAATTTCACTCAAAAAACTCTTCGAGGTGAGGCAGTCATGGGGCCTTGCGATTTGTGACCGCAAGACACCATTTCAACATTAATTCTTTCAGTCGCCTCTCAATCGTCTTCGAACGCGAAGGTTTTGGGGAAAAAATTGCATTGATTACTTCTTAGAAAATCAACAGTCGTGACTGTGTTCACACTTATTGTCGCTAACGTCACCGTGGCATTTGTTTCCTTCTGGTTAACGGAACAACTTGTTTTCGAGGACGCATTCGTATCCTCACTCAGGCGGTTCTTGTTTGATAACCTTCGGCGTCTCGCCTATATTTGGAATCTCTTCCTCAAGGCCCTACTCCTGTTCCCATGATATTCCTGTAAACAAAGACTATTTATTACGGCCTGAGCAGCAGCACTTTGCTGTCCTCACTCACCCTTGATGACGAGGAGCACACCGCACGGAAACATATTTTCTCCTGTTACATTTCCTCTTTTGCAATCTAGGGATGGATTTCCACCTAAAAACAGGGATGGGTTTGTTCTTGAGTAAACAAAGATCTTATTTTTTAGTCATAACGATTTCTCGACATTGTATGGCTTAGCAAAAGCTACCAGTACAATGAAAAGGATCAACATCTGCAACAAAAGTGAAAATAGTTGGACCATCTAAATCACTTTTTTCCTCGTCTTATAAATGAGAAAATAGATACATGTATTTCCCATTTTGTGTTTCTATTTTTTATATTAATTTAGAGTGTAAATTCCATTTCACGAAATTGTTTTCGCTGTTGTGTCGCAGAAATGTGCACCATTGGATATCACATTATAATCACATCTAGATGAACGTGAATTGCGATGAACACAGTGGAAGTACCGAATGTAAAATGGATGATAAATAACGTCATTTAAATTATATCAGCCTATTATTAATTGTTATCTCTAATATTTAAATGCGAAACAATAAAATTCTTTAAATTAGCCCGTGCGTACACAGACATGGCCGAGGTAGGTGTGTGCATTTTTTGCAATGGCAGTCGAGGGCGTTGCGAAGCGGGGTAGGTGATGGATTTCCAAAGGGAGATCGACTGCCGAGTGAGAATGAGGTCACTCTTTTTCTGCAAGTGTGAACGACCATTGCTGTGAATTAAAAAATGTTGATTTATTAAGAACTAATACCCCCCCACTTTAACAGGTTTGCTTCTGCTTCACTTTCTTTTCGTTAAGACAACTCTGCTAACATTCCCTTCTTATAAATAGCACGGAAGCAGGTATTTATAGGGCCAGGTAAAGATATTTTGGCGCATATCTTTCATGTGACAAAACTCATGTAGCTGTGCTCTGATTGTTCCTAACATTTATTTGTCGTTTAGTCGAGTTTATCTCGACAAGTGTTGTTAACTCCCTCAGAATAGATGAACGCGACACTGTTTACCGTTAGAATTTTGATGAAACAGGCTCAGACACTTCAGAGCTCATTTGACATTCCGCCGTGGATGCGGCGTAAGATTGCCGGTGTCCCTTCAGTCTTGCTCTCTCCACTTTCCACCATGGATGCTGCGCGATGGATTTCGTCGGGAGTGGGGGGAGAGGGGGAGTAAGTGGGGGCGAGGAGGACAAAGCCCTTCCGCGACTAATTGGAAATCCTCTCCCGTGGAGAGTCGCTTTTCCGCTTGCTTCGCTTTCTCCTCGTCGTCGCATGGCACTCGCTGGGACCCTCCCCTCCCCACCCCTCGCCCCTTCCCTACCTTCTCAACGCACCCCACCCCCGGGACCCACGAGCGGCCCTCCCCGAATCGGCGTCGGCCGAAAGAGAGGCGGCTGGTCTTGCAGCACGCTTGCAGCGCCTCTGCCGCTCCACAAACCCACAGCCAGCCGAAAGGCATCCCGAGGCGACAAGGAGGGGGCTGTGCAAGAAAACAATGGCACGCCGCGGCTTCTTACCGGGTTTTAGAGTATCTGACGTTAGCTCGAGGTGACGGCACCAGAATCTGCCAAATTATAGTGAATTAATGCCGGCAGACCCATTTGAGACGAGATATCAAATGTTGCCAAATGTAGTTTTTCACAGTGTACTAAAAAGATATCATGACTATTTACGATTATCTCGGCTGGCTTCCTCCCTTTTCTATCCATTCCCGCAGGACTCACTCGCTTTTCTCCGACAGCCCATATGGGGATGTGCAGGGAAACTCTCGAGCCAAATGGTTGCTTTGCGATGTTTTCCTTCTTCTTATACGTATACTATATATAAAGGTGGAAGGCACCCCCCTCCGGTCTACGCAGTGGGGGAGCAGTGCCAACCCTTCCCCAACACCACAAGAGGTATCTCCTACTGAAAAACTTGATCGTACTGCTCCCTCATTTTCTTCCGTGCTGAAAAAATTTCCCAGGTTTTTCTTCCCTTTTACACGCCCATTTTAGAAGTTTATCATAAAAATGTTCACTTTGGGGATTGGAAAGAAGGCCTGCTTTTTGCGCTTGCAATCCCTAGAGATCAATTTTATCACGCACAGTTCAATATAATTTCAAAAACATTCTCTCTATTCCATCGTTCGTTCTTAATTTGTCACTCTTCCGTGATGTTATGCTCCGTGCCACCCTCCTATAGACTCTTTGTCAATTCTCTTAAGTCTTGAGCGCTTTTGGACCAAATAAAATGTTTCTTTTCTTCGTAACAATAGATTTGCAGACAGATTTCCTCTTCTCTGTTTAACTTTCCACTCTCTTATCGCTCCCTCCGCATGATGTCCATCCCAAGGGTATCTGGTCCTTCGCCCTAATTTTTGATTCTCCACCATCGCAGTTGTCGACCTAAATAATGTTTCTTGTGGATTTAGGATGGAGCCCACCTCATGCCCAAGGCGTGATCACCAGGCCCAAGGCGTGTGTGTGAGATTCCCACGTGAAGAGGGGGGATTGTGCAAAATACTTCTGCTATCGGAGGCGTTCCACTCACCAGAGAATCGATTCACTTAGATTTGAGGTGGAGTTCTCTTAAAGCATCGCAAGAGATTAGAATTCTAGATTCTGTGGCACAAAGACCGAACGCTTCGGGAACAATTCGGTGGAAAAACTATGAAGATGGGACATTCATCGCAGATGTGAAGATGATCAGATGTCCAGATAATCAGATGTGAAGATAATCATCAAATAGCACATTCAGAGGGAGGCTTTTCAACAAATAGTAACAACCTTCTGGTGCAATAATTACTGTCAAAACACTGACGGAGTGAATTATTCGTTCTTCGAGGAATTTTCTTTTGTTCATTTGTAAAGCCATCAATGGTAATCAACGGAGCATAATCGAGCAATAACCCTTTTTCTGCAAAGTTGTAAATCATAGCCCCGCCGTCCTGTTTGACCATTATTCCGAGATCGGTTTCGGTTGCCTTCGATTATCCGTTGCTACTCTCCTGCATAGCAATGCTCGAACGTTACAAATCTTCGACTTTGGTAACAAAGTGACGTCACGCCACGAGTTTCTTGCCCACGAGAGGAGGTGGATCCCGCATTCGTGAGCAGTGATCGGACGCGCGCACGCATGCGTGAGGGAGGAGGTGCGATTCGTGTGAGGAATACGCACGCTGGCCATGGCGGTTCCCACTTGCGACGCCGAAAGCGAGGCGCGCCTGCGATTTTGATCACGTGTCTGCAGAAACTATTTGCGACTGAGGATTACTCGTAAGCGTGGGCCATAATGTGATGCATGCTCCCATTTATCTCTGACTTCTCTCCTTGAATGTTGCGTTAAAAGGGTAAAGCTGCGATTTCAGTAAATAACAGCATGCAGGAAATCGGCAAAATATGTACGCTGCCAATTCTAATTGTCTCCTACGATATTGCTGTCATATTCTGATTCTGACCACTAATAGTACGAGGAAAAATCGACAATTTAAATCCATCCGTTCTGCAATATCAATCTCCCTGATTTTACGCTACTGACCTTAAGTCGTGGCCTGTAATGTGTCTTTAACATCCTCAGATAAGTAACCTGCCTCAAATTTACGTAGTAAATTTAACTTTTATTTAAGTATACGGTCCACTAGTGGCTTCCATCCTAATTCTTCCAATAGTGTCGTGACACTGCTACCTTGTTCATTAAGCAACTTTTTACAAACCTAGCTGCTCTTCGTTGGACTCAATGCAGAGCATGTATATGTATATGTAACACGAAATACCGCCATATGGCGAATAAATATCATTCACATTGAAATAGAGATAAGGAAAATGGTAAAGGAACACATATAAAGGACGAACACATGAGAGGTGGGGATGGCGGATATTAGCAGATCACGAATATAAAAATATCTTCCTTGACCGGGACTTGAACACCGGATCTCTCCACTTGCCGGGCGGATGCTCTAACCACCTGAGCTATCGAGGGAGCGTACTTTCACATTGAAATCTGCGATCTTATAAAGCGCCAAAGTGCTCCGAATCATTAAACAGAAGATGGCGTTAGGGAGAAGATATTTTTACATTCGTGATCTGCTAACATCCGCCATCCCCACCTCTCATGTGTCCGTCCTTTATATGTGTTCCTTTACCATTTTCCTTATCTCTATTTCAATGTGAATGATATTTATTCGCCATGTGGCGGTATTTCGTGTTTGAATGTGTATTAGGCCAATGTGGCTCGTCTCTTCTTCTGGCTATGCGTGCCATGAAACGCACCGTTCCTATCCCTGTATGATGTTGTATGCTTGCTAATGTACTGTCCATTCTCCTCTTGTGTTTGTCAATTTCTCCTTTGGTGGGTGTAACAGCTCCCTAACGCCATCTTCTGTCTAATGATTCGGAGCACTTTGGCGCTTTATAAGATCGCAGATTTCAATGTGAAAGTACGCTCCCTCGATAGCTCAGGTGGTTAGAGCATCCGCCCGGCAAGTGGAGAGATCCGGTGTTCAAGTCCCGGTCGAGGAAGATATTTTTACATTCGTGATCTGCTAACATCCGCCATCCCCACCTCTCATGTGTTCGTCCTTTATGTGTTCCTTTACCATTTTCCTTATCTCTATTTCAATTTGAATGATATATATATATATATATATATATATATATATATATATTTATATATATAAATTCATCCACATGGAAATAGATGTAAGGAAAGTGGATAGGAGCACAAGGCCGAATATTCTGAGCCCTAACTTCTTCCACCATTGCGTCATTTCCACTGAGTGTCCGTATGCTTGTAGTAATCCTTGCATTAAAAATTAAACGTTACTCTTAAGATGGCTAACTCTAGGCTATGGATGTTTGACTTTATGCGTTCACAGTGTTACTGAGAATTGCTTTAGAAATGTATAAGCATGCAATGAAGTCTGGCCTCATTGGAGTTGAATTTATTTTCTCTAAGGACGCATCAATGATTCGATTCACGGCGTATCATCTTCGGTTCCTCGTTTTACTGTTTGTCTTCACTACCTCCTCTACACTACGTTTGGTTTTATTGACGCCGTTTGAGCGCGTGTGCAAACACGAGTGGGAAGTCCTAAGGGGAAGAGCCTCTCGAACTAGACGGAGAATCAGATAGAGAGTGAGGAACAAAACGAAGGACTTGGCCTTTGGTCCCCCCCCCACCCCCCGACCTTTCCTTCTTTTTACCGGAAATTAACATTACGCAGCATTGGAATATTCACACGTTTCCGTGAGCGTCACTTAGGAACTTGATTTCAGTCCAAATTTTAGACATTTTCTTAAATTGAAAATACAGCTTATGAATCACGACCAATACGAATACGGATTATAGAACGACGGCTTCTGTTTCGCTTGCTCTCTCTCTCTCTCACGATCCTCTTAACATGGCCCATCGTTAAAACTGGATGGGAGAAGTGAAATGTCTGTGTGGATCTAGAATTGTACAAAGTTAAAAGTTAAGTGGACTTTAGGGATCTTAGAACCTGTAACCAACAATATTGTAAAAATTGTAGAGAACCAACAATTGTAGAAAAACATGCATCTAGCGTCATGTCATAGATGCTATTATTTATATCCACTGATAGGTTTGATAGGTTGAAGATTTTTAATTGCCCCGCACATTCATGACATGTGCAATTTTATGGGCCAGAAACACCTCGGTACGTCATGTTGAGGCTATAATTCTGTTCCGACCAGCACATTGTAATGGATATTTACGCTAAGACGATGAGATGTAGCGTTGTTTTTTTGCAATACTTTCATCAAAATAGTTTTAAAACCAAATTTTATTTTCCATGTTAAATGGAGCTTCTCGAGGAATGCAATCTAACGAATGATTTAGTTTTCGTGGTGTTATCAGTTTAATTCAATGTCACATGGGGAATTTTTAGTATTAATGTAGTACAATTTGCTTAAAAACCATTAGCATGGTCGTTTGGAACTATCTAGCATGATTATCACCTGGGAGAGACATTGATTCAATGCTCAAAGAAAGTTTATTAAATAAATATTGAATGAAGATTGTTTTCTTCTATTTAAAAATGTCAAAGCGCGGGATATGGCTTATAAATGAATGTTGTAATTGTAATTTACTACAACGAAGCAAGTGTTCTCTTTCGAAGGACAAAGGATCAATATCAAATTAAAATATCGTACGATTCATTTTCACTCATTTAGCTATGAGATACCTTTGATTTAACGGCAATTAACGACCATTCAATGTTTTTTTTAAGTTAAGTCCATATTTTTTTACGCATTTGGTAATGACTGAACCTCATTCATTTCTTTACATTGCTTAAAATTTATGAATGAAAATCGGATAAATTTATAAGTTAGAGAATAAAAAAATCAACCAAATGCGGTATTTGTGTAAAGGGAAGTTGAAAGGTATTATTCTTGAGCTCTTAGAGGAGTGAAAATATTAAGGATCGGGTTGGTCAGTCACTTTCCATTTTCCATATTTATTTTTTCATTCATGGAACTCAGAGAATCAAACTGCGTGGTGTTTCCCCGCTATTTGTGGAGATATATGCACTCGGGTCAGCAGAGTGGAGGGTTCTCGCTCCCGGCATTCTGCCACCTACCGCATGCTTGTATTCATCATCCCATGGGTAAACTTGTTCTAATCGCGGGTGAGGAAAGTGCGCTCGGCTGGATTTTAGTCGTTTCTTCGAGCGAGGCGTGCGATAGTCGAATATCGTTGAATGAATAATCCTTCTCCTCTACAATCGGGTTGCTCCATTTTTCACGACGCCTGATGTAATGAAGCGAGCAAAGGGTAGCGTACGTCGCATCTAGATGGCTGAAAAGAATTTTTGTAAGACGGTAGAGAAAACAGGAAGATCTCGATAGGCCTCCGCTAAGGTCGCCTTCTTGATTGTTCTTCCCGTTCGCGATCGTAAGGCCCTGAGTTTGCTATGGTTTTTTTTCTTTTGGAGGCCACAAAAAGAATTTTTTTAAATGGGCCATATTCAGCGGAAGAAACCGTTCTGTTTGTCGTGGGGACGAAATGAATTATTTTTCTTGAGACTCATTCCTCTGATCCCACGGCCACGTGCAGTCATGAAAAATTATGGTCTTTTTGGCCGTACGACTTGCGATTCATTAGTATTCTACGATGCGAGGCGGTGTTGAAGGCTCTCTCTCCGAGCTAGAAAACCTGTAGTCGTAATATTTTTGGTTTGAACGTGCTGTGGAATAGCAATTGGTTCTAAGAATAGTAGAAATGATTATCCACAGAACGGCCTCCGAAAATGACTCCATCTTTCGCTTGAGCATAAAAACGAATATCGGTTCCCCGCACCACCGACGCTTGTAGTTAAGTTATTTGAAGCGTTTATAGCACTCGAGAATGGAGACAGACATTTCCGATGTTTAAGTGTTACAATGATGATAACGTTGGTTATAGTGGCGTAAACACAGTGGTATTTGCCCATTTAAAACGATTTCATGGAACACAAACATTTTTATTGTAATTCTGTTCTATTCGCTCGAAGTTCCATACATAACCACTCATAAAAAAAGTTGTTGTCATAGTCTTTGACATCGCCTGAACGCACAGCACGGTGACGTATACGTCATTCTCTTTTAATATTCATGCGTCCGAGGAACTCCAGCATTCAGATGTAAATGAATACATTTGCGGGAAATCTAGCATTTCCCTCACCCATACCCATTTTAATGTCACAGCTGAGAGGGTATGAGGGAAAGCTTTACACACCCGCGCGAAAAAAGATGTGAGTGCGAGCTGTGAATTGACATCAGAGAGATGGATGGCTAAAAAAGTCTTCGAAGGTCGAGATGTATACAGGGGTAATGTATACAGCGGGATAAGACATTGAAAATGTCGTAAACTTTCCTTTTGTGTCTTCTCTCCTCTTGAGAATGACATTTTCGCGAGTCATCCGCCGCACCGTCCCCTGAAATATTCAAAACAAGGATTTTCGACTTCGATGCACAGGCCACTTAAAAATATTCTGTAAAAATATTTTCCTCTTGTTTTAGATGGAGTTTGGCGAAATAAACCTTCGAATCTCAATTCACACGATGAGAGTGAAAAATTAAAGAAATGAAATCATACGTGTATTCTCGAAGTTTATGGAATTAGCGGAGGGACAGACGACTGCAACTAAATTTGTATACCAGAATGTATTCGCGGAGAAAATATTTGAAGGAAAAGTAGCATGTCAAAGTGACAAAGTAAAACCAAACCAAAAATGGAAAAAGCAGCTCGTGAAAAGAGAAAATGACACTGTTTATGAGAATTGGACGAGGGAATAATGGAGGAGGAATAATACCGGGGGGGGGGATGTCAGCGGACCAACCGAAATTGTTACCAGCAGAATTATTATTCCATAAATGCTTGAATGTATATTGACTCGGATACAATAACACGTATTTATATTTTACTATGTAATATTTAAGCATAATTTAATATGTAGAATAAAAGTATTACTATAATACTACGTTCCACTCTCGGTAGACCTTTTGTATTCCTCCTGTCACAATGAATACCTAGCGCCTTCATTTTAAGTGGCTCTAAATGGGAGGAAATGGTTTTGGTAGATAAAGGGGGAAGAGAAAACGTGATCAGCATGAGGACGTCGGAATTTTCGGGCTGCAGGGACCTGGGATTGCACCTGACGCGACCCGCGGCTTTGGATTAGCCGGCTACCCCGTCTGTTTATCCAAGAGGTCTGACACAAATAGTAGTTCGTTGTATTCGTTCGACCATAGTTACCTGAGACGTCGCGCCCCCACTGCAAAGCAACGGTGAATTCATGACCCAAATGATTTATTTTCCCGGCGAGAATTCGAGGCTCGTCGTCACTGCTGAATATTTCGCGCTCGACGTAATGTCGCCCGGTAACGAGTCGTTTTACCCCGACCCCCAATCCTCCTCCTCCACGATAGGGATTTAATTTTACCCTCGAAACCTTCCCATTTCGCAATGCGATTTAAATCCAAGCGAAAAAAGGATGGGCGATAACAGTAGGGGATGTCATGGAGAGCACACATGAGGACAATATGCGGATCCGCTTTAAAGAAACTCGGTTTTATTAAACAGGTGGTGGGGAAATGTAATTAGAAAGTTAAAGAGAGGTGTAATTTTGCTCTAGTTAGACCTCATTTGGAATATGTCGCAAGTCTTTGGGATCCTTGGGAGAAAATTTGGCAAAAATAATTAGATTAAGTCCACAAAAAATCCGCCAGATTCGTTTAAAATATTTATGACAAGAACACAAGTGTAACAGGTCTCTTAGGGGATTTAGGCTGGGAGCCCTTTTAAATACGAAGAGAACAAGTGAGACTTAGACTTTTAGAAAGATTCAGAACCAACGAGTTTAACGATGACACAAAAGGAATTATAATGGCCTCCCCCACTCGTGCTTAGGTAGATCAGACCACAAAGATAAAATAAGGAAATAGATTCCAATACAGATAGATTCAAATACTCATTCTGTCCCAGAACAATCAGAAATCATAATAGTAAGAAACCGAAGTCCCTTTAGAAATATTGAAAACATTTAATTTACTAGTCGAAAAAAATTAAACATTGAAAAGGCATAAGGTATATTTGTAGGTGCATGTGTATGTTTTTGGAAGTTTGTGTGTTTGTGGGGTGTAAGGGTTTTTACATGAATTTATACAATGTTTTTGCTTGTGGATTGTATAAATTTGTGGCTTTTGCTTGCGGCTTTTCTTTCTTAATTACGGGTGGTACCCTAACACCCTCGCCACACACCCTTTGCGGCGGCTTGCAGGGTATTGAGTAGATGTAGATGTAGAATAGTACGTATGAATGCGAATACCCTGAAACCTGCTCAATCATAACACTCCACGTAACTAGGCTTTCTGTCGTGGAATTTGAAAAATACAAGTACAAACATTTTTCAAAAAAACTTTTACATTTCTTGAGAAAAAATCACAAGACTATTCGTGATTATCGTAAAATTTAGGCTTTTTCACCTCAATCGCGGACTTAGTGAGGCTCTCAAAAACACCTTTGGGGTATTATTCGACGTGAAATGAATTATGATAGGCCTTCTTCGTTCTTTCCAACCTTTGAGTTCAATCATTGAAATTGAGCAAGAGGTAGTCGGAGAAAGTCGGGTTGGCATTAGAAGCTGGGAAACCCCATATGTATATTGGGTTTTCCAAATCGTTAAAATTATAAATATATACACATATATATTTATATATTTATAATTTTAACGATTTTCAAACTCTTTCTGGACCATGTTAATTGAATTTTGGAGCTTTTTAAAAAAATATTAATTCAGTCGTCTGAATTTTTACATGCATGCGATCGATGCATCTTTGTTAGCACTCTCCAATTAACCGTGAATCACGAAGATAAATTTGGATCATTTTCTTGTCTCCGGCTCAAGAGTTTGTGTGTTTGAGATGTGTTTCTACCCGTATTTGAGATCGAGGAGTCGTCGTGCATAAGCACACGCGGTTTCCTTCCGTGTCCGGGATGGCGCTACTTCCTGCTCCCCTCGTTCGATGCTTACAAATTCCAGGGTCCCCTCGCTCTACATCTCTCCGCCCCACTCCCGTCTTTTCATTCCGCGTGAGAGGAGAGAAGGAATACGTTTGGAGTCCGCGACCCCAAACCGGAGTTGCGCGGATTTGAGTCAATGGGTCACCAGTCCGTCCTTTCACCCTCTCCCCGTGGGGACGGTCCAACGGGAAGGAGATGAAGAGGGAGACCCGACCTTGCACTCCACAGAATAAGCCATTCTCACTCTCAATGGCCGTCAGCCGCATCACTTCACCGATATCGTCACTGAATTTGTTCCGAAATCTTCCCCTGATTAATGTATTCCTGCCCCTAAGGCGGCTGGCCCTAAGGCATTATGGATCACTTGACTCAACCAGTCGAGAGATTTATTTATTCGTCTTTGTCCGAAAGCAGCACTTTTTGGCCTCTACATCGGACAACACAACACTAACACCCAAGCCCTAGGTGGAAAAAATTCGCGGGAATCGAACCCGCGACCCTTGGATTGACAGACGAGGACGTTACCCTTCCGTCACCGGGGCCGGCGATTTGATGATGGAATTTAGAAGATATGTGTATTTTGTGCGCGTATTTTATAACAGCTGTAATGATTGTGCCGACTTTCCTACGACTAGGATCCGAATGACATGTAAAAATGAGGGCCGTTCTCTTATTTTATATTTTGGCGGGTCGCAACTACGGTGTGCCATCTATTAATTGTATCCGAAGCCACTGAAGGTTTTTATTAATTATTGATATTCCAGTCGGTTTCTTAACGTTTGGTGTCCCGTCATCACCTACCATACTCTCGTGCGGCAGTTCGCGAAATATTAAGCAGATACGAAGAAAATTTACTTGGTACTATCATCCGATCATTAGCTATTTTCAAATACAACCGAGATGGATGGACTGCTTACCCGTGGGTATGGGTACTTTCCTTTTTTATTTCTGTTCAGTTAATGCTTATCCTTACAATTATGGCACTGAAGACCTGGAAGCTCCGCAATGCGGAGGGACTCTAACCTGAGGACGTTGCACGAGTCGGGCATCGAAACGTCGGCCAACATGGAACCCCTTACACGGTGGAAGACCCGAGAATACTTCATGAAATACTTTTCTTCCTGAGATGTACTTTTAATCGTGGCAATAATCGGGAGGACCTGATTGCCGTAAGGGCACCAGTCTATCTTCGGACGTGACTGCGCGTCCTCAGCCATGCATAGGTGTGAAAAATTGGCATGTTACTTAATAATCTTGGTAAGCGTTATTAATTGATTGAAATTTCTACATCTTTATAATATCCCGCAAGCCGCCGCAAGGGCGTGTGGTGGAGGGTGTTAGATCATCACTCGTAAAAGGGAGTAGAACCGCATGCAAAACCCACAAATTCATGCCAATCTACACCCACAAAGTCTTCTATGTATGCATTCTTGCAAAAACCTTTTAAAACTTACACGCATATAAATACATATATTATTAACTAGCATACACATGCGCCTACGGAGATACCTTATGTCTCCGCAACGTTTAATCTTGTCCTCACTTATAAATCTTTAATATTTACACGGTGACTTTGGTTTCTTACTATTATGATTCCTGATTTTCCGCTAAAAGAACAAGTATTTGTATCTATCTGTACTGGAATCTCTCTTCCTTATCTTATTATCTTTGCGGTCTGACCTACCTAAATAGTGTGGGCCCATGATAATTCCTTTACAATCATAGTGGAATACGTTTGTTCTGGACAATGCTAAAAAACTAAAAGCCCAAGTCTCACTTGTTGTCTTCGCATCTCGAGTGGCTCCCAGCCAAATTCCCCTAAAATGTCTCTCACACTTCCCTTCTTATCGTGACAATTTTTCACGAATCTGGTGGATTTCCTCTGGACAACTGTACAATCTAATTTACATTTGTTCCTTTGCATACATCTATTATTATATGCCATCATTACTTAATAGGGATGAATTAGAAAGGATGCTATACTAAAGCAACTACGAATTAGCAAAGTTCTCTTTTGTTCTGTCCATTCCTTTGTCCGCTACCCTTGTTCAAAGCTGTGCCATCATTTCAATTCTTATTCACTTAGTTATCTATGTCAACAACGAAAAATTGAAACAATGGAGTGAGTGAAGATAAACGTCTACAAATGACGCCCAATGAAGAGGGGAAATTGTTATACAGCGATTGACGGAAGAGCCCAATGGAATGGGGAGAAGACTCAGAGGGGAAGGCAAGTGCGAGAAGAAGCAGGCAATGGCAGGAAACAAAAGAGGAACGAGGAGATTGGCAGGATGGATTGGAAAGCTGCCACGAACCAATCCGCGGATTCATAGTTCGCATTGATCTGTATCCGCATCTGTCTGAGCTACTCTTGGTCGAAACAAATGAAAACACTTAATTTTAAGTCCCATATCGGCGCCGTCTGTTCAAAATGGGCCGTCATTAGACTTAATGGCTAGTTTTCATATTTTCTTCATTTAAGGCATTAACTCATAATAATCCATCGCACTCCACGAAACAGCGGCTTTTCTTCAGAGAAAATATTGGCCTGGGGTCATTTTTAATGAAAGGGCACCCTCCGTCTCGCATTGCCTTGCTTTGCCTTTCTCCAAAACGCCACGTTTGCGCTCGGCACGCCCAAAAAGCTTTCCACGGGTAAAGGGAATTCAGCGAGTTCACACTCAAGGTAAACCATCCATCCAATCAACTGCAAGAGAGTAAAGCGATGTGATCTGTTTCCCACGCCAGGATAAACTCATCCAGAGGTCATAATCCCGTGTGATGGACCCTAGATGCGAAGACCTCCGACAGAATGGCGGAGGTTCAATGTCCGCAAATTGATCCAAGGGTTGAGGCTCGAGAATGTATGTATGTACCTTGGGGGAAATTGCAAAAGCGATGCCCGTCACAGGTTAGTGACTTCAACGCACCCTGGGCGTCGTCGATGGAATACAGTTACGTTGAAGTTACACGTGTGCAGGTGTAGGTTACGAATGCAATTCGTGTAAAATGGAATCCCTCAGGATGCTGTCCCTACCTCTAGAGCCGAGGTCTCCAATTCGATTCCCAGTCGGATAGATGCGTTTTCATGCGGTTGAATACCAGACTCCATCGCGGTAAGAACAATTCGGACGCCGTGGCACGGACTCTCGAATGAGACCTTCACTTGTCTCATCTCCATGTTTTACTTCAGTAATAAAGCTTCTTCTTCTTTTGCATTTCCCTGGCCTTATGTTTCTCTTCGCGTCCACCTTTGTGCGATGGCACAATTGACCTCATATGAAATATTCGGAACGGCATGGTTTGTAAACACACCCGAAGTCTACGTCTATTGTCTGCCTGCCTTTCTAACCGGACATCATTATTATTTTTAAAGTAATGCGTTCGCACAGATTAGGCGCCGGCGGCACTATTGCCAATTGGGTCTGCACTTGCGGACGGCGGCTCGAATAACAAGTCAAGGGTCGAATAACGGCTCTAATTCCGAACCTGAACCTTTTAGGCCTTCCCGTGAGATAGGCACACCTGGCGGGAGGGGGGGGCTATCTTTGAGCTCTCCTATGGCTTACTTATTTGATGGGGAAGTGCCTGAAGATTTTCAGCTGTCAAACCGAGAAAATGATAGGTTACACTTGAACAGAACAACCATTGAGGACGATTTGAGGTCGAGCGCGAGTTTTCTCCGCGGCCACGCTCTCTTATTGCCTCCCTCCCCCGTCCCCCGCTATATTTTACACGGGAACCAACAATTTGCGGGAGATTTGGAATCGGCCGGCACCCAATTTCTTTTGAAATCAATCTCGGGATTGGCCCGAGCACGCCCCTTGCAGATCAACACATGAATTGCACGGCCGTCACGCGGCTCGCACATCTTGATAGTCACGACTTCGTACAAGTGTTGGTTTTCACAAATAAACTTATGTTTTTGAAAGCGTGAGGGAGTTAGGAGTGTTCCCGTGTCCCGCGCGCTTTCGCCGCCAATTTGATTTTGAAGATTCAAGTATTCAGGAAGGAAAAGAGCAAGTATCAAATGTTAGTTCTTGAGACTAGAAGGAAATACATAACATACATTTATATGTATTATATATGATAATACATATATAACGGAATATCAAACACGAGGTAAATAGGTGTATTAATTCCTTTAAACCGAATGATTCATCAACACGTACGTACTGCTATATGTTTGCAGTTTTGAGCCAAACAATCGAAACTGACTCATGAAATATTAGTGTAGGTTGATACAAGCTGAAAATTGCAAAGATAAAAAAGGATAAAAATTGTAGCCTGATGATGCTAGTATTCCCCACTGGTGAAACAAAATGTTTTGACGCGAGTACTCTGGCATTTTTTTCATTAATAAGGGTTGAGACTATATATTTTTCTCTTCTGATCTTTCCTGGGCAAAAACTCTTAAGTGAACTTGGTATTTGAACTCAGATTATTAGTGAACCAAGTGCTGCTGTGTCCTGAGGCCCCATCCTTCCTGAATACTCGTTCAAGCCGGTTCAGTGAGGATGTATTTCGCGGCCGCGAGTGACGGACGCATTTCTGAATAACGGAGACGCGACCTCCTAAGAAGAAGCAGAAGACAGCTGTCGCAAACGGTGGCGCATTTGGGCCACCCATCCGTCCTGAGGTGTCTCATAAAAAAATCACTCCACCAAGTTTCGCAAACATTTTTGCTTGAAATCACTTGAATTTAACTACAACTGGATATTGTCGATTTCATAAACGTTGCATAATCAATTTGCAGCATATCATTTCCGAGAGAAATGCGACGACAAAATATTGTAGGCAGTCAAGTCTTTAACCCCCATCCCCCGCCGCACGCCCTAGTGAGGTCCTGTATAATTTAGATTTAGATGCAGTGCACTGATATTAGTATTTAGATGCTAATGCATTAAATTTCTTGAATGCCATGGGAAAATCTTTATCTCTCATTTTGTTTTGTGAGAGTTTGCCAATGTACACGCTTCTGTTAGTAAGTACATTTAACTTTCATTTGGGAGAGCCAAGTTTCAATCCTATCCACGGCAGTAATTTACAGATAAAATGAAAATATTTACCTCTAATTGTATTCATTCAGACTTTTAGGCTTTCGCAAAACTTGATTTCATCCCCGAATCGGAATCTTTAGTTTCTAATTCAATCTATTGCTCTAGCTTAGCATGCACGCAGGGAACTCGGCGTAGTAAGCAAGCGCTCATTGCAAAATCGAGAACGAAAGGCATTACTGTTCGTTTTCGGGTTTCGCAAATCGCCCTGGCCTCGGAGAGATAAGCACTGCTGACCTCTCGAGCCTCTCTATATGGCAGTCGTCTGGCATTTTGCACCGCTCGCCTCCGAGGAAGACCTGAGCCGGCGAGTTAATGGCACGTTATGATTGAACTGGTGGGCGGATAATGCAAGTGATTATATGTATTCCCTCGCTTCTTTAGAAAATCCTCACATCAATTGAATTTTCACCATCAGAGGGCTCTGAGATGTGCATAGCAATCACGAATTCGCGAGTGTATGTGTCCTCGGAATGTTAATTGTTCTCCATCGGATATGAATTACGCCCCAAGTAAAATATATATTTTGTGCCTCGTGGGTCGCTGTGGTCCAGGGAGTAGAGCGTTGGACTGCTGACCGGAGGCCCCGGGTTCGATTCCTGGGCAAGCCTCTCTGGGCACCCTCACCTCCACCGAAGCTGTGTGATTTTTTGGGTACTAGATCTTCCTGGGAAACCATAAACGGCACAGGGAAAGGAACTGGCCCCCCTATTTACCCTGATGTGTGAGTTTCACACGCCGTCAGGCTAAGTACAGGATGAACTCTACTATCACCTACCAAACCGACCTTTGAGTTGATTACTGTGTTTATGTTTTTTTTATGTTGTGCCTCCTGGTATACATTCCATAAATCTATGATTCATGGAATGTATACCAGGTTGACCTGTGTTTACTATGACAACTATCATTCGCGGTTGATAATCTAAATATGGTGCAGGTAATGTTTATTGTTAAAAAAACGCAATTCCTCATACAAAAGAAGACCACGTTATAGAAAAAACACGTGAGTCTGGAGCTGGTGAACGGCGTTTTTCATCTGGCGAGTTTCCAGAGTAAATCTTTTATCATTTACATTATGACGCTACTAGGTTTTTTGCGTGTAACTAATACCAGTGACCGTGACACAGCAAGAAAAACAAAACGCTACATGAAAAAACTCAGCGAATTGGTAAAAGAATCCCTCCGTCTTGTACACAGAATGGACTGTGAATGGTTGGCGAATGCAGTTTTGTCTCTGGAGTATAGCAGTGGACCCAAGTTTCGCCTGTGGCCACAAACCGGCCGACTATTTGGTTACTCTTAAAACGATTCAAACATTTTTCGAAAATTTCCATTCTTATGCGTTTTTGATCCTGCATCAAGAGTCGCGGCAAGCATCTAACTGATTGTTTTCTCATATCCAATGCCACGGTAAAAATGTGATATGAACGTTCAGATGACATCCCTGTAGCTTAAGCGATTTTTCGCACTTTCAGTTGGCAATAATCCATGATCATTTAATGCACTTTTGCAATAATATCTGGGCTATTGACACATTTTGGCCGATCACCACGCGGATCATCATCTAAGCTGTCCCGACCATACTTAAACTCGTTTCTCCACTCGGCAACAGTTTAATATGTAGGAACAGAGTCATCCAGATTTTTCTGAAATTTGGCATAGATTTCCTTTGCTTTCATACCTTTCTTTACGAAGTAGTTAATCACTGCTTGAATCTCTACTTTTTTCATCTTCTCCAATCACTACGTGAGAAAAACAACAGAGAGGCGTCCGCACCACAGATCTCTTCCCAGAGTACTCACGCGTCACGTATTTACTCGTAAAGGATTACGCGGGAAACTCGTTGCGCTTGGGGGTGATTCCGAGAACTTTTCAAACTACTCTAGTATTAAGGCACTTCATCCAAATGTACAAACGATAATAGTAGCATTGAGTATTATCCTTTGTCTCAATTAAGCTATGGAATCCTCCGCCATTATTTTTATTATTAATAGTAGTACTTTTCTTTTTGTTGTGAATAGGTTCTTGATTAATCCATTGCATTGCGATGGCTTTTTGTTAGCTTAATATATTGCTATCGGGTCTCTTGGAAATCCTCCTCAGGGTATCGAACCCGCCTTGATCACTTCGCGCTTCCCTGAAACGTTGCCTAATGAAAGGACGCGCAATTTCGTCCCTCCGCTCAAAATCCTCCCCAACGATTGATGACCTTTGGCGGTTCACTCATTTCTACGTTCCCGTCCAGGCAATGTCCGCAGGAGGCTGAGACGACCCACCAACTCGTCCATCCGGAGCCGTGACCAGGAGGCGTCGGCCAGCGTCAACCGCTTCAGGGTGCGCAACAGGCTCTCCTCTTCCTCGCCCTCCAGGAAGTCCTCCACTTCCGCCGGCTCGACGGCCGTGGGGTCACCCGACACGGGCTACAAGATCGTGTGCTACTACACCAATTGGTCGCAGTACAGGACCAAGGTGGGCAAGTTCCTGCCGGAGGACATCCAGCCCGACCTCTGCACCCACGTCATCTTCGCGTTCGGATGGCTCAAGAAGGGCAAGCTCTCGTCTTTCGAGTCGAACGACGAGACCAAAGAGGGCAAGACTGGCCTCTACGAGCGAATCATGATCCTGAAGAAGGCGAACCCCAAGCTGAAGGTCCTCTTGGCCATCGGTGAGTGAGTCACACTGCCCACCCGCGCACCTACTCGCCGTCGCAACTCTTCTTTCCTTCGTGGATGGTCCACAGGAGTCCACTTCCCTTTTATTTTAATTCTGAGTCTCAGAGAGTGATAAATATAACATTTCTGAGATCTTCTAAAAAAATTAATAATAGTTTGGTTTAATGCCATCTTGCTTAATTAAACAATGAATTGATTTTCAAAAGCTCTGCTTTAACTGTTGGCATGTAAAATCTACCGTTTGAACGTGTTTTTTTCGTTTTGAAGGCTAAGAAAATAATTCAAACAGGATTACCAATACAAAACTCCAATACAGTACTATTCCAACATTTTCAATATTTGAGCTTATTATCGAATTTATATGCACAGAACAATTGTTATACATATATATATATATATATATATATATATATATATATATATATATATATATATATATATATATATGTTTTTATATATAATTTATTTGCTAATTGATTAAATGATTATTTGCAAATGTATAAAGTACAAATTGAAGAGTATTGCACATATTACTTATGAAGTTTTACTTTTATAATGTCAATTGTATTCCGATTATTCTGCACCAGTCGAAATGTCCTTTTTATCTCGACGAAAACAATCACGAAGGGCACAAATGGAAGGGTGGACAAACTCCTTAAAGGGACTCCTTATATTTGTCTAACTCAATTATGCAAAATACGGCTTTTGTATGGTTAAACATCAAGTTTTGTTGGTCAAATTTTAAGAGCTAAGTAATATGTCATCACGGTATTTCACTCCTCTATATCACGAAATATTCTTTCCTACCTATTATCAGGGAATCTGGAGACTCAATAGAGAAAGTTTGAATTGATGAGTTTTTGAATAATTTAATGGCGTGAAAATTAATCCGGCATATTTTCTTGGTGTGACGTGCTCGCTCCTCTTTCCATTGCGTTTTTCTTAAAGTCACGAAGGAGTACCAACGAGACGTGCCTTTCCTTGTTTACTCCCGCACAGGTGGGTGGTCTTTCGGAACGCAGAAGTTTAAGGACATGTCGTCGACGCGATACTCGAGGCAGACCTTCATCTACAGCGCCATTCCCTTCCTCAGGGACAGGAACTTCGACGGTCTCGACATCGATTGGGAATACCCCAAGGGAACGGACGACAAGAAGAACTACGTCCTACTCCTCAAAGGTGAGTCAAGTGCCTCGCGTGGGGATCGAACGGTCGGCCCGCGAGAAGAACCTTCTCCAGAACTGCATGCAAGTTGGGGGGGGGGGGACTCCATCCGGCACAAGTTGGGACGGTTTTCAAATCAATTTTCAGTTTGTCCGACTACTCATGTTCTCAAAAAAATTAAGACCAATGTTTTAATTATGGAGAAGAACATGAGCTAGTCGGTCCCTCCTCTCACGTTCTTCAATTGTTCACCAAATGTTTTATGGGTTTACTTCAGGTGATTCCGAGGTGATCCAGTCTGATGTTTTCGACGCAGTCATTAAACTTTTCAATTATTCTATGAATTTCTCTCTTTGGTGCACACAAGAATGCCCGGAACAGAATGGGGGTTACGGTATTTTGCGGTTTGAAGTGGTCGGGAAATAACAAAAACGATGTGACCCCGATTATCACTAAGCTCTTAAAAGTCATCATCCGGGTACATGCGGAATGGATGCGAAAAACATTCTCGTCGTCCCAGGAAAATCACAATATGCAGTGGAAATTTTGACGATTTTCAATTTATTATTAATGTTGATTTTCCTATGACTCACTGGTGTGGTATTTAAAATAACTTTATCTTAATCTTTAATGAAAATGGACAATGACTAAATTCATAATTTCGTATGGTGCGCAGATCCAATAAATTGCGAATCAAAGGCACCTCATTCTATTACTACTACACACATATGTTCTTCGGTCTTATTTTTATCTTTTGTTGAAAGTTAAACATTCGAGGAATTGCATTAAAAAGTATTAATCGCGAATATTTTTCATCCTGTTAGTGCGATTATCTGTTTCATTATGCAGTGAAACAGATAACAATGAAAAATGTTTTTCTTTATAATTTCGAGTAACGTAATGACTTCTCCGTTTATGTTATTTTTATCTGATAAGCAAGCCTTATTGACGAATCGCCCCGTTTGAAACATCTTTCCGGTGTGTGGACACATTACACAGGCCAACAGTGGTTTTGGTGCCGGAGCTTTTAATGTTGATTTAAAGAACAATTGGGGTGCTGAATCCAATTATGACACTAGTTTTTTCCTATCAGCTATAGTTTTCAATATATAGATATGTTGTTACTTACGTAAAAAAGTCTTCTACATGATGATATGGGAATATTATATTAATAATTATTAATGCAACGTGATAATCGAGGACCGCGTCTGAAATGTATCGTCGTCAGCCCACTTGCTTCAAAATGTGATAAAAGCTACGTCATGTGATTTTCGATTAAACGCGGCATCACCGTGGTTTTTCTCGTCCATTTTCTTGTCCAAGGAGGACCAGTTACTCTAGTTCCAATCGAAAACTTTCCGAAATGAAACTCTCGTTGACATCTAGGTTTAGATCCCCCTGTAGTTTTCATTGGGGCATGATTTTGATTCTGTATTTCGTGAAACGTTACCACTAGCAGTACTCATATACCAATGGTACTTTAATGCTAATGTGAAAGAGTTATCGCGAGAGAGACGCATGTGGAGGGACAGGGGGAGGGAGGGCCGTTGTAGCGTTGCTGTTTGCGCTTAAACAATGCACACGCAACAAGAATTTCGGTGAGGGAATGTCGCCGTTGCTACGCACGGTCTGCCTCGGGTGTGCTCATCCCACTTTCCCCACTTCTTTCTTTGCAGAACTCCGCGAGGCCTTCGAAGCCGAGGCGCAAGAGGTGAAGAAGACGCGGTTGCTGCTCACCGCCGCGGTTCCCGTCGGCCCGGACAACGTCCGCGCCGGCTACGACGTGCCGGCTGTTGCCAGGTGAGAGAGGGAGCCACTGGCCCTGCAGCGCCTCCCCCCTCCCCACGCCACGCCTCCGTCCCAACCGACTCCGCCCTTTGGTGAAAAGAAGCCAGTCCTGTCTGCATGCACGGAAAAAAAATCAAAGTCTCTCTCCCTCTCTGGGACTGACTGGTAGTTCGATGAGAAAATGAAAAGACGTGGTGGCTAGAGGCAAAATTTCCTTGCTTAAACTCTTTTCTCTCATTCTTAGTTTTTCCTTTCACGCGCGTTGGATCGTGGTGGCAAAGCAAAAGGGAATCGCTGACCGGCGTCTCCGATTATCCAAAGGATGGCTTCGTCCGGCGGATCTCGTATTACGAAGCCCCCGCAATCACCGAAGCTTTGCGATCATCACCGATCATGCGTCGTCTCTTTTAGGAAATCATCGGGATCCTTCCAGGAACAAATTTGATGATCACAGAACGGAATAGTAAAATCGCGTTTTGTATATTCATCTGCATTTTTATGTGATGCAATCGATGAACATCAAAGTTCCTTTTGTGGAATATCGGGAGTCGCTTCCAGGCACTACACATTCACCATCCTTCGAATAATCGAGAAGGAACAATTCGTCTTGGAATTACATATCAGTATATCCTTCCCATTCCAACTCTCCCGCCTCGCGCCGCCGATATCCACGGCTCTCTCAATCGGTTTCGCTCTGAATCTCCATTTCCTCTTTTCCCCACCGCCCCACCCATGTCTTGATCGCAGATTTTCATGCTTAAAAAAATAATTAATCACCAATTTGCGTTCATCTTGAAAATATGCTCAAGTGTACTTTTTATTTTCCTGTCAATCTATCTGCCGTGGGAAAGATAAATTCCACTTTTCTCTGGAAGGGAAATATGCCACGATGTTTGTTCGATTTAACCCGATAAAAAAAACACAGCAATAAAATTGACTAATTACGATAGAAATGTGATTGAAGAGTCCATAAGATTCTGGAATACTTTTCATAACGTTTGAGAGTATTGGACTTGTTATCTTTCAATGAAATGAAATGGTTCCTTCGGAAAAACAGGGAGCATTCTCGGATTAATTGGTCTCCCGAACAAGCCCCGCTGTTTCCCTTCCCCTCCGCCCACTTCAATTGGCGGGAAACAGACCAGATCTACGTAGACGTCCCTTCACCCACGATAGACTATCACGTCACAAAGAGCGAAACGCGTATCTTTTGCATCGTGTGGACGGGCTGAAAATCCTGCGTAGGATTTCCAATTTTTCAATTCGCAATCTTAAGTTTTTTTATACAGACTAGTCACGTGATCCAACGCTCGCAATTTTTACTTCTTCACTCTAGTTATATTTTATTTCAGAAGGATCCATTCCCTATTTTATTGATTGATTCCTGTTAACTTTTAATCACTCGTTTGTATTGTGAGAAGAAAGAAAGAATGCGATCGCGGAACGAAAGAAAAGTCGTCGGAACGCCGCTCTTCACTGCTGTCTGTAGCCGAAGGCAACGCAATGCCCAACGCACGATGATGCATGCCAAGTTGGCAATCCCTCACTTCCGCCGTCCGTTTCGGGGTCAGAGGACGACGATATGAACGTACATGAACGCGCTGAACTTTCTTTTCCCAACCTTCAACGGAATTCATTCGAATTTCGATTAAATCGAATTGAATAATACCTGTTCTAAAACAGAATGTTTGATTTTTTTTAGAGTCGAGGAGACTACGTAATTCCACCTGGAGAAATCTTTCGACTGTTTACACGGATTCAGTCGAAGTCCAGTCGGCTAATTACTCGAAACTGTTACCCTTCGCGATAGGAGAGGAGGAGTGTGTGATGGAAGACGACCCTTGGGTCGAGAATGAGCGAGGGTTAGATACGAGTGGAAAAGGACTGCATAAGCAGAAGGAGAATTTAGAGCAGAGGCATTTGGAATTCTTTGAGTTGTGAAAAGGTTCCTTATGAAGTTTTTAAACTTATGAAGTTTTTAGCGTTGCATGCTTCCAAGGCCTGTTTATTTCTGAGTTCAATGGATGAGCGTAGGTCCGAAGCCTTTTCAAATGCGAGTTCGGAGGTTGGAGATAAAAAAAATTTTGAGAAGAGAGGAAGGAAGGAGTTTTGAGGGTGGTAGAGAAATTTTCTGGCTAAAATTCGAATTAGAGGAAAATATAATGATAGAGGAGAGATGGAAAGTGGTGGAATGGCGGAAGTTGTGGTAGAAGGGACGATGTTAGGTAAGTGTGGAAGAGATTTTGAATTGCATGTAGTGAGTAGAAATTACGTGGACATAAAAACAAAATACGAGTTACCCTTTTTCTCGTTGTTTTAAGCGAAATCGTGGATTACTTCACAAAAATATTCAGGTCTTCAGAGAACTACTTCAAGTTATAGTCCTCGGAGCCCAATCAAACCCTCTCCCTAATCAACAGACGACCTAATCTGCATGATAACGATAATATTAATTATTAGTAATGATTTTTCTTTGCTCCCGGCAGCTATCTCGACTTCATCAATCTCATGGCGTACGACTTCCACGGCAAGTGGGAGCGGGAGACGGGCCACAACGCGCCGCTCTACGCCCCCTCCTCCGACTCCGAGTGGAGGAAGCAGCTCTCGGTGGACCACGCAGCCAGCATGTGGGTGAAACTCGGCGCTCCCAAGGACAAGTTGGTCATCGGGATGGCCACCTACGGCCGGACCTTCACCCTCTCCAACCCCGGCAAATACGGCGTCAACTCACCGGCCAGCGGCGGCGGCAAAGCGGGGGACTACACCAAGGAGAGCGGATTCCTCGCCTACTACGAAGTGAGTTGGAACTCTTCCCTTTGAGAGGGCTTCCCCCTTGTCCTCGTACTCTTCGGCAGTCGTCCTTCGTTTCGCCAAATTTGGTTTCTGATATCATTTCCTCGTGATCACTTACTAGTAGGCTCACTGGGGGCGACTTCTTAAAAGTTAGAATCCAAATTTCCTGGTCCTCTGAAAACAGTTGTTGATGTTAGGCAACATTCCAGAGGGGAATCGGGTTGGTGCGGAGGCTAGCGTACTGGCGTACTAGCGTATCGTCTCCAGGATTCGAAACCGGGCCCACACTGAGGCGATAGATATTTTTCAGTGGTATCCCAATCCCCACATGGGATTGTGCTTTGTGGAGAGCATTTTGAGTGAGTCCGTCGGATGGGACGTTAAGCCGGGAACCCCCAGGCACCTTTTGTTGAGAGTAGGCTAATGGCGATGCCTGGTTTCTCTCCACCCTTCCTTTCCCATCCATACCTAATGGCGCAAATTACATTAGCTGTAGGTCGCCTCTCCTAAAAACTACTACCAAAATTCCAGATCCCTCCATACGAGATTCATGGGTGACATGCGAATGCAGTCATTGTCTTTAGAAACCAAAGAGCAAAGCACACTATTTGTACTTTCAATTTTATTTGCTCTGAGGAGAAAATATGTAGCATAAAGCACAACCCTAAGAGTGAATTTTCTCACGAAAAATATTGTTCAAACAAAGTTGAATGTATATTTTAGATGAATGTGTCTCAAAAGAATATTGGTGATGGCATACATCCCAGAGTAAATCCATATAGGTATGTAAACACTAGATTTTACATATGTCAACTAGTGGTTGGGTGAGCTTGAATCTGCCTGAATTTTTCCACTGCAAAACCAATCCTCAGGTCCACTTCCCTTCATGAGAGGGACGTCAGAACTACTACTGGCTACTATATGAACTATGGAACTACTACTACTATATGAATGATGATGTAAATTTCATCTTTAATTGAGAATTACTAAGAGCACAAGTTAGTGCATATGTTGTTTCATGTATTCATTCAATCATTAAATTTGGTTTTATCTAGTTCTTAGTGATTCATATGGTATTATTTGATTAAACCTATATACTTGGTCCATATTATTCATAAAGTATCACCCAATGTTACACAATTACTATATGTTTGCATCTCACCTGACAAATTGAATTTGCAGTTTTCCCTAGAATTTTACTTTGAGAATTTAAATCAATAAAATATTTTTTCAACTTAGAAATAGGCCAAAATTATAATTTAGAGTCAGATGCACATTTAGATGCCGTTAATGAACTTGAAATATTTGAAAACCTAAAGGAGGTTCAAATTGTTGATGGAGTTCAAGCTGAAATTGGGACATTTTTATACATTTGTCCATGGTTATTAATCACTGCTTCAATGTTTGGACTTTTCTGTGGAGACCTCTTGTTTACCGTTCCTTCCTCCTTGTACAATTCAGAAACAGTCAACTGTCATTGTCCTATAAGATATTACTATCTTCTCTCTGACCATTTCCTCCTCCCCATGCAGGTGTGTGAGATGTTGCGTAATGGTGCTTCCTACATTTGGGATGATGAGATGAAGGTGCCATATTGCGTGAGGGGCGACCAGTGGGTGGGATTTGACGATGAGCGCAGCATACGAAACAAGATGCAGTGGATCAAGGATGGTGGATTTGCAGGTGCCATGGTGTGGACCGTAGACATGGATGACTTCACAGGGACCGTGTGTGGTGGTGGAGTCAAATACCCACTGATCGCAGCCATGAGGTGCACAGACAAACCTTTCACCTTTGATGATTTAATTAAATTATTATTAGAATGTGATTGACTTTGGTCTTCCTCCCAAATCACTCCCTCTTTCTCTTGTGTGAAACCTACTGAAAAATTCTATTCAATCCTAATTTTTTTCATTTCTTTGGAAATGACTTATGCTATCTTTACTGGGTACTATTTGAAAGAGATAAAATTAGCAAAAGAATCTAAATTCTGCAGTTGTGGTTTGCCAGCTGAGGCAGCTAAGGGAGAGTCTCTTGACCCAATTTTCTTGATTATTGCCAATGCAGACAGTGAAGGTACAGGGCCACATTAAATTCTGATTCATCCACCTTCCAACTAGCCCCTCAGCAACATTGACCCATGCATGGTCATAAAAATAAACTGGGAGACCAATTTATTTTTAACCCATGAAGTTGGCAATATCATAAAAGAATTTGGAACTTTTGTGAAATTTTATAATTTTAATATTTTTATTAGCACAATTGTTGCTTCTGGTCATAATCATAAGGGAAAATTGCTTTAATTCATGGAAAAATTAATATAATTAAATTCCCTGTAACAGTCGCAGAGAAAAAAATTGTAACTGGAGGAATTAGGAAAATTGTGTAGAGTTCACCAAACTTTGTTGTTTTATGACTATTTTCATCACATATATTACATCTTTTGGTAGGAAGATGTCACATATGTGATTAAACCATTTATATTGCAATAAATTTTGTTTGAATCTACAAAGTTTTTCTAAATATGCAAGATGCAATTCCACAAGTTTTTTGAGTGTGATGCTATTGAATTGCATTCCCATTTCATTCCTTCAGTAATGCTGAATTATCATTTTTCTGGCAGCATTTGAGAATGGACATGCAATGAAACCCAGAATGAATGTGTTGACATCATATTGAGACAAATTAATAGTTATTCTGCACAGCATATTGAAGCACTCAACATGTACATCACAAGGAGCCAAGTGGTTTACCAATATTAGGGACTTCCATTCAGATTTGGCTTATGAGATGGGCTATTTCACAACACTTGTCAGTTGAGGAAGGAAGTTTTTTTATTTATCTCTTTTCAAAATGATCCTGTTTTATTCGATCCCATTGACTTCTATGTAGCCAAGAGGTTTTGTTTTGCTCTGAGGTTACCATCATTGCTGGTTGTGGCATCTGCAGTGGACTCTAATCCTTTGGGACCCATACACTGTTTCTGAATCCCTGCAAACATCCAAGTGGATGTCAAGTTCATCTGACACATTCCAATGTACTTTTTTGCCTTTAGGGAAGAGCTGAGGGGTGTCCCACGAGCTGGAAATGCCAAGGATATTGACTGGAGCAAGGTTGCTAAGAACACACTGAAGACAGAGGCTTCCATCCCACCACCCATCAAGATCTCAGTGAATGAGTTGCTGAACCGAGTGAAGAACAAGCCAGCCACGCAGCTGCAGAATGACATCCAGGATGTCTCAGATGCAAACAGTGAGTCGTCTAATGTGCCAGTCCAACTGAAGGAATAGCCACCCAAAGTCATATTCTTTTCTAATCAGAAGTGCACTGTATGTGTTCTATTCTGTAGATTAAGTTTACTCCTATTCTCAATGAAATTATTAACTCAGAAAAAGTATTCAAGCTCTTGCATAAATTTGGTATTCACTGTAATATACATTGTCTTGTCCAAATCATCAAAATTAATTAGCATAACTTAATTTACTATATTTATTGGGTTAACAGTTGCATTTATGAGTTTTCTCAGTCAACAGTCTTTAGAACTAATGAGTGCCATTATTTCTTTCAGGTCGACCAGCGCAAGTTCTCTGCTATATGACTAGCTGGTCCTCAAAGAGGCCTGGAGCTGGAAGATTTGGCCCTGAAGATGTGAATGCAGGCCTCTGCACGCATGTGATATTTGCATTTGCCACCCTGCGCGACCATCGCCTGGCAGCAGCTGACGAAGACAAGGACCCGGAAATGTATGAGAAGGTGATTGCTTTGAGGGAGAAGAACCCTAAGTTAAAGGTGAGTCATACCCTAATGGCAATGCATGCACCACTATTCTTCCAACAGTTGTGCTCTAGCATTTCTAACTTCTCCCGTTCACATTGGGCCATGAATCGAACTTGAAATGGGCAGTCTCATGGCATTTCAATTCATTATTATTGCTTTAAAGCATGGATTTTCATGGCGATAGTCTTGTTAATACTACTTTTAATTGAGACGGATGTTCACTGGAGCTGTGATTTGAAGTTTCAATGGCTGAATGGCCTCATCACTCATCTACCCACGTTGACCTTTAAATTAAGTGTCCTTCAAAAGAAAGTAAAATATTAAAACTCCCTCAGAAATGAAAAAATAATAAATTTGTCATTCCCCTAAAAATTTATTATGAGATGACCCAGATTTCGACATTCAACATCATCTTCAGGTGACAACTCGTACAGATATCCATTTATTTATGTATACTACACTTAGGTAGGGGCGGGGAGGTGAGAGGGTGGGTGGGGTAGGGAAGTGAGCAATGATAGTTGGAGGTAAGGGTAGAAAGCATGAGGCCCCCTATGGGGAGCATTCATCCTAATGGCGGAGGAAATAGCATTGTTAGAAAAATGCTTGAAATACGTAGCAGTAGCCCCTCTTTCTGTGAAAGACATTAAAAACCTTGCGATAGATTGTGAGGTAGTCCTCCAAAAGGATAGCATGCATGCTAAACATTGTATTGCACAGGAATTTAAAAATCATCTAAAGCAGGATTTCAAAGCTAAGAGACGGTTTCCTGAATATGATAGATTAATTATACTCTATTAAGCACACCCTTAAGTCCAGAAACCTCATCATTCAAAAGGCAGATAAAGGCAATTGATAATGAATAAGTGTGAATGCAATGAGAAATGTGAAAAATTTATTGAAGAGAATGGGATTAAGAAACTGCAATCTGAACCAATGGCCAAGTTTCAATTTGAATGCATAATGATCAGTTTTATAAAAAGAGTTTGAAGTAAATAGATTATATCAAATGAACCCCTCAGCACCTTGGCTTTTCAGGTTAAGTATCATAAACCTGGATTTCTGATCACACCATTAGTTTCAAACGTAATTGCCCCCAACCATCTATTCGCGAGAAAACTAAACACTGTTTTCAGACAGCACTCCAAGTTTTCCGCAAAATACGGAATCAGTAATTCCATTGATTTAATCAACTGGCTATCAAAGGTGATCATCCCAAACAAATGCATCTTAGTGTCATTCAATGTGGTTAACTTTTTCCCTATTGTCCCACCCAAGGAAGCACTGGACATTGCAGATATCCCCTATTTTCAGAAACCTGTACCTGCCCCAATCCCCTTTGAAGTGTATGAACTCTTGAAGGTAGGTATTGCACAAAATTATTTTAGTTTCAATGGTAAATATTTTGAACAACCCAATGACCTAGCCATGGGCTCCCCTTTGTCTCCATCTGCTGGGGGATATTTACATGGACCATTTTGAAAAAGGTTTGTTCTCCGCTGGGAATCGACTGACCAAAAATGTATTGTGTTAGCATCAATATGCAGACAATGTGTTTTGCATGTGGGTAGGTTCCAAAGACAACTTGAAATGTTTCTATCAAGTATAAATACATTGAATCAAAATTTGGTATTCACTTGCAAAAGAGGTGATAATAATTCCCTTAACTTCCTTGATTTAAATATTTCTAAAGTGAACAACCACTTAGAGTTCCCCATCTTTTGAAAAAATTCTTAGGCTGACCAAGTGATTCACTTTAACTCAAGGCATTGTTTTTCCCAAAAGTTATCCGCTCTTCACTCCATGATTCACAGGTTAGTGAACATTCCCATGTCAAAAACCAATCTCAAAAAAGAATTAGCTGCAATAAAAACAATAGCTAGAAACAATGGATACAATGAGCCGTTCAATGATAAACTGTATTTTAAAAAAACTTAATCAACTGGCAGTCAGAGATTTTTATAGATCCTAACCGTGACAAGACTCTGCAGCCAAATTGCATAGAATTCTATATCTGGGTCACATTACTTTGAGAATTCACAAAAAAACTGCCGAGAGATAAATTTAAATTAGCCAATTATAATAAATCGAACCTCAGGAACCTACTTTCCCACACAAAAGACAAAATTCCAAAAGTGAAAAAAGTGGAGTGTATAAGTTAAAATGTGAGTGTAAGGCAGTGTATATTGGACAAACCGGCCAAAAATTTCAAGAACAGGTGAAGGAGCACCAAGCCTGCATGAAGAACAAAAAGTCAACGTCACATTTTGCAAAACATTTATTTGAACGTAACCACGGTAGTGACTTTGAATTTGAAATTTAACATGTAGAAAAGAAAGGACTTAGACTAGATGCTTTAGAGCAGCTTGAAACTTTAAAAAGTGTATGCTCCAAAGAGAATATCGTTAGTAGTGACCTTTTGTACGCCTCCCACTCCCCCCTCTTAAACCTACCATTTCTCGATACTTGCATTAATGAGGGTAAGAACCCCCCTACTTGCCCCACACCCTCCCTTAACCTCAGAGATATGTAAAGGGTTTTGTCTATATGTCTATGAACCATGAAAACCCACCCACTTTCCTCCGCCATTAGGAGAAATGCTCCTCATAGGGGCCTCATGCTTTCCACCCTTCCCTCCAACTATCATTGCTCACTTCCCTACCCCACCCACCCTCCGACCCTACCTGAGTGTAGTATACATATATAGATGGATGTCTCTATGAATTGTCACCTGAAGATGACATTGAACATTGAAACCCAATTCATCCCATAATAAATTTTTAAGGGAATCACAAAGTTACTATATTTTTTCATTTTTCATATGAATTGATTCCATAAAGTTATGCCGGAAACCATCAATTAAAACTCCCTCAATTAGATTTAGAACTTACTGCAGTTAGACCAAGCTGGACTTCAAAGATTTCATAAGTTAATGGGGTGACTTGAGAGAAATACTGGGTCTTTCCTCTGTTTAAAGCACCCTATGAAGTCCTCGGCAGTCAGGCTTTTTAGTTTTCTCATCATTTCTTACTTTATTGTGTTCATGTCTTCCCAGTGATGTCCCCTCATCACATTTTTGCATTTTGGAAATGGGAAAAATTCACAGTAGGTGAGATCTGGCAAATAAGGAGGATGATCAAAGATGATGATTGAATTTTTTGCCAGAAACTGGCAAATAACACAGGCCTACAAAAAAAAATTTTTTTTTGGTGCCGGGAATCTTTGTGGTGATTTTAACTATATTTGTAGAGCTGAATCCAAATATGAAGTCCGTTTTTATTTAACAGCTCTACTTTTTTAGATATGGCACATCTTACGATTAGTTGTTTTAATATTTGATATATTCCGGAAAATAATTTTCAAAGTTAAATAAATCTATAAGTATACTAATTTATAACCACTCTGCAGTGTTCCTTTTATTTTCAATAAACTGTCAATAAGTTTTATGTATATTTCTATATTATAGGCCAATGAGATAATTATTAATATAATATTCCCATATCATCATGTAGAAGATTTTTTTACGTAAGTAACAACATATCTATATCTTGAAAACTATAGTTGATAGGAAAAAACTAGTGTTATAATTGGATTCAGCACCCCAATTGTTCTTTAAATCAGCATTAAAAGCTCCGGCACCAAAACCACTGTTGGCCTGTGTAATCAATGCTGAATGTGCAGGTGCATTGTCATGTGGAAGGAATCATGTTTGGTTAAAATAGTGTGCACTGTTGATTTTCCTAAATTCAGTTCATCAGCTATCATTCGGACGGTTTTTTAATGATTGGTAAGGACAAGGGACCACACACAATCAATGTTGTCGTCAACACAGGTGCTTGAAGGTCGTCCCACCCTTGTATCATCTATGGCATTTTGTCGGCCATCTTTTAAATGCTTAATCCACTTGAAAACTTGGATGTTTCCTTCAGAGTATTATTACTATTAACAACTTTCAACAAATCGGTAATTGCTTGATAACTTTAACTGCACTTCATCAAAAAACTTGATGTTGATTAGTTGCTTCATGATTTTGTCAATTTCCTTTTTCGACAAACAGTAAAAACAAGGAGACAGAAACTAACATAACTGGCAGCATACGCACAGCTTGATGATTCTCGAAGCACTGGCAGCTCATTGGGTCTCAGGCAACTAGACCTATAGTCTGCGTCATGGTGAACAGATTGCACCAGTTCATGCAATTATTGCACAGACCCTGTACTTGTATTTAAATAATGATGCAAAAATTGATTTGAGTAAAACAAAAATTATGTATAGGCATTAAGCATAGAGATAACTAACTCTTTAACATCAATTTCTTTTTATGACAGTCTTCAACATGAAGTGCACTGAGTTAGGGATCAAGTTTACTGCTAATTGAAATTCACTTATTGTGAGAGAAATGGGGTCAGTTTATTTTCCTGTATCACATGTGGTTGCCAACAAGGTTCTGGGATTGAGGGAATAAGACCTACTCTTCTGGTTTTGCTCTGAAAATCCAAAGGAATCAAGTTACTTTCATCCTCAGTTCAGTAGATAGATGAATACTCTATCCATTAGGATGCCTCACTGTCTTATTAGTGTGCTAACATTGTTTAAAATACAACAATTTGAGAATATAGAGATTTACATAAATACTCCCAAAATCAAACATGTCATCCAGTTGTTAGTTGAACTATTTTGATAGAAGTCTGATGAACATCTGCATGTTTCTCAGTTCAGTGCCTACTACATTTTAAGCATGACATTGCATTAAACATTTTTTCCAAAGGGGAGAAACAAATTCTTTCCCTTTGCCTTTTTTTCAATGTGTATTATGTTTAGAGGAAGGCCCAAAAATATGTCTACCTTGGACATATGCTTTTCCACAATTTCAACTCAATTCAAATTACTTATCTCACATCAAAATGATGCATGCATGTACTTTTTATCTTGCAGTCATTAGTTGCATTTGGAAATATATTGAAAGCTTTGAATTTTAAGGGCTATTCGACAAATCTCTCTCTATTTTTCAGGTTCTCCTTGCTATTGGTGGATGGGCATTTGGATCCACACCCTTCAAAGAGCTAACCTCAAATGTTTTCAGAATGAACCAGTTTGTGTATGATGCCATAGAATTCCTCAGAAAATACAAGTTCAATGGACTTGACGTTGACTGGGAATACCCCAGGTATGCAATTAGCAGAAGCATTCTCTTTTGATAGTTTTTTTAAACTAAAAAGCTAAGCATAGAAAAAGCTAAGGGAGCAAAGCTATTTTCTTGATTATATTTTCTTGGGATATCAAGACACAAGCTAAATGGTTAGTTAAGACACTGAATCATAGAATCTACCCTATTTGCAGTTAATTAATAATGGAAAATTAATTTGAAAACGGAAAGTTGTTTTTTCCAAACTTATATTTCACAATATTTCACATCAAAATCACATCCAGGTAACATGAGATGCAACAAAATTTGAAAATTTCTCACAACTGAAATGATGGATAAATTTGCACATACATTTAGTGGTCATGCAGAAAGCAATATTTTCATTTTGAATCAATTATACTGTTTAGGATGCATTTAATTCAATTATTGCATGCCCTCTTGCAGAGGAGCTGATGACCGTGTGGCCTATGTAAACTTACTTAAGGAGTTGAGACTTGCATTTGAGGGTGAGGCTAAGACATCTGGACAGCCACGATTGTTGCTCACAGCCGCTGTCCCGGCATCCTTTGAAGCCATCGCTGCTGGGTGAGTACACACTTTATCTTAATTCATATGAGTGGTATTCATGAAAAGCTATAATACATACTAACACTTTGGTCTTATACCTGAATTGAACATGCCACGTCAATCATGGAAATTGTTTTGCATTATAATTTCAGTAGTTTCTTAATAGCTATTTTGGATACATTCTGATTTTTTAAACGAACTACAGCTCTACAATGCATTTGGTCAGCTTTACATACATTTTCCTTCTCTTGGCACGTCCATGACCATTTATGCACACATACAGTTGTGGTTTTAAAAAATATTATTTTTTAAAATTCTATCATGGTGTATTTCAGATACGATGTACCTGAAATCTCCAAGTACCTGGACCTCATCAATGTAATGACTTATGATTTCCATGGCCAATGGGAGAGGCAAGTGGGGCACAACAGTCCTCTTTATCCTTTGGAGAGTGCTACTAGCTATCAAAAGAAGTTGACAGTGGTAAGTATTCAATAAATATTATTGCTGATAAAAAATGCATTGATCATTGATCTCATTAACTCTGGAGCACTTGTAAATGTCATTGCATTCATGCTTGCAAACATGATAGTGTCCCTAATATTCTTCTCAATTGGCATAATTTCTGCTTGCATGAAAACAGGACTACAGTGCGCGTGAATGGGTGAAGCAGGGAGCACCCAAGGAGAAGCTCATGATTGGGATGCCCACATATGGACGCTCATTTAACTTGGTGGACACAAACAAATTTGATATTGGAGCCCCTGCCTCTGGCGGAGGCACTCCTGGCAAATACACTGGCGAGGCTGGTTTTATGTCTTATTATGAGGTAAGAACTTGAACTCACTAGCATTCACAGTCAAAAGGTTTTATAATAAAATTATGTAAGTATGCCAAATGATTAAACATCTTGTTTGAGAAATCAATGCAGCGCTCAGAGAAGGAATTTAAACTTACCCTGAAATTGGTTTTTTGTAAATCTATTTCATCATTGCATGTTAAAAAATAGATTTTACCCAGTAAACCTACATGATAGAGTGTTTGGGATTGTTAAGGAAATGCGTTGTAAAAATAAAACAAAAATAAGCTCTGATAAAGGTCATCAGTTGCATCAGAAGGTCTTTTACGAAAGACAGTAAACAATCGGTCGGGTGTGATTTGGCAACCCTCCTTGGGAACTTGGTACTTGTGGCTATGGATACAACACCAGAGGTTGATCTCAGCGTTTCGGCCAGGTTTTCTCTGCGAGCATTGACTTTTTTGGATGACATTGGTATTTCAGTAAGTATTGTCAAGCTGAAATTGTTGTCCAAGAAAGACAATGCACATGAGAAAAAATCAGATGAAATGATGATGGTGGATTTTAAAAGTTTATGGACGCTGTGTAGAAAATAAATTTGACTTGAAACAAGTGTGTGTGTGAAATGCCATGGTTTTGTTGGATGCAGGTGTGAGAGAATCATCATTCTTCCCAAGTCATGATCATGGCCCTGAAAATGACTCGAACTGCTAAATATATGATGCTGCAATTTACAATCTCTAAACTTAGTAATGCCATTGTTCATATTCTAGCTCATTATTATTTTAATGGTCTTTTCCTTATGCATTTAATGCTGCAATTAATTTTTTTAAACCATTTTTGTAATGTTTTAATTTTCAATTTTGCTTCTTGGATTTTGTTTCATGTATGATTTAGTTAGGTTTGCAAATGTGGTAGTATAAAATCCTTGCAGTTTGCTTTACCCAACCAAAACTAACAAATACAGGGCAGCCCTTGTACAGTTCTTCTTGATTTGATTCTCCAAAAGTATTCCGCTTCGTACCACACATGCGACCTACTTCAAATTGCTGTAAACTTTTACAGCCTATTTACCTACAACTATAGTGCTTGATGATTCCTGCATGATGTGTATAGGTAATTACAATTTAGTGATTCCAAACTGTTATTTTTGTGTAGGTTCTACCATATTTATAGCTTTATACTCACTCAGAGTTTTCTAATAAATTAAAATGTTGTTGTGAAACAAAAGTATGTACTGGAATATTAGGAGTATATTTTTTAAACAGTATTTTTTGGTAAAAATAAATTTTGGGTGGATGCATTGCACTTGATGCAAGAAGTGTGAACTCTGACCATTTTAAATGTGCTTGAGTAGAATTGCACCAGGATATACTTGTATATGTAGGTATCCATTAATGACTGACCTGAGGGTCAAAAAGAATGGACTTTTTCCATTCCTAAACATGAGAGACAATTTTTACGCAAATACCTTCCTTTGAGATGTTAATCAGTGCCAGAATTTTGATCAGAAGCCTTTATCAGACAAGGTACATAACGTTAATAGGTATTTATGCAATGAAGGCCTTGATACACCCCCTGTCCATAGTTTCCTGTTTACCCAAATAATAAATTAATATCTAATTAGGTTGTTTTTCAAGAGGTGCTAAAAATTATCTTAAATATGAATCTTATGAACTCATCCTCTATATTTTAGAATAAAATTCAGTGATTATATGAATGCCTCAGTCCATCACTTTTCAGCAATTCTAGCACAATTTTTTTAAGTTTTTATTTAACATTGGCTCAAATTTCGAGCAATGCAAGCAAAGGTTTCAAAACATTTTGATTATTAGCTATGATGTAATAGATTCAAATAGCTCATTCAAACCCTCGAGGAAATAGCTGCCCATCCAGTTGTGATGAGCCTTTTCCCCGAGAGTGAGCATCTCCCAGAGTTCTATTTGTCAGTTAGAAATTCATTCCTTCCTCAATCCAATTCTCAAGGTGTGTGACTTCCTGCATGGAGACAACACAACATTGGTTTGGGATAATGAGCAGCAGGTACCTTTTGCCTACAAAGATGACCAGTGGGTTGGATTCGATGATGAGAGGAGTCTTAAGACTAAGGTATGTATTTAATCCACACACGCACAGGGAAAAGTCACGTGAATTCAGTTTTTCCTGTTATTTCTAGCATTTTGCATGGTATGCATACTGGAATGAATCAAAGAATGTTTAAGTTGCAGTAAAAAAATGGGGTCTAAGTGCACGTGAATTATTATTTTTCCAGATGGCTTGGCTGAAGGAAATGGGTTTTGGAGGTATCATGATTTGGTCTGTTGACATGGATGACTTCCATGGGTCATGTGGCACTGGGAAATATCCTCTTATCAATGCAATGCATTCTGAGCTGGAAGACTACAAAGTTCCTCTAGTGTACGATGGTCCGTATGAATCACACAGCCCCAGTGGAATGTACACCACTCGTAATCGTAAGTATGCTGCATTTCCTTCCCTGATTGCATACCGTTAATCTATGTGTTTCCTGGCTTTTCCAGAACTGGCTATGGTTGAGTCCCTAAGTCATTGAGTCCCTGCTTATGGAGAAATGATGCTAAATCAAAATATTCATTATGGGGAAAAAATCTGTCATCAGAGTAAAAATATATTATTTCTGTGATTGCAGTGAAAGATAATTATGCATTGAGTCGCACAATTCAATGTATTGTAATTCTGGAACAATGGAAGTTTATAAAGCCAATTTTTTTATGTTTAATAACTCCATATATGCAACATTTAAGGGAAAAACTATTATAAAAGATATGTATGCTTCAATATTCAGTGGAACATGTGATAGTTACATAAATGCAAATAACTATTCACAATATTCTCATTTTTAGCTGTTACATTCATCCCAGAGTCTACCCCTTAGGCCCATATTGCAAAGTAGGGAACAAAATTATGGGATAAACATTTATCATTGCCACTATTTGCTCAGTGCATCATTGAAATTCAGCAGTAGATAGCTTGTAGCACATAGCACCTTTGGCCTTAATATTTTTAAATGCCCTGGTTTCATTCAGGTACTTATAGAATTTCATGCCTGTATGACAGAGATCTGTCATGTAATCATTCAGATGACATTCTGAGTGATGAGTAAACGTTAAAATTTGGAATTATTATGGACTGAGTCCGATGTTTATTTAGATTTGAGCATTACTATGCATTGGACTTTTTTCTATGTTCCCTAAAATGATTATTGCAGTACTTTTCATTTACTCTTCCTCACTGATTGTCATTGAACTTCTTTATGATGAAAAATTGAATCTGAAGGTTCAAAAACACAACAAAATTTTCCAGTGAAGCTTCAATTTTTTATGCCATGCAAATTCTGGTCAAAACTGATAGTGATCGATTTTATTTTCCTTGGTACTGCAGCAAAATGGCATCATCTACTTTTCAGTCCATTATATTTAATTCCAGCTACCAAGGCAGGAAACTGTTTCATTCTCTATTCATTATTTTGACTAAGCCTGCATTCAGTTGTTGGGAGTTGTTGAAGTGAATTCTTGTGGTGGGTCTCAGTGGAAGCTCTCTCATCCCCTCCCTCTCTCATACTCAGCAAATGAGGTGGTCTGCGAAGAGGAAGACGGGCACATATCTTACCACAAGGATAAAATGGACTGCACCATGTACTACATGTGCGAGGGGGAGAGGCGGCACCACATGCCTTGCCCATCACAACTGGTGTTCAACCCCAATGAGAATGTGTGTGACTGGCCCGAGAATGTCGAGGGATGCATGCACCACACCCCAGCACCCCCACCAGCCAAGAGGAGATAGGCAAATGTGATGGAATATGGATCTGTGATGAACATTTTTTTTTACTCTTTAGGAAAGTGGCAGAAACTTAAATGGTAGCCTCACAATCACAATCTTAGCGCCTGTTCCGACTTTCGGCGTGAGGAAGTTCAAAAAAAAAGGAAGTAATGCTGCCATGCACTTCTGCACCAATGAAGACATGACTCATCTCTCTCTATTGATGCATTCACAATAATTTAAAGGTTCAAAACAACACATTGAATATTGCCAGGTGAATTTTTGGTACCTAAATTTGGAATGTAAAGTTTAAAAATTATATTTGGGTGCATTAAAATATGTATTTTATAAAAAAATATGAGATAAGAACAAATACTTGATGTAGATGTAGTCATTATCCTGAAGGTTTAGTTCTGAAGAAAGAGTTCTCCCAGAAGAGGATCTATCTTGAAGGTTTTGTAAATAAGCACTGGATTGTGCACTCTTTTTCCATATAGGTGGAAGAGTTAATGCCTGTACTTATGAGCCACAAAAGATTATCAAGCAATGAAAACATTCCCCTACATTGCCATATTTAAGTCCTTTTCTGTTTCCAATGAAATGCATGAGTATTATTATTTTATGCCGATGGAAGGAGGGATTATATTTTCCAGGTTTAAAAAAAATTGAAAGGATAATTTATTTTTTGTTTTGATGTGACAGATACAGTAAGAGTTTTAAGCAGGTGTTGTTTCTTAATTAAATTTTGAATGATTAACAACTATAAAATTTGAATAAGTTATGTAAATTGTCACTCTGGAAAGTGTTATAAGTTATGTTACTCCTACATAATCCTTTGTTTTACCTTTCATGTTCCTCCACACAATGAAAATATTCAATATTTGACATTAATTGAAAGTTTGATCAAATAGTACATTATGTTCAGAACTATGTATGTGAATAAATATCTATTTTTTAATTTTAAATTGAGAATGTGAACATTTTATTCTCCTGCCACTATTATTACTACTGTGAATCAATAACTATGATCATAAGACTCTTTTTGCAGATAATAAAACTTCATCATGTACTAATTCAGGGGTTATCTTGTCAGCCAAGGAAATTTCTAGAGAATTAACATTAGAAAAATGTGAATGGAATAATCATGAGAAAATGATTGCATTGGCAACAGGTTAAAACAAGAGCAGGACAAGAGACATGATTGAAATTGCACCAGCCAGTGTTCATGCAAGAGCATCATTGATTTGAGTAAAAATAATTTTGCTGAAAGGAGAGTGTGATGATTTAATAATTGCCAAGGGGTGGATCCAGGGTCCCAATGTATGTAAAGGACAACCTGTGAGAGGAAGGAAAAGCACTGATGCTGAGTTAGGGGACAATTGCAGAATAAGGTGCATCCCTAAGCATTCTACATCCCTCAATGATTGTTTTGTCGCATTGTGAATCTGTGCAGATAAATACATATTGTATGTGCAACTAGCTTTGCTTAACTTTTGCTTGGAATCAAATGTATTTGTTGTATGGTCCCTGTTTTTCCTCCTGCCGTGAATGACTAATTTTTAACATACATGCTTTGTGTAAAAAGTTTTGGAAAAATTAATTTCGTTCAGCTGTTGCTCATGCAATGCCTCAAAATTCTTCAAAGTACATCCCTTGAGTGTCGACACACTTTCACAGAGTAGCTTATCTACGACTCAAAGGCTCCCTGGTAGGCAAACTCCAGAAGGGGCTTAGCTTGCAAGCTTCTTTGATGGAAATTAGGGTCCTTTGAGAGAGGAAGGATTTCAATGCTTTTGGGAAAGGAAATAGTCTGCTGGGGCCAAGTTGGGACTGTAAGGGGATTGGGGTATTGTCAGGGTGATGATTTTCTTTTTTTTTTCTTGCCACTTCTGGTCATCTGCCAAGACCTTTGGGATGAGTTTATTGCAGATATTTTGAATTGCTATATTTCCAGTGATAATGGTGTGCACTGTCATCTAATCAATTGCAACATGATCTGTGATCATGCACATGCTTAACTGACAGTTCGAATTCAGCACTTCACGCATGCATGAAGAAAATGTTGTTACTGATAGTTTTTATACAAACCTTATATGTCACTCATTCTACAAGTAAAAGCCAGCACCCTTTCAACTATTAGTGCTTATTGTATTGAAAACAGCTGAGTCATGATGATTTATAGTTTTTTTAGATGTGAACAACAGTCACCTAACATGCACATTCTTGCAATTTTGAGAATTGAGTAAAAATGGAATAAGAAAGAAATAAAATTTGTGCACGCAAGAGTTTCTCCAACATTTTACTTGGAACAAATGGAGGCTACCAGCAAAAGCAAGTTGTATGGATGGCTGGGTGATGTAGACATTGCTCGTTATTTCAAAAAGGAGCCAGCCTGTTTTAAACATATAGTGACCTTCTGTTGAGACATTCGTGCCTGTATAGATTGGATTGGTATAAAAACAATTTGTTATCATTTCTTCATACGATATGTATGAATTCAGTTTGAATCAATTCCTCATATACACGCTAACGATGATGGATTTCATTACAACTTTGGGTTAAATGGTACCTAGGTGTGCTTTATGAGAGTTAACGGGCTCAGCAAAATGCGCAGTTGATAATTCCATGATTTTATTCAGGCAATGATGCTTTGCGTTAGTGGCATAGATTTCCTAATGATCTCTAGCCAAGAACTTCCTAACTGCCACTATTGGGCCTGAGGCATGAAAGATAATCCTTGGTTGAGATTACCAACAAAAGAGAAACAGTCTAGAACAGGAATGGTTGGGATAATATGCACAAATGCAGGCATGGCTGACACCAGCCATAATGAAAATTCTATAGATACAATGCAAATTACATAATAATGTACAAACATTTAATAGCAGTAAACTCATGATAATGAGCAAAAACTATTCTTCAGAGCTGATGTCATACCTCAACCATGTCAATCTGTTATTAAAAACCGATTAGTCCTGAATAAACAATCAGTGCAGTTCCAACAAAGCCAAAATCTATCATAAAAAGTGGGTCGCGGTGGTCTAGTGGGTAGAGTGTTGGACAACTGACCAGAGGGTCCTGGGTTCAATTCCCAGGCAAGGCACTCTGGGAACCTGCAGCTCCACCCAAGCTAGTTGATTTTTCGGGTACCAGATCTTCCTGGGAAACCATAACAGGCACAGGGAAAGGAACTGGCCCCCCTACCCTGATGCGTGAATGTTCACATGCCGTCGGGCTTGGTACATGGGTGAGCTCTACTATCACCTACTAAACCGACCTTTGGGTTGATTACTGTGTTTATGGTTATATATAATCAAATCAAGCCTTTACAAAACTGACTCTCTAATCAATATTCTCTCAAAATGTTTGTTGACTTTGGTAGAAGCCAGATTTTTCCAGATTGGGAGTGTACAGAAAAAATATGCACGACTTGCTATAAGAATTTCATAGGATGGGTGGGTTAATTACATATTTTAGATATTATTAGTGTTTGGCATTATTCTAGTGAAAGTAGGTGTTGCATAAATAGCCTATGTAATTGTACATACTAGAGTAGCCTAAAATTTTGCTACAACATTAGGTCCCCTTCAATTGGGAATACTTCTTTACTCCCTTCATCACATGAAGCATGGTTATGCCATTCCTTCCCCTTCCTCGCCTGCATAACATTCCCCCCTCCATCACAGTCTTTAACGTCCCATCACCAATCAAATCATATTTAATTCCCTTTCTTGCCTCTTTTTGATGTCTCCCATCAATCCCTTCTTCTCTCCCACTATATCCAGCACTGCCTCATTTTTCCCTTTCTCTTCACATAATCGTCTCCATGCTTCCCCACCTTGACTTTTCAGAAGCCTCTAATCTATGCCTACAATCCTGCATTAATGATCATGTTGCTGTACCCTACAAAATTACCCTATATATAAGAGTTTCAACAACCCCTTTCTTAAAATCCATATCAAATGTCTGTCATCAATTCCCTGCTTGTAAAAGCATCATGGTGGTAATCTTCCAATTAACGATATCTAAATAAATGCTCTCTAGAAGAACTTATATAACTCCTCTTTGATTCCTACGTTTATTTGAATGCTTTCGACAGCTTTAAGGTTTGATCTACTTCGTTTTTCGAAGGAAATTTTATAAAATCAGATTCTTTAACCTAAGAAGGCGCATAATTTACATTAGTCCGTATGTTCAAAGCAAAATAAAGGTAAATAAGTATACTTATTAAAAATTAAATGATTAATGTTAACTTTAAGCCAATCAAAGGGTGTTATAATAGACTTCGGCACATGTATCGACGTTTAAAAACAGTGGGACCGCGTCAACGTTCCATGAATTACTTTCACGTGTATCAGAAACGAACTGAAAGGAAAAATGGCACAGTAGAACTTGTAATATTTTTACATCACTCTAGAGCTACGACATCTAAGGCATTCACACACTCATAGTTATTCTTTAATGTGGAATTCGAAAACAATGAAATTATAAATCTTTTGACCCGAATCATCGATACGAATGAACCGGACATTGACGAACTGAATATTTTTCTGGTGTCATTTTATTATTAAACGATACCTGTGATACGCCATAAGCTCGTTAACATCACAGAAAAGACTGAAAGTAATTTTTATTTACCTAGCTACGTGATTAAGTCTAATTATTCGGAGAATCTTTTAATTTGTGTCACCCTAAAAGAGATCCTCTCTTTTTATATCAATCCATTGAATTTCAAAAGAACTTCCCAAATGAAAGAATAGATGAAGAATGAAATGCAAGTGCCCAATTGTAAATTAGGTTATTTTGTATGACAGAAACTTTGAACACCACGTCAAGTAAATTGTGAAAGATGTCATTATACTTCTAACGTTAGGTTGTCCAGTAAATCATTTGGAGTACGTTATATTGATGAAAGATATCCCAGAATGTGCGATAAAGCCGAATTTGAAGTCTGCAGGTTGTGTTTAAGCAGTCGCGGGCTGTTGATGAACGTTTTCGGCGAGAATAGTAAATTACAAGTCATGTTGGGAAAGACTATAGAGGAATTAATAGGTGTTAAAGTAAGTTTAGTTGCCTGTGTTTCGTGCTTTTTCAAATTATGTTTGTGGGAAATCTGCGCTTAGATAAATTAATAGTTGGTTTATATTTTCCGTACACTGTTGTCAAAATGTACACTGATATTTGAGTAAAAGGAGTTTCGTGCATTCTGTTGTTGATTTCTGTTTATGGAATATTATATTAGGTTGTGGAGGATGCAAATTACCTCTGGTTGGTGTGTTCTAACTGTATGGAGAAGCTTACGGAATTCCGGCTGTTTAAGCGTCGATGTGCTGAGTGTTTGTTAGTTTTCTATAATCGCATCCAAAAGGAGGGCAATCCTGCAACGAAAGACTGGATAGCCAATCTAGAGGAGGTAAGTTGTATCCATTAAAATGAACCATGTCGGAAGTGAGGACATATTTGTGCAAAAATTAATTTCATTAATTAAGTTTGGCGAAAATACTCTTTCCAGCAGGAAAAAATGAAAGAATTCACATTTTAAATTCTCGGATAATTTGTCACTATATTTTTTTTTCAAGTTTTTTCAAAATGCATTTTTTATCACTTGCCAGAATGAACGACAACAATCATTTAGACACTGCAAAAAATTGGCTTTGTGAAAGAACAATTTAACCTAATCATTTCCCATCTTACTTCCTGACAATGTGTTAACTATTTCTTTATTAGTTAGTCTAATAACAGCAGCAAGCACAAATAACAATCTGTCTGCTTTCCTGTATAGTGCACCAATTTCACTCTTACTCTTTAGACTTTCCGTATCCTCAAACTGCGTCTTCACAATGGTTCTTTTCATCTCGATTTTATTTACCTCATCTTATTATATAACTCTTTGTTCTTCTGCCTAACCCTGTTTTTACAAATGATTCCTGTTGTTCCTAAATGTTTGCCTAACCATAGCTAATAATGTAACTGATACCTTTCTGAGCCACTGTGAATCATTTTCCATATATACCTACGCCTGTTGTGGTGTCTAAACGTAGTGTAGGTGTTGACTAACCCCTGTCTCTCTCCTGTAGAATTCAAATGCTTTTTCCCTGCGATCATTTATTGTACCCAAGCCATAGTCCCCCACCTCATCACCTTCACTTCCTTTGCCTTTTCATGCATTCCAATCCCTAATCACTATCAAATGTTTCCCTGTAGTAACACATACCCTATTATGTCCTCTAACTGATGGCATATCCTATTAACTTCTTCTTTCTTATGATTGCTTGGTGGCATGTAGACCTGAACAATGACCAAGTCTGTCGGTTCTGTGTGTACTTCTACCGATAATATTCTATGAGTTGGATTCTGCATTTTCAGGTTTCACAGCCTTGTTGTTTAAAGCTGACAACAGTTTTGCCGAAGCTGCATTCGGCATCTTCAGGTCGAAGATGAGAGACTCGGATTTTGGCCGCCCTTATATAGGTGGTCCCATCCAGTGGCTGATTGGTCCATTCCCGAAGAACTCTCTTCCATGCATTGTGGAGATGGTAGCCTTCATCACTGTTGATGTTCTCCGGGTTTTTGGCGATCTCAATTGCTTCTCTAATTAATCGTGGGTAATATCTACTCTCCTTAGCTGTGATGTTTGCATCTTGGAATAAGATGTTGTGACCGGGTTCACTCCATTTATGTTCGGAGATGGCCAACAGGTGAAACTGCTTATTCATTGTTGCCCAGAGGTGTTCTTTCATCCAAACTTTCATTGGCCGGCATGTTTCCCCGATGTAAGCTTTCCCACATGAACAGGGTACTCGGTAGACCCCATCATATAGGTCTTTCAGGATTTTGTCCTTCGGTCCAGGGAGCGCGTCCGCTATTTTCTTGGTGCAGTTAAATCTTGTCACCACGTCATGCTTTTTCAGGACTCTGGCTATCTTCTCAGATGTTCCCGATACGAAGGGGATAGTAGGGTATGCCTTTGGGTCCGGTTCCGTCTGCTTCATGGACTTGCCACAATCCCATCTTTGCCCTTCTTCCCTGGTGGTCCTTTTAAGTCCTTGATGGACTTGTCCTTTGACGAGTCCATCAAGGCTACCATCTCCACAGCGTGTGGAAGAGAGTTCTTCGGAAATGGACCAATCAGCGAGCAGCCACTGGACGGGACCACCTATATAAAGGTGGCCAAAATCCGAGTCCCTCATCTTCGACCTGAAGATGCCGAATGCAGCTTTGGCAAAACTGTTGTCAGCTTTAAACAACAAGGCTGTGAAACCCGAAAATGCAGAATCCTTCAAGCCACCGCCACGAAAACCTACGAAGCCATATATTCTATGAGTTCCTTGGTCTATTTTAACTATGATTTTATCAACATTTGTATTCAATATTATATCCACCCTAATATCTAGTGTCATGAATATTTAGTATTTTGTAGTGCCAGGGTTCATCTGAGACATACCCTCATAGTAAAGGTTTTGCAATGAATTATTAGAAGTTTAATGAAATATATTCATATTATCATTTATTCACCAGCAGATCATGTGGTATAAGTTTAGTCAAAGCAGAATATTCATATATGTAGGTAAAACAATAGAAACATGAGAATACAATGCAAACTGAATACAGGCACATTCATTGATTAAAGACGGGGATTTATCCACTCTCTAAAACATTTGTTTGAATAAAAAATCTTAACTTACTCAAAAAGGTCACTGAACACCAAAAGGAAGTTGATTTTACAAATAAGTCCCATGTTCTTGGGCCCTTGGTAAGGGCATCTGGTGTGCACAAATATGACGTGTAGGTTATTTATATTGCAGGTACTGTGATTGTGAACGTCAGCATTAGTAGGGAAAGTCTTTAGGTTCATTCTTGTGTATACTATAGTAGTAAATATATAAATACATGGAAGAGGTAAAAGGTTAAACTGCATAAGTAATGGAAGACCAGGGGCATCATATCTAACATTAGCTATCAACCGTACAACTTTTTTTTTGTAATTTAAAAATGGATATGACAGGTGTTGATGAACCCCAGAAAATAACATTTGAAAAAATATGAGAATAATACAGACTGTAATAGAGTGATAGAAGAACATTATTGGAAACAGTAAAGTGGATTTTCCGGATTAGGAAACACAGTGGATTGAGTTTCTTTAAGAGCATGTCAATGTGAGAATCCCAATAAAGATGACAATTTAAATGTACACCAAGAAATTTCTTTAACTCAACCTGAGGCAAATATTTACCTTCTAACTGTATTTTCAACTTTGGGATGGAGTGTTCTTGTGATCAAATAGTATTACTTGTGATTTATCAGTAAAAATTTTGAGGGCCTTTTTTATAGACTATGAATGAATATTCTGGGGTACAAGACTGCTACTGTGGAAGAGTTGTTGAGGTGAGGCTAAGGAAATAAGAAAGGTAGTGTCGTCAGCATATAAAATAGGATGACTACCAGGTATGCTGTTCAATATATTGGGTAGATCATTACTATATATTAGAAAGAGTATGAGCCGCAGGATGGAGCCCTGGGTAACACCTTGATTGATTATTTTAGTGGAATAAGTATATTTTGCTCCATCTTAATGCATAATTACATGCTGAACTCTGTCTTGTACATATGACATCAAGTAGTGTTTTGATGAGCCTTTAACACCAATCCAATGTAATTTTTCAGAGATTAAATTATGGTTGACAAGATCAAAGACTTTGGTGAAATCAAATAATAAAGTGCAGGTATTAAATTTATCATCCAGAGCATTGTGTAGATGATTAATTGCATCATATATGGCAGATGTGGTAGATTTGTTCTTTCAAAAGCCATGTTGATATGGGGTTAATATGCTGGAGGATTCTAAGTAAGGGACCAATCATCAATGTTGGGATTTTTCAAGTGTTTTTGTGAATTGGTTTTGAATAGCAATAGGAGTTGAAATTTAGAGGACTGCCTTTTTTCTAAAAAAGAGGAATGACTTTTGAGGTTTTAAATGGTGAGGAGAAGATGCCCTTGATAAAGGAACCATTAATGAGATGCAACAAAGGGTCCTTAATTAAATCAAAATAAAGCCTCATAATAAACTTAGGTATTTCATTATTATTTACTACAAGAGCTGTTAACAACAATTTTAAGTTTGTTTACAAAACAAAGAAAGAGGAAAAATGAGGTGGATGAATTAAATATTTGCTTAATTCAACAACCATTGTGGAATAATTTTTCAAGAAACTGTAACAGTAACTTTAACGGAGTCACCCGCTATGTGTGCATTATAATGCAACCATTTAAGAGAGTAAAAATCATTCGCCCTGTTACTGTTACAGTTTCTTGAAATTTGTCTAAGGTATGAACAGCCTAAGTGTTTGAAATTGGATTTATTAACATCGTGGACTGTGGCGCGTCGTGCACGACTACGAATACCTGTGACATTGTATGTACGGTATTTCGTCATAACATCTTGTTCCTTTAAAGCCCCCAAAATTTCAGAGTGTAAGAGGACGTCTTGGTAGCTTAATTGGTTAAAGCACTTGGCCGGATATCGAGGGATCCGGGTTCGTATCCCGGTCAAGGCGAATGATTTTTACTCTCTGAAATGGTTGCATTATAATCATTGTGGAATGTTTATTTCCTTTCTGAATGGGATTTACAGGAACTATTAAGTAGCAGACGGAGATGTGGTAGTCAAGGGGTGGAGATTGGACTATAGACTGGGAGACCTGGGTTTGATTCCCATGCAAACCTCTCTAATCACCCTCTGGCATTCACCTGAAGTGTCTCATTCATAACAGGGTACCAGATGTCACCCTGGGAAACCATAGGTTGCACAGGGAAAGAATTTGATCCCCTCTCCTTATTAATACCAATGTTCCCCGCAGATTACTGTTTTTATGGTTTAAAAGGAGAATGATGTCCTGAGCCATGACAAAATGGTGCGAAGAGGCCAGGAGGGGATATGGTTGATGGTACATCATGCAAAGTGTGGGCATTGAGTAGTGCCAAGGAATCTCATAATCATTCAGTTCGAACAGCAATGGTAGAGATAGATGTCAATTATACAGTGGGCACTTGGATGAATTGGATGGCCGCTAATAATTACAACAAAGTGATGGTGTAGGTGAAAGAATTGAGCAATTATGCATTGCAATCATGACAAATGTTGTTTCCCAAAGTTTATTATTATAGTGTCTTAAAGTGGTTAGGTTTTTTTTGCTGCTCTGGTTTCTGTTTAGCTCAAAATATTTGTGGCCCTGATGCTCTAATTGTGAAATGTTAATCATCTGCCATTATTAAATTGTAACGTGTGTATGCTTTGCATTAGTTTCCCGGTGAGATAAAGAAAGAGATTGATGATGACCCAATCGCCAGTGACACTGTTGACAATAGTGCTGTGGATGTGCGAGATGACATGATCGTTGTCAAAGAAGAGATTGACACTACCACTGGATGCTCTGTTGCTACGGAAATTGATACTGGCTCATCAATGGTGCCATCAATGCAAGAAGGTGACAGTCATTGGTCCACTAATGATGAATCAGGGAATTTGGTGAGTGCTAATATCCATGTCGTGTGTACAACTAGCCATACACACTTTGAATCCAGTGTCATTAAAAGTAAAACTTTGCTGTTTGAATTTGAACAATCCCCTCTCATATCATGACTTTCGCACTTCATAGTTTGTTATCCTTTCATTCCTCTTCACTACAGATGAATGTTAAGGACTGCAATTCATATTCTTCTGTAATCGCCACTGGTCAGGAGAATGTAAACACTTCCATTAGTCATAATAAGTGTTTGGAAATACATAGACATCTCTGCATCTATAATATATTGTCTTGGATATTGCAGCATCCTTCGGAAGATGGAGATTTCCGCTTGTCCTTTAATGAGGAAGTGGACATTAAGGAAGAGTGGGACGTTGACATTCCTCAGAAGGATGGGTGTTTGGGAGAGAATCTTCCACAAGAACAAGGTAAGGAGGCCTCAAGACTATTGCATTTTCACTTTTGCTTCATGAAAATCCCTTTCACTGCCCTTCAGTGATGTAGAACTGTTGATGAATATGCCGCCAGTATATGCAAAAATGAAATTGCAAGTACCTGGTCTTGGTTGCTAATTTGCAAATGCAATCTCAATGTCTTATACGAACTTTGTATTCACTTTTGTGAACTTTAATTGAGTTATACGTAAGAGCAGTTTCATTGTCAGCATATATTGTGCAAGCTTGCCACTTTGAAGTTGCTTTGGACTTGTTCCATTTGATTGAGGAGCACCCTGAATCCATCATTCCTGCCTTCTTTGGAGTTCTCCCGGCATTGTCTCACCCTACCATTAGCACTTCCTCGTTTGTTTTCCTTTCAGTCTACTTTACCTTCTCCAAAACCCTCATTTTAAAAGTATCAAATTCATGACTATCATCTTGCTTCAATGACCGTGTTTCTGAGCCACGCAAAATGAAAGCGGAAAGATTTATTCACAAAATATTAAGAATTCTTGAATTGTGATGATCCGTGTCTGGTGGGTGTTCATCCCCTACCACATACCCTAGGGATAGGTATTGGGTACCTGGCAGAGAGATGGATAGATTTTGACAGATGTAATGAGTACGGTCTATGAAAAAAATTACCTGTGAATTTTGGCAGTTATCTCATGAAGTAATACTTAAAGACAGATTTTTCGGATGACCAAAGAGGAAATCCCCAAGAATTGAAACTATTCCCTCTGGTTAGGAGTCTAAAAGTCTATCCCTGGACTACCACATACCCTTTAGGATGTGTGTGTGTGTATATACATGTATAAAAAACTATATATATATAACTATAACTTAGTGTTATATATATATATATATATATATATATATATATATATATATATATATATATATATATAAAACCATTTGTTAACCCGCCGGCCTTGCCTTATCTTCTTGAAACGAACATTACATTGTTATGAAATGTAATGTTCGTTTCAAGAAGATAAGGCAAGGCCGGCGGGTTAACAAATGGAATTTAGAAGCAGTAAATGAATTAACGAGGAAGGAGTATCAGGAGGCTGTAGAGAAATTGATGGATGACGGTAAAGAACTGAGTACTATCGAAGAAATATGGGAATGTATCAAGAAAGGGATATTGGAAGCCGCTAAAGACACTATAGGAACCGTTAACGGGAAAAGGATAAGGAAACCATGGGTAACGGATGAGATGATTGCAAAGATGGATGAGAGAAGAAGATGGAAAAATGTAAACACAGAGTTAGGCAAAATGAAGTACAAAGAGTTAAACAATAAATTGAGAAGGGCCACAAATAAAGCAAAAGAAGAATGGTGGAAAACGCAATGCGAGGATATGGAAAGTTTACAGAAGAAGGGTGAAATTGGTGCTCTATACAGCAAGGTTAAGTTATTATCAGGAAGTAAGAAGGCAAGATCTGTGCTAACAGTTAAAGATAAATGGGGTAAGATAATAGTTGAACCAGGAAAAATCCAAGAGAGATGGAAGGAATATATAGAAACACTGTATGGTAAAGAACTTAGGCCGACAAGGTTAGACATAGAAAAGGAACATGACGTACAAGAAGATAGCTTAGGTCCAGGCATACTCGACGATGAAATAGAAAGGGCATTAAAGGAGATGAAAGCAAATAAGGCAGTGGGGGTGGACAATATTCCTGTAGAAATGTTGAAATGGTCAGGGAAAGGTGGGAAGAAGGCCATATATGGACTGATTCGTAGTATCTATGAGGAAGGAATCTGGCCGGAAGATTTTGTGAGATCAGTGTTAGTTCCTATTCCAAAAAAGGCAAAGGCCTCGTCATGTGAGGATTACAGAACAATAAGTTTGATATCCCACGCAGCTAAAGTTATTCTCAGGATCATCAACAAAAGGATAGAGAGTAAGGCAAATGATTACTTAGGGGATGATCAGTTTGGGTTCAGGAAAGGAAGAGGTACGCGTGATGCCATTGCAGGAATGAGATCACTAGTCGAGAGGAATATAGAATACAATCAGGACGTTTTTGCCTGTTTTGTAGATTTCGAAAAAGCGTTTGATAGAGTGAATTGGGAAAAATTAATGCGTGTATTGCAGAAAATAGGAATGGATTGGAGGGACAGGAGACTGATCCGCAACCTGTACATGTCTCAGACTGCTCAGGTGCGAGTGGGGAACGGAGAGTCCGGATGGGCAGTGTTAGGAAGAGGTGTAAGGCAGGGTTGCCCATTGTCACTGGTACTGTTCAACGTATATGTAGAGGAAATGATTAAAGAGGCATGGGAAGAACTGGAGGTAGGAATGAAAGTCGGAGGGGAATTCGTAAAATCGGTTAGGTTTGCTGATGACCAAGCATTAGTTGCTCAGTCAGCCAAGGGGTTGCAAGCATTGTTGAGTGAATTGGAGGTTCAGTGCGATAAATATGGGATGAGAATAAATATTAATAAAACAAAGGTTATGCGATTTTCCAGAAAGAAAAAGGCTAAGCTAAATATTAAAATAGGCGGGGAAAAAATAGAGCAGGTAGAGCAGTTTACATATCTCAGAAGTGTGTTGGACCAATACGGTCAAAGTGGTAGGGACGTAAGGAGAAGAATTGCGCTAGGCAAGGAGGCTTTCTCAAGGAGGAGGGAGTTGATGACGGGGACGTTGAGTAGGGATGTTAAGACAAGACTCGTAAAAACTTTGATATGGAGCGTAGCTATGTACGGCGCGGAAACGTGGTCGCTGAAGCAGGAGGATAGACGCAGATTGGAGGCTTTTGAAATGTGGGTGTGGAGAAGAATGGAGAAGGTGAAATGGACCGAAAGGAAAACAAATGAGGAAGTACTAGAAATGGTGGGGGAGGAGAGGGGTTTGTTGAGAGAAATCCTATGGAGGCAGGAAAGATGGATGAAAGGCGTATTGAGCGGTAGTGGAATGTTGAAGAGGGTAATAGAAGGGAGAATGTTGGGCAAGGGAGGTAAGGGTAGGAACAGGATAGGGATGTTGGACGGGATGAAGGGAGGAAAGAAGTACACCGAGATGAAGAGGGACCTGATATAGATTAGTTTGCTAGGTGGGGAGTCACAAAATGTTTATTTGATAGTTGTGTCCATCCAAAAAAACCTACCTTAACCGGTAGATTACCTAATAACAATATAAAACCATAAACACAGTAATCAACCCGAAGGTCGGTTTAGTAGGTGATGGTATAGCTCACCCATGTACTAAGCCCGACGGCGTGTGAATATTCACTCGTCAGGGTAGGGGGGCCAGTTCCTTTCCCTATGCCGGTAATGGTTTCCCAGGAAGATCTGGTACCCGAAAAATCAACTAGCTTGGTTGGAGCTGCAGGTGCCCAGAGTGCCTTGCCCAGGAATCGAACCCGGAATTTTAAATGATCGGAAATATAGGATTCAGCTGCCAACATAGAGGTGAGAACTCGCGAATCCGCATACATCCTATATTTCCGATCATTTAATATATATATATTTATTATTTATATATATATATATATATATATATATATCAAAAGAACACTCACAATAATATCTTGATAATTTCTACGGACTCGAACTCCGTCTTCTTCGGAAGACAAGATAGGACTGAGGTATATGGGTATGTGGTGCAGAGAGAGATATTGAGAGATAGAGAGAGAGCAGATAGATGCAGAGAGAGATATATATATGGAATAAATAAAAATTACCCAAAGCCGTACTCTTAGGGCCCTAAGAGTACGGCTTTGGGTAATTTTTATGTATTCCATTCATTCGGCCGTAGTACGTTCCCTTTCTCTTTAGATATATATATATATATATATATATATATATTTATATTTAAACGGATAACCCGTAAACGAACACATTGTAGATTGTTTGAGCTTTCGGCCTACTCCGAGGCCTTCTTCAGGTCAGACTGAGAGGTCTTGAGGGGAGAGTGTGTGGTGAGGGAAGGGGGGCGGAAGGTTTATGGACTGCTGGGAAGGGAATTAAAGATGGCAGTTAAGGGTGGGAATTTTAAATGATCGGAAATATAGGATTCAGCCGCCAACATAGAGGTGAGAACTCGCGAATCCGCATACATCCTATATTTCCGATCATTTAATATATATATATTTAAAAAATATATATATATATCCATTCAAACACGAAATATAAAAGACGAACACAGGAAAGGTGGGGAAGACGGATTTGAGCAGATCACAAGCGTAAAAATATTTCCTTATCCGGGATTTGAACACCGGACCTTCCACTTGCCGGGCGGATGCTCTACCAGAAAAGCTAATAAGGAACCTAATTTACATTGATATCTGCGATATTTAAAAGTGCCCAGGTCACTTGGTCCAGAGATGGTGTTGGGAAGCTATTTCACCCACCAAAGGAGAAATAGACAATACACACAAGAAGAAAGGACAGTAGGTTAGCAAGTATACACCATCATAGAGGATAGGAACAGAACAATACGTTTCATGGCACGCATAGCCAGAAGAATAGATGAGCCACATTGGCAATATATACATACACCATTTACAAGGTCTGTTCAAAAAGTATTGCTAACTGTTGAATTTTCGTGGGTTACGTAAAAATAATTTCCCATTTTTTGTGGCATTATGTTGGTACTTATGGCTCTCACTTTTGCCAAAAGTTCGGCCATTTTGAATGTTCAGTTAATGGTTGACAGCTGTTTTGCTTGGAAGTTCTTTGGCTTGTCTTTAATTTTTGCCTGTTCCAAAAAAGGGATCAAACAATCTGTATCAGATTTTGTGTGGAAAACGAAATTAAGTGCGCATTCCAAATGTTCACTGTGGCATATGGAGAAGCTACCTTGGACCGAAGTAATGTATATCGGTGGTTCCAAATGTTCTTCGAGGGTCTAGAAAATGTCGACTACGAAGAGCTTGCCGGATGCCTGAGCATGTCAACGGCAGACAAAAACATTGATGAAGTGAAGAAAATAGTATTGGCCAGTTGTCAAATCACCATTAGAGAAGTTGCCAAGGATCTAAACCTATCGATTGGCTCGTACCATTCGATTTTTACCAATGATTTGGGCATGACATGGTTTGCCACAAAATTCGTACCAAAATTGCTCAATTTTGACCAAGAACAGCAATGCATTAAAATTGCTAATGAGGCGTTGGACTCTGTCTGTGACGACCCGAATTTGCTCCAGAGGGTCATAACTGGTGATAAATCGTGGGTTTATGTTTATGAAGTGGAAACTAAAGCTCAATCACCCCAATGGAAGCTGCAGCATAAGCCAAGACCGAAAAAAGTCCGCCAAGTGCGGCCGAATGTGAAAGTTTTGCTTAAAATTTTCTTCGATTGCAGGGGCATGGTGCATCATGAGTTCTTACTACAGGGTAGAATGGTAAATAAGGAATATTACCTGTAAGTTATGTGCAATTTGCACAAAGCAATCCTCCACAAACACCTGGATTTGTGGAAGATCAAAATTTGGCTTTTGCAACATGACAACGCCCCTGCTCACACATCGTTACTTGTGCATGGATTTTTGGCCAAAAACAACACACAAATGATGCCGCAGCCACCGTATTCCCCAGATCTGACCCCTAGTGACTTTTTCTTGTTCCTGAAACTGAAGAGGCCCATGAAAGGACGACGCTAAGTTACAATTGACAAGATAAAGACTGAATCGAAGGAGGAGCTGAACAAGATCTCAAAAATGTTTTTTGAAGTGCTTTAAGGTTTGGAAAAAACATTGGCATTAGTGTATAATATCTAATGGGGATTACTTTGAAGGGGACAAAATAGATCTTCATGAATAAATAAATAATTTTTGAAAAAACACAAAAGATGCAATATGTTTTGAACAGACCTTGTATGTATGTTCAAAATGGAACGCTCTTTGGAAATGAATATACGAATATAAATAAACAAATGTGGATTTTTTAAACATAGAAACACAAAGAAAGGATACTTGCATATGTAGTATTGATATTTCAACCGCACAAATATCGTCATCAAGATGATTTTCTCGGGAAAGAGCGGAAAAGACATGTATGGGAGAAGGGTGAGGGGAGAAGAGGTAAGGGACCAATAGGAAACAGACAAGGAGTGGGAGGGGATTTGTAGGCTGCTATTGGATGTATTCAGTGGGCCTGGTTCAGCCCAGGAGGTTAAAATGATAGCCATTATCATCAGAATGCCATACTTAGAGGAATAATGGAGAGGACATGTATGGGAAAGGGTGAGGGTAGGAGAGGTAAGGGACAATTAGGAAATAGACAAGGGGGTGGGGGAGGGATATGCAGGTGGCTATTGGATTCAGTGGGCTTGATCTATCCTGGTAGGTTTAAATAACTGGAGCACCCAGATATGCGCCATCTTGCTGGTTCTCACCTCATATCCCGTTTGTCTGCCGGTCAATCATTTATGTGAGTGTTCTGTTCTCTTTCCTTCACCACTATCTCCAATTTCTCTGTAAATGTATATAATTTCCAACCTTTTCAATGAATTATTCTAATCATGTCTAATATTGGCTGCACCAATTCCACACACATGTACATAAAGAAGCCTAATTAGCACTGCATAATAAACAATAAATTTAACTCTTCAGTCCACATTAAACTGACCTGCAACTAACAATACCTTCACTTCAACCGATGCCACCCATCTCAACAAAACACTTCCTCACTTTCAGTCCATAGCCACTGCCTCTGCAACAACACCTCCTCCATACAAAAATACATAGACCAAATGAATCGGGACATTTGGTCGATTGGAAAGATTGCAGATCTCAGTTTAAATTAGATTTCCTCGATAGCTCAGGCAGTTAGAGCAGCCACCCGGCAAGTGGAAAGATCCAGTGTTCCAGTCCCAGTCCAGGAAATATTTTTACATTAGTGGTCTGCTTGATTTTCTGCCTTCCCCACCTCTCCTATGTTCATCCTTTATGTGTTTTCCTATCCCATTTCCTTATATCTATTTCCCTGTGAAAGAATATATATATTTATATATATATATGATATAATATATTTTAATAGGATGACACCACTCTTTCAGATGATGGCAAAGGACAGCATGTTGTGGGGAATGTTTTGCACAATTGTCAAATTTGCAACGAGGGATTTGCACAAAGAGCCATCCTCGAAGCTCACGTGGTGCTTCTGCATCCTGTTAAGGCGGAGGAAATCAGGAGTGGCATCGATACTGAGGCTTTTGAGTGTGCGAGTGACGTTGAAGCAGAAGCGATGTCATACAAGTGTGCAATTTGTTTGGAAGCATTCTCACAAAAGGGCAAACTGAAGATCCACATGTTAATGCACACTGGACGCGGGCCATACAAATGCGAGATATGTTCGATAGGTTTCCATCGGAAGCAGCTCCTCGAGTGTCACATGTTGGGTCATAGTGGGGAATGCCCTTTCAAGTGTGGGGTATGTCCAAAGACGTTCATTTTAAAGAAACACCTCGAGGATCACATTCGTATACATGCAGGGGATAAGTTGCACAAGTGTGGGTTGTGCTCGAAGGCATTCTCGCAAAAGTCAATTCTTAAGAGGCACACGTTGACGCATAGTGATGAGAGGCCTCACAAATGCGAGATATGTTCGAAAGGTTTCCATCACAAGCAAAACCTCAAGTGTCACATGATGACCCACAGTGGGGAAAAGCCTCACAAGTGTGAGGTGTGTCTAAAGACGTTTGCTCTCAAACGTTCCCTGAAACTTCATATGTCTATTCATATTGAGAAGTTGCACAAATGTGAGTTATGTTCCAAAGCATTCTCAATGAAACGACGTCTTATGAAGCACAGGTTGACGCACAGTGGTTCAAGGCCCCATAAGTGTGAGGTGTGCTCGAAGGCATTCTCGCAAAAGGCACATCTTAAGAGGCACATGTTGACGCATAGTGGGGAGAGGCCTCACAAATGCGAGGTGTGTTCCAAAGGTTTCCATCACAAGCAAAACCTTGAGTGTCACATGTTGAGCCATACTGGACAAAGGCCTTACAAATGTGAGCTGTGTCCAAAGACGTTCACACTCAAACATCACCTTAAGGATCACATTCGTATGCATGCAGGGGAGAAACCCCACGAGTGTGAGGTATGTTCGAAAGCATTCAGGCATAAACAGCAGCTCAAGGAGCACTTGTCAAACCACAGAGATAGACCCCAACAATGCGCTGTTTGTTCGAGGGCATTCACGCATAGTAGCAGCCTTAAAAGGCACATGAAAGTGCACATGGATATTAACCAGATGCCGACTAATGACTATCCGACCACCAATGCACATTCCCTTCCTTCCAGGGAAAACAGTGCCTAGGCTGAGTATCAATGTAAGGCACTAGAATGCAAGAGGATTGTTTTATACTCTAACTAATGTATGTTTAAGAAATGCACAACAAAATAGCAGAGACCGTAAACTTGACTGGCACTAGGTTTGTAAAGGATGGAGGCAAAAACAAAGTGACAAGTAAGGGAAGATAGGGAACACAGACTAGGTCTTGTTGGTTTATTTGGGAAACAGTTACCCACGTTTTCCTCAATGACAAAAAAAAGCAAAAATTAATAAATAATAAAACAAACTTACAACCACTTGATCACTAGGGTGTGTTGAGGAATAACAGTCACTCTAGTGAATTGCATTCACACACACACACCCACACAGGGTTTACAAGGATACCTCCTATGCCAGGGACCCATTGTATTCATGACACCTGAATGAAAAACAATAAAAATCAAAAAGGAAAGGCCCAAGTTCATAATCAGTCAATCACTGGGATGTGTTTGGGAACAGGGACCCTTGTGAATTGCGATCACTCACTTGTTCAGGGTTTACAAGGATTCCACTTATGCCAGGGACCCATCAATCATGCAGATTAATACAAAATTATAAATTGAATGTTTGCATGTTTTCACGTAATTACTCAATCACTTGGATGTGTGCAGAAACAGGGACCTTTGAGAACCACATGTACTCACTCGTTCAGGGTTTACAAGAATTCCACCTATGCCAGGGGCCCATTAAACACACAGAAATAACAAGAAGAAACAGAAAGGACTTACATAAATGACCAATCAATCTGTCTCTCAGATGAATAAAACATTATAAAATGAATGTATGCATCATTTTGGTCAATCACTCAGGTGCGTTTGGAAACAGGGACGTTTGTGAATCGCATGTACCCACACTTTTTGGGTTCACAAGGATTTCTTCTAACTCATTGACCCGCCAAATTACACAGAAATACAAAACAAAAGGGAAAGCACTTACATGAACTTGCAATCACTCCGGTATGTTAGACCTTTGTGAATCGCACTCAATCATTTGTTCAGGTTTACAAGGATTCCTGCTATGCCAGGGACCCATCAGTCACACAAATACAAACCAAAAACAAGGAAATAAGTAGTAGGGGTAAGTAAGCCTAGAGAAAACCTGAGACCAGGTGTATCACCAGCCAAACAGACCTTTTCAGATAAGAAGCATTCATATATTTACATGTTGTTCAGGAATCATAGCTAATTTATTAATGAGAAAATTATATTTATTTATTTTTCTTAACCTGTCATTTTGAATGAAAATTTGTCTATAAATCCTCGTATTAATGGCTGTTCTGTGTTAATATTACACAACAATGAGCTCTTATTTCTATATATATAAATATATATTCATTGAATAAATATTTAATTAACCACATGGTGGATTAAAAAGCATTTCTTCTGCCTCCTTTCGATTTCTTCTAACAATCCTCACTCTCCTCGTCTCCTTATTTTACGTTAGGGAAAATAGTTATCTTAAGAAATCAATATTATCTTTGCTTTCTACAGAAATAAAACTTTATTTGTCGACTAGTTTCGTTTACACTGTAACATCCTCAGGACTAGTCCTGAGAATGTTACAGTGTAAACGAAACTGTGTCATACACGGTGTTACGCATTCAAACACAAAAACTGTATAAAGGATGAGCGCCTCTCTGTGGCCAATGTGACTTGTCTCTTTCTTCTGGCTGTCCCGGTCATCAAAATATTTTATAGTTATACACTTGTGATCTGCTCGTTTCAGCTTTCCCAACCTCTCTTCTGATAGTTTTGTATGTGTGTTCCTATCCCTTTTCCTTATATATATTTACATGTCTAAATATTTGTTCTATGGAGGGTTTTCATTTTGAATGTTGAAGTGTGCGCATAAATACGAGGGTGGCCCAAAAAGTACCTGGCCAGGCCTGGAGATGTTGGTACTTGTTTGAAAAAAATCACTATTAGAAAGTATGCAATCAAAAAGTGTAAGTTTCAAGTTCGAAGATGCTACGTTGTTCAGTATTTGTTTGGCAACCATCTATAGTGAAAATTTTCAGTGAATTTGTGGAAATGGAGAAAATTGGACATAATTATGTGATACAATACTTTTATTTGGAAGGCCTCAGCCCAACCAATATGAAAAATGAACTGGATTCTACTCTGAGTGAGTCTGCTCCTTCATTTATAATAGTAAAATATTGGGTAGCAGAGTTTAAACAAGGCTGCATGACCTGTCAAGACAAGCATCAAATTGGTCGACCAAATGCTCATAGGCATTCTTATTCTCTGGACACACGGCTCTGAGTCTCTCAATACTTTCTCATTGGCCTTAAGTTCTTTTACTGTTAAATTCACTTCTTCTGTTTCAGACTCCACCTACACCTTTCTTGACACACACATCTCACTTCACAATAACGTATTTATCACTTCAGTTCATATCAAAGCCACTAATCATCAGCAATGCCTACACTACACAAGCTATCATCCTTCTTACACCAAATGCTCAATTTCCAACTCTCTCTCTATCCACGGACATCAGATTTGCAACACCACAGCTACTCTCAACAAATACCTCCACAATCTATAGCATGCATTCCAGAAACCCGGTAACCCAGAAAAGTTCCTAAAGAAAAAAATCCACCGCTCCACCCGACCATGCACACCTCAGAAAAACAACCCTACATCTGTTGCTGGACTCAACCTTTATGTCACCTATTTCCCTGGATCCCACAGACTGAAAACTTTTCTTAAAGAACTTTTTCCTATTTTATACGACAATGACATGACCTCATCCTTACTGCCCCAATGACCCTCTGTCGCTTACAGATGACCCACCAATCTCAGAAACCTTCCGAGATCCACCAACCCTTTGGCGCCCCCCTCCCCCAGACAAATTTCCTCATATTTCCCCTACTTACAACCTCCCGCGATGTAAAACATGTCTGCTTATCAGATCTGTTCCCCTCTCCCCACATCTCCTGATTGCCCCTTCCCCCCTTCCCACGTGAATTGCCTTGAAAAAACTTTATCTATCTTTTGTCATGCAAGCAATGCACTTCATTTTACATAGGCAAATGCATTACCCCCTTATCCATTCGAATGAAAAATCACCTCTACTCCTGTAATTCTGCCTCACTCTCTTCTCTTCCTATCCTTCACTTGCAATTTCCCACAAACTTTCATTCGACCAGCGTTTCTCCCTAAGAATTCCAGAATCCCTACCTGATTTAGCCACCAATATAACGATGAGAACTCTCAAATTCGCATATATACTAGCCTTCGGATCTTTTAAAATTCCCACTCTTAGCCACCATCTTTAATTTCCCTCCCAGCATTCTCTGCTCCTTCCCTCCCCCCCTCTCCAAGAACTTTCAGCCTGACCTGAAGAAGGCCTCGGAATAGGCTGAAAGCTTAAACAATCTTCAATGTTAGTATCCTTTTACATGTTGTCTTTTATTTTACATTCTAATGTGCTGTCCAAATGTTATATACAATGTATAAAAGATCACAGATCTCAGTGTAAGTTAGGTTTTCTCGATAGCTCAAGTGGTTAGAGCATCGGCCTGGCAAATCGAAAAATCCAGTGTTCAGGTCCCGGTCAAAGAAATATATTTACCCATGTTGTCTGCTTGAATCCACCTTGCCCATCTCTCCTGTGTTCGTATTTTATGTGTGTTCTTATCCATTTTCCTCATCTATTTCTATGCGAATGAATATTTGTTACCCGTATGATGGGATTGGGATATGGTATATCCCGTGGGATGGGATATACCATAACACAGTATTCAACCCAAAAATCAGTTTGTTAGGTCATGGTAGAGTTCACCCAGTACTAAGCCCTATGGCATGTGAATATTCACACGTTAGGCTAGGGGGCCAGTTCCTATTCCCTGTGCCAGTTATGATTTCCCAGGAAGATCTGTTACCCGAAAAAGCACATAGCTTGGGTGGAGCTGTAGGTTCCCAGAGTGCCTTTCCTGGGAATTGAACCCGGGACCCTCCGGTTAAAAGATATATATATATATATATATATATACATAAAAATATATAACTTTTGGACGGCACAATAGAACACAGAATAAAACAGATGACACGTAAAAGAACACTCATATTGTAGATTATTTGAGCTTTCGGCCTACTCCGAGGCCTTCTTCAGGTCAGACTCATATACATAACACTTTTTTGAAAATCCCACTAACGTGCACAATAATGTAAATGGACTAGTCGACACAAACACAGAAACTGAAACACATAAAAGAGGGACTCACTGGGTCTCGAATTTTTGGTGGTGCAACCACCTTTCTCAAGAGGAGTTAGGAACAGAACTCACTGAGTTCTGAGAGTGGTTCAAGGCCCCACAAGTGTGAGGTGTGCTCGAAGGCATTCTCGCAAAAGTCAATTCTTAAGAGGCACATGTTGACGCATAGTGGGGAGAGGCCTCACAAATGCGAGGAATGTTGTAAAAGGTTTCCATCAGAAAACACACGTTGAGTGTCATATGTTGAGCCATACTGGACAAAAGCTTTGCAAATGATAGGTATGTCCAAAGACATTCAATCTCAGGCATCACCTTAAGGAACACATTCCTATCCATGTTGGGTGGAAACCCCACAAATGTGAGGTATGATTGAAAGCATTCTGGTAGAAACTGCTCCTAAAGGAGCGCATGTTGAACCAGAGATAGACCCCAACAACACATTGTTTGTCCAAGGTCATTTACGCATTGTAGCAGCCTTAAAAAGCACAAATGCACATAGATATCAGCAGGATGCGGGCAAACAACTATAATACCACCAATGCACATTCACTTCCTTCTGGGGTGAACGGTGCACAGGCGGAATATCAATGTGGGGCACTAAAATACAGAAGATTGATTGATATACTAACTCATGTATGTTTAGGGAATCATACCTACTTTGAAAATGATAAAATTATGTTTACTTATTTTCCTCAACCTGTCACTTTCAATGAAAACTTGTCTACAAATCAATGTATTGATGGCTCTTCTCTGATAATATTGCATATATCAACAAACTCCAATATGTGTACATTAATAGAATGAATATTTAAATAACCATGTCATGTTTATTAAAATGCATATCTCCTTCCTCCTTTGGATTTCTCCCGACAATCTTCACTCTCCTCCCCTCTTTGCACTTCCTTGTTTATTTTCCTGTCCACTTCACCTCCTCCATCCTTCTCCACACTCGCATTTCAAAAGGCTCCAATCTATGTCTATCATACGTTGAGCAGCACAGGTGGTAATGGGATACAACCCAATGCCATAGTCTTCTTCCTAACACTGCCCACCTGATAGCAGTCTGAGACATGTACAGGTTAAGAATTAGCCTCCCGTCTCTCCAATCTATTAATTTTTTCTGCATTATACTCGTTAGTTTTTCAAAATATATTCTATCAAATGCAGACATGCCAACTTTCAAAAATGAAAAATCGGGAGGACATGCCAATTTTCAAAAATGAAAAATCGGGAGATTTTTAGAAGTGTATCACGAAGTAATCACTTTTAATTACCACAATATTTGCATGGCACCTTAATCCCTTTATGACACTTTGCCAATTTTTAATGAATGTCACACTTTATTAACATGTTAAGCTAAGTACACAATTTGAACAGTTCATCAAGAACGTAAGAAGGAAAAATCGGGAGAGTTGGCATGTCTGCAAATGCCTTTTGGAAATCTACAAAACATGCCCAACATACTGATTGTATTCCCTTTACCCCCTCCATTAGTTCACTCATTACTACAATGCCTTTCCCCTTCATGAACCCAAACTGATCATTAACCTAACGTATTAAAAGTATTAACCATTTGCTATTGCTCTCCATCCTCTAGTAGATGATAGTAAGTATCGCAATAGCTGCTTGCAAAATCAAATTTCTTACATTTCTGAATTACTTACAAATTGATGTCTTGACCTTTTTTGGAATAGTATTATGCAATCCTCAGAAATTTTTTCCTCGTAATACTTAAATGTTGATGAAACTTGGATACACTTCAAAGATAAGGAAAAGTTTTATGAGTGGGTTTCTATGGGTGATCATGTTTAGAAGAAGGTGAAATTGGTGAGCAAAATGATGAGCATGATTTTCAGGAATTCATGAAGAATCATCTAAATGGATTGCTAGCCTAAATGACAACGGATTCTTAGAGGGAATTATCTATAGTTAAATGCACCAGTTGAGCAATTAAATCAAGCTAAAACATTCCCGTGTGGTAAAGAAAATTTCTATATCTTCAAGCGAATAAAGTTGTTAAACAACTCCGTAGTTATGAAAGACAAAGTTATGGAATTAAAGTTTCATTAATTAATCAATGTATTCGTCACATCTTGTCCCATGCGACTTTTGCCAATTTTCAAACTTGATAAAACAGGGGCCAAAGATTCACGTAAAAAAAGTCTTCAAACCATAGATGCCTATTCTGAGAGAACCTTCAAAAATCTTCATCTTACTTCTACTAGCTCAACATTGTGATAGGGACCTAAGGAAGTGTATCATTTACATTAGTATGTATGTTCATAGCCAAATAACAGTAAATAAGTTTACATGTGTATAATAAAATGCTTTATATTAACTTTTAACCATTCAAAGGAGTTTGAATTGGCTTCAGCACATGCATCGCCTTTTAAAAACAGTGGGACCAAGTCAACGTTCGAAGAATTATTTTGACTTTTATTCAGAAAGGAACTGGATGGAAAAACGGAATATTCGAACTTTTAATATTTTAAAATTACTCTAGAACTGCGACAGCTAATGCATACATACACTCACAGTTATTCTGTAATGCTGACCTTGAAAACAATGCAAATATGTACATATCTTTTGACCAGAATATTACAAATGAACGAACGGGATATTGACGAAGTGAATCTTTTTTTTCGCTGTCAATTTAATATTGAACGGTGCACTGTGATACTCCATCAGCTCATTAACATCTTTCAAAAAAGCTGAATGCAATTTTCATTTACCTAGTTACGTGATTAAGTCTAATTACTCCGTGAAATGTTTTCATTTCTGCAATCCGAAAACAGATCCTCTCTTTTCATATAAAACCATTGAATTTTAAAAGCACCTCTCAAATGAAAGGGACAGATGAAGAATGAAGTGCAATTGACCAGCTGTCAATGGACTTATTTTGTGTATTAGAAACATTTAATACTACGTCAAGTAAATTGTCAAAGATGTCATTATTCCTATAGCGTCACGTTGCCCAGTAAATCATTCTGAGAACTCTAAAACGATCAGAATGTGTGATAAAGCCGGATTTCAACTATGTAGGTTGTGTTTAAACAGTCGTGGTCTGTTGGTGAATGTTTTCGGCGAGAATAGTCAATTACAATTTATGTTGGAAAAGACTATAGAGGATTTAATAGGTGTTAAAGTAAGTTTAGTTGTCTGTTTCACGTGAATTTTTTAAATTATGTGCGTAAGAAATGTTTGGTTAAATGAATTAGTTGTTGCTTTATATATTCCATACACTGTTGTCAAAAAGTATATTCTTATTTGAGAAAAAGGAATTTCGTGCAATCTGTTGTTAATATCTGTGTATGACACATTCTATTAGGTTGTGGAGGATGGAAGTTATCCCTGGATGATTTGTTCAAACTGCATGGAGAAGCTTACAGAATTTCGGCTATTTAAGCGTCAGTGTGCCGAGTGTTTGTTAGTTTTCTATAACCGCATCCAAAAGGAGTGCAATCCTGCAACGCAATACAGGATAACCAATCGAGTGGAGGTCAGTTGTATCCTTTTAAATTAACTATATCAGCAGCGAGGATATCTTTGGTCAAAACGGAATATTTCGTTGCAATTTCTTTGATTAATTTGCAGAAAAACCACTTTATCCTCACTGCAGTCATTATGATCAATTGCAGTCATTTAAAGATTAGCGAAAAGACTCACTTCTCAGGGAAAAACGGAAGCAATCAACTTTTAAACTCACCGATAATTTTTCACGAGAAATAATTTTGTTTGTTTTAAAAAGTTTTAAATATGCAGTTTCTATCACTTACCAGATTGAAAGACAAAACTCATTCAGGCACCATGCAAAAATTTGGCTTTTTGAATGTATAATTTAGCCATCCACTTTCCCTTCTTATTTCCTGATAGGTTTTTAACAATTTATTTATTAAGTTCAATAAAAGCATCAAGCCAATGACATTGGACAAATAACAATCAGTCTGCCTTCCTGTATAGTGCACCAATTTCACTCTTACTCTGTAGACATCCTCGTCTAAACGGTCATTCCTCGTACCTAAACCATAATCCCCCACCTCATCACCGTTTCTTCCTTTGTCTTTGATCACATTACAATCTTCAGTCACTATCAAATGTTTCCCTGCAGCTATTTCCTTATTTTTTAGCAGTCTAATAACAGCAGCAAGCCAATAACATTGGAAAAATAACAATCAGTTTGCCTTCCTGTATAGTGCACCAACTTTACCCTTACTCTTTAGACATTCCATATCCTCACATGTGTCTTCACAATGGTTCTTTTCATCTAGATTTTATTTACCTCATTTTATTATGTAACTCTTCATACTTATTTCTACCGAACACTGTTTACAAATGATTCATGCTGTTCTGAATGTTTGTCTAACCATATTCAATAATTTAACTGATACCTTTCTGAATCACCTAGAAACATTTTTGGTGCAAACATACGCCTATTGTGGTGTCTAAAACAAGTGTCAGTGATGACACTTGTTTTAGACCCTCTCTCTCTTCTGCAGAATTCAATTGCTTTCTCCCTGTGGTCATTCATCATACCTCTTCTTCTAGGTCTTCTAACTGTACTCCTGAAGCAAACTTTCAAAAAGAGCTTAGCTCCATAAAACAGACCGCCATATCTAACAGCTACACCAAACAACAAATTAACAGAATACTCAAGAAACATAAACAGAAAAGACTACTCAAATCCCACACCAGGCTAAACTTCCCTTCCACCTACAATTCACCAAAGGGTTAGAAACCATTTTCAAAAAATACAACTTCAAACCCTCATTCTCATTCAATAACAAACTCAGACAATTACTTGGAAACCCTAAAGATTCCATAGGACCCCTTCTCAAATCTGGCATATACAAAATCTCATGTACACAATGTAATTCTTCATACATTGGACAGACCAGAAGAAACCTCATCACCCGTTTTAAAGAGCATGCCACTTTTTTCAGACTTGGGAACTTTCACAAATCCTCCGTTGCCCAGCATATGTTCTCTGAAGGACATAAGATCACAATTGACTACTTAACCATGCCCCAGACTACATGCTAGACTATTAGGAATGCATCCACATAAAAAAGAACAGTACAGACACCATGAACAGTGACCAAGGACCGGTTGCATCTTGCCTATTTTCTCTTTGCTAACGCAGTTGACTCACACCATTCCCTCTTCTCCACCTCCTCCAAGCTTCCCCCCCTCCTTTCAATAGAATGTTTTGAGGCATCACTTTGTGGAAACGATTCATATCGGAAAAAAAGTACTTAGTTGTTTTACATGCATTTTATCGAGCAAGGCTGGGGTTTCGACTGGCAGGGTCGTCATCACCTGATAATGACTTTGTAGGTCGATACCTTGGTCATGTTTGGTGGGGTGTGTGGGATGACTAAGTGTTTCTTTGTCTTTTTCGAAAAACCCCCCTCTTTTTTCCCCTGCTCCTATTAGCAAACCAACCGCCAAAACTTCCCCTCTTCCTTATCCACTTTGTACTTCACTGTACTCTTCCTCCCCAACCTCCAATAAACCTACAATACTCATTGGACCATCTTTTCTCCCTACCCCCCTCTCTGTTTTCCAATCACAAGATCCCCCATCACCCCCTCTCCCTTCCAAGGATCCAGTCTTTCAAACCTTCCTAACGGAATTCTCATGTTTCTCCGAGGAGGCCTGCTTTGCAGGTGAAACACTTGGCGTCAGGTTTCCCTAGGCACTTACCTACCCCTGATTTTATTTCCTTATTTTTTGTTTGTGTGATTGACGGGTCCCTGAAATAGAAGGAATCCTTGTACACCCTGAATGAATGGGTGAGTGTGATTCACAAAGGTCCGATACACCTGAGTGATTGCGTGTTTACGGAAGTCCCTTATTTTTCAATTTGTTATTTCTGTGTGATTGGCAGGTCCCTGGCATGGGAGGAATCCTGGTAAACGCTGAATGTGAGAGTACTTGAGAATCGCAAAGGTCCTTGTTTTCAAACACACCTGAGTGATTGAGTGAATGAGCGAGAGCATGCGTACATCTGTTTTATAATTTTGTATTCATCTGTGTGATTGACGGGTCAATGGCATAGGAGGGATCCTTGTCTGAGCCTAAACCCTGACTGAGTGAGTGTGTGAATGTGATTCACGAGAGTGACCGTTAATTTTTTACACACCCTAATGTTCGAGTGGTTGTAAGTTTGTTTTATTTTTATTATTTATTTTGGCTTTTGTGTGTGATTGAGGTATATGTGGGTCACTATTTCTCAAACACACCCAAGTGACCTAGTGTGTGTTCCCTATTTTTCCCCTTACTTGACTTGTTTTATTTTCTTATCGTATAGTGCCATCATTATGGTCTTGGCTATCTTGTTTTCCTTGATTCACGACCGTAGCTATTTTCATTGTACATTTACATTGTTAATACCTGTATGAAATGAACAGTGACTACGGCCGGATGAATATTATGGGAAGAATCAACCCCAGCCATACTCTTACAAATGGGCAAAGGATATGATGAGGGCAATTAGAGAGGAAAAAACATAAACATCTACATACAGGGTTCGTCCGGAAAATAAGTGTACTAAGCTCAGGAAAAAAAATTTATTACACTTTTACATATCTTAAGCTAATATTCCTCAAAATAGGACCCTTGTGAGTCGATACATTTGTTCCAGCGGCGTTCCCATTCCTGGAACGCTCCCGCGAAGGCATCATCGGGAACCTCTTGGAGACACGTCGTCACAGCCTCTTTGACGGCGTCCAAAGTCCCATATCGCGTTCCTTTCAAACTCCTCTTTATCTTCGGGAACAGAAAGAAGTCCGGTGGTGCCAAGTCCGGGCTGTAGGGCGGGTGCAGCAGTGTTGCCACGCCGTGCTTGGCCAAGAAGTCCGACATGACAAATGCGGGGTGAAACGGCGCATTGTCGTGAAGCAGCCGCCAGATGTTTTTGATCTCTGGCCGGATGCGGGCGACTTGTTTTCGAAGCCTGTCGAGCACTTGGACATAAAATGCAGCATATACAGTTTGTCGTTCAGGTACAAATTCGTAGTGGACGACTCCCCTATTGTCAAAAAAGACAATGAGCTTATTACACTTATTTTCCGGATGAACCCTGTAAATACCCTGCGAGCCACCAAAAAGGTGTGTGGCAGGGGATGTAGCACCAGGAGGAAAGGGTAAGGGAAGGGGGTGCTGAGGTTTTTCAAATGGGTGGGGGCAGCCTACAAGAAAAATATGCATGTATAAAACCACGTGCAGTCCCTACCCAGTGTGTTAATACTCATTGTGTCGAACTGACTCCTGGGGGATTTCGACTACAGACATCCTGGTCTCTTATCGTTCTTGGAAAAAATGACATTTTAAACCTGTCAGTCTGGCAGTCTATCTCTCTAATCTTATATTCTTGATCCCTCCGACCGTAATATGTTGGGGTTTGTATTATGTTCCCGATGTCATAAAAAAATGACCCATCTCTAAATGTGTTTATTATAAGGTAATCTACTGGTGAAGGTAGGTTTTTGGATGGACACAACTATCACATAATTAACTTGCGACTCCAAATAAAACACAATTGAGCAACCTACTCTACATCAGGTCCCTCTTCATCTCTGTTTACTTCCTCCCTCCCTTCATCCCATCCAACATCCCTATCCTGTTCCTGCCCCTCCCTCATTTGCCCAACATTCTCCCCTCTATCACTGTCTTCAACATCTCACTGCCAATCAATACGCCTTTCATCTATTTTTCCTGCCTCCATAGGATTTCTTTCAACAAGCCCCTCTCCTCACCCACCATATCTAGTACTTCCTCATTTGTTTTTCTTTCAGTCCATTTCACCTTCTCCATTCGTCTCCATACCCATATTTCAAAAGCCTCCAATCTACATAAATGTGCTTAATAAGCTAAATCTATGTTGTAAATGCCACTGTGGCCACTGTGTGTAAATTTTCTAACAAAGGAGTTGTGGTGCTGTGTTGGTCATAACAATGCTTGACAAATGTAGCCCCCCTCCGCTGAACTCGATCTAATTCCGAAATCAAATTTATATTATGAGGATCCCTTATACTGGCAGCATACTCTAGGTGGGGCCTGACCGAGGCAAGGAAACATCGTTCCTTCACTTTTTCGTCGCATTTACCTAGCACTCATTTCACAAATCCCAATTTTTTATTAGCACGACCGCATATTTCTCGTATGTGCTTTCCCCATGACAGATCATGAGTGATTGTTACACCCGAGTATTTAAAGGAATCTACCATCAAGATTTCGGTTTGTTTCACCTTTTAATTAAATAGAAGGGAATCACTCTTTTCCCAAAAAAGTATTATGATGCATATTTCAAATTTAATTCCAATTGCCATGTGTTGCACCAATTCTGAGTTGCATATAGGTCATTAGCCAATGCGACTATGTCTTTCCAACTTCTAATGTCCCCATATATTACTGCATCATCAGCAAAAAGATGGAGCTTGCTATTAACCATGGTACTGAGATCATTTTTGTAAATAAGTAATAAGAGAGTAATAAGAGTATAAAACCACTATGACACTTCCTAGTGGTACACCAGATGTGACCTCAACAATATCAGGTGATACACCATCCAGGATGACTGTTTGAACATGATCTCTTGAGAATTGTCTAATCCAGCTTATAATACTCTCATGTATTCCATAAGTTTCCAACTTCACGAGTAACTTGCAATGAGTGACTTCATCAAAAGCTTTTTTAAAATCTAGTAATTTTCCCTCCCATGGACTACAACCTTGTCGTGGTGGAAGGGCTTGTGTGTTCCGATGACCCCTAGAGCTGTACTGGTGGGAATAATAATAATTGCTCCTGGTAGGGTCACCCATGCCAGATAGGTCAAAGGTTAGGAGCCAGACGAAAGGTAGTCCACGCAGCGTCTGTTCCTCAGTGAGGGGGCTGCAAAGGCGTCTGACCCCAGTGGGGCGGCCATTAAGTGATGATGTCACGTTAAAAACACTATTGAGGAAGGCAACAGGAAACCACCTCAATTATCATTCCCAAGAATGTAATGATGGGCACTATAGAGAATATGAGTCCTGGCAACTGCGGGACTCGGCCCAAGGGGCCGTGTGTCGTGCCTAGCAGCGGGGGAGGCAAGGCTTCTGCGGTCATCATCCCACGAAATCCTTGTGGGGGAGAAATAACAGCAGCAGGACAGAAGACGCAGAAGAAGACGAAAGTAGTTAGAATAGGAACATGGAATGTCAGGACAATGTTGAGGACAGGCAAGTTAGAGAAAATTAAGCGAGAGATGGAAAGAGGTAATATAGATGTTTTAGATTTTTGCGAGGTGAGATGGAAGGATAGCGGGGATTACTGGAGTGATGATTATAGAGTGACATACAGCGGCGGGGATGAGAGCCAAAGAGGGGTTGCCGTAATATTAAATAAAGGGGTAGGAAGAAGCGTAGTCAACATAGACCAAGCAACGGACTGAATATTACTCGTAGAGATTAAAGCAGAGCCGACGAACTTGGTCATTGTTCAGGTATACATGCCACCGAGCAACCACAAGGAGGAAGAAGTCGATCGGATGTACGATGAGTTAGAGGATATAATCGCATGTGTTCCTGCAGGGAAATATTCGATAGTGATGAGGGATTGGAATGCAACGGTAGGCAAAGGAAGAAAGGGTGGTGAGGTGGGGGACTATGGGTTAGGCACAAGGAATGAACGCGGGGAGAAAGCAATTGAATTCTGCAGGAGACAGGGGTTAGTCATCACCAACACATGGTTTAGACACCACAAAAAAAGCATTATTTGGTCAGTCAGCCAAGGCGTTGCAAGCATTGCTGAGTGAATTGGAGGTTCAGTGCGATAGATACCAGATGAGAATCAATATTAATTAAACAAAGCTTATGCGATTTTCCAGAAAGAAAAAGGCTAAGCTAAACATTAAAATAGGAGGGGAAAAAATAGAGCAGGTAGAATAGTTTACGTATCTCGGGAGTGTTTTGGACCAATACGGTCAAAGTAGTAGGGACGTAAGGAGAAGAATTGCGCTAGGCAAGGAGGAGGAAGTTGTTGACGGGGACGTTGAGTAGGGATGTTAAGCCAAGACCCGTAAAAACTCTGATATGGAGCATAGCTATGTACGGCGCGGAAACGTGGCCACTGAAGCAGGAGGATAGACGTAGATTGGAGGCTTTTGAAATGTGGGTGTGGAGAAGAATGGAGAAGGTGAAATGGACCGAAAAGAAAACAAATGAGGAAGTACTAGAGATGGTGGGTGAGGAGAAGGAGTTTGTTGAGAGAAATCCTATGGAGGCAGGAAAAATGGATGAAAGGCGTATTGAGCGGTGGTGGAATGTTGAAGAAGGTAATAGAGGGGAGAATGCTTGGCAAGCGAGGAAAGGGCAGGAACAGGATAGGGATGTTGGACGGGATGAAGGGAGGAAGGAAGTACGCGGAGATGAAGAGGGACCTGATGTAGATTAGGTTGCTGGATTGGGTTTTGTTTGGAGTTACAAAATGTTTATTTGATAGTTGTGTCCATCCTAAAACCTACCTTAACCGGTATATTACCTAATAATATAGCATCAGCTTGAATATTACTTTCACCGGAGTTCATTATATTATGAGCAAAGAGTGCGCGTTCGCAGGTTCTACCCTAATGGAAGCTATGTTGTTATTTATCAATAGATCTTGGCCATTAAGGTACCTCATTATGGAACTAACAATGATGTGCTCATGAATCTTACAGAAGATGGAGGTGAACAATATTGGCTTATGATTACTGGCATCCTCCTGGCCTCCGTTTTTAAATATGATTTCTTAAATATTATTTCAAGATAAGGGGCAATTTCAGATGACAGTTTGTTATGCATGTGTGCTGGGATCTCATCAGGTCCCATAGTTGTGTTGGGATTGATTTTTTTGAGGAGTGACTATTCCGTGGGTGGAAAAGTCGATTGCTTACATTGATTGCTGAAATGTTTTCGGAAGGTTCTCAGGTATAATTTGTGAGCATATGTTGAAAGCACTCTGGAGGAATGAGTTTAATATGTTGGCTTTATCTAAACTGCTCATTACTTTATCCCCCTTTTTGTTATTCATTGAGTTTACAGTGGACTTTTTCCCTTGACTTCCCTGACGTAGGACCATAACATCTTCAGGTTATCGTTTAAATGTTCATGTAATTTTTTTGTTTTGAATTCTGCTTGCACCTTTTGGAAGATTTTCTTGGCAGTGGACCTAAATACTTCATAATTCCCTATGGTTTCATTGATTTTATCAGGGGAGGAATCTTTAACCACATTTTTCATTCTGGCATGGCACACCCTTTGCCACCTTAGAGATTTCTATACTTCAGAGTTGTACCAAAAGGGGTTCTTTATTCTGTTTTATATATTTACAAAGTATGTATCTCCGTATTACTGAGCGTGTTTTTGGAAGAAAATTATTCCAAGTATCCTAGACACTCCTAGTTTTGCTTAATTCATCAAATCTAAGAAATTAATGTTTTAACTCATATTTCAAGCCATCACAGTCACCTTTATTGAATAAATAACCCATTCTGTTAGGTTTGTTTACTTTTTCTATAATTAGAGAAAATTTAGCGTTTACAGCCCTGTGATCATTGATTCCATTTATAACTTCTACATTTAAGACCTTTTCAGGTATATTTGTATCTAATAGATCAAGAATGTTCAAGTCCAACTCAGACACTACCATGGAATCTTTTCTGACGTTATTCCTGTGACTCACACTTTAAGAAAGGTTCGGGATGTGCACCTCCCCTACCTTTCCCAAAGTGCGAGTCACAGGAATAGTATCAGAAGAAATTCCACGGTAGACCTGTCTGAGTGAGTGAGTTTTGCAGGGGTTAAGGTGTTTACGCACACCCAATTAAGTGAGTGATTGGCAGGCCACGGGCACAGAAGAAAACCTCTCGAAAGCCCCGAGTAGGTGTGAGTACCTGTGACTAGCAAGGTCCAAGGCTATTTGGTAAATCCAAGTTAGAGGGTGTGTGATTAATTTGCATTTATTTTATATTATTACATGCGATTGGTGGGCTGCTGGCATATGGAGACTTTTTAACACTTATTTATTAATAAATATCTTGTTTCGTCTCTAATATCCCTCACCATATCCTTTGCACATTAGTAAGACTGTGGCTGGGGGTTATTCTTCCCTTAATAGTAATACCCTGCAAATGGATTAATGTCACATAATACCATGTAGGGTGAAGCATTGGGTGAACACTTACATTAACTACCATACTGACATTCCCAGTGATTGCTTTTTTTATGGTTTATAAGGAAAATGATGTCCTGAACCTTGACAAAATGGTGCGAAGAGGCCAGGAGGAGATATGGTTGATGGTACGTCATGCAAAGTGTGGGAATTGAGTAGTGCCATGGAATCTCATAATCATTCAGTTTGAACAGCAACGGTAGAGATGGATGTCAATTATACAGTGGGCACTTGGATAAATTGGATGGCCGCTAATAATTACAACAAAGTGAAGGTGTAGGTGAAAGAATTGAGCAATTATGCATTGCAATCATGACAAATGTTGTTTCCCAAAGTTTATTATTTTAGTGTCTTAAAGTGGTTAGGCTTTTTTTGCTGCTCTGGTTTCTGTTTAGCTCAAAATATTTGTGGCCCTGATGCTCTAATTGTGAAATGTTAATCATCTACCATTAATAAATTGTAACGTGTGTATGCTTTGCATTAGTTTCCCGGTGAGATAAAGAAAGAGATTGATGATGACCCAATCGCCAGTGACACTGTTGACAATAGTGCTGTGGATGTGCGAGATGACATGATCGTTGCCAAAGAAAAGATTGACACTACCACTGGATGCTCTGTTGCTACGGAAATTGATACTGGCTCATCAATGGTGCCATCAATGCAAGAAGGTGACAGTCATTGGTCCACTAATGATGAATCAGGGAATTTGGTGAGTGCTAATATCCATGTCGTGTGTACAATTAGCCATACACACATTGAATCCAGTGTCATTCAAAGTAAAACTTTGCTATTTGAATTTGAACAATCCCCTCTCATATCATGACTTTCGCACTTCATAGTTTGTTATCCTTTCATTCCTCTTCACTACAGATGAATGTTAAGGACTGCAGTTCATATTCTTCTGTAATCGCTACTGGTCAAGAGAATGTAAACACTTCCATTAGTCATAATAAGTGTTTGGAAATACATAGACATCTCTGCATCTATAATATATTGTCTTGGATATTGCAGCATCCTTCGGAAGATGGAGATTTCCGCTTGTCCTTTAATGAGGAAGTGGACATTAAGGAAGAGTGGGACGTTGACATTCCTCAGAAGGATGGGTGTTTGGGAGCGAATCTTCCACAAGAACAAGGTAAGGAGGCCTCAAGACTATTGCATTTTCACTTTTGCTTCATGAAAATCCCTTTCACTGCCCTTCAGTGATGTAGAACTGTTGATGAATATGCCACCAGTATATGCAAAAATGAAATTGCAAGTACCTGGTCTTGGTTGCTAATTTGCAAATGCAATCTCAATGTCTTATACGAACTTTGTATTCACTTTTGTGAACTTTAATTGAGTTATACGTAAGAGCAGTCTCATTGTCAGCATATATTGTGCAAGCTTGCCACTTTGAAGTTGCTTTGGACTTGTTCCATTTGATTGAGGAGCACCCTGAATCCATCATTCCTGCCTTCTTTGGAGTTCTCCTGGCATTGTCTCACTCTACCATTAGCACTTCCTCGTTTGTTTTCCTTTCAGTCTACTTTACCTTCTCCAAAACCCTCATTTTAAAAGTATCAAATTCATGGCTATCGTCTTGCTTCAATGACCGTGTTTCTGAGCCACGCAAAATGAAAGTGGAAAGATTTATTCACAAAATATTAAGAATTCTTGAATTGTAATGATCCATGTCTGGTGTGTGTTCATCCCCTACCACATACCCTAGGTTGGGTACCAGGGATTTTAGGTACCAGGTTGCCATATAGATCAATGCTAAAAAACCTCTACCCTCTCTTAAAATATCATAATTCCACCACCATCCTTTTTCCCAAATACCCCGTTGTACTTTTAAATACTCTGTCAACTCTCAACCAATCCACTCCAACGCACACAACGTTTATGGTTTATATATGAAAAATATAAACCATAAACATATTATTGAACCTGAAGGTTGGCTTGGTAGAGTTCGCCCAGTACTAAGCCTGATGTCATGTGAAATTCACATATCAGGATAGACCAGTTCATAGGCCAGGGGCCAGTTCCTTTCCCTTTGCCGGTTATGGTTTCCCAGGAAGATTTGGACCAAGTTTTTTGGGTAACTCTTCCCAGAAAGAGTTACCCAAAAAATCAAATAGCTTGGGTGGAGCTGCAGGTGCCCAGAGTGCATTGCCTGGGAATTGAACCCAGGACCCTCCGGTCAGTAGTCCAATGTGCTACCCCCCTGAACCACTGCGACCCACATACATGTGTATATATATGTTTATCTATATTTATTTATATATATGATATAATATATTTTAATAGGATGACACCACTCTTTCAGATGGTGGCAAAGGACAGCATGTTGTGGGGAATGTTTTGCACAATTGTCAAATTTGCAACGAGGGATTTGCACAAAGAGCCATCCTTGAAGCTCACGTGGCGCTTCTGCATCCTGTTAAGGCGGAGGAAATCAGGAGTGGCATTGATGCTGGGGCTTTTGAGTGTGCGAGTGACGTTGAAGCAGATGCGATGTTGTACAAGTGTGCAATTTGTTTGGAAGCATTCTCACAAAAGGGCAAACTAAAGATCCACATGTTAATGCACACTGGACGCGGGCCATACAAATGCGAGATATGTTCAATAGGTTTCCATCAGAAGCAGCTCCTCGAGTGTCACATGTTGGGTCATAGTGGGGAATGCCCTTACAAGTGTGGGGTGTGTCCAAAGACGTTCACTCTAAAGGAACACCTTGAGGATCACATTCGTATACATGCAGGGGATAAGTCACACAAATGTGAGGTGTGTCTAAAAGGATTTAAAATGAAACAGCAGCTTACGAGGCACATGTTGACGCACAGTGTTGAAAAGCGGCACAAGTGTGGGTTGTGTTCGAAGGCGTTCTCACAAAAAACACACCTTAAGGGACACATGTTGACGCATAGTGGGGAGAGGCCTCACAAATGTGAGATATGTTCGAAGGGTTTCTGTTATAAGCAGCACCTTCGGTATCACATGATGACCCACACTGGGGAAAAGCCTTATTCATGTGAAGTGTGTCTAAAAACGTTCGCTCTCAAACAATCCCGCAAAGTTCACATGTATATCCATACAGGGGAGAAGCCCCATGAGTGTGAGGTGTGTTCGAAAGCATTCAGATTGAAGCACCAGCTCACGGAGCACAGGTCGACGCACAGTGGCGAAAAACAGCACAAGTGTGAGGTGTGCTCGAAAGCATTCAAGTGTAAGCAGAACCTCAAGAGGCACACGTTCATACACTCTGGTAATTGGCCTCACAAATGCCGGATATGTTTGAAAGGTTTCCATGAGAAACGGCACCTTCGGTATCATATGTTGAGCCATACTGGGTAAAAAAAAGCTTTGCAAATGTCGAGTGCGTTTAAAAATGTTCACTCTCAAACATTCCTGTAAAGTTCATATGTCTATTCATAGTGGGGAGAAGCCACAAGAGTGTGAGGAATGTTCGAAAGCATTCGAGCATAAGCAGTACAGTAGTAAAAGGGCACTTGTCAAATCAAAGAGATAGACCCCAACAATACATTGTTTGTCCAAGGGCATTCACGCATAGTAGCAGCCTTAAAAGGCACATGAAAGTGCACATGGACGTTAACCAGATGCTGACTAACGACTATCCGACCACCAATGCACATTCCCTTCCTTCTAGGGAAAACAGTGCCTAGGCTGAGTCAAGGTACTATATGGCACTAGAATGCAAGAGGATTGATTGAATCCCTATCTCATATAAGGGGTGTGTGAACAAAGTTTCGTGACTGGTCTCAGAGCACAAAATTTATTGAGCATTTTCGTATATCAGACTAAAATACTTCAAAATAAGATGATAGGCTGAAAAGTAATGCACACATGCTTGTAGAGCACGAACAAAAACAAGAAGCAAGATCGAGCATAAAGTACAATTCTTAAATAAAACAGTTTCTAGCATAACTTGGTGGAAAATCTTCATATTGACAGCAAGAAATCATAATAGATATATTTATGACCCACTTTGAGACAGAGTTCAAAAATAAATTCAGTTATTTCCCTTCCGTTTTTCTCAGATACGTTGGGTGATATTTTTGCAATTTTCGACACCATGTAATATAGCAGAGCAGTTCATCAATGACTTAAATAGCCTATTCCCATTGATTAAATTTACATATGAACTAGAAAAGAATAACCAACTCCCATTCCTTGATCTGCTATTAACCAGAAATATTAAAATAACATACGATGTGTATCGCAAACCAACACATACCAACAACTACATACATCATGATTCATTTACACACGACAGTCACAAACTTGGCGCCTTCAATTCTCTTGTACACACATTAGTAAATATTCCCGTGAATAGAAATAACTATTTCAAAGAATTAAAGAACATCAAACTGATTGTTATTCAAAATGGTTTTAAAGAGTCAATTGTCGATAACCTAGTAAAAAAGCACAAACAAAAAAACTAGTTCAAAACACAACCACCCTCACAGAGCATAAAACCCCTCGGTACATCAGACTTCCATTCCACCCACAATTAACAAAAGGGCTAGGAAAGATTTCAAAACCTTCGATAATAATATATCATTTAGCAGCAACAACAAACTAAAACATTATTAGGTAATACTGAGGACAAAATCAATACCTCAAATAAGTCCGGCGTTTACAAAATAAATTGCTCCTCTTGCGACTTATCTTGTATCGGCCAGACGCGGAGGAATATTAAAACCAGATTCAAAGAACAATAGCCCATTACAGATATAACAGATCAGATGAATTGAGTGTTGCCCTACATTTTCTCAAGGAAGGTCATCAGACATCAGAAAACGAACTGAAACTTATCAAACAGACTCCCAACCACCTTTTGGATGCATATGAAAGCATTTTTATACACAAATTCAAGAAGGGCGTTATTAACAGCGATAAAGGGCCAATCCCATTCTCTCCACTTTATTCCGTTTTGAAGTGATTTCTACTCCAGTTTTCAAACAAAAATTCCTGTTGGACGTCACCATCCCGCACCCCCCCTTTTCATAGTTCATTACTCAGGCCTTTCACTTCCACCCCTCCTTCCCTTCTCCTTCACTTCCAAAACTCCTTCCCGTTCCACTCATCCCATTGGTTTCTGTTCTTCCCACCCTCCTCACCCTCTCCCCCTTCCTCTTTGCCAATATGTTTAAAGTACTCCTTCCCTTTCCAGCTTTTCACTAATTCTATTGGTCCCCTAACTCCTACATCCCTTCTTCAGTCACTATATATATTTGACATTTGTCTTCGGTTGTATACTTTCAACCTTGTGTTGGAGGTGTTTTTTTCCCTTCAGTTCGCTGAAGAGGGCCACTTTGTGGCCAAAACACACGTGTTCGATGCATATCCTCATCTGCGCTCTATCGTTTCAGATTCTCCAAGAAGTTGGGCCCTTTGAGTGTGTGTGTGTGTTTCTTGAGTGCTAGTGTGCGTGAATGGTCTGTGCTCATCCCTCGTGGATAGTCACTGAGTGTGTGCTTGTAGAACATCCTGGAATCTTTAACGGGGTCTTACCGTAGCCTCGTGAAGGATTACGGTTCCACCTGGAATCTTTAACGGGGTCTTCTCACAGCCTCATTAAGGATTCCAGACAGGATAGCGTATGTGCGGTCCCTGGTGTGGATTAATTTCCCGTAAACCACCACAGAGGGTATTCTTGGTTGAGAGTTGTGACTGTTTATTACGACCATTGGAGTTTCCCCCCCCCCTTCTTATTTTCTTCATATTGTCATTTGATTTGGTCTGATGATGAGGACCTGGTGATGTTATACCATGACAAACCTAGGTCGTGAGAGTAAAAAATTTTAAGTGGAAAAGCCAAGTTGTTTAATTTTCAAATGTCAATACAATTCTTAAGTTTCAAAATCATGTATTCATTTTTGAACGCAGTCACCGTTAAGGCTAACACATTTCTGTCAACATGTAACAAGTTTTTCATTCCATCACTGAAAAAGTCTTCTGACTTTTCTCGAATCCTGGACTTGACAGCTTCCTCCTCCTCATCGTCCAAGGTGTAATGATTGCCCTTGAGGTGTCTCTTGAGTTGAGGAAAAAAATTAAAATCGCAAGACAAGATCAGGGAATAAGGAGGATTTTGTTTGTTCTTGTCTGTGAGATGGCATGGCACCAATCGTGCACAGATTTTACGGTATCCCAATTGTTCAATAAAGAAGTGGTCACGTCCTTGGATATTTCAATATGATTTTTGATATGCTTTTGAGTGAATTGTCGGGCATTTTGAATTTAATCTTTGACGAGTTAGCAATGTTTATTGTCTGTGGCAGTGATCAGATGTATGCTGTGTTTCATCAACAAATATGGTTTTTCCAGGCTCGCAACCACGAAATTATCCGACCCATCAATTTACAGTATACCTTTCAACAGCATTATCACAATAAATAGCCTTTAAACGATGATGAATCTCAGAAGGAGTAACTTTTTCACCAGTTAAAAATTCGATAACAGCACTCTGTTTGACTCACATTGACATTGCACTAAAATACGTCCCCATACTTCCGCTTCTCAAAATACACTGGATGAATGTACTGACCTCAAACCTGCGCATGCGCGTTTAGGGGGAATGTTACTTCCACGTGCCACCAGGAGTGCTTCTGGAGGTCATTTTGTTTGTGGTCAACAAACATGTGTGCTTTAGTTTTCAGCCTACCCTCGTGTAAACAGTGGGGGAACATTCCCATTAACCTAATGCACATTGTTAAGTCATGCAAGAAGCACCATATGTGTGATATGTAACTAAACATGCTAAAGTGTATGTACATTTATGATTTAATCAGAATGTTTTTAGAAGTTCTGTTTAACGAAACATGAAAACTATTACATATTACCGACTCCAAACGGTTATATTATGGACATTTGTATTAGAAGCAACCATTTTCTATGCCTTTACCATCCACTCTGTCATAATAATTGACGTTGAATGCTTTTAGACTGAAAATTTATCAGGAGAGAGAAAAATGATGTATTTACGTATGTGTTTACAAGTTAGCCTAATTCATATAATTAAGAGTCACAGTGGTAGCACAACATGTGTGAGATTTAAATGAACGCCCTACAGTGAATTTGTACATCTCTGGTTTATTTGAGATATTATTCAGGAAGTACTTTAAACAAAGTATTAACACTCTATTTCTTATTACTGACTGAAAACAGAGATATAATGGACATTTGTAATTAGGCAACCATTTCTTTCTAGGCCTGATGAGATGATAAGATTACGTAAGTATTATTCCAGTGAGCTTGCATTTATAGGTTGTAATTTCCCAATGTACCCCCCAATAGGCCCATAAGATGCAGACATAAGGACACATTTTGAAATTCACAAAGTGCATCACATTGGCTGGGAAATTCCATATTTGACAAAATGAATACTGTTGATATGTTTACAGTGGTACAAATATGGTTGGTAATACTAACTGGTATCACTTGATGTACAAGTCCTTATGATCAAGGGAAGGGTTCACACAGTGGTATATGATATGCGGCGCATAGGCTCCCGTCCATCGCAGAGTTTATTTGCTCGCAAGTTGCATCTTTTAAATCCTGCCTCGCACCATCTGGAAATCCACTGCTACAAACCATATGGGACTATGACCCCGGAGAGAAACACACATATACACTGCCTAAAGATATAACTTGCCTATGAGTCTCTCCTATGTCTTTTCGTTTTAAATCTTCTTCATAGAAATAAGCCGCTTCACGGCCCTACGGATCTCTTCCTCCATCCTATTGTAATGTTAGTAATATCCGCTTCACCATCTCGCTACTACCCTCTAACCCAAGTGTAATTTCCCACTGTGGGAAATGGGCACTTCTTGCCTCCGATTCCATTTTGTACCACTCTATGCTCAGAGTGCGCCGGTGGGCAGTTATTGCTGTTACTGCATTTATATTGTACTTGTTCGTAAAAAGCCATCGGCTTTCCTTTCTTGTTAGGTTAAGATTTCATAGATTATTCCTAGTTTTAAGTGTCTCCTTCTCGCAAACCACACTTTCACTTCAGTCATGTTTCTTTCTTCATTGCCATGCATTTCTTATGTGCAATGACCGGTAAAGGTGAGACTTCACTCACCGAGACAGTATATACTTGCCCCTTCAGGCAGTCAATGAACATTTCTGCTTCTGCAATTGATAAATCATATGTGAGGATTTACATTTTTATAAATTGATGTATAGCTGATTGTTCTGTTATAATATTATGCACAACAACATAAACTATTTCATATGTATTCATTGAATAAATATTTAATTTACCACATTGTGGATTAAAATGCATATCTCCTGCATCCTTTGGATTTCTCTCAACAATCCTCTCTCCCCTCCCCTCTTTGCACTTCCTTGTTTGTTTTCCTATCTGTCCACTACACCTCCTCCATCCTTCTCCACACTTGCATTTTGAAAGGCTGCAATCTATGCCTAACATACGAGGTGTGTTCACAAAGTAAGGTGACTTTTCAAATTTTGCGGACAATATTCATTTGATTTTTCATTTTTTTATTTTGTTAAGTTGGTATACATGTCCCACAAAACATTTGTTTGCAGTTTAAACGATATGGTTAATTTAGTTTGTTGTTGACAGATACAAATGTTAGATGTGTTGGATCAAAGAATTTGAATCAAATTTGTGTTAAAAATTGTAATAAGGGCTCCAAAACACTTGAAACGTTGACAGTGTCATACCATGAGTCTGCTCAGAGTAAAAAAATGTTTAAAGTGGTACAAGTTCTTGAAAGATGGCCGAGAAGATCGCAATGACGAACTTCGCTCTGGACACCCCAGCACGTTAACAACAGATGAAAATGTTGAAGCAGTGAAGAAAATTGTTTTGAAAAATCCTCAATTCACTATTAGAGAAGTTGCTGAGGATGTTGGCATATCGGTTGGCTTGTGCCATGCAATTTTTTTTGTTGTCTTGGGTATGAGTTGTGTGCCAGCGACCTTTGTTCCGAAATGCTTAATTTTGACCAGAAGAACCTTCGCAAGAGAATCACTCAGGAGCTGTTGAATGACGTCAATGCCATGCCAAGTGCCATGAAACGCACTGTTCCTATCCTTTATGATGTTGTATGATTGCTAACCTACTGTCCTTTCCTCTTGTGTGTTGTCAATTTCTCCTTCAGTGGGTGAAACAGCTCCCTAATCTCTTGGCCATAGAACAGGGCACTTGAAAAGATCACAGATTTCAGTGTGAATTTGATTTTCTTGATAGCTCAAGTGGTTAGAGCATCGGCCTGGCAAGTCAAAACATCCAGTGCTCAAGTCCTGGTCAAGGAAATATTTTTACACTAGTGGTCTGCTTGATTCCTCGTTCCCCACCACTCCTGTGCTCATATTTTGTGTGTGTTCCTATCCCCTTTCCTGATTTTCTATCTATTTCCATGTGAATGAATATTTGTTCGCTGTATGATGTGATTTCGTGTTTGAATGTATGGTGTTCACTTAAACTTATAAGTGAGTTAACCATCAAAGAGAGTGACTCATGTTATGACCTGTTTTGAAGGATGTCAGTATTGAATGCTTTTACCAATTTTCTTTGATACGCAAGTGTAATATCATATGAATTAGAAGGATTTCAATTTTCTTAGAGGTAGAATCAAACATTAACTTTCAAAATACTGATTTGGAATAACTTTTCTCTATATTTTTAAAGCAAAAGACCTTTCCTTAGATGCCGGGATGGTGTTTCTTGGCATGGTTCAAGCAAATCCACCAACATTTCATTGAGAAGAATTGGATTTCATCGGAAAAATAACTACTGAAGATTAACTAAGGTTAGTTAGTTAATTAATTAATAGGAAAACAGTGGAATGCAATCCTGCTGGCCTGGGTATCAAGGATGATGATCCGATTGATATTCATGTAAAGAGTGTTAGTTAAGGAGATGCTTGTGAAGCCAGATTGGGGAAAACAAAGGAAAGATATTTGAAAAATTATCAGAAATTTCTGCTCAATTTTTAACTTCAACTATCTAAGTTTTATGCAACCCAAATCTAGAAGCATTTCTGTTGAAGGTTTTCATTTTTGTCAACAGTTTTTAACAAAACAGGTTGCTGTCTTCATTAAATTTTCCTTGGGCCATAAAAATTGTGTCTAACACCACTGTTCTAAGAAAGAAAAAAGGATGGGAATATTGAGATTGGTGTGGTGGTTTAAGGGGAAAGTTAATCCATTGCCAGTGATCAAACACATTCAAAATAGGAAGAAGTTCACATTTACTCAGGCAGGGGGTGTTTTGCCTAATAGGTTTATAAAGACATTAATCCAATTTTGAGGGAAGGTTTTTGGAGGATTAACACACACACACACACTCGGGTATTAATGTGTCTATATTGATGCTTCCAGTGGAAGAGGGCTCTGTGATAATGAAACAAATATGTTGAAATAAGTAAAGGTTACTGAAGGTCATTATTAATTTGCAAGTATACAATGAGGTGAGCAGATAATACATGCTAAAACGTATGAATTATCACTGCAAGTTCTTCAAACACTGACAAATTAACAAATAAATGCTTACACTTTACTCAACATTGTTTATATAAAGAGTTTAACTTAAAACTACTAGTCAGCTATCAGAGAACAATAATAAAGACCCATACCACACATTAGAACCAGCGTACAAACAATGTGAAATTAATCGAAATATATTTTTTTCAAATTTTAATAGAAATGTGTTTTGCAACTCATGACTTTATTACCAACTTCAACAGTTCCAACTCAATGGTACGTCTACTAAAGGTACGTATTAAGAACACAATTATTACAGTACGCCTTCATAATAGTTCAATTTTCTGACAGTCACTAAAACAATAAAAATGACTATTTCTGCCATGTTATGCAAAAAAGTCTTGTTCTGTTTTGATGGAAATTATAAAGACTCACGACAAAATATCCACAATTTTGAATTTACCCGCTGTGTTGCATATACTGACAAATAACCTAATGTATTTTGGTCGTGAGTTGATGATTTTAAATGAATCATTTACAGAATTATCACCAGGATGGTTTCCTTCAGTGCCAAGTTTAGCCACATTGCATTAATTTTACTTAGTTGAAATTGGTGATATCTTTTAACTCATAACTGAGAAAAATCACAAATTTTTACATTTGAATAATAATTCCACGCAAAAACCATCGAAACTTCGATCCAAATGTACTTTCATATTAAGCACTGGCGACAATTCGAAATATGTTCTGCTTTTGTTTTCATTCTCTTGTTGAAGTTCATGTACCTTTCGTATCACTATCGAATTAATAGTTCCACGACTTGCATAACAATCCATTTGACACAAAATCATCCATTTTCCACAACATATAGGTCCTTTTATATTTATTTGTGTTAATGAGGATATTGAACTTTAATTTTTGCTTTCGTAATACTTACCCAGTGACCGCAACTTATTTTCTTAATCGAGTTCGTTTTCGCAGTGGAACGACTGTAACTTAAATCGTTGGGAAAAAAGATGTTTCATTTGAATTTTACATTACGGAATATTTTTAAAATTGTAATCCCGGACTATATTTTATCTTCGACGATTGTATTTCTTTGAGAATAGGAAATTTCATTAATTCTCCGTGTCTTGTGTCTTTAAAAGTGAATGAAATCAGGTTATAATTGTAAGCCTCGGTTCAGTTGACGTGGAAGTTGCAACTCCGGCCTGTGGTACATTTCATTTAACTGGGTTTAGTGCTCGTGGTCAAAATTTTTCCCTGACGGAAAAGATAGTGAAACCACCTGAAATAGTAAGTAAAATGTGCTTGTTGACCTTGTGAAATAGATAAATAACGGGACGATTTCTAACACTGAGCCACATTATCTCTTAAAAGCCCTCAAGTTGAGTGGTTATACTAAAAAAAATCCATTTTGCATCAAACCAAATCTATAAACTGTATTGTAAGTAAGTTTTCATGATTTGTCATTTCCGTCAGTGTATGAAGTTTTTGTAGGAGAAATTCATTTGTTATACATGTTAATTAATGCTGTGTGAGCATCAACTTCCAAAACAGTAAAAATCAAATAGGTAATGCAAATTAAAGGTTTTCCCACGTGTTTTTGCAAATCGTAATGCTTTCTGATGTTATTCTACCATCTATTCATTCGCTACGTCGTTTTCATCCACTTTCTTTTTTTCATAATTATTTGGTGGGGTAGAAGTGGCGATGAATTATAAAAGAAAACTGGAGATAAAACCTGGTATTGACTTGGGATTCCCGATGTTGATACGAAACTGGCCCCCATAGTCCGTTTTCTTCCTAAATATCTTTGTTTAGTAATCCTTTGACCTATTTTATGTATTTAAAATTAGTAGAAACCTCATAATTATTCCTGTTTTGCTGGACAAAGCAGAATACAAATTTAGAGGGTGTTTTTTAAATACAGCATATCTGGGTACGAAATTACTTTCATTACTCTCGAGATGAATCATTTTAATGCGACCGTGTAGTTTCGGTGTTCCAGTATTTGTTTTCACTTAATAACAACTTATGCGCATTGTTGTGGAATTGACAAGTGAACAGATTTTTAACTTGAGGCTCAAGCCAAATTAAGGTGAGTTTAAGAATTTTTTGCAAGCCTTTTAATCTTATCGTAATTGAATTATGCCAAAGTAATGTAACACATTAAGAGTACGAATTTATTCGAAATTTGTTTTTGGGCGAAGTGAAGCTCTATCTCAACTTTCAAGAAATTCTTTGGTATTATTTTATTTATTTAAGAATTTATATAGTTGCAATTAGACAATTGTCCTGGTGGCAACGGTCAAGTCTGGTCAACGGTCACTCTTACAATGCACATGCACAAGAAGAATAGATATGAGACAAAATGCTCATATATACAATGACGCTTTCAGATTAATAACCCCACCCTTACCAACTCACAAGGGTTAAGTTCACACCATACATACAATGCTCTGTCCATAGCCGCAGTCCGTCCATAATCGCGCACTCTTCAATTTCTTATACCGATCAAGCACCGTTAACACATCATTTACTTTTGCAATACAGCTCACGCCATTCATATCACATTACAGAGCAATATTTGTTGTAAGTACAATAAATATAATAATCTCTGATCAATGAAGTTTATCACCCATTGGCTGCTTTACACTTATTCCTAAAATTGGATGGAAAGGGTTCAATCAAACATCCAGGCGGCTGGTTCCAGACAACAATAGTTCTGTTTAAAAATGAATATTTTTTCTTATATTTCTAATTATTTTTCCAGGCTGGTTTGGTGCTTAAAGCTCATGTATTAGTTCTTGCAATGAGCATGACATGCAAATGTAATTAGAAATAGTCTTTGTTCGATTCCCGGGCATGCCTTTCTGGGCACCCTCTGCCTTTCATCTTAGCTGTGTGATTTTCTGGGGCACCAGACGTCTTCCACAGAAGCCATATTCAGCTCAGGAATTTGTTTCATTGACCTTTGTTCAGGTATACATTCCACCCAGCCATCATAGGGAGGAAGAAGTTGGTAGGGTATAAAATTAGTTAAAAGAGGACATAATAAGGTATGTATTCCACATTTGACAATGATTGGGGTTAGGAATGTGACGGTAGGTGAAGGAAGAGATGGTGATGAGGTGGGGGACTATGGTTTAGGCACAAGGAATGGCAGCGGGGAGAAAGCAATTGAATTCTACAGGAAACAGAGGTTAGTCATCACCAATACTTGGTTTAGAGACCACAAAAAACACATCGGTATGCATGGAAAATACTGGGCGACTCAGAAAGGTATCAATTTGAGGCTATGTTATGTTTAGGTATAGATTTAGGAACAGTGTGATCAATTCGCACAGCTTCCCGGGAGCAGATGCGGACTCTGACCACAATTTAGTTATTATTACAAGTATAGTGTTTGATTCAAAAAGATTAGGCTAAGGGCGGTGAGTTAGGAAATGGAATTTAGAAGCATTAATTGGAATGACAAGGAAGGAGTAGCAGCAGGCTGTAAAGAATACCATATGAATGAGAGATAGGAACTGAGTACAATTGAGAAAAAGATGTCAATAAATATATTGTAAAAAGGTATATAGAAAGTCGCAAAAGAAACCATAGGCACTATTGATTCAGAAAAGGACAAGGAAACCATTCATTTATGGATAAGTTGATTAGAAAGATAGATGAGAGAAGGAAATGAATGAATGTTTACACAGAGTCAGGTAGAAGGAAATACAAAGAGAGTTAAACAAATTGAGACAGGCAACAAATAAAGCAAAAGAAGCATGGTGGAAGACGCAGTGTGAGGATATGGAAAGTTTGCAAAGGAAGGATGAAATTGGTACACTATACAGAAAGGTTAAATCACAATCAGGAAATAGGAAGGGATGATCTGTGTTAACGGTTAGAGATAAGTTGGGTAAGATAATAGTTGAAACAGAAATAATTAAAGGGAGACGGAAGGAATATGTAGAGGAACTGTATGGTAAAGAACTTAGGCCAACAACCTTTCCAGGCATGCTTGACGATGAGATAAAAAGGGTTTCCGTGATCTATTTAATTCAATTATTTTTAGTCTCTTTTATTATATTATTATCAGTTATTATTTTTTAATTTTTTTTATTGATTATATCTTCTCTATCATGTGAAGATTACAGAACAATAAGTTTGATATCCCACGCAGCTAAAGTTATTCTCAGGATCATCAACAAAAGGATAGAGAGTAAGGCAAATGATTACTTAGGAGATGATCAGTTTGGGTTTAGGAAGGGAAGAGGTACGCTTGATGCCATTGCAGTAATGAGATCACTAATCGAGAGGAATATAGAATACAATCAGGACGTATTTGCCTGTTTCATAGATTTCGAAAAAGCATTTGATAGAGTGAATTGGGAAAAATTAATGCGTGTATTGCAGAAAATTGGAATGGATTGGAGGGACAGAAGACTGATCCACAACCTGTACATGTCTCAGACTGCTCAGGTGCGAGTGGGGAACTGAGAGTGGAATGTTGAAGAAGGTATAAGAGGGGAGAATGTTGGGCAAACGAGGAATAGGCAGGAACAGGATAGGGATGGGATGAAGGGAGGAATGAAGTACACAGAGATAAAGAAGGACTAGTTGTAGAGTAAGAATGTTTGGTTGTGTGTTTTGTTAGGAGCCACAAAATATTTATTTAGTATTTGAGTCCATCCAAAACCCACTTTAACCAGTAGATTACTAAATAATTGTGTCTGACAAATAAGACATTGTGGTTGTTGACTGGGCTGGTTTTTCCACAATGACAATGCAGAGGCTCATGTAGCCATTTCAGTGTGCCAAAAACAATAAGACTACCTAGCCCCATGCCTTTTGCTCTGTGCAATTCCTTTGTTTTTGCAAATGAAGAGGCACATGCATGGACAAGGTTTTGATGACGTAAAAGCAGCAGATAGAATAAAACAAAGCTGGAACCAACTGTCTGGCATCACAACAGACAAGAGTTTGAAAAATGTTTCCAGGAATGGAAACTCAGATTGGACAAATGTATTAAGTGTAACAGAGAGTGCTTTGAAGTTAAATAATTCCGGTGATTTTTGGGTGCCACCATGTATACTGCCCGTGTATACTGTCCAATAAATATGCGAACTGAGATCATAAAAAGTTTATTTTGCAAAATTTACTCAACATCAATTTTGTCCCCTTCAATGTACTCTCTATTCGTTGCTATGCACTTATTATTCCACCTTCTTTTCCACTGTTTGAAACACCCTTGGAAATCCTTGGCAATTAGGTTTTTTAGTTTTCTCGTTGTTTCTTGCTTTATTGTGTGTACATCTTCCCAGTGACGTCCCTTCATATTTTTCATTTAGGGAATAAGGAAAAAGCCATGGTGGGCAGGATTTGGCAAATAAGGACGTTAATCAAGGATGGTGATTGAATTTTTTTGCCAGAAAATGGCAAACAATCAATGCTGAATGTGCAGGTGCATTTTCATGGTGAAGGATCCATCCATCATGATCTGTTAAAATAGTGTGCACTGTTGATTTTCCTAAATTCAGTTCATCGGCTATCATTCGGACATTTTTTCGACAATCGGTAAGGACAGAGACCGCACACCATCAATGTTGTCGTCAACGCAAGTGTTTTAGGTCGTCCCAGCCTTGCATCATCTGTGGCGTCTTGTCGGCCATCTCTAAAATGCTTAATCCACTTGAAAACGGATGTTTTCTTCAGAGCATTATCACCTGCATCAAACAGCTGTCAACATTTCAGTGATTTCTAGATAACTTTCATTGCACTTCACCAAAAGCTTGATGCTGATTTGTTGCTCTGTGATTTCGTCAATTTTCATTTTTGACAGAGTAAAAACAAGGACAACAGAAACTAACACAACTGGCACCATACGCACAGCTCGATGATCTAACAAGCTCAGATGGCTCATTTGGCCTCAGGCAACTAGTGCCACAAGTGGGCGGGGCAATAGTCCACATCGTGGCCACCAGTTGGCACATTTATTGCAAAGACCACATTTATTTATCCACGGCTGGATAGTGTGCTGACAGATCTCATGCGGACATTTATATAACAACCATATTTTGTACCTATTTCAGCTTTATGCTTGTATATTTTTAAATTATAAATATGCTTTATCGTGTATCCATTAATATATGTACAACATTGACAGAGTGCTGTATTTCCTTTGCTTGTTTCATGCTCTGCAGCTGTTGTAATGGATGAACTGAAGCTGTTGGAGGAGCTGATTGGAATGAAGTACACTCAGGGTGAAGGTCGACGGATGAGACAAGTGCTACCGATGGACACATGGCTGCAGGTCAACAAGGTAATGGACAAAGCAGGCACCACTAGACTAATGCAAGCTGTTCAGGATGGTCTGTGGGAGTGTGTGGACTTCCTATTGAGGTGCGGTGCTAGCATAAATGCTTGCGACAAGAATGGGTGGAAAGCGATCGACTATTCGTTGAATGGAGGCCAACATGAAGTGACGCTGCTTCTCCTCCAGTGGGACTCTCACATCCCAGCAGGGTTTCCAGGAGATGGGCTGGATCAAAGACTTCGGGGAGTGATGCAGCAAAACGATGAGGTAAGGCACTTCATCGAGGAGAGGGATGCATTCCATCGTGCCCTGATGCATGAGTCAACAGAGCGATTGAAGGAGATACTTGACCCCTTGTTGAGTCTCTTTGAACGTCCCCGGCGTTGGGTCAACTCGAGAGGACACTCTGCTCTCTACACAGCGGCGGAACATGAGATGTGCCATGCATGGGCACTTCTGAGGGCATCAGGGTTCGCCTATGCCAGCAGAGATGAAGAGGAAAGGGTCAGAGCCAAGGAATGCGATGATATGTTTGTCGATGCAATCGGGAACCACTTTGTGGAGCTGGCTGGTTGTCACGTGCAAAAGATGTTGGCCAAGTCGAAGGTTTATCAGGTGGTGGACGTGGATGAAGTCAGTTGTGGGAGGGAGGTCAACCGCATGCTCTCAGTCATCGATCAGGACAACCTCACGTCAGGACTACTGACTTGTCTGCAAGACGATCCGTTCTTGGAGATAATCTTCGACTTCTCCTCCGAAGATATACAGTGTATGAAACCAATGGGAAGAATGGGTAACATCTGGGGTCTGACAGACCTTGCAATGAACAGAATATATGTAACGGCAATGGAAAGTGAAGTATTTGATCGCTCGGACGTTGTGGGGAACCTGGCTCATGAACTTGCGCACAAGGTGATGGACGTTGTCTTTCAAAATGGTGGTCTGCCCTACGGGAAAGAGGACAAGGACCTTAAAAAGGAATACAAGAGTGTAGTGGAGACGATTATGTCTGTGGGACGGCTTAAACGTTGCGACAAGATCATTCGCAATGCCTGTGTCAATCCCGAATTGGTTGAATACGAGCTCATAGTAAGAGTTCCCGAAATGATTTCAAAGTACAATGCAGTTGTTGATTCGGATGGTGAGGCAGATTACAGCGGGTTAGACCGATTGAAAGAACAAGCTCCAGAACTACTAGGGTATTATATTGATCATGTCGTGGCTAAGATTATAGGGTTTGTCCGAAAGAACCGCATGGCAGGGATGTATGCCAGGAATACGTGGCTGAGGGTACCATCTCTGCTGACTGATCACTATGACAAGGATATTACCATCAGTGATTCAATTGCGAGGCCTCAGTTTTCGAAGCACAACCGTCTGACATTGCTCAGAGTGTCAAACATGAAGTTGGGAATTAGTCATTTGCAGTCGTCGCTCAAAGAAGTCGCATTTGTTGACTGGAGTAGATATTGGAGGCAGCGAGAACTATTTGTGAAATCGGTGCGCAAGAATGAAATGTGTAAACTGGTGATAATTTGGGATGAACCAAAGAAACCGAATCTCTGCAAGTCATCTCTGATGTGCAACAATGAGCTGTGCATTGGTATACAACTTGAGTATGTCGAACACAAGGTTATACTACTTGTGCCAAAGAAGTATTCCATTACACAGAACTGCATCGATTATTCATGGCATGATTTGTCCAAAGCAACCCAGAAATGGATAAGGGGGAAAAAGTTGCGCTTTGCTGGGAGGACGATGACATTGAGTGAAGTTCTGTGTGGTGTTTCCGACATCAGTACAATGGAAGACGAGGGAGTGTTGTTTGAATCATTGCTGGGTCCAGATGAGTTGTCAGTGTTGATCAATGAAGATACAATACACATTGGAAGACTGTTGGAATCAACACGGAAGCAGAGAGAGTTTGAACTCCTGCGCAAACACCCAGAGTGCTTGATTCCCCGCAACCTTAGGGTAAGACGGTTGGAGTTCAACAAATACATGTTGAAGAGGAGGCCTAACGATGCTTTTGTCATCCGGAATGCCAAAAAGGATGATGTTGAAGGGGCTGGGATCGTTCAGGTACGACTGTGGAATGGGAAATGCATGTCAGATGATATACGTTGCTTCTTGCTGACCAGGGAACCGAGATCTGGAAGCGGGGACGACGTTCTCTGGGAGATATTTGAGAAACTAAGGGAATGGAACTTGTCTAATGGACAAATTTGGCATTTTGTCCACTTCTTCTCATTAGAGAACAAGAAATTTGTCCACAATGGTTCCCTCAACTGTAGGAGAGGTGCTTTTCTGCAATCAATCAGCTTCGAGCAGTCCTGTTTGAATCTCTTGGGATTTGACGGGAAGTGGGAAGGACAGAATGAGGTTCTCATAGTAGCTGATGCTCCTGGGAGCGGGAAGTCGGTTCTGGCAAACAAGACGGCACGTCAGGTGAGGAAAAGGCTGAGGACGGCATGGGTGGATGTCATTGAACTTCTCCTCTTCCAGAAACAACTAAAGTTTTGGAGTAATCAGAATTTGGAGTGGGTGAAAGAGCATGCCTTTGATTTCTTGTATGACCTGGTTAAGATGGACGATACTCCGTTCGAGAGAAAGTTGTTCAATTTGTTTTGTCACTGTGGTGATAAGATGATCTTGTTCTTTGATGGCTTCGATGAGGTTTGTCCTGATTACCGAGAGACCATCACGCTTCTCCTGAAAGCAATTATGGATGACAGTTGCATAAAGGTCTGCCTCACGACGAGGACACATGAGTCACAAGACCTTGAGGACACTCTTGCTACTCTTGCCTTTGAATTTGTCCCTTTCAACTATGAGGAGCAGATGAAGTTTTTTAACTTGGAGTGGAACGCCTCATTGAAATCATTGCTCCCAGAGGAACGGGTCGACAAAATCGAACAGATAGTCAAGTCAATGAAGGCTAGCCCCAGATTGAAGAGTAAAAATGGAATTTCTTTACTTGTCGAGAGCCTTAACTCATGCAAGACAACTGTCAGAGTTCTGCCGACGGTCGACTTTGGGGAGGTGGCTGAAGAATTAATTGAAAGTGGTATTGGTGTAGGAGATGTTGATTTCCTAGAGAATCCGCTCCAGGCCTGGATGCTAGCAAGCATCATATTTGAAGAGGACTTCTCTTTGGGGGATCGCATGAGCCTGTTGGAGCTCTACGAACGGTTTGTGGAGACTAAGATCAGTTTGTACAACAAGGAAAAAGAGTTGTCTCCTGGCTATGTGTCCGGAAGGGCTAAGGAGAAACTGTTTAGGATGTCAGTGCACAAATTGCTGATGAAGTTATCTGCTTTCTATTTCCTTGAGGAAGAAGAGTATGAGTTGGAAGAGGATGAGATGCATGTCATGCTGAGAGTCGGCTTAGTGGTCCAAGGGAAAAATTCAAACCGTTTCATACACAGGACATTTGGAGAGTATATGTTTTCACTCTGGCTTGTCAATAAGTGTAAAAAGCCCAAAGTGGGCAGGGTTTGGCTCTCAAGGGTGTTGCTGGAGAAGAAATATGAGAAAGTTCGGCAGTTCGTCGACAATCGTTTGTTGATGGAAAATGAAATGTTGCATGATGTCAGTGAAAGTAAAAGGAAACAAAAGACATCAGTCTTGAATCACACAGCAGTTAGTTTGGAAGAACTTAAGGTATATCTACAGAAGTGCCTTTATATGTCAATACTGGAATGTCATGAGGGTATTCTCTGGTTCTTGGTGAACAATTCTGGTGATTGTATTGCTGAAGTTGTCTTTGGGAAGGTGGATTGGGATGTTAGGAGTTTGGAGTATCCGGTTCTGCACGAAAATAGGGGTTGGAACGCCATTACATTCTGCGGGAGATGCCTTCAGGATAAGGAGGCGTTGAAGTATTTCAGACCAGAGCACCTTCTGCTTACAGAAGAGGGAGAAATTAGGGAGTCTACGGAGAAAGTTTACGTGTCTAGACGTGCAGAACTTGATTACCTCATATTCCTAGTGAAACTCCTGCTGCTGTTAGAGAAATGTGGCTTAGTGGAGAATATTAGGGAAGTTATTCGTAGTGAGGGTTTGAAATGGATGGGTTTGGATATTGAACAGCTGTGGATAAAAGATGTTGGACGGGTGGAGTATGAATCCCTTTTAGAATTCATTGTTAGGAACAGGAGTGAATTGGGCAGTGTGGTTAAGGAGAGACTATTAGATGAACACAACGACAAGATGTTGAACAACACTGCAGTGTTTTCATTTGATAAACTAGTTATGTTTTTAGAGTCAGTTTTCGGTGATGTTGAACTTGAAGGTTTGGTTGTGAGGAAGAATATATTCCTGAATTGTTGGACAAAGGTTTTTCAGCTATGTGGTCTTGAGGAAGTGACGAGAATGTGGAACTTTCTAAAGGGTAAGCTGAAGGGTGGGGAGGAGAGAAAGAATATTCTTAAGCGAAAGGATGGCCGTTCGAGAAATGCATTCTTCTCCGCTTGCATCAACTGGGGGCATGTGGATGTACTTCCATATGTTTGGTACTTGTGCCGGACAGAAATGGATCGACAGGAATGTCTCGAATACCTCCATGAGAGCTTTAGGGATTCAATGGATTGGAACATGTTAAAGACAGACCGTTTCCTAAGGTGTTTCATGGACATTCAGGTGGATGGCTTTCTGCTTGCAGACGAGGCAAACCGTCTTTTGCTCACAAAAGAAGAGTTTGGACAGTGCTTTTTGTTAAAGTTCAATGGCAAATACTCACCTGAGATACTTTACCAATTCCAACAGCTCCTCGCATCAGAAAAACTGGAAACTAAGACAATACTGCAGAACTTGAAAGGGTTATACTTTTGGCTGGCCCAGTCCTGTTTTGGCCATGACGAACAGCTGTTTATGGACACTAATTTCAGCTCTGCAATTGATCAAGACTTCAAGATCATTCAGTCCTCTTTGGAGTGCTACCCTTTCGTTAATCCCATCCGTACGGACAGCAATGGACTCCTCCAGGGTCTGCTAGATGAATACAGGAGTGGTATTAAATGTTTTCACTTGAAGATGTTTCTTGTGCTGCTTAGAAATCAGATACATCTTGAAGATAGGTTTCTCAGGAGTGAAGAGCTGTTGAGACGTCTGAAGGAAGATTGGCCCTGGACCTTCAAGGAATTCCCTCTGTTTATACTTGAGGGCCCTGAAGAAGTGGAATCAAAGAGTTTTCTAATACCGTACTTCTTTGCAATCGTCGTAGAGTTTCTGCCGAAAGCAGACGTGATAGAGATACTTCTTCATAGTCAGGGTTTCTGGGGGAACTCCTTCTATGATGCTGTGGTGAGGAGAGATTTCAAATCATTTTATAGTTATTACGACATAGCCCGTTGGGCGATTGGGGAGGACTCCCTCTGGGTGGTCCATGGTGTACGGACTGGGGTTGCAAGGATTTCTGTATGCAAAGCACTGCTGGCGAGTCAAGCAAAATACTCAGCCGAGTGAATAGGATTGAAGTTTGCAGAGTTGATGTCCATAGTGTGATTGATTGTTGCCAACTCTTTTGAAAAAAAATTAAGTGGAAAAGCCAAGTTGTTTAATTTTTATGTCTTTTGAGAAACATTAATTCAATTGAATCGATAGCGTTGGTGCGGTGGCTAACTTACTGACTTCCCACCCAGAGGACATGGGTTCAAATCCTGGAAACGGCAGATGTTTTTCAGTGGTATCATGATCCTTACTTGAGGTGCTATGTTTTGGAGAGCACTTTGAGTGTGTAATACGTCCGTCAGATTCTTTGATCCCTTGGCACCTTTTGTTATTAAAGAGTAGGCTATTATCAATGCCGGGTTTCCATCTTCACCCTCCCTCTTTTCCCATATTCATCACTAGTTGCATGTAAATGACCTCGGGTATCATTTACCATCCCCTAGTGATTACTGCTACTACAGGAAATAAGTGACTAAATAATGCTTCTCTGGGGAACACCTGAAGTACCTAGGTGGAAATAGCTGTCATTTAGCGGCTACTACTTAAATTAAGTTTTTGTAGCAAGAATTCAAGAGCTCTACGGCCTCTAGGTTAAATAATAATAAGGGGGAAAAAACTCCACTGGCCGTAAAAAACAGTCGCAACTCTCGTCAGACCAAATTGTTGTGTTGGTATTCGCGGGAACCAACCACAACCTCTCGACCAAGAATACCCTCTGTGGTGGTTTACGGGAAATTAATCCACGCCAGGGACCACACACAGCCACACACACACTATCCTGTCTGGAATCCTTCACGAGCTTCGTGAAGGATTCCAGACAGGATAGTGTGTGTGTGGCTGTGTGTGGTCCCTGGCGTGGATTAATTTCCCGTAAACCACCACAGAGGGTATTCTTGGTCGAGAGGTTGTGGTTGGTTCCCGCGAATACCAACACAACAATTTGGTCTGACGAGAGTTGCGACTGTTTTTTACGGCCAGTGGAGTTTTTTCCCCCTTATTATTATTTAAGTTTTTGTACCTTAAATTAAGGAAGTGAAGAGATTTGCGATGACCATTCTCCAAGGGTCTTCGCACAAGACAGTTTCATCTGGAGCAACGGAAGGAAATTTATTTATGTGAGTACTTGTTTTATTATTTTAAAAAGCTAATTTTATCCCTTCTTGGTAATATTTGTGCATGATTAGTTAACCATAGTGAGAGAAAGAGAGAGAACTCCCATTAAAAATGATATTCATTCCTTATATTATTATATTGTTCTCAATTTAATGTCAATTTTACTCAACTTTTATTTCAATACACCAATGTGTTTTATCATAAGTGCATTCGTACAAGTTCCGTCCCAAAAATAAGTAGAATAAAATTGGAAAATATATTTATTTTGTAGATTGAAGTACAAAAATACTAAGACTCTTCAAAAACAGCACACTTTGTGCATCAACACACCAATTTCATCTCAGCGCCTCTATGACACTTCTGGTACACTTCCTGCTAGGGCATTAATAGGACCCTTGTTCAAGGCACCTCGTCAGGGCCCCTTTAAACATAATCCGAAGTGGTCCAAAATGGTACTCAAACTGGGGTTGTACTTGGGTTGACTCAAAGGCCCATGTCTCGTCACCAGTGACCACCTATTCTGGTTAAAATTCGGGTCACGTTCACTGTGTTCCAAGAGGTCCAAGAGGGCAAGATTGCAGACACAAGCAGCAGTCTTCCTCCGATGGCACCTTGGGGACCATCTTGGCAATATATACCTTTCTTTCATTGGCTTTTCAATCTTCTGTAATAGGAATGCAAGGCACTGTGGTTTTTTGGATATTGCAACAATCTTCCTCTGCTATCACATCTGCTGATTCCGAGGGTCAATCGATCAGAATAGGGCATGTGTCTTACTGTATTGCATGTCTTCATCACACTGTTGTGTTGTTGATGGGCATTATTCCTTATCGTCAATCTCCACTCTACCCTCCCAGAGACAGCCTGACATACAGAAGTGGAAAAATCATCACTTGGGACATGCCTCATTCATCTCCAACATAAGCATCCTAAATATCATGGTCATGGTCTCCTAATATAATACTGTGGTGTTAGGGTGTTTCGTGCTTAATATACAAGAGTTTCACATGCTTTCAGCATTTCTTTTACTGCGCTAGAAGATTGTTGATTTGCTGTTATCTCCTCAGACAAACTCTCCTCCACAACTTCTTCCCGTGAAATACAACACAACTCCACAAGTTCTTCAAGAGTCACCTTTTCCTTGTTCTTGAGGAGAGTGCAAATGGTTGATGTTTAGAGATTGTATTTGCACAAGAGATCAGCCATATGCTGACACCTCATTCTTGTTTTTGAATGATTTCACTTTTAAATTCTATAGTTATTTTTAATCACTCTTAACTGTCTCTCTGCTGCTTTTTCCTTGGGGACATTGTTAAAACTATTCATAAATTACAAGGGCAGGCTGAAAACTAATGCACACATCCTTGTAGACCACAAACAAAATGACCTTCAGAAGCACTCCTGATGGCACGAGGAAGTAAGATTCCCCCTACACACGAATGCACGGGTATGAGATCATCCAGTGTATTTTGAGAAGTGGAAGTAAGGAGGTGTGTTCTAGTGCAACAGTAACTTTTAACGGAGTCATCTGCTAATATGCTTTTCAATACAACAATTTCGGAGCATAAAAATCTATCATCTTGATCTGGATTCGAACTTGAATCCCTCGTTGAAGTATATGATCAAGGCAGTCTGTTAAATAGTTACCGTTGTGGCATCTCCCACTGTTTTTTGGAATTTCTCAAAGGTAAAAACAACCTAAGTGTTTAAAGTTGGCTTTAACCTCATGGACTGTGGCACTTCTTGTACCAGTATGAATGCCTGTGACATTGTATGTACGCAATTTCGTCACAAAATTTTATTTGAGTTTAAGATGACACCTGAATGGTTTAACTAGCTAACTCAGCCCTCAAGGGATTTGGGTTCGAATGGTTTTTACTCTCTGAAATTGTTGCATTAAAAATTACAATTACCTCTCTTTGAGATCCTGTAAAGAGAGGAGATTGTCTTTAAACCGTATTGAATTTAAACTTGAATTCTTATATTCATAACATTCCTGAGAAAGGAAATTATGCACAATAGTTTTTCTCTTAGTCTTTCTTTAGATGTCTACCCCTTGTTTTCATCATTTCTAGGACTGATTTCATTCTCATCTTCTTGAAGTTTCATCCTTGAAAATCCTTGTTTCTATTGTCCACTTATTTTAAATTACATTACTCTTTGTCACAACGAGTTCTATGATTTTAAATGCAGATCTTTCATTAAAATTGCACAATTATCGTACATATATTAATGTAGTCAGGCCTCAACTTATATACAATGTTTGTAAAGTAAGTAATGAGACTGATTTTTACAAATTTTTTCTTTCAAATAGAATAACAATTTTATATTGTCGGCCTCAAAATGACTTCCTTCTGAAGCCATACAGTGCTGGAGACAGCTCTTACACTCGTCATAGCAGTACTGCAACTCCAGTACTCCAATATTCAAAAGGAATGTTTTTACTGGCAAAAAAGTCGTTTTTGAAATTGCTGTGTGACCAGGAGAATTATTGTGATGCAACACCCAGTTGTTCTTGATGTTTGGTCTCACACGAATGACCCTTTTTCGAAGTTTTTCCTCAAGAACCTCCCCGGTAAAAGTGTTGATTGACCGTTTGGCCTTGAGGTAGAAACTCTTTGTGGATGATTCCGTGGATATCAGAAAAACAAACCAGCTTGCATTTGATCTTCGACTTCCTCATCATTGCTTTTTTGGGCCTTGGAGAGGTCGAAGTGTACCACTCCATGCTCTGGCGCTTGGTTTCTGGGTCGTACTCAAACACGCAAAACTCATCACCAGTAGGGACACGTTCCAGAAAATGGGATCATTTTCAATAGAATCCAAAAATTCAAGGTTTTTTGAAACCAGTTTTTCGCAACTTTTCTCATTCATTGGTCAAAATCTGATCAATGGTAGTGTGAGTCAAAGTCAACTCTTCCCCGATTATTGTCAACTGACAATCTGAACGCACAAGATTCCAGATTCTGTCGACATTTTCATCAGTTCTTGAAGATGAAGGCCTTCCCATCGTGGTTGAACTTCAATAGTCTCTCTTCCTTTTGAAAATGCCTTGAATCATTGAAAAACCTGCGCTCTTGGTAAACACTATCTCCATAGGCCTGTTGAAGTTTAGCAAGAGTTTCCGTAGCACTGTGCCCAAGTCTGAAGTAAAACCTGATAGCACACCATTGTTCAAAATTGATGTCACACCTGTTTGGAACACAATAGACAAAACTTTCACAAAAAAATTGCTATGGACAACTAAATGACTCCAGCGAGTCCAAACCCATACCGAAGGTGGATCACATGTTCCCCTGCCACCCCTTCAAGTCCAGCACCTCCAGTGTTTCCGGAACGAATGCTACGTTGCAAGTCTCATTACTTAATTTACAGACCTCTTAATATGTATAATACATTTTCCAGCTCATGTTACTCATTAAACTCTTGTTTAGTTTCAAAATATGTCATTTTTTGTCTTCCCAACCAGGGCATTGAGAAATACTACCTTGATCAAAAAGTTCCCGGAATTTATTCAGAAAATTAAAAATACAAGTTTATTCATCTAAATCGATATTGTCCCCTTCAAAGTAATCCTCATCGACTGCAACACACTTATGCCAGCGCTTGATCCAATCCTCGAAACATTTTTTATATTCGGTTTTCGGTATGTCCATCAGTGCTTCCTGCGATTTTTCCATTACTTCCTCTCGGCTGCTAAAACGCGTTCCCCGTAATGGTTTTTTAACTTGATTGAACAGAAAGAAGTCACAGGGAGCCAAATCAGGTGAATTCGGTGGCTGTTGGATGGTATTTGTTGCATTTTTCGTCAAAAAATTACGAATAATGATAGCACTGTGCGACGGTCTCTGGTCTCTTTCGGCGAATTTCTGGTCTCTTTCGGCGAATTGCTTCACGCAAACGTCTCATAACGCCTAAATAATACTCTTTGTTTACTGTCTGGCCTTCTGGCAAAAATTCATGATGCACTACACCGTTGTAATCCATGAAAACCGTCAGCATTGCCTTCTTTTTTGACTGAAAACGACGTGGTTTTTTTGGTCTCGGCTCATTTGGTGAACGCCATTCACTTGCCTGATGTCTGGATTGCGTGTCGTACTCATAAACCCACGTCTCGTCTCCAGTAATGATCCTTTTGATGAATGTGGGATCGGATTCAGCCTCGCAAATCATGTCTTTTGTGACATCAACACGGTCTCTTTTTTGCATGAAATTGAGGTCTTTTGGCACCAACTTTGCTGCTACACAGCGGAAACCCAAATCATTAACCACAATGTCTTGGGCGGATCCATAGGCAATGTTCAAGTCCTCCGCTATTTCTCTGATGGTTAATTTGCGGTTATTGACCAACATTTCTTTTACTTTATCAATTTTTTCACCGACTTTCGATGTCGATGGTCTGCCACTGCATTCATCATCTTCGATTGACTCACGACCACTTCTGAACCGCTCGTGCCACTGGTAAACGACCGTTTTTTTTAGAGAATCGTTGCCGAAACACTTTTCCAACATTTCCAACGTCCGTGCGCCACTAAATCCGTTTTTTACGCAAAATTTAATACAAGTTCGTTGTTGCAAATTTAAATCTATTTCTGCAATTGTAAAAAATCGCCAACACACACAGAGATAGATGTACTCTTGGCTACGTAACTTTTGCAAATGTCAAGTTATGACACTAAGATTTAAAGGGAATATCAACAACAGATGTACCAATTTAACAAAAAAAAACAGAACTCAAATCGGAACGATGGGAGCGCCACACGGTGGTTATTCCGGGAACTTTTTGATCAAGGTAGTATGCTACCTTCATTCACATACTAGATAACAGTTTCCACCATATTTGCGTATTCCTTCAATTTAAATTCCCTTCTGAGCACCATGAGAGTCTTTCTCCCAAGTTATTGCGTCCGTCGTCCCAGAGGATTAATTCAATATCCATCATTTTACAAGGATGAATTTCGGTACTGCATCACATTTAGTAATGTCATTAGAGGATCTTCCCAAAAATCTTCAACAATATATACCTTGGCAATGCGATGCCAACAGCAAAGAATTGAAGGGCAATGGCATTTTTCTGTAAAGGTACTTTAGTGTATTATCTTTTCCACAATGCCTCTTGTTTCAGGTCATCATTGTCGGTGCAGATAAGTCAATCCTGATCCAATGGAATGCCAGTTGGAATACTTGTACTTTTCAGTTAATCCAGAAATGCAGGTTCAGCAATGGGTGTCGGCGATCTGTTCATTCCAGTGTTAATGGACTTGTGCCATCCGAAAGACAACACTGCCCTAGGTGCTTGACCAGGAGAGGATTCTCTTTAAGGCGGCTGTCAGCAATAAACAGGACATAGAAGCTATTTACGAAGCTGTTGAATGCTGGTCATATTGTGGGAGTAGGGGACTTCTGCAGGCAGATATTTGGGAACTGTGTTGTCTAGTGGCTTAAACAGGACTTCTTTGACTATTGTTTAAAACCACTGGACTGCACCCCTCCAGGAGACCTGTCTGTGGAAGTCAACTGCTCCTGGAATATCACCTGCATATGTCACAGTTTGTACTTTGCTGATCTATGTTTTGTTTATTGTTGGCAGCAGTCATAAGATAGGAGGTACTTAATTTTTGCAACCTGACTTGTCTCTTTCAGCTCAAATAAAATTTTTTTCTAAACCCTATTCAAATTTTAATTACCAAAGTTTCGACGCTGGACAGAAGCTGGTTATAAGCAATTAGGACTTATAATATATTGTACGGCATTTTTTGTCCCAAAAATGCATGAAAATTGATGATTTTCTAGTGTATTTGCTCTTTTTTTAATTAATTGTTGTAATAATGTGGAATGTATGTATTGTTAACAATTTAAAAAAAAGGCATGAAAAATTATTCTAAGTCCAGAGTAAATTATTCCATGGCCAGGGTCAAGAAAATTCAAATTGTACAAGAAAAACATTTTATTTATTTAATATTTTACAAAATGACTAAGTCATTAGAAATGTTGAGGAAAAAGTGCTTGCCACCATGCATTAGATGAAGTCTTCCCCATGATTCTGCAGTGGTACAAGTTGGCGAGTATTCAGCAAGAACAAATCAGTTAATTGTCTCCAGCTGCATACGGGCAGACATGTGGCTGGCCAACAGAAGTTCTGTAAAGAGAAAAATATAAAATCTTTAACTGAATGACCTCTGACAGTTAACTTAAAAAAAAGTCACATGATTTCAGGAAATTGTCCAGTATTTGCAATTAGTCTTTCAATCCGCAATGTTTTTTCCCTCTATCATACATTAAATTAGCAATTAAGCTTGTTACATAGCAAGGCTTCTTTTATTATTATAGTTCTCCCCCACAAAGAGCAACAAGTTGATTAAGATAAGGATTTATTAATAGCCGATTACCACAAATTGAGAAATCTATACACAGCAAAATTAACTGGCAAGTTTAATCCGACTTGAATATGCCTCTAAATTATTCAAACTATTCTTTTGTTTCTAGAATTGACAGTATTTAGTACCCCATATTGGAATGCCAACATTTACATTTAACTGAATAGCAACCCCACTCATGTTTTTAACACCAATCAGTCAATATTAAGTGACCTCTAATGACCTTCTGACAAGAAGATTTAAACTTAAGTACTATTAATTTTAAATACCATTAATTCAATGCTCAAAGTGTTTGTTGATTCCTATTATCATCATGACTTTTAGAAACCACCCACAAAACCCAACTCATTTGAATATGATTTTATTAATAAATGATTTTAAGTCATTAATTAACACTACACAATGCGACTAATAGTAAAGTGCCATTCTACACACCTGAGTAACCTTGAAATTATTCAAATAATATTTTTTTCTTTGGCATAAACCAATAGAAGTCAGTATCTTATGTAGCTGAATGCTGAAATGAACAATCAAATATAACCTATGACATGCAGTGCCTATCACATGCAGATTCAACATTAAGCGATCTCAGATGATGAATGTGTTAAATGTTGTACATTTTATGTAAATAAAAAATGTGGTATGTTAAATACACAATATTTATTGTATATAACATGAATAAATACTTTGCATTGCAAATGCAACTGTATATGCACAAGGAATATGGCGTTTGACAAATTAAAAAACAAAAACAAACCAGCCAAATATACAGAATTATTCGTAGTAAAATTGAAAGAAATGCTGCAAATTACCCTGATAAGATCAAGTACACAATGTTGACTTCGTGTAAATCTGTATGGTTTTCACAAGACTTTGATAATGTCTCATCTCAAATATCGCCAATGAAACTAATTGAATTTTAACTCTATGCACCCATGTACCTCAAAATAATTAAAAGGATGCCTAGTTTCTTTGGCATAAACCAACTAAGCATTTGGCGACTAATATGGTTGAGTTCCAAAATGAATGCTTCAACAATAGCAATGAACAAGAAACCCACTCTTGTATTTAGTGCATATTACATTCAGCATCAAGTTAACTCAGATGAACTGTTGATAATGAAGCTATTATAATATAATTACATTTTTCAGTGTAGATACTATTAATTTAATATTTATGTAGCTTTGGACAATGCTCTTAATTTGACAAAAGTGACCAGGGTCATGAACTATTAACGGCTGGAGTTGAGTACTTTAAACAAGCCTGTCCAATGCAATAAATGCAAGTTGATTGCACTTAAAAAAAATTTGGAGATATACTTTAAATTTAATGATTTCGAGCTAAGATGAGTAAGTACTTTAGAATGTTATCAAAAAAGAATGCAATAATGTGATTGATGACTAACCTGATATGTCGTGCAAGCAACAATATTACAAGTATAAAAAGCATACTAAATTGAGATTGCATAGTTATTAAGCACTTTTAGAGATTTCCTACCAAATTGAATGAAAAGACAGTTTTTAAAACTTTGGTGGACAAGTGAGATGTGTCATGACATACCAATAAGCAGAGTGCCTAGCAATTAGTTATGTAACCTAGTAGATAAGATCTATATTCACCTAATAGGAAGGGGTTCTTCGGAGTGGCCAACGAATTGCTCATTTAGCCAGGGAAAAAGACGGTTACCCAAATGCGCTGGATTACATCTGGTAATCCCTGAGTTTTAAGGTACATCCAAGGTAAAGGATTTCTTTTCCAAAATTCCCTGAACCTAGGCCAACATCCTGCTTAGCACTCGATAACCTCTCGACAGAGTCCTGCTCCCAAGGGTGAAGAAACCAGAAGCAGTTATCAACCTGAAGGCCTGTTTGATAGGTGATGGTGTATTCACTCAATACTATGCACAACAGCAAGTTAAGTTCACACATCAGTGTAGGGGGGGACAGATTCATTCCCTGTGTCAGCTATGGTACCCCAAGAAGATCTGGCATCCAAAATGTCACAGGTAAAGTGAAGCTGAGTCGTGCTCTGAAATTGAACCTGGCCTTTCCAGTCACTAGTCCAATGGTCTACCTGTGGAGTACACTGTCCAAGGTGGTTATTTACTGGGTAATCTACTGGTTCATAGGGAAAGGAACTGAGCCCTACCCTGATGTGTGAATTTCACACGCCATCAGGCGTGTGAAATATACTATATATATATATACACACATATATACACATATATATACACATATATACACATATATATATACACATATATATACATATATATATACACATATACATACATATACATACATATATACACATATATATACATATATACACATATATATACATATATACACATATATATATACACACATATATATACACACATATATATATACACATATATATATACACACATATATATACACACATATATATACACACATATATATACACACATATATATACACACATATATATACACACATATATATACACACATATATATACACACATATATATATACACATATATATATACACATATATATATACACATATATATATACACATATATATATACACATATATATATACACATATATATATACACACATATATATACACACATATATATACACACATATATATATACACACATATATATACACATATATATATACACATATATATATACACATATATATATACACATATATATATACACATATATATATACACATATATATATACACATATATATATACACATATATATATACACATATATATATATACATATATATACGCATATATATACATATATGCGGGTCGCGGTGGTCTAGGGGTTAGAGCGTTGGACTACTGACCAGAGGGTCCCGGGTTCGATTCCCGGGCAAGGCACTTTGGGCACCTGCAGCTCCACCCAAGCTAGTTGATTTTTCGGGTACCAGATCTTCCTGGGAAACCATAACCGGCACAGGGAAAGGAACTGGCCCCCCTACCCTGATGTGTGAATTTTCACACGCCGTCGGGCTTGGTACATGGGTGAGCTCTACCATCACCTACTAAACCGACCTTCGGGTTGATTACTGTGTTGTATATACATATATATATACATATATATACATACTGATAAGTCATAACAAACACAGAAACCAAAACACAAAAGAGGAAAAACTCACTGGTTCTCGAATTTTCGGTGGTCCCACCACCTTTCTCAAGAGGAATTAGGAACAGAACTCATGTTATGACTTATCAGTGAATTTACATTACACGTTTGTGGGTTTTCCAAAAAAGTGCATATATATACATATATATACATACATATATACATATATATATATATAGTACTGGGTGAACTCTACCACCACCTACCCAACTGACCTTCAGGTTGATTACTTAGTTCATGGTTTTAATCTACTGGTTAAGGTAGGTTTTGGATGGACACACCTACCAAATAAATATTTTATGACTTAACAAAACAATCCAGCCACCTAAACTACAACAAGACCCTCTTAATCTATCTACTTCCATCCAACGTCCCTATCATGTTTCTGCCCTTTCCTTGCTTGCCTGACATTCTCCCCTCTTTCACAGGCTTCAAAATCCCATTGCCGATCAATATGCCTATCTCCATTTTTCCTGTCTCCAAAGGATTTCTCCCAAAAAACCCCTCTCCTCGCCTACCATACCTACTACTTCCTCATTTGTTTTCCTTTTGGTCCATTTCATCTTCTCCACATCTGCATTTCAAAAGCCTCCAATCTATGTCTATCCTCCTGCTTCAGTTTCTGCGCGGTACATAGCTACGCTACAATCAAAGTTTTTATGCTCCCCCCTTGTGAAAACCTCTTCATTCCTATCTCCAGTTCTTATGCCCCTTTGATCATTTCCTCTACATATATGTTGAACAGCACTGGTGATAATGTGCAACCCCTGCCTTACACCTCTTCCTGACCCTGCCCTCTCCATTCCCCACTCGCTTTCTTAGCAGTCAGACTTGTACAGGTTATCGTTTAGTCTCCTGTCCCTCCCATCTATTCCTATTTTCTGCAATATACTTAGTTTTTCCCAGTTCACTGTCAAATCCCTTTTTGAAATCCACACAGGTAAATACGACCCAATTGCATTTATATTCCTCTCAATTAGTGATCTCATTACTGCAATGGCATCACTTTCCTAAACCCAAACTGATCATCCCCTAAGTAAACATTTGCCTTGCCCTCTAATCCTTTTGTTGATGATCCTAACTTTAGCTGCGTGGGATGTCAAACATTGTTCTGTAGTCCTCATATGAGTTAGCATTTACCTTTTTTGGAATAGGAACTAACACTGATCTCAAAATTCCAGCCAGATTCCTTCTTCATAGATACTACAAATCAGTACGTTAAGAGTTTTCCTGCTACATTTTCCTAAACATTTCAATAGTTCTGCAGGAATGTTGTTTACCCCACATGACCTTATTTGGTTTCATATCCCTTCATGCCCTTTCTATCTCATCGTTGAGTATGCCTGGACCTAACCTATCTTCTTCTATGTCATGTTCCTTTTCTATGTCTAGCCTTGTCGGCTTAAGTTCTCTACTCGACAGTGTTTCTATATATTCCTTCCATCTCCCTTAGCTTTTTTCTGTGTCAACTATTATCTTACCCCACTTATCTTTAACTGTTAGCACAAGTCTTCCTTTCTTACTTCCCAATGGTAACTTAACCTTGCTGTAAAGCACACCAATTTCACCCTTCCTCTGTTAACTTACCATATAACTTTTCCTTTTCCACCATGCTTCTTTTGCTTTATTATTGACCCATCTCAATTTATTGTTTGACCCTTTGTGCTTCATTTTGGCTGACTCTTGTGTTTGCATTCTTCTATTTTCTTCTCTCATCCATTTTTGAAATCATTTCATCTGTGATCCAAGGTTTCCTTGTCCTTTTCCCATTAATGGTTCCTAAAGTGTCTTTGGCAGCTGTCACTCACTTTGTTGATACAATCTCATTTTTCTTCGATAGTACTAGGCTCTTAATCATCATCCATGATTTTCACTACAGCCTGCTGATACACCTTTTAAATCCATTAAATGCTTCTACATTTCATTTCCTAACCTGTTGCCCCTGCCTTATCTTTTTGAAACAGACAAAACATTTCATAACAACTAAGTTGTGGACAGAGTCTACATCCGCTCCCGGGAAGCTGTGCGAATTTATCACACTGTTCCTAAACCTGTGTCTGACCACAATATAATATATCTGATACCTTTCTGAGTCACCAGGCATTTTCCATGTATACCTATGCCTTTTGTGGTATCTAAACCATGTGTTGGCGATGAACAACCTCTGTCCCCTGCAAAACGCAATTGCTTTCTCCCCGTGGTCATTCCTTGTGCCTAAACTTTAGTCCACCATCTCATTACCATCTCTTCCTTCGACTACCATCCCATTCTAATCCCCCATCACTATCAAATGTTACTCTGCAGGAATACACACAATTATATCCTCTAACTCATCGTACATCCTATTGATGGCACCGTGGCATGTAGACCTGAACAATGACCAAGTTTGTCAGTTCTGCTTAAATCGACATTAGTAATATTCCATCCGTTGCTTGCTTTATGTTGATTATGCTTCTTCCTACCTCTTTTGTTAATATTATGGCAACCTCTCGTTGGCTCTCACCCCACCACTGTATATTATGCTATAATTATCACTCCAGTAATCCCCGCTATCCTTCCATCTCACCTCGCAGAGATCTAAAACATCTATATTACCTTTTTCCAACTCTTTTAACATTTTCTAATTTGCCTGTCCTCAACATTGTCCTAACATTCCATGTTCCTTTTCTAAATAATTTCATCTTCTGCGTCTTAAGTCCAGCTGCTGTTATTTTCCCCCTGCAAGGGTTTCATGGGATGACGACCCTGGAAGCATAGCCTCTCCCACTGCCGGGCATGACACACAGCCCCTTGGGCCAAGTCCTGCAGTTGCCAGGATTCATCTTCGTTGTCCATCATTGTGCTTGGGAGTAATAATTGAGGTGGTTTCCCGTTGCCTTCTTCAACAGTGTTTTTAACATGACACCATCACCCAAAATGACCTCCCCAATCTTTGCAGCCACCTCACTGAGGAACACACACTGTGTGGACTAGCTTTTGTCTGGCTCCTAACCTTCGACCTATCTGGCATGGGTGACCCTTCAAGGAGCAATTATATTACTCACGCCAGTACAGTTCTAGGGGTCATTGGAACGCACTAGTCTTTCCAGCACGTCAAGGTTTTAGTCAATGGCAGGGTTGAAAGTTTATAAAGGTAAAAATGAATGGGCAGACTTAAATAAATGATTTTTTGAAGTTAAATGACTAATGTAAAAAATTAAAAAGGCACTAAGACCTATGTGCCCTAGAAGGAAAAAAGCTAAAAGATGCAAAATTAATTATTTTGAAACATGTCAAAAACTTGTACCTTGGAAAAATGATCTACTGCTCTTGAAAGTTCTAGAAAGCTATTCCATATATTTGTATAAAGAAGAATAATACAAGAATGACATATTTAACAAAAACCATGGGGATAAAATGAACGACAGCTATATGTCAGATGTGCCTACCTTGAAATAAGTTTTTTCCACCAATTCCAAACAAGATAAGTGATTTTTTTCACTCTTATACAAAGCAAACTGATAGCAATAAAAGCTGTGGAATAACTTACAAACAGAATGTTATTTGCATTCGATGGTTTCTGTCCCAACTTTGTGGAAGTTCATGAAATGAACAATGTATTTTTCCACTTTTTTTTATTTTGGAATATAGAACAGTGAAAAAAGAAATTGTTCTCCTTTTCAGGAATACTAATTGCATTGTTTGCTTTTTTGATAGATGAAAGAGAATACCCATGGCCATAATCTGAAACATAACGACCACAATTCAGCTTTCAGAATATTTAAAGTTTCATTTCAAATACTATGAAACTGAGAAAAAACTAAGCACCGTCGCCCTAGTAGGTACCTCGTCTCCATTCCCCTCTTTCTGAAATATCTCCAAAGCTGAAAGCTAACCCTATTTAGATTATTCTCAGAAAGTCACCCAATCATTATGTGACTGCATAACTCAAGTTTTAATTTAGTTACTAACCAAAATACACAAGATGAACACTTGAAACAAGTGAAATTGATAGTATAAATATATTGTTTTAACAGTTTAAATACATACCGCATAAGAAACATTTAATTCCAAATTCCTAGTGACTGTAATTTGACCAAGACATTAGGATCTTTAATGATTTTTAACTATGGTGACAAATATGTATATATTTTAAATATTTTTTTTTTAAAGTTACCGTATATTTCAATCTTTTACTCTCCATTAAGAGTCCTTTTGCATTTCTATCTGGCTGTACAAATATATAATTTTCAATCAAATGTTGTAGTGGGTTATACATTAAAGCAGATGTATATCAATGATGAATCTATGTGAATATTGAGGTCTACTGAGTGGGATTTCAGGGGGAGCTTTTTACTTTTCCAATATATAGTTTTTAGGAAATGTCGAGCATATTTATTTGCATATTCTTCTCTTTGCCTAAGGTATGCAATAAAAGAGTATAAGAAAAACAATACAACATTCACAAACTTTTCTAAAACATTAAATGTGGTAATAATTCCACGTGTCTTACAAACATGTTAGCTAATTCGGGGATAGGTGCTGCAATTCCACAACTAACTTGTAATGAAGCTAAATAGAAATAATTACAGGCTTCCCGTTCATCAATAGCAAATACATTAACGATATAAGTACCCACACACGAAAGTGACCGATACATTTAAAAAATGATGTGGAATGAAAAAGGAAACTAAGATTATGAACAGTGTACAATAAAGTTTCAAATTATTCTGATGAAATATCTTTAAAAATAACCTTATTTGAAAAGAAGTAGGTGATTACTTGAAGGATTAATTCGGGTGTGGTAATGTCTAAGCTGAAAAATATATCTAAGAATTTCAGGATTTCCCTACCTAGAGATACTTTCCACTATTTTACGTAGTATCCTTAAAGCACTCCTCCCATAGACTACAACCTGACGTGATGGAAAGGCTAGTGCATTCTGATGACCACTAGAGCTGTGCTGGCAGGGATAATAATTACTCCTGGTAGGGTCACCCATGCCAGACAGGTTGAAGGTTAGGAGCCAGACAAAAGGAAGTCCACGCAGCGTCTCTTCCTCAGTGAGGCGGCTGCAAAGGCATCTGACCCCCAGTGGGGCAGCCATTGAGTGATGGTGTCATGTTAAAAACACTACATTTTGCAATGTATTTTGCCGACGGCTCCCAATACTACATTGTTGAAACCAAATAATTTAAGTACACCAGACCAGTTAGCTGTAGACTTCTTGTATTCCAAAGACCTTTGATTTTCCCAACAATAAATAAACTACTCTTTGAGTAAATGTCAGCCATTCAATGGTTTCAGGTTTTCGAACATTCGTGTATATGCAGTTGTGACAAAATTAATTGAAAAATTTACCTTAATGTTAATTAAAGAGTTAATTTTTGACAATGTTCGATTTAAGTAATGTGTTAAATACACACTACTATGTGAATCATTCGAGTGAAATTCCAATCAGAGAAAAAGTACAGCACTTAGATAACATTTCAAACAACATCACATTTCTCCTTTGATACAGCTTATTCAAAAATACATCCACATTAAATATGTATTCCACCACCATTTTGGCATGAATATCACTGGTGGATAAAATTATCTTCTTAAATCAAATCGTTTAGGTTATGGCATTCCAGTCAACTGTTCAAAAGAACTGCTTTTCTTGACATTGAATAAATAACTTTTAAATTTTTGTCAGCCATTCAATAGTTTCAGATATTCAAACATTCATGTCGATGCAATAATTGCGTACAATTAATAGAGAAATTAAGGGTAATGTAAGGGTCTTAATTTTTGATAACATTTGATTTGAGAAACCCATTAAATATGCTACACTAAATGGGGAATCAGTCTACAACACAGTGCACTTCCCACCAAGGGAGAATCGCGTACTTTCATTGATTCTAAATAAATATTTATACAATTACAGATTTAGAAGAAAATGGGAAATGTAAAATAATAGCTTGATATCTCCGACATCTTTCCAGCCGTTTCAGTTCAAACTTCCTAATAACTTTCTTCAGTCCAAATGCTTCATAGAATGTACTCCCTAAAATTAAAATATCTCTTAAAGTAATAAACGATAAAAATAGTTTCTAGCTAAAGTATGAAGTTGACGAAACTATTAGGATTAAGCAAACTTTTGTATGCCACAAAAACAACTTTCTACATTTCAATTCAACTTTTCACCGCTGCCCAAAATTTTTAATGCTAATGCAGTTTTAAACTACTGATACTTGAAGTAAAAACAAATTTTCCATGCACACAACATCCAATAGGTAGACTGCCCAGAAAACAAAAATTGATAAAATAAACTTAAAATTAAATTAATTTAAAAATGTACGAAAATTAAAATACTAAAAATAATTAAAATATACATATCAAAGTTAACAAAATGAAATGAGGTAATAAAATAAAGCCAAATAGTGACAAAATTCAAACAGCAAATTAATGTTTGAAAACTATAGTAGAAATTTGATTTTGCAACTACCTTTCCAAAGAGCCAAGGTCCAGCTGGGACAGCTAAGGACTTGGGAGCTGGCATCTTGCCAATGAGCTTATTTCCAGATCATTCTTCCTTCAACCATAGTCTTAGCTCCCGACTGATCTGAAGGTATTCAGCGAGCTCGAGAATTCTTTCATTGAATGGGCCAAATTGTGTGAAGTCTACTAATATCCTGAAGATTGGAATAAATCGAAGAGTAACATCATGCCGATATCAGCGAAAGGTTATGACAAGAAGTTTCTCGATCCAATTTGAAATCTAGGACCGCTCCAGCAGAGGAACAATCTTACCAGAAGAGAAAATTGAAACATTGATAATAATGCAAGATGTCTCAGGACTATTCATTTTCATGCTACAACATGCATGATAATGAGTGGAATACTGATATGAAATGCCTGCAAACTTTCATGACTCTGAAAGTATTTACTAAACCACATGTCATAGCTAGTATTAATTATTAAATCTCAATTGGCATCAAATTATTCACCAAACTTCAATAACACTGAAGGATGGTGAACAAATATTTTTACAAGTACATGTCTGCTTTGGCTTAGGCTTTCCTAACGGAGCATAATACTGTTCAATACAAAATTGGATTGGAAGGGAAACAATGAAAAATTCGGGACACCCGTAAATATTAAATTTCAACCTTTTATCATACCATGAAGTGGTGGGAAAGTTTACAGAAGAAGGGTGAAATTGGTGCACTATACAGCAAGGTTAAGTTATTATCGGGAAGTAAGAAGGCAAGATCTGTGCTAACAGTTAAAGATAAATGGGGTAAGATAATAGTTGAACCAGGAAAAATCCAAGAGAGATGAAAGGAATATATAGAAACACTGTATGGTAAAGAACTTAGGCCGACAAGGTTAGACATAGAAAAGGAACATGACGTAGAAGAAGATAGCTTAGGTCCAGGCATACTCGACGATGAAATAGAAAGGGCACTAAAGGAGATGAAAGCAAATAAGGCTGTGCGGGTGGACAATATTCCTGTAGAAATGTTGAAATGGTTAGGGAAAGGCGGGAAGAAGGCCATATATGGACTGATTCGTAGTATCTATGAGGAAGGAATCTGGCTGGAAGATTTTGTGAGATCAGTGTTAGTTCCTATTCCAAAAAAGGCAAAGGCTTCGTCATGTGAGGACTACAGAACAATAAGTTTGATATCCCACGCAGCTAAAGTTATTCTCAGGATCATCAACAAAAGGGAGTAAGGCAAATGATTACTTAGGGGATGATCAGTTTGGGTTCAGGAAAGGAAGAGGTACGCGTGATGCAATTGCAGTAATGAGATCACTAGTCGAGAGGAATATAGAATACAATCAGGACGTTTTTGCCTGTTTTGTAGATTTCGAAAAAGCGTTTGATGAGTGAATTGGGAAAAATTAATGCGTGTATTGGAGAAAATAGGAATGGATTGGAGGGACAGGAGACTGATCCACAACCTGTACATGTCTCAGACTGCTCAGGTGCGAGTGGGGAACGGAGAGTCCGGATGGGCAGTGTTAGGAAGAGGTGTAAGGCAGGGTTGCCCATTGTCACCGGTACTGTTCAACGTATATGTAGAGGAAATGATTAAAGAGGCATGGGAAGAACTGGAGGTAGGAATGAAAGTCGGGGGGGAATTCGTAAAATCAGTTAGGTTTGCTGATGACCAAGCATTAGTTGCTCAGTCAGCCAAGGGGTTGCAAGCATTGCTGAGTGAATTGGAGATTCAGTGCGATAAATTTGGGATGAGAATAAATATTAATAAAACAAAGGTTATGCGATTTTCCAGAAAGAAAAAGGCTAAGCTAAATATTAAAATAGGCGGGGAAAAAATAGAGCAGGTGGAACAGTTTACATATCTCGGAAGTGTTTTGGACCAACACGGTCAAAGTGGTAGGGACGTAAGGAGAAGAATTGCGCTAGGCAAGGAGGCTTTCTCAAGGAGGAGGGAGTTGATGACGGGGACGTTGAGTAGGGATGTTAAGACAAGACTCGTAAAAACTCTGATATGGAGCGTAGCTATGTACGGCGCGGAAACGTGGTCGCTGAAGCAGGAGGATAGACGTAGATTGGAGGCTTTTGAAATGTGGGTGTGGAGAAAAATGGAGAAGGTGAAATGGACTGAAAGGAAAACAGATGAGGAAGTACTAGAAATGGTGGGGGAGGAGAGGGGTTTGTTGAGAGAAATCCTATGGAGGCAGGAAAAATGGATGAAAGGCGTATTGAGCGGTAGTGGAATGTTGAAGAGGGTAATAGAGGGGAGAATGTTGGGCAAGCGAGGTAAGGGTAGGAACAGGATAGGGATGTTGGACGGGATGAAGGGAGGAAAGAAGTACACCGAGATGAAGAGGGACCTGATATAGATTAGTTTGCTAGGTGGGGAGTCACAAAATGTTTATTTGATAGTTGTGTCCATCCAAAAACCTACCTTAACCGGTAGATTACCTAATAATAATAATTGAATCCCAGGAAATGGCTCATGCTCGAAAATTCGGTGGAAAACGATCCAGCAAATCCTAGATAGCACATGATACCTACTCACTCAGTGCGACCAAAACTTAAAACTAGTGAGTGACAATTGAAATTGCACTACACGTTACCGTAATGTTACTAAAACGAACCAACGGGAAGGAATACGAATTACCTCTCTGAGCGACAGCATTGACTCCTCGCAGATCAGCTGATGACAGGAGATCATTTGCTCCACATAAGTTCGCTTTATCTCAATTTGATGAAATGCTGATTCGGCGAAGCTTTCTTCCACTGTCGGTTGAAAGTAGCCAAGTCTTCGAAAGTCACGGATTGGCAGTAGCCCAATAGGAAGGAAAACAGTTTCTGAGAATTCCCTCGGCATTCTTACCAACTGAATACCTCACCCATCGTCTTTTACTCCGCCCGTGCAGTCACATTGAAGAACCTGCATAATAAACAAAACCAGTATGATTAAAAATTTTATAGAAATGCATTAATTTCATTAATTATACCTTTAAATTAGTGTCACTTAACACTGGCATGGTGACATGATTTTCCGAACTAACCATCAATTTAAAAATTATGAAAGTAATTTCATTAGAATTATTACTTTTGAATATAATGACAAAATAAATTGTGAACATGAAATGAAAAACCCATTAAAACAATAAAAAATTACGGCCCCAAAAATTCTTAAGGGCATCAATAACGAATTTTTATTTATCGAATCAATAATTTCAAAATTTAGACTATTGTCATGAGAAACCTAAAGATAGAATTTTGGACGCGAAGCACGACAATGCCTGCCATTAGTTTACAAACTTATCTTCTTCGCAAAGATAATTAAAATAAAACTAGATTGGAAGAGAGAACAACGCATACAAGAACCATTAAGTACACATGCGCTAAGCACGAACAAAATTTGGCAAGAAGCATAGCAATGATTAAGAGGACTTGCATACATTGTTACTGTGGATTTGAATACTGCACAAAAGCCATCGGACATGCAAAAAATATCTAACCGATGAAATAAATAATTAGTCTTCATTGATGAATTCAAACCGTTGCGTTAATTGAGAGATGGAATGTATCACGTAATCTACAACGAGCACGCTGTACCCATCTTACTCCGAATAGAGGCTGCAACCGCGGTTAAAACTTAATTATCTAATTAATAATTCTTCAAAGATAACATAATTCACAGAAGGCTGGGTTACCTATCCGGAGTATACACTGCATCAGGGGAATCATCTTGCCGAACAGCTGACCACAAGAGAGGCTTAGCTTTCCGAAGGACTCTCAATTTGATCGAATGGCCATGCAATGCATTCTTCCACAGTGGAAGTGGACAGGAGCTTAAGTAATACGAAGTGAAGTTGCATCGCCTACAAGTCATGAGAAAAGCAAGGGTAAGTTTTGAGAAAAAATAATCTGTCAAGTCATATTTGGTTATTATCGTCTTAAAATTAGTAAGTTCACAAAGTGATGTGGAACTGACGTATATAAATCAGGTATGCTCATTCTTAGAACTAATAACTGGACGCTTAACACTCAGCCAGAGAAGCACCAATGCAGAGCAGGGAAAATCTTGCTCTAGACGGGAAATGGTCTTCAATGAAACTCTTACTTCATCTCTTTCTCTCCAATCGCGACATCCCACACATTCGGGTTAACTGTAAAAAGCAAGTAACACCAAAAATAATTAAATCACCTTTGCGTAATTTAGTATGAGATTCAATTCGCATTAGGCATGTTTTTGTTTGCAACATTCATGTTAGGCAGGAAATTTGGCTGACAAATTAATACCCGAATGAAAAGTTACTAGATTCGCTTATTCCAACGCGTTTCCACGAATCTCGGACATGCCTTAACGGCTACGCAGGGAACCTAGTTCTTCCAAATAAAATGCATAGTCTGAACATTACAGTCACTCAAAGAGAAAAGCATACGCCTTGGGTAACGTCGAGTCAAATTTCACCTTTCCCAAATGTCGAGTTTTTATTGCCGCGATGCCTTAATTCAGGTACGGCAGTACGATATGCGTGCACAAATTTATCCTTTCAAACGTGTACCAACATTATTACGACTTTCATTATCTAAGAAAAGTTGAGATAAGATTACGAGAGAAAAAGAAAGTTCAGGGCCGAATACGACCTTCGTGGTAAATACGTTTTAATGATATAACTTGGGTATTAAAGTAAGTTTTTCAAGAAACTGACCGATAATCAAGAATGCATGGCCACTTACTTGAAATACTCGAGACGTGTGATCTTCCATTTCTCTCCCCAAGTCGTCTGCGCCGCATGGACGGCCTCTTCCTTTCCCGCACATCTACTTCAACCATGACTTGGAGAAAGACGTAATGTTCGCATTTGTTCTCCGCCAGGGGGCGAAGAGGGTGATAATGGTTCGGCAGACGCAGAGGGGATTGGTGGACGAAAATTAGAAATGGCGGCGAAGGAGGAGGTTTGAGCTGCCGTAGGGGAGGGGAGCGAAGAGAAAAGGAGGATTTAGATATGGGAAGGGAGGTGGGTGGGGGCTTAATGGAATATCCATAAAACAGTAGAAAGAGTTCAAGAGGGGGTGACGGAAGAATGTCGTAGACAACTGCACACAAAATGGTATGGAAATAAAATGAGACAAGCATTTGTTCATGGAACTGCATATGAGAAACAAATTGGCAGTAAAAATGAAGTATCTTACAATAGTGACTGGAATACAATGTTCTTGTTTGAGGTGTAGACACTCATTGGCATGCAAGTTATATCTTAAATGAAAACCAAAAAAAGCATTTTCTTTCCTATTTTTTCCATAAAAAGGACATGCTCGCGAGGAGAAAGACAGTGATGATAATAAAAACTAAAAGGGTCATGAGATAAGTTTTTGCCGAAAGATTGCCCATAACTGCTGAAGAACATCATCTGGAAGGCCCATAACACAACTTCTTCGACAATGAGAATGATCTAGGCGATCAAAAGTAATTAAAATTTTGTGCGAGTACTATTCAGTGCAAAAACGCTTTGAAAGGTATACACTGAAAGAGTGTACGTTTCAAGTATCCTTGGGTATTTTTCCACTCACTAAAGTCCAGGCGTACTCATTTAGACTGCGGCGTGATTTTGATTCCTTCGTCTGAATAACTGCCCCTTTAAAGTCGTCCTTGAGTAGACGAAGTTCACTCCCTCGGATCTGATTGACGGGTCGGGTATTCGACTGACTTCCTTTAGGACGGGTCGGATTTCTACTTGCGCCGACCGGAGGTTGGTTCAAAATGATCTGTCACCGACTAGAAGGTCACCAAGTAAAAATTTTAACGAAAATCCACTTCGATAGTCCACTACGACATCGTATTGTGCGCCAGGCCGTTCGAACTGCCTTCCCGCAGCCTCCTTGCAGCAGGCGGATACGGGAATACCGAGTCGGCTTCCTCGCCTGCAGTCCCTCGCGCCAATCCGATCCCGAAAACCCACCCACCCTCCAGAGGCTTACCTAATTATTGCCAAGATTGAATACGCTTTCATTCTTGCTCTCATAGGTCACACCAATAATTCTCTCATATTTACCAATATTTCTGTACAGCATTTTTAATCTACTCTATGTACACTAAGGTGTCTAATTATTTTCAAAATGACATTATTCATAGCATTATACATATGATGCATACTATATATAAATATATTGTGAAATGTATAAAAAAATATAAATATACATGTATACACATATAGGCAGTTTACATATCTCGGAAGTGTTTTGGACCAATACGGTCAAAGTGGTAGGGAGGTAAGGAGAAGAATTGCGCTAGGCAAGGAGGCTTTCTCAAGGAGGAGGGAGTTGATGACGGGGACGTTGAGTAGGGATGTTAAGACAAGACTCGTAAAAACTCTGATATGGAGCGTAGCTATGTACGGCGCAGAAACGTGGCCACTGAAGCAGGAGGATAGACGTAGATTGGAGGCTTTTGAAATGTGGGTGTGGAGAAGAATGGAGAAGGTGAACTGGACCGAAAGGAAAACAAATGAGGAAGTACTAGAGATGGTGGGTGAGGAGAGGGGTTTGTTGAGAGAAATCATATGGAGGCAGGAAAAATGGATGAAAGGCGTATTGAGCGGTAGTGGAATGTTGAAGAGGGTAATAGAGGGGAGAATGTTGGGCAAGCGAGGTAAGGGCAGGAACAGGATAGGGATATTGGATGGGATGAAGGGATGTCAATAGGATTGATTGCCCTAAGCATGGGAGCAGCAGGACAATGTGGCACTAACCATGGAGTCTCATCAAACTGGGGACAAGAAATGTCATCATTTTCAACATATGCTGGCTTGACGTGGCTAATTGCTACGGACACCTCTACCCTGGATTTTCAGCTTGTCTTGGGGCCACGCTGGATGACTTGGAATGGTCCATTGTAAGGAGGATCCAAAGATGGATGGAACCTATCATTTCTCAAAAAAGATGGGAAACAGTCTCCAGGTCTTTAAACATGAAAATGTTGCGGGTCCCGTGCCGAGAGACTGGCTGTGGCTGGAGTCGACCAAGGCTCTGCCAGAGGGTGGTGACAATCTGCAGTAGCTGTAGTACATTAGTGTTAGGGGAAAAGAATTCTCCAGGAAGCCGCAGTGTTTGATCATAAATGACCACTGCAGGCGTTGCCTGAATATCTTCTTTGAATGTGGACTTCAGACCCATGAGAACCACAGGCAGGACATCGGTCCATTGGTTTCCACCATGGCACCAGATAGCTGCCTTCAACTGTCGGTGAAGGCATTCCAACATCCCATTGGCTGCAGAGTGATGGGCTGCTGTCTGCAGGTGCTTGGCCCCCGTCAACTGCATCAGCTGCCGGATTAAGTCACTTTGAAATTGCCATCCCTGGTCAGTCCCACCTGGTGGTGCAGACAGGAGTTCCAAAACGTGAAATGCACTACTGGAAAAGGGTCCTTGTGGCGGTTTCTGCTGTAATATCCGGAATTGGGAAAACTTCAGGCCACCCACTGAAGCGGTCAACACACGTCACAATGTAACGAAAACCATGGCTGCATGGAAGAGGCCCAACAAAATCGATATGAACATGCACAAATTTAGTGCTGAAAATGGGAAAAGTACCAATGGGAGGTGAAACATGTCTTGTGATTTTGCTCTTCTGGTACAGTGACCATGAGCATGACCACGCACGACAGTCTTTCCTCATGTAAGGCCAAACAAAGCGCTCAGCTATGAGGCAGGTATGAGTCTGTCGTATGCCAGGGTGGGATGATCCATGCTTGCTGAGGAATACCTGTTTTTGGAAAGGCTCGGTGACAGCTGGCCCGGCTGTGGAAGTGAACATACCGCATAAGAAAGGACTTTATGAACCGGGAAAAGCAGCTTTATTAAAAATTAATGAGAAATCATGAAGAGAATTGACAAGGTCATCATCAGACTCCTGAGAGGCAGCTAATACAGAGTAATCTATGGAGGCAGAAATGCTTAGAATGCGGGACACGGTGTCCGCCACGATGTTATTTTTACCTGCTTTATACCTGATGTCTGGTAAATTGGCTTTCTTAGTCTAAATGCCTGAAATGACGGGGAGAACACTTCTCATGCCCCTGGGAAAACGCAAATCAAAGGGGTTTGTGGTCCGTCTAGATGGTGAAGGTCTGCTCTTCCACCATATGCCGGAACTGGATCACTGCCTTGTAAACTGCTATAAGTTCCCTGTCATAAGCACTATAATGCCTTTCAGCCTCACTCAGTTTTTTGGTCCAGAAACTGAGATGCTGATATCCTTTGGAGTTAAGTTGCTGAAGGACGGTGCCAACCGAAAACTCCAAAGCGTCTGTGAAAAGGGCCAGGGGAAAAGACACATTCAGATGCGCTAAAACGGCACTTTAACACAAAGCTTCCTGGCAGGCAAGGAATGAGTTCTCTAATGCAGGTGTCCAGCTGATGGAGTCCTTGCCCTTCACCTTGCCTGCCAGAAGGTCGGAGCAAGGTGCCAGGAGTCTGGGTATTTGTGGCATTAGGGATAAAACAGTGATAATAATTTATCATCCCTAAAAATTGCCGCAGCTGGCGTATGGTAGCTGGTCGGAGAAAATCATGCACGGCGTTAATCTTCTCGGTGAGTGGTTTAGTTCCCTCCTCTGACAACATGCATCCTAAACACTACACCCCATTCATGCTGAAAACACACTATGAGGGATTAATCACCACGCCGTGATCTCTTAAGCGGCCAAATATTGTCTGCAGGTGCTGCTCATGCTCCACGGAATGATGTAATGCAATAAGAATATCATTAATACATGCATATGTGTAAGGCAATCCCTTTAACACCTCATCTATAAACCTCTGAAAGGTCTGCGCAGCATTCTGAAGGCCAAATGCCATAAATGGAAACTCAAAAAGGCGTTATTATGGCAGTTTTGGGAATATCGGCAGGATTGACAGGTATTTGGTGGAAAGCCCAAACTAAATCAATTTTGGAAAATATGGCACAACCACATAAACCCTGCGCGAAATCCTTGATATGCGGAACCGGGTAAAGATCAGGCACGGTCCTGGAATTCAGCGAGTGGTAGTCGCCACTCGGAGCTCTTCTTTGACACCAGGTGTAGGGCAGACGACCAAGAGCTGATCTCCGCGCAGTGCCTATCTGAAGCATAAGCTCAATTTCCATTAAATTTCCCATAACCTAACACAAGATTTTGGATTATCCTCTCAAATAGTCCTAATATTTTTGGTATTTTTAATCCCCACTAGGATCTGAGCATAAGATTATTTTACAATATCGATAACATTACTCTAGTTAAAGCAACATTTTATTCCTTTTTTATTTGATAAACATGTTTTACTGTAAATTGTGAGTTTCTTGCTGCACCAAGCTCTGTACAACTTACATAGATATAATAAATGTTTATCTCTTCACTGCAGTAATAAATGTTTGTATTTATATGTTTTTCTTTTGACCACAACTTCAGTTGATTAATAAAGATTAATGTTATTAATACAGCCACTCATAAACTTCACCAGGCTATATTATTGGCTATTTCTACACCTTATTGCTGCCTTTGGAGGAATCAGGAACAAGAGCACTTCCAGCAGCTACAGGAAAAGCTGACCAAGAATACATTAATGTTGGTCAGTAACTACAATAGTTTTTTCGAACACATTGTTATGGTGATTCATATTCTAAAGCATTACATAGCATATAGTTTTGGATTCCTCTCAATTCTTAAATAAGATATAATTTAAATTTCAGAAAAGAAGTCCTAATTATGACTTCTAAGGATTACATTGCATCCTTTTAGCTTGATACAAAGACTATCCAGAAAGTAACTTGCATTTGCATGTGGCGAGTGAAGTAGTGGAGGGGGCCGAATGTTTGCTATATTGACGCACGCACACACACACACACACTAACGGACACTGGGGCAAATGCCTCAAGGCGCAGTGTTTGGAAGACTGCAAGCAACTTGTTGTTTAATTTAAATATACAAGAAACGTAGCTGTGGTCGTGAATCAATGTAAACAAAAAATACCAGGACCATAAACTTGATTGGCACTAAGAGATAAAGTAAGAAAAGAAAAAGGAAGAGGAAAAAAACCACCCACACAAAAGCTAAAATCAATAATAAAACAAACTTACAACCACCACTCGATCACCAGGGTGTGTTATGAAATAACTTTCACTCTTGTGAATCACATTCACACACACACACTCAGGGTTTGCAAGGATCCCTCCTATGTCAGTGACCCGTCAATCACACAAACAAATGAAAATTATAAAAGATGTAATGAAACAAAAATAACTTACGTGAATACACAGTCACTCAATCACTCAGGTGTGCTCGAAAACAAGGACATTTGTGATTCACAAATACTCACACGTTCAGGGTTTACCAGGATTCCTCCTAGGCCAAGGACCTGCCAATCACACGAAAATAACTAAACGGAAAATAAGGGACTTCGGTAAAAACGCAATCACTCAATCACTCAGGTGTATCCGACCTTTGTGAAACGCACGCACTCACTCATTCAGGGTTTACAAGGATTCCTCCTATGTCAGGGACCAGTCAATCACACAAACAACATTAAAGAACTAAAATTGTGGGTAGGTAAGTGCCTAAGAAAACCTGACACCAGGTGTTTCGCCTGCAAAGCAGGCCTCTTCAGAGAAGAATTAGGCCCTTACCTACCCACAATTTTAGTTCTTTAATTTTGTTTTAAGAGAATTGCAATTTGAGGATTTTACATGTGTGTGAGGACGCTTCTAATTTAATTGACACCATAAAAAAATCGGCAGCAGATTTTAAACCAGATGATGGAAGTCTCATACTTGGTTATTGTTAAGGATGTCCAAAAAGTGAAATCACACCTGAAATCATTTGACACAATGGGCGATATGTGTAGTGAAAACATTGGTGTAGAGAAAACTGTCAAATTATAATTCTTATAGGAAGAAATAGTTTTTGTTTTGAACAATACTATCATGCTACAGCCAATCATTTATACAATGAATATGTACACCTTTTTTAATGGAAAAATGAACATTTACATAAAATTAACAGCTATGAACAATAACATTTTCCCATAAAATTTTAACAAGTGATTTATTATGGCTTCTTGGCAGAGTTAGGGTATTGGTGAGAAGAGTTTTGAGTGTATTAATCAATCGTTGGCATTCCAGTGTATTCCAATTACATGTCGCCTCAGCATTCTTTGGGAGATGGAAGTGCAGTTGGAGCAATTCAGGTGGGTATTTCCGCTGTGTGCTGCTTCTTGTGTCTGCTGAGGTTGCTTTTACGTTTGAATACTTTCGAACATATTAAGCATGCATATTCCGTTTCTTCAGAATGACTCAAGGAATGACTCTCGAGGTAGTGTTTGCGTGAGAACTCCTTAGAACAGATCTTGCACTTGTACTGCTTTTCACCAGTGTGTGTCCACATGTGCCTCTTCAGATTGCCTATTTGAGAGAATGTTTTGGAACATAACTCACACTTGTGTGATTGCTTGCCAGTGTGCGTCGACATGTGTCTCTGAAGAGCACCATTTTGCACGAATGCCTTGGAGCACAGCTGGCACTTGTACTGCTTATCGCCAGTGTGTGTTCCGACGTGCATCTTCAGGTGACCTCTTTGAGAGAAAGCCTTCGGACACAACTCACATTTGTGTGTCTTTTCACGTGTGTGTGACCATATGTGCTTCCTAAGGTTTGCCTTTTCTGCAAATGCTTTCAAACAAATTTCACATTTGTATGACCTCTCCGGAGTATGTGTCGACAAGTGGATTCGAAGTTCATTCATATTTCGGAAGTGTCTGGAGCCCTCTTGGCATTGACAATCCCTTCTCACAGCATGCACCGATTTCACATGTTCGTGGTCGAGATCACCTTTGCACTCGAATGCATCGGAGCAAACATCGCATTGCCTCTCCTTCTCGAGGTGCACCCGCATGATGTGAGCTTTGAGAAGGTCCATTTCTTTGAACACCTTGTTGCAAATCTGACACTTATGCAGGACATTCCCTGCACCATGTTGTCCCTGGCCACCTTCCTTCCCTGTACCATCTTGCCCCTGGTCATCATCTGAAAAAGTAGGATCATCTATCATAGATTTGATGAGTTATTGTTCATATGTAAGCTTATTTGCTTTGATTTGACAAAAAATATATTAATGCACATGAACAGTACGTTACATGTGCATTTACACATATTTCAATACACATTAAATTATGCACCTTTTCAAGTCTCTAGTGTGAATGGTTGCCTTGCTTCATAATTGTTAAAGTTTATCCACTCCTTAGAGACAATACATTGCAATAGGTGAAGACATTAATGCATTCCAATACTTCTGCTAAATAAAAAAAGCATAAATACAGTAATCAACCGGAAGGTCGGTTTAGTAGGTGAGTTCACCCAGTACGACCAGTTCCAGGCCCTGTTCGCCCTATATGGCGTGTGAATATTCACATACCAGGGTAGGGGGGCCAGTTCCTTAATACACTGTGCCAGGAAGATCTGGTCCCCGAAAAATCATATCGCTTGGGTGGAGCTGCAGGGGCCCAGAGTGGCTTGCCTGGGAATCGAACCTGGGACCCTCCGGTCAGTAGTCCAACGCTCTATCCCCTGAACTGCTGCGACCCACTTCTGCTAAATGTGTTCATCGAATGTATCACAGGTTTCTACAATGTTCACAGTTAAACAGTATTTTGAATAATTAATTGTGACAACAATAATGGCAAATATATTTATAAAACTTGTAAGGGATAAGTACTATAACAAAAACTGCTAACTCATTGAAATTATGGTTGGAAAATAGAAAATGTAAGATGAAAGGATTATATCATAGTATTGATATGAGGGAGGAATTTGGCTGAAGTATTTTTTCAGAACAGTGATAGTTCCCATTTAAAAAAGATAGAGCCTTCAATTTCTAAGGAATAAGGAAATAAATGATCCATTATGAAGGTAATGTGCATGATTCTACTATGATCAACTATCCATAGCAGCACGGTTAAACCAGTAGTGAAATGTGATCAGGGATCTGCCCTTCCAAAGCAGCCAATCGCCAGTTTGCTCCAAGCAGTCTGCAAGGTCTGGGAGTTTTTCGACTCTGTAACATGGGGCACAACACAGTAAAGCTCCACCATAACAATACTCCCAGCCACATGTCCTTCATCATTGCCAAATTTCTGGGCCAAGGTACCCCCCAGCCCCCTTACAGTCCCGACTTGGCTAATTATTAGTGTGAATTATTTTTGTTTTCCTGTTCACTGAAGTGCGAGCTAAAAGGAAAGCATTGGAAAGAGACCATTGAAAACATCAAAAAGCATGTTACTCCACCTTCCTGAAAGTGACATTCCCGTAGAGAGGAGTTTCAGGGTGCCTTCCAGGTACGGCAGGCACATCTCCGCAAGTGTATTGTTGATGTAAGGAGGAGACTACTCAAAAGAATTTTCAGAATTTGTACAAGTACGATCAAAGGTTTTTTTCCCCCAGAGAAAAAAATAAAATCATGAGCATAACTTTCACAGAGGACCATGTACATTCGATTATTTATTCAGGCATAACATTGTATAAACCTATCATCACTGAAGTAAAATTAAAACCAATGCACCTTTCTGGTTTCCAATTAAATAAAAAATTTACTGGAAAGACACATTGGTGTTTTTACTTCCTAGATAGGTGTAAATTGGATACTTTTAAATGTGGGTTTGGAGGAGGCAAAGTGGACATAAAAGAAAACAAATGAGAAAGTGCTAACGGTAGAGTGAGAGGGTACTGCTGGGAGAAGTCCAAAGAAGCTAGGAATGATGGATTCAGAAAGCTCCTCAATCAAATGGCATTAGTCCAAAGCACTTGCAAAACAGCATGCTTGCAGAATATACCCTGACTAAGAAACTGCCCTCATATCACAACTAATGTTCACTTAAGTGAATATATTTTTAGTCAAAGCAATTGAGATGGCATTTACAAATTACCAACCAAACCAAGGAACTTGCAATTTTTTCATTTTGGCAAATACTGGTGGGATGTCCACTAAAAGTTCTACATCACTAAATGGGGAAACACTGAGAGCAGTGAAGGGGATTTGCGTGAAGCAAAAGTGAAAATGCCACAGTTGTGACACCTCCTAACCTTGTTCCTGTGACAGATTCGCTCCAAGGCATCCTTCTTCCTGAGGAATGTCAACGTCCCACTCCTCCTTAAAGAAAGAGCGTAATTCACCATCTTGCGAATGGCCCTGAAAATTCACAGATAAACATTAGAGACATATAGCATATATCCATGTAAACCATTCAGCAAATGAACACCCCACTATCATACTTTTAAATAAAAATTGTGCAAAGCTGTATGATTCATATTTAAATCTGAAATAATTTTAGCATTTACTCTATTACAACAATTATATTTTCCTCTTCAACAAGCTTCCTCCTCATGATTTAAAACTTCCAACTTCATTGATATAATAATACGAGGGTTCAATTTATATTTTGAGTCTTGACAACACTAAGTGCTTAAGGTGCCATCGGACGTTTCCATCTGAAAGTTTGACCCTTTTAACACTAACTTTCTTCACAACATTTTGTTGTTTGATGATAACTTTGTTGTTTATGGTGACTCAAAAATTCTGACTCAGTGAAAAAATGGAGTCAACTTGTGAACACTTTCATGTGATTTTTATTAACGACTTTTGACATATCGATCAACTTACTCCCACTTTTGGTGATGAAGCCCCATCCTTTGCCCCTGTGAAACACTAGTACAAAGAATTTCATTATGGCCACCATTTGCTCATTAATGAAAGTCGTGAAGGTTGTCCAAAATCAATTGCTGTCCCATAAAATATTGATGCTGTGCAAGAACTAGTAAGGAAGATCGTCATGTGACTTATTGTGAGATTGAGACCTCCTTGGGGATTAGTATAATGAGCATCAATAAGATATTGCATGAACATTTAGATGTGAAAAAAATTTGTTCTCGTTGGTTCCTGCATAATTTGACAAAAGCTCAAAAAGATGCTAATATCAATTGGTGGCAAGAAATGCCCAACAAACACAATCACGGTGCTTCAAGAGCAGTGTATAATATATACAGGTAACAAATCTTGGATAAGTGCATATGAGGCCAAAACAATCAATTGCAGGAGTGTTCTAAGACGAACTAAATATGACAAAGGTAATTTGTGCATGCAGCACATTGAAGCAATTGATCACCTGTCTCCTTGGTATAACTGGATATGTGGCAACTGCACCATTAGAGCTACGTAGAATCATGAATTCTGAATGGTACTCGAGATGCATTTGCCAGATGCATTTGTTGAAATACGGAAAAAGAAGCAGCAAAAAAGGATCATTCTTCATCATAACAATGCAAGCTCTCACAGGTCTGCTTAAACAACTACCTATTTGACTGGCCAAAACGTCGAATTGATGGATCATCCTCCATACAGCCCTGATTTAGCAACAAATGACTTCTTTTTATTTCCATTTATCAAGAAAAAATTGTATGGCCAATGTTTTTCGGCACCTGAAGAACCTCCGCCCTCCAACACTACCTCTCCCAACGCCCTGAGCCACACATCCCCAGCACAGATTTTCTCCTCAGCCTTTCCGAGTTCATTCTTACCCGCAATTCCTTCTCCTTTAATGATAATTTCTATCTACAAATCAAGGGTTGTGCCATGGGTAGCAGGTTCAGCCCGTCCTATGCAAACCTCTTTCTTGGTCTCGCGGAGAATAAATTCCTGTCACAACAACCCCTGAAACCGCTATTGTGGCTCAGATATATTGACGATATTTTCCTTCTCTGGCCACATGGTCCTGATTCCCTGAAAACTTTCATTTCCAACCTTAATGCTTCGTCCTCTATCTCCTTCACGTCTACAGTTTCCTCCTCCCATATCACCTTCCTAGATGTAAACATATCATTTATAGACCATAAATTTCACACATCCGTACATATAAAACCCACAAATAAACAACAGTACTTACATTTTAGCAGCTGTCACCCATACCACACCAAACGTTCCATTCCTTATTCCCTTTCCATAAGGGGTCACAGAATTTGCAATGACCCTGACTCCCTAGACAATTTCCTCATAAATTTACACCATTCCCTCCTCAAACGAGGTTATCCTGAATCCCTCCTGAATAAGAGGATCCGTAGGCATACTTACACTCCCAGACCTTCCACCACCGCGAAAAACCACCCTCTTTCAATTTGTACCACGTTTCTCCCTGGCCTAGAATCTCTGCGTTCTATCCTAAAGGACCTCTATCCTATCCTCAAAAACCACAATTCCACCACCAACCTTTTCCCCAAATGCCCCTCTGTCACTTTCAAACGCCCCGCCAATCTATCAGATCTTCTAAAATCTACCAATCCACTTCTTAAATCCTCGCCCCGTTCCAAAATCACTCCCAGACCCTGCAATAAACCTAGATGCAAAACATGTCCTATTTTCCTAACCAGTATCCCATCCCTCTCCCACCCGCTCTTTAACTCTCTCCCACCTATTCCCTACTCCTCGTGTACCTCCAGCAATGTTGTCTACCTACTCAAGTGCCAACTTTGCCCTGCCTTTTACATTGGACAGTGTACCACACCCCTCAATATTAGAATCAATAATCATAGAGCCTCATGCAACAATTCCTCCCTTATTGGTATGCTCCCAATCCCCAAACATGCCTCCGAACACAACGCTGCCTTTGACCAATGTTTTAAAGTATCCGTCTTAGCATCCCTCCCACACTCAGACCCTCCACTGAAACTCAAAACATTAGAGCTAGCTTTCATCTGGCTCTTGGATTCCTGGAATCGCCCAGGTATTAATATTAGACATTAATTGCCCCCTTTATGCATATAATTTCATCCCCCTCCGCCCCCAACAACTTCCATATCATCCCCACCTTTTTTAAAATTCCCGCGCCATACACTACCCCTCCAAACTCCTCACCTTGAATGCCTTCCCCCCTTTTCCTTTCTTTTCCCCTCTTTTCCCCTCTTTTCCCCTCTTTTCCCCCATTTCCCCTTCTCCTTCCTACCACTGCTTTCGGGCCCTCCTCTGCCTCAGTTCTGTTCCTAATTCCTCTTGAGAAAGGTGGTGGGACCACCGAAAATTCGAGAACCAGTGAGTTTTTCCTCTTTTGTGTTTTGGTTTCTGTGTTTTTTATGACTTATCAGTGAATTTATATATATATATATATACATACATACATATATATATATATATATATATATATATATATATATATATATATATATATATATATATATAAACCATAAACACAGTAATCAACCCGAAGGTCGGTTTAGTAGGTGATGGTAGAGCTCACCCATGTACCAAGCCCGATGGCGTGTGAATATTCACACATCAGGGTAGGGGGGCCAGTTTCTTTCCCTGTGCCGGTTATGGTTTCCCAGGAAGACCTGGTACCCGAAAAATCAACTAGCTTGGGTGGAGCTGCAGGTGCCTAAAGTGCCTTGTCCGGGAATCGAACCCGGGACCCTCCGGTCAGTAGTCCAACGCTCTACCCCCTAGACCACCGCGACCCGCATATATATATATATATATATATATATATATATATATATATATATATATATATATATATATATATATATATATATATATATAGCGAACTTGCGACCGGCTGTGTAGGAAGAATAGATGACCCCCCATCACATTTCCTAACAGGTTTTACCGCTCTGTCATGGATAGTCATGTTACAATGCAATAATGTGCATGACTTTAATAATGGATAAATATATAAATAGAAAGGCGAGAATGTCAAAGAAAACAAGGAAATATAGGCAGAAATCGGATAGACAGGACTGTTGGACAGGATGAAAGGACGAAGGAAGTACGTGGTCCATTATTAATGTGCATTATTTCATTGTAACATGACTATCCATGACAAGAGTGGTAAAACCTGTTAGGAAATGTGATGGGGGCTCATCTATCCTTCTCTCACAGCCGGTCGCGAGTTTGCTCCGAGCAGTTTGAGAGGAAAGACATGCCTCCGAGTGAAGTGTGATTTTCGACTTTATGACATGACTAGATGGAGCAGCCACACGTCCTACAACATTGCTACAAACTTCCTCGCCTGGAGCACCATTGTTTCCCCAGCCCCTTTATAGTCCTTATTTTGCTCCGTGCAACTTTTTTTGTTTTCCCGTTCACTGAAGTGCGGCTGAAAGGAAAGCATTTGGAAACCATGGAATACATCAAAAAGCATGTTACAATGTTCTTCACAGAGACATTCCCATAGAGAGGAGTTTCAGGGTTCCTTCCAGACACAGCAGACACATCTCTGCAAGTGTATTGATGCAGGGGCAGACTACTTTGAAAAATTTCAAGTACTTGCGCAAGTACACAAATCAATAAATCTTTTTTTCCTCAAGAATGCACATTACTTTTACACTGAACCATGAATGTGCACTTACCAAATTCCCTGCTTCTTCATTTACAGACCAATGACTGCAACCTTCCTTCATTGATGTGACCATTAACGAATCATCCCTTACCGGAGAAGCAATATCACTGGCAGTATCAACCTCCTCTTTGACAGTGATTATGTCATCTGGGATATCCACAGCCCCATTGTCAAGGGCATCACTGAGAATCCGGTCATCACAAAAAACTTTCTTGATTCCACCGGGAAACTAATGCACATCATTAAAATGTTAAATTCAATATTACCATATCGTCAACATATCAAAATAAGAGCATCAGGGCAAAAAATCCTTCTGGATAAACTGTTTCATATAATTCTAGCATGAAAGCCACGTGGGATTACCTCATTTTGCAAACAAATAATGCATGTTACTAAAGGTAATTCAATTGCTTGCATCAACTATTCATAAAAGGGGTTACATATTACTATATGGTGGACAACAATTTAAGTGCACATTTTGGTAGGAACACAGAAATAGAACACTGTTGTATTTTATTAATATTGCTCAAGAAATAGTACAGTACCCTGTATAAATACGAGGGTGGTTCCATAAGTACCCGGCCTGACCTAGAGATGGCAGTAGTTGTTTGAAAAATATCACTGTATTAGAAAGAACATAATCTATTAAGCACATATTTCAAGTTTGAAGATGCCAAGTTGTTTAACATTTGTTTGGCAGCCATCAATCGTTTTAAGTGAATTTGTGGAAATGGAGAAAATTGGTCATCGTTATGTGATACAATACCCTTATTTGAAAGGGCCACAGCCCAACCAATATAAAAGCTGAACTCGGTTCTACTCTGGGTGAGTCGGCTGCTTCGTTACAACAGTGAAATATTGGGTAGCAGAGTTTAAACGAGGCTGTATGAGTTGTCAAGACGAGCATCACATTGGTCAACCAAGTGAGGTGATGACTCCATAAACGGAGAAGCAAATCCACAAAGTGATACTGGATGGTCGTCAACTAAAAGTGCTCGAGCTAGCAGACATGGTGGGCATTTCAAAAACTCCGGTACATTGCATATTTACTGAAAATTTGGACATGAGAAAGCTGTGTGTAAGATAGGTGCCGCATTTGCTCACACTCCAAAACCAGTGTTGTGAGGATGTTTCAATTGAGTGTTTAGCAAAGTTTCTCAGCAACAAAGCAGAATTTTTGCACCATTTCATAAGCATGGGCCCATTACTTCACACCCGAGACAAAAGAACAGTCAAAATAATGGATTCCAAAAGAAGAACTGGCTTGAAAGAAGGCAAAGACCGTTTCATCTGCAGGCTAGGTCATGGTCTCGGATTTTTTTGGATGTGCGTGGTAAATTTTCATTGATTATCTTGATAATTAAAAAACTATTAACCGGCGACTATTGTACGAACTTATAGCAACATTTGAGCGAAGAAATCAAGCAAAACCAGCCGCATTTGGCTAAGAAGAAAGTATTGTTTCATCAAGACAATTCATCAGCTCACATCCGTCATTGCAATGGCAAAAGTTCATGAATTAAAGTTTGAATTGCTACCTCATGCACCCTATTTGCCAGATTTAGCCAGCTCAGATAATTTTCTGTTCGAAAACTTTAAAGAATGGCTCAGTGGTCAAAGATTTTCCAACCGTGAAGAAGTGATGTTGGCAGTTAATGCTTATTTTGAGGAGCAAGACAATTCTTATTATAAAAATGGTATCGAACTTACTGAACATCACTGGGAAAAGTGTGTAGAATTAAAACGAGATTATGTTGACAAATAAATATATTTTTGCAAAATTTTTGTGTTTTCTTTGTTGGGTCGGGTACTTCTGGGATCACCCTCATAGTGAAATAATGGAAGAATGTAAACACAGATTAAGGCACAATAAATTACACAGTTAAAAAATTGAGACAGGCCACAAATAAAGCTAGAGACACATGGTCGAAGACAAAGTGTAAAGATATGGAAAGTTTTCAGAGGAAGGGTAAAATTGGGGCACTATACAGCAAGATTAAATCACTATTTAGGAGGTAGGAAGGGAATATATGTGCTAACAGTTAGAGATGAGTAAGATAATAAGTGACACAGAAAAGATACAAGAGAGATGGGAGGAATATATAGAAGAACTTTATGAAAAAGAACTTAGCCCGACAATGTTAGAGATAGAAGGGGAACATGACATGGAAGAAAGCTTAGGTACAGGCATACTCAACAAGGAGATAGAAAGGGCTTTAAGAGAGATGAAAATAAATAAGGCCATGGGGGTAGACAACATTCCAGCGGAACTACTACCACTAAGAAATGTTAAGGAAAATTAGCGCAGAAGAGTCTATATATGCTGATTCATAGTATCTATGAGGAAGGAATCTGGCCGGAACACTGTGAAATCAGTGTTAGTTCCTATTCCGAAAAAGGTAAAGGCTACATCATGTGAAGACTACAGAACAAAAAGTTTGATACCCCATGCAGCTAAAGTTGTTCTCAGGATCATCAACAAAAGGATAGAGAGTAAAGTAAATAATTACTTAGGGAATGAGCAGTTTGGGTTTAGGAAGGGGAGAGGTACGCATGATGCCATTGCAGCAATGAGATTACTAATCGAAAGGAATATAGAATAGAATTGGGACAAAATAATGAGTATACGGCAGAAAATAGGAACAAATTGGAAGAACGGGAGGCAAATCTGCAATCTGTGCATCTCAAACTGCTCAGGATGCAAGTGGGGAACTTTGAGTACAGTTGGGCAGTGTTAGGAAGAGGTGTAAGACAGGGTTTCCCTATTATCACCGGTGCTGTTCAAGGTATATGTTGAGGAAATGATTAAGGAGGCATGGGAAGAACTGGAGGTATGAATGAAAGTCGGAGGGGAATTCATAAAATCGATTAGGTTTGCTGATGACCAAGCAATAGTTGCACAGTCAGACAAGGGGTTGCAAGCATTGCTGAGCGAATAGGAGGTTCAGTGCAATAGATATGGGATGAGAATCAATATTAATAAAACAAAGGTTATGCGATTTTCCAGAAAGAAAAAGGCTAAGCTAAACATTAAAATAGGAGGGAAAAAAATACAGCAGGTAGAACAATTTACATATCTCGAATGTGTTTTGGACCAATACGGTCAAAGTAGTTGGGACGTAAGGAGAAGAATTGCGCTAGGCAAGGAGGCTTTCTGAAGGAGGAGGGTTGATGACGGGGATGTTGAGTAGGGAGGTTAAGACAAGACTCGTAAAAACTCTGATATGGAGCATAGCTATGTACGGCACGGAAACGAGGCCGCTGAAGCAAGAGGATAGACGTAGACTGGAGGCTTTGAAATGTGGGAGCGGAGAAGAATGGAGAAATGACGGTGAAATGGACCAAAAGGAAAACAAATGAGGAAGTGCTAGGTATGGTGGGCTAGGAGATGGGATTATTGGGAGAAATCCTAAGAAGGCAAGAAAAATGGATGAAGGCCGTATTGATCGGCAGTGAACTACAGTTGAAGACTGTAATAGAAGGGAGAATGTTTTATGCAAACAAGGAATGGATAGGAATAGAATAGGCACGGGATGAAGGAAGCACACAGAGATAAAGAGGGACTTGATAGGAGTCATAAAATACTTTGTCCTTCCAAAACCTACCTTGATCGGTAGATTACTTTATTATAATAAACTGAGGAAAATCACATTTAGATAAGAAGAACCATTAATTATTATTGGATAAATAAATATATGAATAAATGATTAATACTCTGTCAGGAAGTAGGAAGGGAAAATCGTAGGCTAAATTTTTCAATGAAAAAGACGATGTTTTGCTCAATGTCTGTGGGAATTTGTTCATTAACTAAAAGTCAAAGAGACCGCATTTTCATAACTTTTACAAACAAAAAATGATCTCTAGCGATAAATTAACCGAGAAATTAAAGTAGAATAACAAAATCCATTTTGTCCTTTTGGAAGAGTAAATCTTTTCGTTAACCTTTAAAATGACTGTAAATGATCACCATGATCGTAGTGACCAGAAAATGGTTTTTCTACATGTTAATCAAAGCAGATGCAACGAAATGTTATTATTATTTTTGGGCAAATATGGTCTCGCTACTGACATGGTACAGAGATGAAGAGAGACCTGATGTAGAGTAGGTTGCTGTATTGGGTTTTGTTTGGAGTTACAAAATATTTATTTGATAGTTGTGTCCATCCAAAAACCTACCTTAACCGGTAGATTACCTAATAATAACTGTCATGGTTCAATTGAATGGATACAACTGACCTCGCGATTGATTATGCAGTCTTTCGTTGGAGGATTGCACCCCTTTTGGACGCGATTATAGAAAACAGACAAACACTCCGCACATCGACGCTTAAATAGCCGGAATTCCGTAAGCTTCTCCATGCAGTTAGAACACACCAACCAGGGATAATTTGCATCCTCTACAACCTAATAAAATGTTTCATAAACAGATATTAACAACAGAATGAACGAAACTCCTTTTTCCCAAATAAGAATATGCTTTTTGACAAGTGCACGGGATATATAAAACAACTACTAATTAATTTAACATAAAATTTCGTGCACGCATATTTGGACGTAACACAGACAACTAAACTTACATTAACATCTATTAAATCCTCTATAGTCTTTTCCAGCATGAATTGTAATTTACTATTCTCGCCGAAAATATTCATCAACAATCCACGACTGTTTAAACACAATCTGCAGACTTCAAATTCGACTCTATCGCACATTCTGAAGGTTTTGACGTACTCCGAATGATTTACTGGCCAACCTAACGTTAAAAGTGAAATGGCATCTTTCACAATACATTTGACATTGCATTAAAAGTTTGTAACACACTAAATAACCCAATTTACAACTGGGCACTTGCATTTCATTCTTCATCTCTTTCTATCATTTGAGGTGTTTTGAAATTCAATGGATTGATACCTAAAGAAAGGATCCAAATCTGGGTCACACACATGAACACATTTCTGGGAATAATTAGACTTAATCACGTAACTAGGTAAATGAAAATTACGTTGAGCCTTATTGAGATGTCGATGAACTGATGGCGTATCACAGGCATCGTTTAATATTAAATGGACATCGAAAAAGAAAGATTCAGTTCGTCAATGTCCCGTTCATTCGTTTTGAAGATTCGGGTGAAAAGATTTATAATTGTCTTGTTTACGATGTCAACATTGATGAATAACTATGGATGTAGGAATGCATCAGCTGTCGTAGCTATAGAGTGATGTAAAAATATAACAAGTTCTACTGTGCCGTTTTTCCATTCAGTTCCTTTCTCAATACACGTCAAAATAATCCTGCGAACGTTGACGCGGACCCGCTATTTTAAAGATAATACATGTGCTGAAGTCTATTCAAACACCTTTGAATGGCTTAAGGTTAACATTAATCCCTTAATTATTCATGGTTCATTTAATTGGCTATGAACATACGTATTAATGTAAATTATGCACATTCTTAGGCCTCTATCACATTGCTGAGCTTATGAAAAGAATCTGATTATTTTAAGAATCTAAAAAATATTTTAGTTCTTCCGCTGAATCACGCGCAACTGCTTTCACCTAAACACTCCTTAAATGCGAAAATAAATCTCACAGGTCCCTAACGTAGCACACAAATCCAACAAGAGCTGACAAATCGTTGTAGTAATCACTTGCAAGCGCCGTTTTCGAGAGAAGCAAGTGACAGACTTCGGAATTTTTGAAACCTATTCTCATGGAAGATCTGAATAAAATAGAAGCACAGTATAGTCCAGAATATTTCCATATTACTGTATAGCTATGACAGCAACTACATGTTTAAATTAATAGTTATTTATCAATGCTGACATGGTTGTGAATCTTTTGACATGGATCTACGAAAAGTATGAACGGAAAATTATCGAATTGATTTATTTTTGTTCGATATCATTTAAAGTCCTCAGGATATCTGTGATACTCCATCGCAGGTATCATCAGAACTCAATAAACACTGAATTCGATATGATTCACTGAGTCGAATTCGTCTACATGTGTAAGCAGGATTGTGATCCTCTGACTCCAAATAAGTGGATCATTTTTATTGACGCTTCTGCAGTTGTTCATGGACTGCTGTTATGAAGAAAACTCAAGGAAAATGAAAGTCCACTCCAACTAATCCTAACTTTTGCTTTTAGTCGAAATTTTTCATTTCTAAAAATTGACCAAAGTCGATTCCACATTGTTGAAAACTTGTTATTCCAAAAAAAACTTAGAATACCAAAAAATAGTGAATTGGATGAAAATTAAAACGCATTTAATGGATTTTATTCCATTTCAGGATTTAAAAAATGTCAACAATTTTACACCAAAACCTCATTCTAAAGCTCTTTCATGATCAATTAAATTATTTAAAAAGCATTTCATTAATTTTATGATTTCGAATTTTGACATTTGAAAATTAAAAAACTTGTCTTTTCCACTTAAAATTGTGGATAAAAATAATTCAAAATTCTAATTTAATATAAAAATAATTTTAAGTGGAAAAACCAAGTTGTTTAATTTTCAAATGTCAATTTGAAGATTTTCGACCAAGTCACGCCAGAAACTTTTGTTTCTAATTTTCCTTCATTTACCATGAAAATGCCCAATACCTCCCCAATTCCCTTCTTGTCGAAATTTTCATTTTTAAAAATTAATCAAAGTCGATTCCACATTGTTGAAAACTTGTCATTATTCCTCAAAAAACGTTAAATACCCAAAAATACTGGATTGGATTTATAAAAGGATCTGTATTCCACACCAAAAACTCCATCTAATGCTCTTTCATGATCAATTAAATATGACTTGGAAAGTATTTCATTATTTTTAAGGTTTCGAATTATCCTTCATTTACCATAAGGGCCTATGCTATTACCATATAACCAAGGGCTATAATGCATCCCATCTTCCCATTGCTCAGGTGCAACATGACAAAGATGATATTCGTTGTGCAATAACCACTAAGTTAGAAATGCAGTTGGAACTGTCTTCCAAATGGTACACTTGGTTCTGGTGATTATTATGATGCATGTGTTGTGAAACAATCAGAAGAAAGGCAAACAATTCGCCTTTGCAAACTCAGCAGGTGCCCTTGCATTTATCATTTGATGTAAAGACTTTCTTGCCATAATACATAACTTTTTGTTAGTAGCAATGACAAGCAGTTAAGAGAGATGGGCTAATACCTCAACATATGACCAAAACCATCAACAGATCGTGTCATAAATCAGGATTTAGACAACTGTGGTCCTGGATTTGACACCAAAATGCCTTTTAATTAGTCTCCTAAACATGAAAAAATAAGAGCAAGATTTTTAGCACCATTCAAAATTGTTTTGCTTTTGTTCTTTTAGGTTATTTTGAAAATTATTCTAATATTAAAACAAATACCTTAACAATAGAGAAAATATTTATTGCATACCACTTATTATTTATTTTAAAAGTAACAAAAACATATTTTGTGAGGATCTTATTCGTTGTCATTTTAATTTTCAATGGGGCATTTTAAAATACATTCTGTCCACAGTATGTACTGAATCCTTGGTTGCTCGTTAGATTTGGACAAGCAACAATGTCACTATAATATTAACAGACATGATTTCGTTTTGATTAAAGATGTTACGTAACATTTATTCTCTTGAAGAGGCAATATAGAACTTATGTAAACTGTTTTAAAATTGCATTGAAGTGTTCCGACTTCACCAATCAGGGTGGAACTGGCCAGCAAAAATAAGTGAGTTATTGTCAGCTCCAGTAACCTGGGGCTGACAATAACTCACTTATTTTTGCAATGGGTTACTGTCACTTTAATTTACTTAGGCACTACTTCATTAACCAGCATAGACAGTTATAGGGGTACATAGCCCGCCAACACTCCAGAGCCTGACAGTGTGGTGGTTTGCTCTATTAAGGTTCCTACTCCCACCAAGGATTATGCAATCAAATGTTGGATTACAAAACTATTTGATTGGAACACAACCAATGACACCTGTTAGCAACATGCATTCACACAGTTTAAAACAAAAATGCATATTATTAAAAAATTCATCAATTCTTTTATTAACAGTTTTCTCTCTTGAGTAATCTGATATGTTACCTTTAAACAATTTCCATAAATTCTGACTACCCCTCTTCTTTCTCTGCTTTTGGAATACTCCAGACTCAAGGTAACATGAGCAAGACATTGGTCCCACTCCATCCCATGTCTGAGGAACAACATCACAAGGATTAGACCTCACGTTTTCCTGCACTTCCAATCAATAGACGTTCATGCAAAGGTCATGCATGTCTGAATGTTCAAGCAAATACTAAATATTTAATTCACTGATGTCAATTGATGTAAAAATATTTCAGGCAGACATTGTCCAGGCTTTGTCTGATCATTTAGGTTTTCACCTTTTACCATGGGCCTTCGCTTACTTAATGGTAGCCATCTTCTTCAAAGGAAGATTAAACACAAGCTACTGCACTCACAAGTCACTGCCACTCGCTCCTGAGAAGAGGTTCAAAAAAGGATAGGGTGTAATATTGCACGGACATTTTATTTAATGTTCCTATTAACATTGAGCCGCTTCCCAGGTTGCCTAAAGATCTTTGCCTTTTTCACTGAGTCGGAACTCTGATTGATGTTAGCATAACCGCCACCCCCCCTTTTTCGTGGCCGAGACCCCTTGCTGCTGTTCACTTCTGAGGAGAGAGAGTTAAGGTAACCACACAAATTGACCATAGTTGAACATGCAATGCTCGGCAACATTACTAATCCCTTAAATAGAATGCCTTACAGACAATATAAGACAAATGAAAATAACCCTAAATGCTAGAATTGAACCTTCAATTAACCACTACGCGGGTCATTAAGCCCATAGTTTTTTTCACTTTTTGGTCTCTTGATGAATTTGAGAACAATTTGCAACTAACAGTGGTTTCATTTCACTGAATACATATTCTCACTCTGGCACCACTTTCAAGTAAAATTAATATAGTACTTAACTTAAAATATACGTATCACTTTTTGTGCCAATTGAGGGGAAAATCACATAACAAAACAATCATATTCTATTAAGTCATAAGTTAATATGTTGGCATCAACAAATAAGTAAAGTCATTTCTATTGACATACACCAAAAATAACCACTTATGAATACTTATTTCCCATAAATTTAGTGAGTATTCTCTTTACTATTTACATTGCAGAAAAAATTACAAAGAAGGTAACTCTACCAATCCAAATTAAATTTAGCAGCGTTAATTAACTTTAATATAATGGAGTGAGCATTCAGCATTGCACTACCAAATTTTCTATTCATTCATACTCTGCATTACATGGATTCGTAATATGCCTGCAGAATTGCTTTCCTTATCCATAAACCTTTGTTAAGTGGAATTGAAAGACATAATCCTTCCATTCATTTCCACAAATGACCATAAGCAGTGTTTTTTTTATTCTCCTCCCAACTTCCAAACTTCAACATCCTGTCATGGATTTCCTCAATGTCAATAGCCAAAGAAGTGCACTATATCTTTGCACAAAATTCGAACTAATACCCCATCTGCATTAGCAGACAGTTAGTTCATTGACAAGATTTACTTTCCATGAATAGAGCATACGATATCACTTGGGGGAGTGCTTTCATACTGGAAATGAAGTAAAATACAGTAGAATCCCTTATTTGCACTTTTCTATGGAACCCAGAAAAAGAGTAAAATGTAGGAAAGAATTTACATTCCTTAATAATTGAGGAAGACTTAAAACATGAAAATCTGAGCCATTCGAGTGCAAACAGTTGCCCAACTTCAGAAGTTTTGGAAGAAAATAAAATTATTTTTGATTCAGGGCAGGTTTAACTACAATGAGCAAGTTTCAAAACTTGTTATTATTCAGGAGCCCATTACTGTTATCACATCACACCATTTCACTCAGACTATTGCATTGAGGCGGTACAAATGATCCCAGTTGCATTTTTCATGCTTCATAACGATTGGGCCAAAGTCATTTTCATCCCCCATATCTTCAACTTATCTGCAATATAAATAAACTCCATCAGGTGTTATTACAATGCATAAATTACGTAGTAAACTCCTAGTTGGGCCAAGTATTCATTTCATTTCATGAAACTTTGCCAGGCAGACTGAGATTATGAGTTCAAGTTGTTCACATTTCCATCACTAGTGCCCCACCAAATTCCAATTATTACATAAAACTGCTCATATTACTTCTCTTTCTTGTTTTTTTTAAAGTATACTTGGACCAAATGAAGACAAAAAAGTTTTTTTTAAAAAGACTGATGTACATGAGTAACTGTTTTAGAATGTGAAATGTTTTAACTCTGGCAGATGTAGTTAATTGGGGGAAAACTGTAAATGAAATAATGTAAATACAGGATTCACATATGCTGGAAAAATAGGTTGTGTGAGATGTGACAAAAATATTGTAAATTGTGAGAAAATACAATCCAATAACACAAACATGGCCTTTGACTGTAGTTTGTTTTTCACATGACTTTCATTTGGCATTACTCGGATTTCTTTGTGACAGAATGACATACAAAATTTCTTATTTCATTTCCAGCAGTCATTTGCTGCTGCTTTGTTGGGCCAATCCCGTGATCAATGCTCATTCTAGAACACCACACCCATGGATTTTTTCCCACATGTTTAATGAACCTAACAGTGGCACCAAACATCTACCATTTGAAGAAAAAGCTGAAAATTATCCAAGTATTTTGAAAAAGGAAACTCTGGTGTGAAGCATATACAAGAATGGTTGAAGTGTGGCAAGGCTCAAAGTGTACAAACTGATTAAGGGTGATATTAAAAATTTTAAGAAGGTAGATTCTTAAACATCAGAGCATAATTTCTAAATCCTTTGCAAGCATTCCTAAATATCCAAAATTCATATAAGAAGCAAGCTAACTACAAGCATGATTACCAACATTTTGATTCCCAGTGTATACAATTTTTTAGGAAAATTTCCATTCCAGAAGCAAAAAAATCCTACCAGTGAAAATGAGGCGTTTATGACTTAGTTTGGGATTTGACTGTACAAACAAGATTAGAGAATATGCTTTCTCTGGCCAGATGGTGCAACACAATCCAAGGAGTTCACGGATACTTATGGAAATTCCAATTTTTAACACATAATTTTGATGGGCCCCTTTCCCAACAGATCTTCATGTACACCCAATGATTTTTTCCAAATAAATATTTCATTACTTAAGTCTCCTGCACCGACCGCCCCAAATGCCTCTATCTTATCAACTCGTGAATTGACCAACTGAAAATTTTAATTAAGAGGAGCTTAGTCAGGAATTGAAGTGTGCAAAAATAGATAAATTTTCAGGGAAAAAATATTTCATCAAGAGCAGGATTTGAACCTAGATTACAGTCAACTGAACAACAGGAGAGGACATCTTGGCAGCTTAACAGGCAAAAGCACTCGGCTGGAAGTTAGGACATGCAGGTTATTTCTGGCCAAAAAGGAACATTTTTTCACAGCAGATCACATTTAATTACAAATATTTCCCTTATTAACTAGCTAGTGTAGCGGCAATAATAAAGGATACTGAGATCAACAGCTGGTGGAACCTGAAAACCAAATGACAGAGCCACTTGAGCTAAATCAAGGGTTTCAATATCAAATATTTGCTTCAGGTGGTGAGAGTCATATGCACGCACATATGCCTTATACGCCTCTTTGGCTGACATGTGTAAGAAGTAATTCTTCGAAATGAGCTTCTCCAACTGAAAATAAAAGATAAATACTTTTAAATACATTGCAATCAATCACATTGGACACAAAGAGCAATGAACTTGCACTTATTTGAAGTAACCGTTTGAGAATTTCTCCGATAAATGAGACCCAGGGCATCATTTCCTAGTCATGAATACTTTAAAATGCCATTTGAGTATTATGTTATTATCAATAGAGCTTCAATCAATGGGAAACACACATCAAGAACCAAGAACTACTCCAATGGCTTGCGGAAAGAATATAAATCAGCAGCACTTTTATCAGTGTATCAGAAGAATGACTCTGGGCTGCCTTTTGGATGGGTAGACAGAACAGAGATTTTAACAAAAAACCTGTATACTGTACTTTAATTGTAAGTTTTGACATTTTTGTGGGGTTTTTATGATAGAATTTGAGTTTTTCCATCATATATAAAAAAATTCCACATATAGTATGCCCCAACACTTATTAACAAATGCCATTGAGCAAACATTTGAACAATACTGCACGCATTTGTTTTTGCTGAAAATGCCCAAAATTACCTGACAAGTTGGGAAAAGTTCAGATACTTAATAGAATACAAAATTTTGGACATTATTTTTCATTAACTTTAAAGCAATTGGCAACAAGTTGTTAATATAATGGCGGTGAAAATTAAAATTAAAAAAACAATAAAAATATTAAAAAATTCTAGAAAATTTTTTTACTGAGCCTAGTAATCCTCTTAGAAATTGAAATATTTTTTCCTTCTAATCATAAACACCTCCACTGAATAAACATATAAATTAAGAGATATTGAATTGACATTCTTAATCCAATAAACATAATTGGTCATCACTTCAGAGCTTCATATTTGACATGTTTCTTAAACCACTTTGGTTACAGAAGGACCTCCTCTTTCACTTCAGACCCCGACTTGAGGAAGTGCACTCCTCAACTGCAGTCTGTAGTCTACAAAAACAGTGCTTGTAATTGTGGGTAGACATCATTACCTTCCAGTAATTCAGGATTCACACCAACTTCTTCACTTCCTACCATAATTTCTGAATAATTAATTCACATTTCTGGAACAGCCTGGAAGCTAACCAATCCAATGACTTGATTTTTTTTCCTTTATGTTGTCTACTAAATTAGTCAATTGTGTTTTTTATAAAAGAATTAAAGTTGTGCTGACTCCTACTTACTACACTGATGAGTGTAACTAAACAAATACTATTTTTAAGTAGACCATTTTTTAAATTATTAGGGTGGCCAATGACTAACAAAAGTCAGAATTTTTTTCATAGGCTGAAACAAAATTGTTATGAAATAGGTTTTCTCATTTAATACAATGAAATACAATGTCTTTCAAGGAAAATTGTACCCCTTGAATTGCAAATGTATAGTGCCCCGGAAACTTCCATTGTATTTTTCCATTTGAAAACCTTTAACAGGTTACACCATCAAAAATTTAAGGTCTGGTGTTTTAATCCTTCTGGTGTACATTACAATAGTTCTATTAACAAAACATGATTTAATGAATTGTGATCTTTATTTATTTTATTAAGAACACAATGTATACATTCACTGTTCTGTATATATGTATGCATTGTGTTCTTAATGAAATAAATAATGAAGGTGAACTTCCACAAAGTTGAGCTTGAAACAGTAGAAAGCAATTGTGATCTTATTGAGAACGAGGCAACACACAGAAATTTTTTCATAATCATGATTTATCTCTGTTAATGCTCTGATATTATTTTTACACGTGTGTATTGTTCAATTATTTTTATATTAGTTTCAAAAATGAGTGAATGAAGATATCTTTGGAATCGGTTTCAATTTTTTTTAAAGATTCACATGCCAAGTTGGTTTGTTATTTTGGCCCAAACTTTTGAAATAACCAAAAAGCAAATTTTGTTTTACCATTGAAGATATTCTGTGAAACCAACAACAAAAACAAATTTGCATAATAAGAAAGAAAAAAATTAACCTGTAGTTGAATATCAGCAATTTTATTCCATGAAAACTCAAACTCATTTAATGGAATACGAGCTTGCTTCAGATAGCGGAGGAATCCAAGTTCTTCTGGTCGTAGAATCAACAAGGCATTTCCTTGACCTCCTTCTCCACGAGCTGTTCGACCCACTCGATGAATGTATTCCTGAAAAATGCAATAAAAAAGAATGTCTATTCATTCTAGTTTAATATTTAATGTTTATTACTCTACCTATTTTACAGAATCACATTCAAATTTGAGGCATTTAAAGTATTTAAATTCTCAAATTTTTAAATTCTCTTAATGAAAATACTGACATAGGGTCTGTGTTATGACTCTGTTGTTGCCATTTTTAAGCTTTAAATACCAGAAAGGCATAAAAAGATGATTATGATACCTTGATAGGATGCTTTTAAAAACCCAGGTAATTTAGTTCCAGGATGAAGCATTTAGGATTTAACTAATTATATATATATCTCCTTGAAATTGACGCTCTCCCGCGATGCACAAACACACGGATACAAAATATTCAACACACAGAAACATAAAGGAAGGACACTCACAGTATGTACTGACGTTTCGACGGTCTGGCCATCATCTGTGTGTTTTTATATATATATATATATATATATGTATATTCATTGTGTGTGTGTACATATATATGACTTGTCTAATTTCATCCTCATCCATAGCTCTTTTTCTTTTAACAACAACTTTTACCTCCAAATTAAGGGCTGTGCCATGGGAAGTAGATTCAGCCCCTCATACGCTAACCTCCACCTCAGTGTCCCAGAAGAGAATTTCCAGTTGCCCTCTGAAATTCCTCCTGTGGCTCCGTTGTATTGATGACATTTTTCTACCCTGGCCACATAACATAAACTCCCTCAATCTCTTCATCTCGCAACTCGATGATTCCTCATCTCTTTCTTTCACCTCCATCATCTCATCCTCGCAGATCACCTTCCTCGATGTTAATATTTCCCTAGCCAATAACAAATTTCTGGCCTCAGTTCATACTAAACCAACTAATAAACAACAATACCTTTACTTTAATAGCTACCACCCCTCCTGTACCAAACGCTCCCTCCCTTACTCCCTCTCTATCCGCGGGCACCGCATTTGCAACCATCCCGAATCCCTCAACAAATACCTCAACAACCTTCTCCACTCCCTCCTCCAACGGGGATACCTAGATTCTCTCCTCAACAAAAAAATCCTAAAACATTCCTACACCCCCAAGCCTCCCTCCCTCTCTCAATATGTACTACATATTTCCCTGGTAGTTAGTGCCTCTAATTCATCCTCAAAGACCTGTACCCAATCCTCCAAAACCACAACATTTTGTCCAATCTTCTTCCCAAATGCCCCACTGTCACCTTCAAATGGCCCGCCAACCTATCAGATCTCCTTTAATCCACCAAACCTCTTTCCAAATCCCCTCCCACCCCCAGAGTCAGACCCAGCCCTTGCTTTCGAGCGAGTTTCAAAACTTGTCCTAGGACAAGTTTTGCCCTAGAACCAAAACTTGCCTCCCAATCCTCGTGCACATCTCAGAATGTCATCTATCTTCTAACATGCAAACTCTACCCGGCCTTTTACTAGGCCAGTGCTCCACACCCCTGAACCTCAAGAAAAATAATCATCGTGCCTCGTGCAATCCCTATTCTCCATCTGTGGGTCTACCCATCCCAAAATATGCCTCCCACCACAATACCCCCTTCAACCAGTGTTAGTGTTTCCGTTCAGGCATCCCTTCCCCATCCGATAACCCTATCAAATTAAAAACGATGGAAATGGCATTTATATGGCTTTGCAAAGCCTATCAACATCCAGGTCTCAATGCCATTCACTAATTATAGAGGGTTGAAGTGGATAGATGTGGAATTGTTTCATACGGAATAGTAGGAATAGAATAGAATAATAGAATTTGTTCATCCGCATGTATTGTGTTATTCTTTTCCTGGGTTTTAACTCGCTAATTCCTGATGACAACTTTGCAAGTTGACACCTGGGTCGTGGATGTTGTAGTATCTATGGATAAACTAATTGTTTTCTTTTCCATTTGTGCATTATTTCCACATCCTCCCTCTCACTCCTATCCTATCTCCGCTCCCCTCTGGCCTCCCTTCTCCCTTTCCCCTTCCACAACCCTTTCTTTCACCCCTTCCACAACCCTTTCTTTCACCCCTCCCCCACCACCCATTTTCCCCTTCTCTCTCTCTACCATATCTTACCTCCCCCAGGTCAACAGTCAGTCCTAGCGATTCTTCTGATGAAGACGGAGCTCAATTCTGTCAAAATTATCAAGAAATAACATGTGAGTGTTCCTTTTATGTGTTCTTATATTGTTTGTTGCTGCCAAAGTTTTTTATTCCACACTTCCGTGTTACTTCAATGATACATATATATATACACACACACATGCATATATAAATGTGTGTGTATATATATATATATACACACGCATGTACATATATTATAAGAACAGGAACAGCATCTTAACCTGCTCGAACTACTTTGAATTTTGTACACCCTTTCTAGTTCCATGCCATCTCTCAACCAACCATCTCAGACACATCTCACTCATAAACAGGCTGGATGAGTTTGTAGTGAACTCCGTGCCAGTTATTTGCTAAGCCAACAAATCAGAAGTTGAGGCCAAAATGCTGTTGTTTCCAGGTTATGAGAGAGAGAGAGAGAGAGCGAAGGCAGGATTGGGAATCTTTTGAATTAAATGAGATGGGAAAATGGAGCTTATCATCATTTTAACAACAAAAGTTTTGTGAAACAAGTTCCCATGGTCTTCATAAAGCCTTGTTAAGACAATAACCAAACTGCCACCACGTGTGTGGAGAGACCATTTGTGATTTTTGATTCCCATGGTGCACCCTCCTGACCATTTAGAGGGGAGAGTAAGACCTTCAGAAAAGAATGACTTCTGACTTGAAACTTGAGACCCACAGCATCAGATTCCTACACAGGAACCAGTATTATTCAATCACAAGCAAGATTTTGCAAGAAAGGAAATGGATGATACACATTCATTATCCTGCACACAATAAATACATTAATAATACCTTTGGGTCATCAGGAGGATCAAACTGAACAATCCAATCCACATCAGGAATATCAAGTCCACGAGCTGCCACATCTGTGCACAGCAAAATCCCTGTCTCAGCATTGCAAAATTGAAAAAATGTCGCAGTTCTTTTTGTTTGCTTCTGCTTTCCCTGGGGAAGAAAATATTTAACAGGACATATTCAATGGAAGTGAAGATAATTCAGAAACACCATTAATCACTTCTTAAAGATTCATCTTAAAGAAGTATCCAGTGGTGGCCCACTCGAACTAAGTGATTAAAAGTTTCATCTTTCAATACAAAGTGACACACATGACAAGGATTATAACTTTGGATATTCAGCATTGAAATCCACACATTAACAGGATGATATGAGAGGTCAATTCCTTTCCCATTGGTTACCTGATGCTTCCCTACAGGAACATCTGGCTGACTGGAAAAACAACACAGCTTGAGTGATGTCGAGGCATCACCCAGAATCTGATTCCAGGCCTTCAGTCAGTAGCCAAGCACCTCTAGACATGGTACTCACATGCCACCTTTTTCCTTATGGTTCCCCATATTTCCTTTTCTATTCTTCCTTCCTAATTTCTCCCTTCACTATCCACCATCCGATCTCCATAATTCACCTCTCATACCCATACATTGCCATACTCCATACCATCACATATTGCTTCCTCTGCTTGTAAGCATATCTTCTCAGAGCATGGTAGTTGCCTCATCATGGTTATCATGACCTTAGCAATCTAGTCACTTCTGTGGCAATTGAAACTTGTTCTACTAGTTCTGATTTAACTCCAGTCCTCAAAAAATCTGAATGCTGCTCCTCTCTTAGGCATACTAATATTTTAGTGGAAAAAGCTACTCAGGTCTCCCACCGGGCCAGTTCCTTCATCGATGATGAAAGGTCTCTGTTGGAAAGGTAGATAACCAATCTTTTCAGGTCCAGTGGTTGCACAGCTCTTCTGTTTGATTGTAGTTTGCTGAACTTCTTTTTTTGCCTTTCTCTGTCTTTGTGGTGTAGTAACTTTACCATGGCTTCCGTCGCATGATCTAAGTATTCCCAGTTCATGGATGAGAGTGTGGCTCCAAGGTAGAGGTGGAGCTTCTGCAGTTTTCTTCCATTGCAATCCAAGCACCTCCTTTCATCGTGAATCCGTTCACAGATTAAGGTAAACCCTGTTCTTCTTGGGATTTGCTGCTTGGCTTCTAGTTGATAGATGCCCTGACGAGGGCAAATGTTGGTAATGCCCTCTCATCTCAACATCTCAAATGAAGGGCCAATCATCTGAGTATTTCGGCCATTTCCTTCTGCAACTCTGAGTTCAAGCATCTTGTGGTATACTTATCCCCATAGAGGTGTCTTAAGTATGATCTTGTGCTTTCATCATAGGATTTTTGGATAGAAATATGATCTTGTGTTTTCACCTTCATCAGGATTATACTTAGGATTTTAGTGTTCCTGATGTCACACTTGGCTCATTCTCTTTCAGGATGGCTAGTCTTCTTGATTTTCTACAATTACCACTAACTGGCTAACGTTATGGCTTCTCACACCCAGGCTTGTATTCTGGAGACGGCAGATATTTTTCAGTTGTATCCCAATCCCTACTTGAGGTGCTTTGTGGAGAGCACTATGAGTGAGTATGCCATTCGTCGGATGGGATGTCAAACTGTGGACCCCTTTGGGTCTTTTGACCAGAGTAGGCTAATGCCGGTGCCAGGTTTCTCCCACCCTTTATCCTTTCCCATCCATCCCCTAGGGCGCAAATGACCTCGGCTGTCAGTCGCCTCCCCTCTAACAACTACTATCATTATTAATCATTTTCCCAATTACTTTCATTCCTTTCCTATTCCTTGTGACTTTTAAAGTTCCCCTGCCAAGTATATCTTGAATTACATCGGTGAGAGGCTTTACTTTTTAACACCTTTATTTATTCTTAACTTTATTTTTCTTTCATCTTTCACTCATATTATAATGATTTGGTTCTCATGTAGCAGAAGCTTCAATCATTGCAACCTAGTGTTTCCAGCATTCTGAACCTTTTCTAAACTCAGCCTTGTCCAAGGCTTTCTCCAAGCCCACCAATCCCACATTTTATGGCTTAATGACATTATTATTTTTTTCCCTCAGACTCTAACATGCATCAACTCTCACTTTTGTGTTTCTTCAACACCCACATTGCTTTTACGACATCATCATCTTAATCTTTTCCTCTACCTTAGGCCATTGATTCATATTCATATTTAGAATGGATGTGACAATGAGAATGAGCATTCCTCAAATCTTTTAGTTTTCATTTTCTCCAGCATTGCAATCTTTACTCTCTTCTAGAAGTTTGCTGTTACGTTTTAATTTCCATGGCAGTCTCTAATTTTTGAATAACACACATTTAATACTATAGAATGTATAATGCATATGCATCCATGCAATCACAGTTAAAAATTACTTAAAAAGTTAACTTTTTAAAGTTCTCTTATGCTTTGATGGCTTCCTCATTATGCATTCCTCTTTATTTCACCAATTTGTTGGACCTTTGTCTTCCTAGAGGTAACTTCCCGCCAAACTGATGTCAAAACAATGTTTTATCATTCCTCTATCTTATGATGACAATATTGGACCAGAGAGATACAAAGAGGAGTGCCCCAGCCTCTGCTGGATCTCCACAAAACCCTTAACCATCTCTCTCAACTAAGCCCACACAATTACAAGATGAAAATCTGCAGAAATACACTAGGGCTAATTACAAACACAAAGGACAACCCCCATTAAGCATCGGCCAAAAGTGTTATTCATAAACTTACATGAATACTCAAGACAGGTAGATCAATATAATTCAAGAGTTCATGGTGGTATTTCACAGACATACAAGAGCTGAAAAACACCATTACTTTCTTTTTCTGATTTTTCTTTAGGAATGTGAACAGGAGAAGAAATCTCTTTCCGGATGGGCAGACAACATAACCTGGAAGAAAAATCAATCAGTCAATGATACTCATCAATCACTATTTAAATAATCTCACTCTTTCCTCCAAAGAAATTGTTTTCATGGAATTATATACTTCTTTACCTTTCCTGGAATGCTAACCCTTTAAGTGCCAGGGAGCACAGTGCTTGCTACCTTTTCTCTCACTCTCCATTAAAATTAACCTATTGAGTTCAATTTTATTCCCAAATGGTACATCCCAAATAATACATGTCAAAGATGAAACAACATCTAATAGAGATTTCCTTGATTTTGAGATCATGCAACTTTTTGTTTTATGAACTACCTGTCCTTCACTACTGCAATATCTACAAAATCAGCAAAAACTTTCCAGACAACTTCACAGTTTCTGGGAAATCGGCTGACATTCAAAGGGTTAATACCAAGAATGATAAAATATGGAGGAGGCATTTCAATGAAAGACAACTATTTCACACACAAATGCAACTCAAAAATATCTGATTAACACCACATAGAAATAGAAAGTATGCAGAACTTGATGAGCTATGGTAATTTGTAGTACAGGTTAAGAATATTTTGCATCATATTAGTTGGGGCTTAGGAGTACCGTAGTATGTAGTGCCACGGTTCCCAAAAGCCTACACTAAGCTGGTAGAATACTGCTTATTATTAAATGGTATTGGATTTTATCTCTGCATGGGTTCAAGATTTTTAAATTTCAGAATAACATTATGTGGATTCTGGGTAATTCTCCTTATAAGGTTCAATATCAGACACTAATAAAAACTCTGCCTCCAAACTGTGTCATCCAGTTCAACACTGTAAACACAAATATAGTTCAACACTGTATCCCATGAAAAATTTACTTTTAATATTGAGAACTGCTTTCTTTGTAAAATGACAATTGCCATAACAACTACACCAGGAAAATTGGTGATTTATGAGGGCAAAGTGAAAAAGTTGTTGGCCTGACAATGAAAGACTGCGACTTTCAGTTAAGAATTAAATTTTATCTTTCTATATAATCTCCCTTGACTTCAATACACTTGATCCAGTGTTTCTCCAACATCAGTATTCTTCCTGCAAGTGTGGGTCTATAAGGCAGTGAAAGTATCCATCTACAGCCCTGACAACTTCTTCATTGGAAGCCAGATTCCCAGAAACAAATATCTTCAATTTTGGGAACTGATGGAAGTCTGAGGGTGTTAATCAGGAGAATAGGAGGGATGGTCAAGCAAATTGTACCCCAAATCCCATAGTTTTCCCATTGCCAACGCACCTTTGTGAGCAGGTGTGTTGGAGTGGTGAAAGATGACTATTTTCTTCTCCTAGCCAAGCTTCTTCTCGTGAATTTCAGCATCAAGCTGGCCTAGAAGGTTGGAGTAATACGTGCCTGTCATTGTTCTGCCTTTTTCAAGGTACTCAATTAACAGGATCCCTTTCACATCCCAAAACACACCTTCCCGGCAGATGCGATCAGCTTCGCTTTCTTTGGCATTGAACCACTGGCGTCCACTCACTACCTCAACTACTGTTTTGTTTCTGGTGGGTACAGGTGGACCCCATGGTGGCAAATCGCTGCACAAAATCAGTCACTCCCCTCTTGAATCGGCACAAACATTGCTGTGAAAATCATTTGCACATTTGCTTTTGATCAGCATTCAGCAAATGTGGTGCCTACCTTGCAGAGCTTCCACATCCCTAACTCTTTGTGCAAGATGTTTCACACCTTTCTTCCACTATCCCCACGGCCTTAGCTATCTCACTCACCTATCATTCAACATGATATTGAGCACTTTTTCGATGGTTTCTAGTGTGGTTGCAGGTTTTGGCCATCCTTCTAGTGGGTGTAATCTTCAAGCAATGTGTGGCCACATTTAAATTCAGTTGCCCAATTTTTAACAGCTGAAATCGAAGGAGCAAAGTCCCCATACACCTTTATCAACTTGCAATGAATTTCCTTAGAGGTTAATCCATCCAAAACGAAGAATGTTTTGACAGCATGAAATTCAAGTTTTTCTATTTAACAAAAAAGAATTAAAGATGACTACTACAATAATACTTACACAAGCTACTTGATAGAACAAGTTGAAACTTGTGTGATGAACTAATGACACGTGCATGCAGGCAGGAATCATAAACTTTCGCTGATTGGGATGCCATCTCCGTGTCAGGCCAAGAATTTTCACCTTACCGTTGTACATGTTGTGCAACACAACTCTTAAGGTTTATTCCCTATTAAGTTGAATTTATTCCCAATGCCTAAAAAAGGTACACTAAGTTACATGTTGTATTTCCTTTGTGCTTGAAAGTCTTGCCAACATTAATATCATTTATAAGGATGCTACATACATTCCTTCTGAAGAAGTGTCTTTAAATTCTCTGAATAACTCTGCGAGTTCACCTTTTAAGCATTGATAAATGTGATGTATCGTGTGCATGCAATCCTATTTTTCCAAGAGATTTAAGTTTTAAAATAGATTTAAAATTCCTGTCAAGCCATGCAGGTAGAGAAAATAATCATCTTCGCACACTGAGTGCAACTGGTGACATTACCCTGTTCCAGTCCTTCAACGGTGGCTTCCTTTCCAAGGTCATCAACCCCAACAAACACTGGCTCTTTCTTCAGAGCTAATCCAGTAAGAGCCTGAGTTTTTTTTGTTGATGTAGCACTGAAGAGCATAGTTTGCCTTTTCTCTGAAAAATTAATTGCATATTATGTTAGCAGCAGAAAAAAATGTAACATCATGAGGAGCCCTTCTTGAGATCTTATCAAACAAACATGTAATCAGGGTACCTAAATTGTGTAGACTCAGAGTTCTGATAAGGGTAAATGACATCAGAAACACAAATACACTAGTGGCAGAAGGGATGGTGCATTGACATTAAAAGCTGGCAATATTAGTAATTACATTTGGATACCCCGTTGAAATAATAAATTTTTGTAGTAATAATAATGTGTTTATTGCAATAATTTTTTGTTAGGATAACTATACACACAAAAAACATCCCTTACTGTAAAATTTATTTTCAAGAAAAATAAATACAATACAGTGGAACCCCGCTAAACGAACATTTCAGAGTGTGAGTAATTCTTATAACAATCGAAAATATTGTGCCCAAGAATAACTTGCATGGCGAGTGACATTTCACATTATGAGTGATGAGGGGGAGAGGGAGATCCCTAGAGTGACTGTGCCGGGTGTTATGTTATATATGTTAAGCATTAGTCCCACTGTCATTGTTGTGATCACACATTTGTTTAAATTTGTGTTCAGGTATGTTATGTTGTGACTTTTCAAGCACAGTTTAATAATATTTTATGAATAATTTTAAAAATGTCCCTAAAGAAAAAGCAGCAATAAGACAGTCAAAAAAGATAAAAAATAACCATAAAAATGAATCGCTCAAAAGCGAGAACAAGGTGCCAATGTAGCTGATCTATCATGCAGATACAATCTGTTTACATCAATGATTTGTACTATCTTCAAGAACAAGGAAATAAATAAGTGGATAGATGCTTCAAAAAGAGTGACAAGACTATCCAAGCAACAGTTAAATATTTCCAATGATGCTGAAAAGTTGTTTCTCAAATTTATTAAGGTAATCTACTGGTTAAGGTAAGATTTTGGGTGAACACAACTATAAAATAAATATCATGAGACTCCAAACATAACACAATCGAGCAACATACATACTCTACATCAGGTCCCTCTTCATACTTCCTTCCTCCCTTCATCCCATCCAACATTGCTATCCTGTTCCTGCCATTTCCTCGTTTGCCTAACACTCTTCCCTCTATTACTGTCTTCAACATCCCACTGCCGCTCAATACGCCCTTCATCCATTTTTCCAGCCTCCATAGGATTTCTCCCAAAAAACCTCTCTCTTTACCCACCATCCCTAGTACTTCCTCATTTGATGGCCTTTCGGTCCATTTCACCTTCTCCATTCTTCACCTTCTCCGTCACCAACTCCCTTCTCCTTGTGAAAGTCTTTTTGCCTAGTGCAATCCTTCTCCTTACTGCCTTACTACTTTAACCTTGTTGGTCCAAAATACTTCTGAGATACGTAAACTGTTCTACCTATTCTATTTTTTCCCCTCCTATTTTAATATTTAGCTTAGCCTTTTTCTTTCTGAAAAATCACATAACCTTTGTTTTATTAATATTGATTCTCATCCCATATCTACTGCACTGAATTTCCAATTCACTCAGCAATGCTTGCAACCCCATGGCTGACTGACAAACCAAAGCCTGGTCATCAGCAAACCTAACTGATTTTACAAACTCCCCTCCTACTTTCACCCCTGCCTTCAGCTCTTTCCATGCCTCCTTAATCATTTCCTCCACATATACATTGAACAGCACTTGTGACAATGGGCAACCCTGCCTTACACCTCTTCCTAACACTGCCCATCCAGACTCTCCGTTCCCCACTCGCACCTGAGCAGTCTGAGACATGTACAGGTTGCGGATCAGTCTCCTGTCCCTCCAATCCATTCCTATTTTCTGCAATACACGCATTAATTTTTCCCAATTCACTCTATCAAACGCTTTTTCGAAATCTACAAAACAGGCAAAAACGTCCTGGTTGTATTCTATATTCCTCTCGATTAGTGATCTCATTACTGCAATGGCATCACGCGTGCCTCTTCCCTTCCTAAACCCAAACTTATCATCCCCTAAGTAATCATTTGCCTTACTCTCTATCCTTTTGTTGATGATCCTGAGAATAACTTTAGCTGCGTGGGATATCAAACTTATTGTTCTGTAATCCTCTCATGGTATAGACTTTGCCTTTTTTGGAATAGGAACTAACACCGATCTCACAAAATCTTCCGGCCAGATTCCTTCTTTATAGATACTACGAATCAGTCCATATAGGGCCTTCTTCCCGCATTTTCCTAAACATTTCAACAGTTTTACAGGTATGTTGTCCACCCCCATGGCCTTATTTGGTTTCATCTTCCTTATGTTCCTTTTCTACGTCTCACCTTGTTGGCCTAAGTTCTTTACCATGCAGTGTTTCTATATATTCCTTCCACCTCTCTTGGATTTTTTCTGGTTCAATTATTATCTTACCCCGCTTATCTTGAACTGTTAGTACAGATCTCCCCTTTTAATGCTTCCATTTAATCCATTTAATACTTATACATTCTATTTCCTAACCCGCCGCCCCTGCCTTATCTTTTTGAAACGGAGGTTACATTTCATTACAACTAAATTGTGGTCAGAGTCCGCATCCGCTCCTGGGAAGCTGTGTGAATTTATCACACTATTCCTAAACCTGTGCCTAACTAGAATATAATCTATCCGATCCCTTTCAGAGTCACCTGGCATTTTCCATGCATACTTATGTCTTTTGTGGTTTCTAAGCTATGTATTGGTGATAACAAACACCTGTCTCCTGCAGAACTCAATTGTTTTCTTCCCATGGTTATTCCTCGTGCCTAAACCGTAGTCCCTCACCTCATCATCATCTTTTCTTTCACCTGCCATCGCATTCCAATCCCTCATCACTATCAAATGTTTCCCTGCAGGAACACATGTGATTATATCCTTAAACTCATCGTACATCCTACGGACTTCTTCCTCCTTGTGGTTACTCGGTGGCATGTATACCTGAACAATGACCAAGTTTGTCGGTTCTGCTTTTCTCTCTTTTTGAACCGATTTGAGACAGCCGATATATGGACTGTAGTCCACAAGATTTTTTCTTTGGCCAAGTTTCTGGGACTGGAGATAAAGAACAATGATAGCAATGATCTGGTAGAGGGGCACAGCCAGAAGCTGGCTATCATAGAGCTTATGGATTCACATTGGGTTTCACAGGAAGGAGTTGAGGAGGAGGAGGTAACAGCAAAGCACAATCATCTAGCACAATTGGAGAAATACTGAAAGCATGGGAAACTGTTGCATCGCATATTAAGAAGCATCACCCAAATGGAAGTTGCTATGTGTGCTATGAATTTATATGATCATAACGGTGTGCCATATTTTTGCAACATTTTTAAGAGTCGGCTAAAACAAATGTATCTTGACAGTTTTCTAGTAAAAAAGAATTAGGTGTGTATCATAAATAATAAACTAATTATTTTAATTCATTTTTTGTACAAATCTAACTCATATTCCAGGTTTGTCCATTCCGCAATAGGGGAAGAGATGAAGACCATAGTTCTCTGTGGCATCATATACTGAGAAGCATCAGCCTGACACTGACTGAGCATGCTACAAATTTATGAAATGATAATGCTATGCTGCATTTTCAAAAAAAATTGAAGAATCTGTAAAAACAAATGTCTCTCAACAGGTTTCTTGGAGAAATGAATTACAAATGTATAATAAATTAACTAATTATTTTGAATCCATTTCCTATGGTTTCATTCCACAGCAGAACGTGAGCACAAACCGCAATTCTAAATAATGTCTATATTATTTTCCTTGAATAAAACCTGCACAAAATTTATTTTTCTTGAGATGGAATACATTTTTGTATTTTACATTACTTTATATGGAAAAAAATGATTCATTAAACGAGTATTTAATTTTATGAGAATGATCACTGGACGGATCATGGTAGTATTTTGAGGTTCTCCTGTTATAATACTTTGATCCTTTTCTGTCCGATTCAAATTTTTTCATAAATTCTAACCTGAAAAATCATTGCTAGCAATGGGCTGGAAAATTAAATGAAAATTCAACAGAAAGAGTAAATTTATTCTAAACGTTGAGTAGGTTACTATGTGCATTGAAGAGTCTTTCAAATGCTGAGTCTATGCAATCAAACGTCTATCTGGGTTGAGTGAAAGAGTGATCTCTCACACATTTATTTCTCATTATTTTCTATTTTACTTACTAGGCAACAAATTTACAATCTGTTTCAATTCTTCTTCAAATCCTATATCCAAAATACGATCTGCCTCATCAATCACCAGGCACTGTAGGTTCTTGTACAAGAACTCAGGGGTGTTTTGTAAATGATCTAAGAGGCGACCAGGGGTTGCAACTATGATGTTTACACCTAAAAATTAAATATGAACAAGAGTGAGCAAGTTGGAACAAACAAATTTGGCATTCTTAATCTAGCAAAACACGAACATTTCTATATCGTACCTTTTTCCACCATTTATCAAGCATGCAATTAAATTAGACCCTTGGAATTATAAACCTGACAGACAGTCAAGTCATTACTGATCAATATTTAATGAATGATATAATGGAATTACACTGTTTGTTAGCCTAAGGGCCTTCAATATGTCAGGTATGGCGGAAGATGAAAAATACAAAAAACAATAAAAGTTGAACATTTCTAAAACAAATAGACAATTCTATCATTATTTACCCCCACTAATCATTATTTCAACAAAGACTTTCAATATCTCAACAGATGTTTAATGAACAATCAAACAAAAGTTACATAAACATAGCAGTTTCAGGTTAAACTTTGTGGAATTCCTTCATAATGAGGATAAAAGAGAAACTTTGCATTTTCACATAAAGAAAAAAAAATAGATTAGTCCCTTTATTTTTCAGAAGAAAAACCTACAAGCACGAGTGCCTTAACCCCAAATAAATAAATCCCCATTGTCCATTATCAACAGAAGAAGAATAAATTGATACTAAGGGTACTCTTCTATTGTGGATAATGCAAGGGGTGGGGTGAGGGTACGAGAGGAGACTGGTGCACAGGGTGAGCACAAAGGAGGAGCTATAATGCAATGGGCAGGAGTGAAATTTGATTTGGACATGAAGAAGGTTAATTGAGGTATACGCTGATGCTTAAGATTTAGAGCTATTTCGTTTCATAACACTTGTTAGTCCTGGTAGATAGGATAACTTCAGTAAACAATTATTCATAATTCCATATTTTTGGGCTGTACTGAACGCTGCAGGAGGTAGAACAATGATGAAAGAGATAGTAGGGGAGGGCCAATGCGACTTGGGGAAATGGTGGCAGGTTGGTTATGTGGAAGGCAAGGGAGGACATGCCTCTGTGTCTTCGTGGTTCTTCATTGGGCTGAGGGTACTAGACAAGAGAGGGGAAATAGCATTAAAATACTGTGGAAAGGTACAAGGTTTGTATAAAGAGTATCACTTACTATTTTTTTCCTGAGGTGTGCTCGAAGTGCTGAATTCAGACCATAGGGTAAGTGTGCGCATGATTGCAGATCGGATTGGTATTGATAAGAAGACAGAGCACACCATTATCACTGAAAATATAGTGATGCAAAAGACCTGCACTAAACTCACCCCAAAGTTCTTGACAGACGACCAAGAGCTGAGTCAAGTGTCTGCTTGCAAAGACCTTCTGCAACGGTATCGTGACCGTTCCCCAACCCCCCTTACAGTCCCGACTTGGTACCAGCAGACTATCTATTATTCCCAAAAGTAGAATCCTCCCTCACAGGTCACCACCATGAGACCCTACTAAGTGCCATCAAAGAAGCTTGCACGTGTACCCTTAAGGACTTTCCGGCTACCAGGGAGGCAGGTTAAGTCGTGCAAAAGCCACAAGGGCAAAAATATTTCAATGTTCAAGGGATACAATTTGTAGAATTTTGAGGCATTGTAGCAATATTGACGTTTTTATAAATCAAACCACTTTGCTTTTCCACATTTCCAATAAGTTTATGTGGAAAAGCAAAGTGGTTTGATTTATAAAAATGTCAATATGAAGATTTTCCACCAAGTTACGCCAGAAACTGTTTTATTTAGCATTGTAGCAACATATGAAATAAATCTATATTTCCTAAACTTTTCCCACTGCTTTTTATACGAATCACCTATGTTCTTCTTTCTGATATTACAGATACATATAAATGCAGCTTCCACCAATTGAAGGCTGAAACCATTTAGTTCACCTTTAGCCAACTTGTCTGCTTCAGCTTTCCTATTGGCCCCACCCATAAGAAGGCCATAGGTGTGGTGATGATACTTCATCAGCTCCTTTAAGACACCGTACGTTTGCATGGACAGTTCCCTTGTAGGAGATATTATAATACACCCTGCACCTAGAATTTATAAAGCCCAGAAAACGTTTAATTATTCTAAATTCTGTCATCCAAAGATTCCAAATTCCATGATGAATCTTTTTGTAATAAAAAAACATAGGTCCCAACCAGCTTAGTTGTGGAAGCAGAACTAAGTTCAAATGTAGTCTCTACTCACCATTCCTAGGCATGAATCTCAGCTTGTCAATTAGTTCAATGGCGGGAATTAAAAATGCTAACGTCTTCCCAGATCCAGTTTTTGCTTGACCAACTAGGTCTCGTCCTTCCAATAGTGGTGGTATTGACTGAGCCTGAATTTCAGTCATGGTAGTGAAACCCATGTCACCAATAGCTTTCAAGGTGTTTTCACACACTTTCCCTTCCAGAGCAGCAAATGAGGACTGACTCAAGACACTCAAACCAACAGAAGAACCAGGCACTGAGGTAACGGGATATTTTGAAGTTTACAAATAATTCATATCATCAAAATATAGCTTGAAAAGAAATTGAAATTACTATGTAAAAATACTTGCAGTTGGTCATTTCACAATCTCTGGCTTCTTTTTCATTTTCATCACTACTATGAACATGAACTTTGGTGCCTTCTGGAGTTGTTCCGTTTACATTATCCTTCTCATTTGTGTTTTCTTCCTTTATGATCCACTGTGCAGAGGTCATCCTTTTCTCTTTCAAGTAATATAAATAAGTAAACATACATTGGGAAAAATTTCAATTAGGTTACCTGTTATTTTTTTCAAGTATGAGTTTCCCCCTCACTTATTTTAGATTTTGGAGAAGTAACCAGGACAAAGATGCCACAAAACATTTACAGATTATTATTATAAATCTACTAGTTAAGGCAGGTTTTGGATTGGCACAAGCTTCCAAAGGGTACAGCAAAAATTCCTGTTTCCCTGTCTTAACAGACACTACCCAACATCCTATTCCACAATAAATCCCCCTTCAACTCAATGTACTACCTCCCTTCATTCCATTCAACATCCCTATCCTATTTCTTCCCCTTCCTTTGACTAACATTTTCCCTTCTGTCCCAATTACTTTGAAAATTTTGGTCCAAAATACTTCCGAGAAACATAAATTGTTCTACCGGCTCCATTTTTAGCTCTTCTATTTTAATGTTTAGTTTAGCCTTATCCTTTCAGGAAAATCACATCACCTTTGTCTTATTAATATTGATTCTCATCCCATATCTATTGCACTGAACCTCCAATACACTCAACAACGCTTGCAACCCCTTGGCTGACTGACAAACCAAAGCCTGGTCATAAGCGAACCTAACTGATTTTACAAATTCCCCCCCGACTTTTATTCCTACCTCCAGTTCTTCCCATGCCTCTTTAATCATTTCCTCCACATATACGTTGAACAGCACCGGTGCCAATGGGCAACCCTACCTTACACCTCTTCCTAACACTCCCCATCCGGACTCTTCGTTCCCCACTCGCACCCGAGCAGTCTGAGACATCGAAAAGTTGCGGATCAGTCTCCTGTCCCTCCAATCCATTCCTATTTTCTGCAAAACATGCATTAGTTTTTCCCAATTCACTCTATCAATCGCTTTTTAGAAATCTAAGAAACAGGCAAATACGTCCTAATTGTATTCTATATTCCTCTCGATTAGTGATCTCATTACTGCAATGACGTCACAGGTACCTCTCCCCTTCCTAAACCCAAACTAATCCTCCCCTAAGTAATCATTTGCCTTACTCTCTATCCTTTTGTTGATGATCTTGAGAATAACTTTAGCTGTGTGGGATATCAAACTAATTGTTTTGTAATCTTCACATGATATAGCCTTTATTCATTTAGTCAGTCAAAGTGATTCATCACAAAAACGTATGCTACATTAAAAAAATGATAAATTAAAGAAACAATAATTCTTTATTGAAGATATTTACAACATTTGGAATAAATTGACAGAAAATTTTAATTAGATGTGCAATTAATCTGAGCAAAATAATGCTTTCAGATGAATGCATACCATTTACTACTACACACTCAATACTTTTAATGAATCTATGAAAACTTGGTCTTTATAAAAAAAAGAGGAACAGTCGTACCTCTATGTGTACCCTCAAATCTGATTCTTATCATGCTAGTAGCAGATAAAACCTCTCAAAACTAACTTGTGTTAGTGGTAACATCTCTGAAAATTTCGGGATATAAGTTTATGGCTGCTTACCCTGTTAGTTTTGATGAAAATTAAAACTTTTCATCTCTGCCAATGCAAAAGAGATTTAAATTAATTCATTGCGTTTTATTTGGGTTTGCTGGAATATTTTAATACCTGGTTAATATGACTGTAACGATCTATAACACATACATCCAATCAACATATCAGCTTGCTTCCACGGTTATAGCTGCTTATGCTAGGGGTAACATGGATAAGACTGGGTGTAACCCGGGTTTCCATCCTTAACTTAAATAATTTTCGTCACTTAACAAAAATTTCGTGGGTTCTTCGAGTTTTCAAAGAAAGTGGTTCCTCATCAACTGGATATAATAAGATCACCACCACAGAAAAAAAAAACAAAAAAAATATTTAAAATGCTGCAAACCACGTAACCCTCGTAATGGGAAAGGATGTAGCACAACAACAGGCACAACCAACCAAGCCTGTACGTGATTATGTACGGTGAAACTATATAAATAATTTAAATCAAGTACTTCCTCCATGATATACTCAACCGTAATAACAGGAGGAATGTGCAACTCTAACGACTTTAATTTCCATCAAATTTATCGAAAAACACGTTTACCTTCTGCGTCTTAAAATTGGCGCAATGACATTCCGTTCTTGTAACAAATTCTGACGTGGAAAACACAGCTGTTATGGCATTACTAAGGGATTTCCCGGTTCAAGAGTAAAATAAAGTTCCAACTAAATGACGTATTCTCTACATAAATACATACTCAATGTATGTATTACATGGACAACGCATGCGACCAACTAAAATTCAACTTACTCGATCCACCAAGCGTCATTATTTCCTTCGAGGCATTATTCTCTTGATCCTTGAAATTGTCTTTAACCGCTTCATCCTTACCTTTCCCTGAAAATTCAAGATATTAATATAAACGAACACAAAATGAAATCCGTACCCTTAACTGGAACTTACCAATCATTTTTGTTTCTGTCTTCATCGTAAGTTTAAGTTTCCGATTTCCTCGGCTCTTTAACTTCCTTTTCAAAGATTTTTCCATAAACCCTGACCCTCCCATATTTTTAATGAATACTATGGAGCAAAGATTATTATTTGCACTGCTGAACAAGATTCGACATAACGCGTGGCAATGTTGCCATTTGTTGCCAGAATAACCAACCCTTCGAATTAAAAATGTCGAAGTCGAATTGAACTTAAGCAGGAGAACCAACCGTACATCTTGCCGGGCAAGGTTTTTTCATGTTCAAATGTTTTTATTCCGCAAACGTTGTAGATACAGAAGCTTTAATAGTAACAATGATGAAGCAGAAAACATAAAAGATCCTGAACCCCCATTTTTGGAATAATCTCGTAATGAGTATCATTGCGCCATAGGGATTCTAATGTATGTACATGGTATACAAAAAGAACGGAAATGGATATCAATTGTAAAAGAGCTCGTAGAGTATATTTCAGTTTATGTTAGCGACAATTGTAGTCTGCGTAGTCAAATTACATACATTGGTTAACCAACTATACTCCAATTATCAAGTATGTATGTATAAACAGTGTATATCCAAAATACATACATTCAGCAGAATGCTTCAGATTCTTCATACAGGATTTTAAAATAATTTATTACGAACAACAATTTTAGGGAAATATCCATGAATATTAAGAAAATTTTACCGCGAAATATTAATTTTCGATGCCTTTCAGCAATGACCTAGCGCTAGATACCTTCTGTACTAAGTACGTACTTTCCACATCAATGGATATGTTTATGTAAAAAACCTTGGAAATACAATGTATATCCATTTCATAGGTGAAAAAAAACCATAAACACAGTAATCAACCCGAAGGTCGGTGTGCTCATAATTGAATATGGATATTCATTGTGTATTTAGGGGTCTACTCTTGGTTCAAACTTGTGAAACTTTCAAGTTAAGAGCCACACTTTATTACTTCCTTTTGTGTACGTATTTACATTGGTCATATGTCCCTGGGATAATTTTTAAACAAAAGGATTACTTCATTCACTACATATGAAAGTGGATGTTAAGTGCTGTATATATCTTACACTTAATCTTCCCTTTCAGGGTAAGTATGGTTTTGCTTCTTTTTTAATCTATATTAAATACTTCCATTGGCTACAGGGTTGGACCACTGACCAGAGGGCCCGGGTTCGATTCCCAGGCAAGCCACTCTGGGCTCCTACTGCTCCACTCATGCTATGTGATTTTTTGCATACCAGATCTTCCTGGTGAACCATAACTAGCACAGAAATGAACCGGTCCCCCAAACCTGGTGGGTAAGTTTCACACACCGTCAGGCTTAGTACTGGGTGAACTTTACCGTCACCTACCAAATTCACCTTTGGGTTGATTATTGCGTTTATAGTTTCTTTTTAAATACTTTCATTTCTTTACAAAGTGTTTGCAAATGCAAAGTATAGGTTGTAAATGAAAGTCAAAGTTTTCAGTTGAAAGAGAATTCCAACATTTCTAAATCTGTAAAGAGAAGCTATCTGTGACATCTTTATATTTCCTTAATTCTTCAGATAGAATTCTATCAGAGTAGAATAAAATTGCCTCTTTTCAATCTGGAATAAAGTAACTAGATACTTAAGCGGAACTAGGTAATGCATAATATTAAGAAGTATTGACCAGTCTATTAGTAATCAGGCCGTAATAGGTAACAGACTCCTGTCAGAAATTATGATATTTTCCAAAAGTCAGGAGCAAAGGTTTCTTCAAGAGTATGCTACTTCTTAGACCTATTAATACCTCCTAATCTGGTAGCACGTAACCAAATATAGTTGAGTTATTGAATCATAATGATATGACAGAATTAGTGATTGTTCAAATATTAAATTCACATTGCCAGTGTTGGCATTATTTTGTTCATAAATGCCACTTTTTATTTAACAGGATGGGGGAGAAAGTAATGGAGTTCTGTAGGAGACAGAGGTTAATCCTTTCAAACAATTGGATTAAACACAACAATAGAATAAGGCTTGATCATGCATGGAAAATGTCATGGGACCCAGAGAGATATATGTATGACTGTATTATGGTTAGGCACAGGTTTAGGAATTGTGCAATCCATTTGCACTATTTCCCAGGAGCAGATAAGGATTGATCTCTCAATTCCTTAGCGATGATCTTTTAGGATGTATTGATCTTTTTTATTGATACAGATTTATAGCTTTTGCAACATAAAGGATACTTCAGAACAGTTTCCGTATCATTTGCAGCATAACAAAGAAGGAATTTATGAATAATTATTTAAAGTCACAAAAATTAATATAGATAATAATTTTATCTTTTTGGAGGGATAGGAGCCTTTGCAAAATGTCTCAGACTGCTCGGGTGCAAATGGAGAGTCCAAATAGGCAGTGCTAGGAAGATCGGTAAGGCAAGGGTATCCAATATATTTTCTGGAAACTCATTTCCTTTATATGCAGTTTATTTGTGAAATAATAAATCCTAATCTTCCCTTGACCTCATCTCAGTTCTTTCCAGTGGTAAATATTATGGCCATCCATGTAATAATAGAAGGTTGTTATGCATTCATGTATTAAAATAAAACTACATTTTTACTCTGATCATATGCAGCTGTTAATGGGATTAACTAAATTTTGGTATAAGAATAAAGGAATCCGTAGCTGAAATGGGCATCAGACAACTTTTATTCCGCTAAAACATATAATGCAAACCCAATCTACAAACCTTCACATTCTGATTTTTGCTACTTGGTCAAATACTATCTCTTTTATAATAGGGAACTGCGTTGATCACCACCTTTTCTGAAGAAAATAAAGGATAATTCCATTTTTTTAGTTTAAAAAATAATTTTAATGCGTATTTCCTCATTAGTTCCAGTAGAAAAGAAAGAATTTTTTACCTATTTTTATAGGCCTTTTGTATTCTGCAATTGTCTTAAAGGATGAGAAAGCACTTCTAAAAAATGAAAGTAATATTATTGATAAAAATTGAAATGATGATTTATCATGAATAAAATTACCCAATTTTTAATAAAGCATGAATTACACTATTTTTAATCATCAAAATCTGATAATATGTACACAGAATGAATGAGTTGGTGCTTTTAATGAAATCAGTCACGATGAACATCCCTTTTAACCATACCAGTAACAACATGCTCTATTTACAATCATACCACACAGGATTTCTGGGTCCAGCAGTAACCACTGATGAACTCAAGAGCACTCTGATGACACTGTCAGGATGCCTGACAATTACATAAACATGGCCAGAGCTGCTCTAGAGTTTAATTTGTATGGTGGAGACTTTACCTTTTAATGTATCATACAATGACCACAATTTCAAACAGAAAGTCAAAGTCCAATCAACTGAATGCACAAACCAATTACTGTAATAAAAAGACATATTTTTAATTAGAATGGGGGCCCCTGACGAAGGGATCTTTCAAGACTATGCCCAAGAGATTACTCAATACAAGTGCTCTCTGCAATGCATTATGGCAAATGATTTGTATGACACGTGTGCGTGTATAATTTTCCATAAGCAGATCATATGTCTTACTTGATGAAGCCAAAGAAAGCTCTTTGCCTTTGCCCTAAAAATATTACGTCTCTGTTAGATACAGAATTTAAAGCTTGCACCCCCCCACTTCACCATTCCCTTTTTAAATTCCACAATTACTTGTGAACAACAAACAAACACATGTATGCATCGCAACAAAAACATCCGACTTTGAAAGGAAGCCTGAAAATTAATATAATTGTTACTGCTCACAGTGATTAGGATTTACCAGCTGAATTTTTTTATCTCATCAAGCCAATGAATTTGAAGTTTCACATTGACGCTTAAGCAATTTGACGGTGGAAGACATAAAATACAGCATAAATTAAAATTTTACCACTTCCTTAAGATTCATTCCATTCAACTCTGTTACCTAAGCAAGAAGAGAACACACAGCAGGCTTTTAGAATACACCTAGAAAATATAGCACCAACATTTGAGTGTTTCCCTTTTTCAAATGCTAATCTTATGTTACAGATATCATGGGGCATCTACACCAGCTTCCATAAGTCAATATATCCTTTTTTAAACTAGCAACAAACCATATCTTCAACAACAAATCATTTTCATATTGGTAAGTAAATGCATTGGAGACAATATACAATAAAAGATCAATCTAACATCTCGGTAGATACCATTTGATAAAATTCTTCGGAGTTGTGCACATCAAAATAAGTGTCCATAAGATGAAGTCCAGATCGAACCATGCTATAGTGCTTGTATGCCATAATCAAAATAGCTGTTAATGCATGTTATAAGATATTTCTTGAGCCCTTATTTATACATTTCCTCATTCAACAGTGCAGCCATATGTACGGAAATAAAATAGCATATATTCCCATCCCCCTTGAAAATTTGAGACAAAAGATAATAATAAAACCATTCCATTTCTTTTTCTTACAAAGGAGGGCCCAAACAATTGTAAGAAAAACAACATCATGAGCAAGCCTATTGAAATACCTCTTCAACCAACGGTGATAACACACATTACAACAAGAGAAGAGCAGTGACGACGACTATGGCCACCGTGACTAATTAAACAGGTTTACTCAGCTTTCTTCAGTTCAACAATGTTATCACAGAGAAGTGTCGCCAAATTTACGCTCACCATACACTTTGCACTATATATATATATACACATATATGTATGTATTTATGTGTGTGTAAAAACATATACATATATGATTTACATATACATATATATCTCGGTCAGAATTGGACACTAAAAATGTTTATTTTCCACTTCCCTCTCCATATTTTCATTTTTTCCAAAAGTTGATGAACACATCCAGGTCACAAAAACAGGCACCAGCAACACTTATAATGTGTGTACTGTTGAACCACCACCAATCAGAGCATTAATGCATTTCATTTTCCATCATCAATCAGAGAGATGGCAAAAAGTGGACTTCTTTTTAATAAAAGCTCAATTTGTGGCAAAATTAGTAAAGATTAGTTTAAGATAGTGATGCCAAATGCATAAATATGCACAGGATATCACCCTGACAAAAATGCAACTGAGAGGGAACCCAAAACAAATGGCATCACTTAATCTCTACAGAGGAATTGTACTTAAGGTATTTTTTTTGCAAATCAGTAAGTTATACCATGTAGTTAAAACATTAATAACTGTCCAAAAATATTTACAATAACAATAACAGAGATATATAATAATCACTATAACTCATAACTGTTTGATCAGATGAGTTGCAATGAAAGAAATTACAATTTTTTTCATCATGAAAAGTTCCAATGTTCATAGAAAAATGAAGTCCCATGAGAAATCATAGAAATGTTAAGGATGCACACTGTTTACGGAGGAAAATGTTTTGGAAGGTAAATTTATTATGAATCTGGGTTCCTTTTTCAGGTCAGAGAAAATGGAGTTGATAGGAACAAGCCCCTGAAACACTGCTTCCTCCACACGCACAAAAGAGTTACTGGTGCTCATGTACAAGAGCACGTGTGTGCACTTTGCACTTGGAAAGGGAAGATTTCAGGGAGGGTTGATCAAATGGAGATTTCGAAAGAGAGATAAGGAGTGCGCGTGACAGAGAGAAAGAGAGAGATAGAGATAGAAGGAGAGATACACAGAGACACCACGACACCCAATGGCCCCCTCCATAGAATATGGGACACCAAGACTTTTCTGCTCTGCATAGGACTAAAACCTCACAAAAGATACATGGTTTGGACCAAACAAACTGTGAACGGATAGACATGGCCTCTTTTCTCAATGTTTTTTTTTCCTTTGGGTAGAGTCTTTCAGGATTAACAGGGTGGCACTTTCACTTATCCAGGTGAAGATGATGATGGTGATGGTGGTACAGAGGAAGGCAAGTGGGGCTGTCCAAGATGTGAACTGGCAAGCAAACACTTTTGTTGCAGCACACACACATGCACACACACACACACACACACACACACAGGGGGAAATCGAAGAGGGGAAGAGTCCACTGAAGATATCCTCGACTGCAGATCTAAGCCCGACTCCCTGGGACACCTCTCGCCAGGCACTCCATGCACATTTCAGACACGCAAATACACACACACACACAGGCAAACCACTCTCTCGACGACGCAACAACAGACAAAGAGGGTACAACCAGAGTCACCTTGACACCTCCCCTCCCACCACACTCTTTGGTCTTGCGGTGCAAGGCTCTGTGCAGAGACAAATGACACCTCTTGTGGCAGAGGCACGCAACATGGACCCACATTTGCCCACACATTCTCACGCTAGACAAGTGAGAGCACACCCAGCCTGCTGCTACTTCCCTCCCCCCCAAGGCCACCCTCTCCTCCCCTCAGCTGGCAGGTGCGCACGTTATCACTCCCTCTCCTCTTTCGTGGAATCCGAGGGAAATGGATGCAGGTAGAGTGGCGCACTCTTCCCCTTCCCGAAGCCCTCCTCCATGCGCACCCCCTGCCATCTAGCATGCATGCACACGCACAGCACGCACCCAAAGTAACACAACTCTCTTCTCCTCCCGCACCCTTGGAGCCCTCCATACACTCTTAAAGGAGCACGCACTTCCTCTTTTTCTTCACCTGCAGCACGGGACAAAGGACTGCCCTGATGGCTTCGTCAAACACCGTTTTCAGGCCCTTCTGAGTGAGAGCGCTGCACTCGAGGTATTTGACGGCCCCTATTTCTTTGGCCATCGACAACCCCTGGAAAGAGTAAAAAACATTATTTCAATTAACTCATTCAACATCAGTGATGACTAAAAATAATCAACACAGAAGATCAAGACATCTCAATCATTAAAATAACAAAAAAACTTAGGGAATGATTAAGAAGAAAAATTGTATTTGAAATTCAACAAACATTTTCCAACTCTAAAAATACACCATAGATACTTGCTGACTAGTCAATTGGCAAATTATTGGAAAGGATGAAGCACTTAGGCTGAACAAAATAATGATGTTTGAGAAAAGATTTAAATGCATTATTAATTGAAGATAACTTTTTATTTACCAATCAGCTCATTCAACAGGACAATCACCTACATTATGGAAGACCAGAATTCAAGGGATTTAATAATCATTCATCTACACTTAAAAGTTTCTATTTTTGTATTCAGCATATTTGATAAGTCAACCCCCTCACTTGTATTATCCATGCACTAATGGGTCCAACAAGAAGAATGGATAATTGAAATACATGGATTACTGAAGTATAAATCGAAAAAAGCATTGTGACATAAAAAGATAATGCATGCATACGAGACTACTTTTTCGTTGTGTGAATAATTTGTCTTTTTTAAGCAATGAAAAGCACACTTTGTCCATTCTCATCCATTTTTACAAGGGTGGTATCATTATAGTCTCACAAGAACACAGAACAACCTGAAATCAAGTGAATATCAGAATATGTTTTCCTCAAAAGCAAAACCAATCAATTAGCCAGATAAGAAAAAAAACAAATGACCAAGGAACTAATATTGACAAAAGGATCGCTAATACACAGATTCATCTTCGTCATATGACATACTGAATAAAATAATGCCTTGCAGATAGTTAATGACTTATTTATCGTATTGTATGTAAGTAATTACTCTTGCCTTTAATGAGAATATAGAATTCTCAGCGATAATGAATGCAAGGGAACCACTAATGGGAAATAACAGAGTGTATGAAAAATATATATAAGGAAAGGGAAGAGGAAAACACATAAAGGAGGAACACATGAGAGGTGGGGAAGGCAGAAATCAAGCAGACCACTAATGTAACAAATATCTCCTTGACCGGGACTTGAACACCGGATCTTTCCACTTGTCAGGCAGATGCACTTGGGCGCTTGAAAAGATTGCAGATCTCAGCGTAAATTAGATTTCCTAAATAGTTCAGGTGATTAAGAGCATCCGCCCGACAAGTGGAAAGATCTGGTGTTCAAGTCCTAGTCAAGGAAATATTTTCATTGGTAGTCTGCTTGATTCCACCTTCCCCTCCTCTCCTGTGTTTGTCCTTTATGTGGGTTCATATTCCTGTTCCTTATATCCATTGCCATGTAAATAAATATTGTTCGCCATATGGCCGGATTTCGTTTTTGAATGTGTGTGTGTGTGTATATATATATATATATATATATATATATTTATTAGGTAATCCACCTGTTAAGATAGGTTTTTGGATGGACACGACTATCAAATAAATATTTGCAACTGAAAAAAAAAAACAATCCAGCAACCTACTCTAGAGTAGGTTTCAAGTCCCTCTTCATCTCTGTGTACTTCCTTCCTCCTTTCATTCTATCTAGCATCCTTATCCTGTTCCAGCCTTTTCCTCGTTTGCCAAACATTCTCCCCTTTATTACCGTCTTCAACATCCCACTGCTGCTCAATACACCTTTCATCCATTTTTCCTGCCTCCATAGGATTTCTCCCAACAAACCTCTCTCCCCGCCCACGATCCCTTGTACTTCCTCATTCGTTTTCCTTTCGGTCCATTTCACTTCTTCCATTCTTCTCCACACCCACATTTCAAAAGCTTCCAATCTACGCCTAACCTCCTGCTTCAGCGACCACGTTTCCAAGCCATACATAGCTACGCTCCATATCAAAGTTTTTATGAGTGTTTTCTTAACTTCCCTACTCAACGTCCCCATCATCAACTTCCTCCTTCTTGAGAAAGCCCCTTGCCTGTTGCAATTCTTCACCTTACGTCCCTACTACTTTGACTATGTTGGTCCAAAACACTTCCGAGATACGTAAACTGCTCTACCAGCTCTTTTTTTTACCCTCCTATTTTAATATTTACCTTAGCCTTTCTCTTTCTGGAAAATCGTGTAACCTTTGTTTTATTAATATTGATTCTCATCCCATATCTATCGCACTGAACCTCCAATTCACTCAGCAATGCTTGCAACCCCTTGGCTGACTGAGCAATTAATGCTTGGCCATCAGCAAACCTAACCAATTTTACAAATTCCCCTCCGACTTTTATTCCTACCTCCAGTTCTTCCCATGCCTCTTTAATTATTTTCTCCACATATAAGTTGAATAGCACACGGGACAATGGGCAACCCTGCCTTACACCTCTTCCTAACACTGCCAATCCGGACTCTCCGTTCCCCACTCGCACCTGAGCAGTCTGAGACATGTACAGGTGGTAGATTAGTCTCCTGTCCCTCCAATCCATTCCTATTTTCTGCAATACATGGATTAATTTTTCCCAATTCACTCTATCAAACAGTTTTTCAAAATCTACGAAACAGGCAAATACGTCCTGATTGTATTCTATATTCCTCTCGATTAGTGATCTCATTACTGCAATGGCATCAAGCGTACCTCTTCCCTTCCTAAACCAAAACTGATCATTCCCTAAGTAATCATTTTATTCACACTCTATCCTTTTGCTGATGATCCTGAGAATAACTTAAGCTGCGTGGGATATCAACCTCATTGTTCTGTAGTCCTCATATTACGTAGCCTTTGCCTTTTTTGGAATAGGAACTAACAATGATCTCACAAAATCTTCCAGCCAGGTTACTCCTCATAGACACTACGAATCAGTCCATCTAGAGTCTTCTTCCCACATTTCATATCAAACATATCAATAGTTCCACAGGAATGTTGTCTACCCCATGACCTTATTTGGTTTCATTTCTCTTATGTTCCTTTTCTATGTCTAACCTTGTTGGCCTAAGTTCTTTTCTAACCATACAATGTTTCTATATATTTCTTCCATCTCTCTTGGATTTTTTTCAGGTTGAACTATTATCTTACCGCGCTTATGTTTAACTGTTAGCACAGATCTTGCCTTCTTACTTCCTGATAATAACTTAACCTTGCTGTATAGCGCACCAATTTCACCTTCATCTTTAAACTTTCCATATCCTCGCATTGTGTTTTCCACCATTCTTCTTTTGCTTTATTTGTGGCCCTTCTCAATTTATTGTTTAACTCTTTACACTTCATTTTGCCTAACTCTGTGTTTACATTCTTCTATCTTCTTCTCTCATTCATCTTTGCAATCATCTCATCTGTTACCCATGGTTTCCTTATCATTTTCCCATGAACGGTTCCTATAGTGTCTTTTGCGGCTTTAGATATCACTTTCTTGATGCATTCCCATTTTTCTTCGATAGTACTCAGCTCTTTACCGTCATCCATGATTTTCTCTACAGCCTGCTGATACTCCTTCCTCGTTAATCCATTTAATACTTCTACATTCCATTTCCTAACCCGCCGCCTTTGCCTTATCTTCTTGAAACGGACGTTACACTTCATAATAACTAAATTGTGGTCAGAGTCCGCATCCGCTCCTGGGAAATGGTTAGAATTTATTACACTTTTCCTAAACCTGTGCCTAACCATAATATAATCTAACTGATACCTTTCAGAGTCACCTGGCATTTTCCATGTATGCCTAAGGGTTTCGTGGTGTCTAAACCATGTGTTGGTGATGACTAACCCCTGTCTCCTGCAGAATTCAATTGCTTTCTCCCTGCGTTCATTCCTCGTGCCTAAACCATAGCCCCCCACCTCATCACCATCTCTTCCTTTGCATTTCAATCCCCCATCACTATCAAATGTTTTCCTGCAGGAACACATGCGATTATATCCTCTAACTCATCGTACATCCTATTGACTTCTTCCTCCTTGTGGTCGCTCAGTGGCATGCATACCTGAACAATGACCAAGTTTGTAGGTTCTGCTTTAATCTCTACAAGTAATGTTCTATCCGTTGACATTCTTTTAAAAAAATCACTTTACTTTTCCACATAAACTTTTTATTCTCACGACCCAGGTTTCGTTATAGCATAACATCATCAGGTTTATAACAAAACCTGGGTCATGAGAATAAAAAGTTTATGTGGAAAAGCAAGGTGATTTTTATAAAAAAACGTCAATATGAAGATTTTCCACCAAGTTACGCCAGAAACTGTTTAATTCTATCCGTTGCTTGCTCTATGTTGACTATGCTTCTTCCTGCCTCTTTATTTAATATTGTGGCAACCCCTTGTTGGCTCTTGTCCCCGCCACTGTATATTATTCTATAATTATCACTCCAGTAATCCCCACTATCCTTCCATCTCACCTCGCATAGCCCTAAAACATCTATATTACCTCTTTCCATCTCTCGCTTAATATTCCCTAATTTGCCTGTCCTCAACATTGTCCTGACGTTACATGTTCCTATCCTAACTAATTTCGTCTCTTCTGCATCTTCTGTCCTGCTGCTGTTATTTTTCCCCTGCAAGGGTTTCATGGGATGATGACCACGGAAGCCTTGCCTCCCCCGCTACCGGGCACAACACACAGCCGCTTGGTCTGAGTCCCGAAGTTGCCAGGACTCAATGTCTGTCTTGCGTCCATCATTTTTAATGGGAATAGTAATTGAGGTGGTTTCCTGTTGCCTTCCTCAACAGTGTTTTTAATGAGACACCATCACTTAATGGCCGTTCCACTGGGTTCAGACGCCTTTGAAGCCGCCTCACTTGCGGCTGCAAAGGCGTTGGAACAGACGCTGCGTGGACTACCTTTCGTCTGGCTCCTAACCTTCGACCTATCTGGCATGGGTGATCCTACCAGGAGTAATTATTATTACTCTCGCCAGCACAGCTCTAGGGGTCATCGGAACGCACAAGCCCTTCCACCATGACAAGGTTGTAGTCTATGGGAGGTATATATATATATATACACACATATATATATATACATATACACACACACACATATACATATGTTACCTATACCTGTGTTACCTCATGTGCGGCAGTTTATCGGTAAAGTTAGGAATGCCAGCTCACTCCTCACATTATTGCTTTTGGACAATGTTCGTGCGAGATCGGTCAATGCGACAGCAGTTGATTTTCTGGCAAAGCGGTCACCTTGTTAAAAGGATGCCGTACAGCTCATTCAGTGTTAAAGTTACCGTTAAACCAACAAAATTCTGGACAAGTGACTTGTAACATTTCGAAACAGTCCGCAATGGCCAAAATTTTATTAGCACCTAAAATCATCATATTGGGACGAATTCACGATGGCGCACAAACGTGCATTGGAAGAACTTGACCGGATATTGAAAGATTGGCGCAGTGACTCGAGATGCTTTGGTGGCACAATGATTTTGCTGTCTGGCGATTTCCACCAAACACTTCCAGTCATTCCGAGATCGACTCCTGCCGATAAAATAAACGCTTGCCTCCAATCGTCAAATCTGTGGCGCTATGCAAAGAAAATTCAACTGATAACAAATATAAGAGCTGCATTGCTTAAAGATCCTTCTGCTGAAGACTTCGGCAAGAAAATGTTGACTATCGGTAATGGCCGTGTTCCTGTCGACGAATCGAGGGGATTGATTTCATTTCCTTGGAATTTTAGCAATTTCGTTTCATCAAAAGATGAGCGAATCAACAAAGTGTTCCCGAACATCATTGATAACCACAAAAATCACAATTGGTTGAGTGAGCGAGCAATTTTGGTGGCTAAGAATAAAGATGTGGATAACTTAAACTTTGAATTAAGAATCAAACCGTTGGTACTCTGTATTCATTCAAATCTATGGACTGTGTAACAAACGAAGATGAAGCCACCAACTATCCATCTGAATTGTTAAACTCCAATTTACAGCAGAAGGTTGGCTCCGTGGTCATGATGCTTCGAAACCTAAAGCAACCATAACTATGCAATGGAACGCGTTTGGTGATATAGAATCTGATGATCACTGTGATTTACGCGACTATACTCAAAAGAAAACTCAAAGATGAGGAAGTTCTCATTCCGGGGATTCCCATGATCTCAACCGATATGCCCTTTGAGTTCAAATGAATTCAATTTCCAATTTGTGTTGCATTAGCGATGATGATTAACAAATCACAAGGCAAATCGTTAAGTATTTGGGGTCTGAATCTAGAAAACCCATGTTTTTCTCATGGTCAATTACATGTGGCATGTTCATGTATTGGTAAACCATCCACTTTATTTGTTCTTGCATCTCATAAAAAACAAAAAATGTTGTAAATCAGAAGGTGTTTGACTCAGAGAATGAACCTGAATATATATATATATATATATATATATATATATATATATATATATATATATATATATATATATATATATATATATATATATATATATATATATATATATATATATATATATATATATATATATATATATATATGTTGGATAAGTTTTAAGTACTTCAAAGATTGAATAACATTATGTAAAATCCAGTAACATCAAGGATCAACCAGCAATAAAATTTCAATCTTTCATGTCTCTTTTCAATAATACTTCTCCAATCTGTCATAGAATCCAGAATTAACTTCGCATTCTCTGGTAAATTAAAGTTCACCACAATGAAAACAATTCTCCTCTATTTAATGAAGTGATGGATTTACTTTCATCACACGACTAATGTGGTCTACTGCTATGCTGTGTATAACATATTGTTAGACCTCTCACTGGGCCCCATAAGAGATTACTCATTTCTAGTCTCACTGAGTGAGTGAGGAGTAAAATACAAATAAAATATTTCATGTTCATTATTATTAAGCAAGCATTTAAATGGGTAGGCAGGCACCTGTGGGTAAGTGATGGGAGCCAGTTTCTTCTCCTTAAGTTTTTCAATTGTGTCCTTGTCTTCCCTCAGGTCCAGCTTGGTCCCAACAAGAATTATCGGGGTACTAGGGCAGTGATGCCGAACTTCTGGATACCACTGAAAATGATAGGAGATATATAGATCAATGTTACATTTGATAATTGTGTGTAATAATAAAATGTGGTGTTCCGAAGGGTGCTGCGTGATTGGCTTACCTCCAATCCTCTATACTCAATAGAGGAGTATTATGAGCTTGATTTTACTAGCCTAAAATTATAAGGTTTAGTGTCTATGTGGTGTGGCTAGTGTCAGTTAAGGTGTAGTGTTTAGTGTAATATCTATGTATATGTTTTTTTTTTATTTGATTGTATACTGTGCTCTGTAGTGTGTTATTATGTTCCTGCAAAAATGACGACATCCACCATATGTAAATATGATTAAGATGAATAAAGTTTATTATTATTATTATTATTATTATTATTGAAGGAACAATAATTATACGTTATAAATCTGCCACACCAAATTTTTCACACCAGAAAAAAATGGTACACACACATACATATGCATGTAATTTTGTATAAATATGCCATTTCTTTCATTTAATGAAGCAGTTGACACTAGAATCAAATCCACCCACAACCATTTAATTGATAAATCAAAATATTCACAGTGAAATGAGCTATTTTGCTTATGGCTCTAAGAAGCAAGCAACATCTGTGAATATTAGGGCAAACACCCTAAAACCAAGCAAAACCACACACACACCCAAGTATGAAGGGATTTGGGGCCATATTTGTTTAACTTAGAAAAAATCAATACATTAGTTATGCATCTCACAAATTTTTAATGTTAAAACAACAAATATTTAAGTAGAACAACTCTACTGGTTGGCTCGGAAACGTTCATAATTGGAATTTCGTAATAGCCTTCCTTCACACTCGGTGAATGACCAAAACCCTAACAAAAATATCCGCTCAGGGGTACAAGGAAATTTAAAGAACTATGTGAAGAGAAAAGAAGAATATCTGGCCAAACACATATGTGGAAGGAGGAAGAGAAATCAACAAAAAGATCAATTCTTAGAATGAAAGATGATTTCAAGGTAAATGAAAAAAGAGAGGCATAAAAATACAATGAGAAACTAAGATAAAGACCAGAAAGAGCAAATTATCCTTTACCGGTACTCAGATGGAAAGAAGGACACCAAGAATATAAACCATAACCATAAACACAGTAATCAACTCGAAGGTCGGTTTGGTATGTGATGGTAGAGTTCACCCAGTACTAAGCCCGTCGACGTGTGAAATTCGCACATTAGCAGGGTATTAAGGGGCCCCAGTTCCTTTCCCCATGCTGGTTATTGTTTCCCAGGAAGATCTGGTAACCGAAAAATCGCAGTTTGGGTGGGGCTGCAGGTGCCCTGAGAGGCTTGATTGTGAACCCGGGTCCTCTGGTCAGTATTCCAACGCTCTGCCCCTGGACTACTGCGACCCAACCAAAATTATAGGGAGAGAATAACTCCATTACTTCCAAGGAGGTGAGGGAAGAGGTTGAAATATTAAACATCTCTCGCAATGAAGAACACCTGGCACCTCCTATCATGGAAGATGTGAAAGGAATTATATAACCTCTAAAAGAGGAGACCTATGTTGAAATGCCTTCACAATCTCATCACAATAATCATGATCCAAAAGAAAAACACCTCAAGATAAAAACAAAAGCATTATCTGCACTAGATATAAGAAAGGAGACAATCCTCAGACTAAAAACTACAAGAGTATTTTAGTTGGTATCATCATTGTCTGAAAAAGCTTCACTCAAATCCTTAATATAATATTATCACTAATTTTTTGAAGACATCAGAGAATACAGGCAATCGGCTTCCAGAATGGGAAAATTGGCAAAAAACTAGCTATAAAAAAAATGCCGGGACCATAAACTCATCAAGTTTACGATCCCGGCATTTTTTTTGTTTGTTTACATTGATTCATGACTGTAGCTACGTTCCTTGAAAATTTAAATAAACTAGCTATTTACCATGCAACATTTTATTATTAAACATAATTATTTTAAGCATGTGTATGTGTGTACATAGGTAGACAGAATGTACACACAAATATATACGAGGTGTGTTCAAAACATAACGAGAATTTTTTCATTTCAGGGGCTTGGAGAGTTCGACTGTCAAATTTTTTTCTACTATGTTGGTATACATGCCCCTGAAGTATGATAAAACTTTCAGCTGTTTTCATTGTGGACTTTGTCTGTGACAGCTACTGAGGTTAGACGTGTTTTATGAGCTCAGCGATTTTCGTTTGTTAAAAGAAATGGATCAAAGAATTTGTATCAAATTTTGCGTAAAAAATGAAATAAAGTGTAACAAAGTGTGTGAAATGTTAACAAAGGCCTATGGTGAGTCTGCTATGAGTAAATCAAGAGTTTACGAGTGGTATAAGCATTTCCAAGAAGGCCATGAAGACCTTGAAGATGACGAACACCCTGGATGCCCCAGCACATCAACAATCGATGAAAACGGGGAAAAAATTAAAGAAATGGTTATGAATGATCGCCGAATCACAATTAGAGAGGTCGCTGATGATGTTGGCATATCGGTTGTGTCATGTCATGACATTTTTTCCAATTTTTTGGGTATGAAACAATTCATGGCTTTTGTACCAACAATAATGCACACACTTCATTGCTTGTTCGTGAATTTTTGGCCAAAAACAATACTGTAACGATGCCCTAGCCTCCATATTTGCCAGATATGGCTCCCTGTGACTTTTTCCTATTTCCAAAAAATAAAAAAACCTTGAAGGGCTGTCGTTTTACAGCCGTAGATGACAAAAAACGCATCGCTGAAAGAACTAAAGGCTATCTCAAAGATCGAGTGTTTCGGGGATTGGAAGAAGTGCTGGCACAAGTGCATAATCTCCAATTGGGACTACTTTGAAGGTGACAACATCAATGTATAAGAATAAATAAATATTTTTGCCCGAAAAATTAAAATTCTCGTTATTTTTTTATCACACCTCGTATGCATAAAAAGAAAAAAAACACGCTTAAGAATAAATATTTCAGTGCTTGGAGCCACCTTTAGAGTATGAGCAACTGACTTATTACATACACAAACACACACACATACATGTACATAACAAAACCTGACACTTGAAACTACATTCACCCCTACTTCAATTCAGCATACATCCTACCCCCCTTCATTCCATCCAATCTCTACTCCTTCCTTGCAGGCCTAAAGTCCTCTCCTCTATCACCATCTTATACATCCATCCCACTACCACTCAATATGCTCCATGTCCACATTTCCCACCTCCTTAAGATTTCTCCCAACAATCTCCTCTCCCACCATTGTTTTCCTTCCTGTCCACTTCATCTTCTCTATCTTTGTCCACACCCACATTTCAAAAACCCCCAATTACATTATTCAAGAACCAGCTACATGATAAATCTATATCTAAATCAATGATAAATGTGATATTGGTTCAGTGAATAGCTGAAAACAGGTGAATATTTTTTAAACACTGTATTTGCCAGTGCATAGAATGTACTTGATAGTGCCAGTGCATAAGATGCAGTGATCGGGATGGTTTGATGGCTAACAGTACAGGCTTCCCACCGAGAGGGCCCAGGTTCAAATCCTGGAGACAACAAATATTTTTCAGTGGTATCGCGATCCCTACTTGAGATGCTTTGTGGAGAGCACTTTTGGGTGAGTATGACGTCCATTGGATGGGACATTAAACTGTTGACCCCTTGGCCCCTTTTGACAAGAGTAGGCTTATGCTGATACTGGGTTTCTCTCCACCCTTCCTCCCTTCCCAACCATCCCTAATGGTGCAAATGACTTTAGCTGCCTCCCCTAAAAAAAGATGAACTTTTCCCCCCCCTCAGCATAAGACTAAAATGTGGGGGGCATCTTACATGCTGGTAATCAAAATTATGAGATGAATTTATGTCAAAAACTTCTTGTTTATATTAATATATATTTTTAGTAATTTTATATGCTGGGGTGTTCTACACATCAGCAAATAATTCATATATTCAGGAATATCATTCCATACTTTTACTGCTGAATTTATCGTAGATAGCTCTTAAATATTAGCTATTTTTAAGTGTCTTCAAGGTCATACTATTCTTTCGAAAGTACTTGAGTTTATGATTAACATAATGATGTATATTACAAGATAATATTTCAAACATAAAATTGGATGATTAAAATTTCCTCTATGAAGTTTTAACTACATTAGCTCAAAATAGTTCCATGTCATGAATTCGTAAGTGCCATTTAAAATAGAGATCTTAAATCAGCATTTAACAAAATTTGACATTTCTGAAAGAGTTTGTCAATTAAATCAGACTTGACAAGGGCATACTTATCCATTTCTGAGATAAACAACAGCATAATGATTATTGTAATAAAACCATAAACACAGTAATCAATCCAAAGGTTGGTCGGTTTAGTAGGTGATGGTAGATTTCACCCAGTACTAAGCCCAACGGCATGTGAAATTCACATATCAGGGTAGGGGGGCCAGTGCCTTTTCCTAGGATGATTATTAGTTCCCAGGATAATCTGGTAACCGGTTTGGGTGGAGGTGAGTGTGCCCAGAGAGGTGTGCCCGGGAATAGAAACTGGGTCCTTCGGTTGATAGGTCGCTCTACACCCCTGGACTACCGCGACCCATTGTAATTAACCTCAAGATAAAATACTGCATGGTCCCATTATGCTACCATTCAATCTGACTTTGGAATTGGCCAATAGGAAAACTGCAGCCAAGAGATCTAACATGCTTTACTATGAATCTATACAACTTGCCAAATCGGTGGAGTACATCTGCATGTCCTGATTTACTCTGATAGTAACACAGTGGTATGTACAAATGAAAGATCGTGAAAAAGGAGTGGGATTTTTTAGTGACATTTATACTTTTAACTAAAATTCCATTGAAATTCAATGTAAGATATTTTAATGAATTATGTTGATTCTCATTATCAGAGAATATAAAAGTTTAAAGACAGTCTACTCATTTCACGATCGGAGGGAGTAGGAGGATGGTGTCCTTTATTGTCTGCTTGGGATTAAGGTGTTAAGTGAGGGGTTGCTTTTACAGAACGGTCTGTTGGAGGAGGGGAGAGAAAGGTCCCTTCCCTGTCAGGGAAAACTCAGGATTTCCTCTTCCATTTGTCATAAAGATGAGGTTGCTGAGAGGGATGGGGTGAAGTGGGAAGATAGAGAGGGGGTGTGTGTATTAATTGAGTAAGGATGGCCAGGTGAGAGGTGGATTCACAGAATATTATTGCAATTAACAGGAAATATGAAACATGAATTGCCATTTAATAATTGGTCATTTTGGATCCTATGTTGAATGATTTCTAATTGTTCTAAGGCATCTAGTTTCTTCCCTTTATTCTTAAGGCACAGTAATTTGTGGTTAAAGTTGTATTTGTGATCGTTTCAATTATGTGTTTTGCAACCAGGAAGTTTCATCCCCACACCATAGACATCTTCGGAGCTCATTTCCTCTGCTTTGGAAGTCCTGGCGTACTTAGCCCATGTATTTAGCAGGGCAGGAGTCGCACGTCAGTTCATAGGCCCTACTTTTCCACATTCTGTCCGCTTTGTCTTTGAAATCGCTCAATAGTTTGGAGAGGTTGAAAGGGGTGTAAAAGGAAACTGTATTTATCATTGGGGAATCTAACTTCACGACACATTGATGTATTACATTGAAACTAGTTCATAATAAACCTTTATTAAGTGGAAAATTAATAATAGTAGTTTTAGCGGAGGCAACCAACAGCTGAGGTCATTTATGCCATTATGGATGGATGGATGGGAAAGGAGGAACGGTAGAAAGAAACCCGGCACCGGCATTAGCCTAATAATAAAAGGCGCCAAGGGGTCCACAAATTAACATCCCATCTGATGGATGGCGTACTCAAAGTGCTCTCCACAAAGCACCTCATGTAGGGATACAAGACACCACTAAAAAAATCTGCTACAACCGGGATTTGAACCCGGGCCCTCTGGGTGGGAAGAGAGTATGCCAGCAACTGCACCCCAAGTGAAAAATTGCAACAGTTTTCGTCTCCATTATTATGGAACAGTTCCACCAAATGGCACCTGAATCTGTAATTTATATTGTCCAATCCAGTTAGGTTAAATTGTTTTGCTACACCCTTTGTCGGATAGTTTCCACCAATGCTACCTTCCTGGAAAGTTTGAAAAGGGGACACCCTTGGATGACTGCTCACCTTAGCACGGACGTTTTCAAAAGAGGCTGGGTTGACCAATGAAAAGCAGATAAGGAACACATCCTGAGGAAAAAAAAATAATTATTACATGTGCTACATTACAAGAAATAGAGAAAAACAATCTTTCCCTACATATTCTTTTTTATAAACAATAGAATTAGCAGGAAATGTATTTTACTGGCAAGGGATGACCAGCAGATGTCTCAAAAGCTTCAATAGCAAAAGCACTCAGCCAAAAATTATGGGGTACAAATTTATACACTGATTAAAGCGAATCAACTCTTCATAGCAGATTTCATGCCACTGTGTACACATCATACTATAACTGAAGTTAGAGAAGTGTGATATTATACAAAATTCATTTTTATTACACGTTAATTTAAAAAATATAGGGAGAAGATTAACATTTTTATGAATGCAATTTTATAGAGAGAGCATTTTTCCTTTCTTAGCCCTGTTGGCTTTCAAAATTACTGCCATTTCTCAAGGACAAGATATTTGATGCATTATTAAAATTAATAAAAGGAAAACTAAATAAATAATATCCCTATTATTTGTATATCAGCACCATTCACCGTGATTTAGAAATTTTAAAGTTATTAAGATCCCTTTTTCTGCATTGGGATAAAAATTTTCTCATGTACCCACACAGCTGAAAACATCAGATATTTCTCCATTTAAAATGACAAAATAATATGGAATTCCTATTTTCAAGGAAAAAGTTAGACGTGGAATAAAATTTTGAATAAACTCCTGAGGAAATCTACTGACTTACAATATTGGTAAGTAAGGATTTATGATAAAGAAAAACATTGTGGCCTTGGATACAAAAACAATGAATTTATAATGAAACCATACACAGTATGACTAAATCAACTAATTATTTATCTGTTCTCGTTCATTACATAATCTAGTCAGCAAGCAAGACAGCATTCTATTTTCAATCCAGCATCTGTTCATTAATCATCTAGCCATCATATATACTTGTTTGGCAGGGGAGAGAAGGAACATGAATACTTCCGTAAAAAGTTTTCACTTTCTATTTATATTAACAAATGCATCATTCTAAAGAATAATTTCACAGTAAAACAAAAATTTGACCTCTATATATTCACAAATTCACAGAAGAATGAGAAAGTAGCCATTGCAAAAGCTAGTGAGGAAGTAGATGTTTGTGATACAAGGGCTCCAGAACTTTCAGGGACTTCTGAGATTGAGGAGGCACCCAGCCAACAAGAGGGCTCGGGGAAGACTGATTCAGTTCCACCTGGCAGTATGACTACAGGTGCAGCAAACATAGCAAAGAACAAAATGAACCAATTTCCACCAAGCCTTTTGCCTTTACACTCTTCATTCCAAATTATTTAGTTCCACATTTGTTTCATGCAGTCACACTCCCCTCTGATCATTCCACGCCCCCCTCTGCTCAATCAACACCCTCCCCTTCACCCTGCCACACACTACTGAACCACCTTATGGATTATGAGAAGAGACAGCCCACAACTGAAATCCTCACATTCTCTGAAGACACTCTACTGATCCCACTGTAAAATAATGTGATGGAATTGAAACATAGGCCAATGGCGATAACTTACAGTTTGAGGGTATGAGAGCGGACGAAGTCGATCATAATCTTCTTGCCCAGCTGTATCCCAGAGTCCTAGGTTGATTGGTTTCCCATCCACCATAACATTTGCTGAATAATTGTCAAATCTGAGGAGGCAAAAAAAAAAGTATTAATGATTTTTCATGCATATTCCATAAAGCACCAACTCCAATTCCAATAAGTATTAATAGGAAAAAAAATCAATCTTCTCAGAGTAACTCATCCTGGGATCAACATTGAGGATGACACATAATAAGAAATAAGAGAGAATAATCAAGCAAGTCAACCTCATGTTCAATTATATTCATCGGATTTAGTTGACAAGAGTAGACTGTGGAATGGATCAGATCTGACACACAAATACAATATATTTTGCTACATTTAACAGACAAATTCTGTAAAATGTAATTTAAAAGTTTTCAACAGCCAAAACAATTTTCTGTGAATATTAGGAATAAAATGAATGAAAATTTTAACTTGGCGGTTGCAAGTAACAAAATCATTTGTTGAGCATTTGAGTGAATCATGCGTTCATATTTAGAGGATAACTGGCAAATTATATTAAAAAATGAAAAGTTTACCAATAACTTAACATATATATATCCTTTACACTTTAAGGCTTCACTTGTTGGAATTATTTTATGCCCATATTAAATGAGTTCACAATTATGTGGAAAATTACAAACTCAATTCATATTGACAAAAACTTTACCCTAAACATTTTGATTCTACCCATAATTTTCCTGGAGATTGAACTTAAAAAGTGAGAGTTCTAATTTTTAAACAACAAGAGACACCACTTGGCAACAACTCTGTGATCATCATCACTGACAGTAAGCTTTAAATTAGGCAGAATTGATGAAGATCATTTCCCATGAAAAATAGAGAAGAAGGCCCATAAAACAGATCCCTCAAATCTCCCGGTCTTTAAACATCAGAAATATAAAATGCCAACTTAGGACTGAATATGTCTCAACTTAAAACAACTCTTAAATTATGTCAATACAATAACTCCTTTTTGTGATAACTTACACAGTGGGTATGTACTCTCCTGGAAAGGCATTTGTGGTGTAACTGATCAGTAAACATGTTTTACCTACGGCACTGAAAAGATAAAGAGAAAAACCGTTAGCTTCATTGATGCAATTTCCTGTGAACCATCACTATTCAAACAAGGTGACCATGAAATGAAATTAAAAGAGCAGTATACTATTTCTCCATAATAATTTTCATTTCAGAATTCCAAGACATTGTATTACAGTTGGCACTTTCACAGCTGATAAGAGAAGAGACCAAAGTGGCTGTGATAAATTACCTCTGATGCTCTCAGGCAGCTGAGGTTGTTTTGCACTATTGCTTAACAAAATACTATTTGGTGGATCCCAGCTTTAGTAATATTTGAACCAATGAACTTTGGATTTGCTAGCAAATGTGCGATTCAATCAATTGACAAGGGTCTGCAGATTATGACAAACTTCACCATTTCATAATCAAGGAGCAAATGCTTGAATTTAGGCATGGTGCTGGTAATTTGAAGAGCGGTGCAATGACAACCCATTGTCTAATTAAATAGCTAATGAAAAATTCTTCCATGACTGGATATGAAAAGCAAACCTTGGGTAATCATTAAAAACTTTGGAAGGCCTTATGAAATGAGTCACGATTGTACTCGCTCTCTTTTACCAGTGCTGGGTTTGGAAATAGTGATGGAGCCATAAAACTATCATAAAACTTGGAAAAAAGTGCATTTTGCCAACTTCTTGTGAACATCACAATGGGGTAAGGGGTGAGACAGAATGGGCATGTACATGCACTTTTTGCCACATAGCCCAAAATACAAAAAAAATAATTTTGTTATGTGAGACCTGTCCAGTAAAGAATTGACCATAAATTTTTCATCTGCATAATTTGCACAAAAATTTAATTTTATTAAATCATTATCATAATGAGTAATGTATATGTGGTCAAAATTTCATTGAATTGACTCCATAATGTCATCAGGGGCAGCCTTTGCAAGTTAAAACCTAGTCTGCCTAAGTTTTCCTTTGGCAACAGTGGACATCATGGATAATGTGCCGCATTAAAATTTTGCTTTTGCCCAAACAAATCGGCAACAGAGGCCCATGCAATGATACAGGAGACCCTTTTCTTGATTCTCAGACTGTTCACGTGTACATAACTAAATGTTCCAAGGTAATCACTACCAAGGAATCATGGCAACATAATTGTTATCCTTAAAACAAACTGTAAAACACTGTGTGGAAATCTCTGACAACAGCAATGCCAAAAAGAGCCAAAGTGGTCCCTTCTGCTGGGAACATTATTGTAATAATATCATTTTCAAATATTTAGAGAATGATGCACCAGCATGTAGTATCAGCACATGCAGCTGCAAACAGTGCATAGTGTAGGGATATGCTGAAAATTCTTCATGGCCACACCAATTGCAAAAGGTCACATTTCAATACAACAGCTGCACGCTTTACCACGATAATGCATGGGCGCGCATCACAAACCTCAAGCATCCTTATTAAAATTGCAGAAAGGTGTGCTCCTCATAATCTTTAAAATGAAATGTGACATATCCCCATGTGATTCTTTCCTACTCTCCAATGAGAAGGAACACCTCTGCAGAAAGAATTGTTCATCACCATAAAAGAGGTGGTGAGGACTGCTGAGAAGATTTTCAGCCACCTTTCAATAACTGACGTCCAGCATGTCATTGAAGACTAAAAATATAAGGAGGGAGAAGTGGCAATAGCATCCAATGGAACTACTTTGAGAGGGGCCATCAAAATTTCAAGAATGGCATGTCCATAAGAAAATCATTCCTTATCGAACAACCTTCGTATGTGAGAATAAGTGAAGTGATAAAATAACACCCACCATTAAACACAGTTTGCTAAAAGCTAGAAGATAGCTTTCTACGCATCAATACTGCCATCGCTGTGGTTGGAGGACTGCATAGTGTGGTGACTACTCACAGGTGCACGCAGTTGCTGTTGGATTATTTCCTTTTTGGTGCGGGGACTGGTCGCTATGGCGGGGGTTCAGTTTTCATTTGCCTTCCCTTCATATTTCTCACTGCAGCTTAAATCTTGAGATCGATCAAGTCCTATACTAAGGACTCAGTCTTAATTTGGAATCAGTTTTGGTTCAATCAGCAGCACTAAAATATTTAAGATCTCCACATCCCAAATAATCTTCTCTGGGCTACAACTCTTACGTGTTTTTGATCATCCGGCTACGTTTTTCTATCGGAGCCGATCCCCTACCCCGCTCCCGCACTCGAGGCGATTCCCGAGCGGCTTCTAACAAAAGAGGGTGACCATTTCAAGCCATCAAAGACCGCCCTCTCACCCCTTCACTCCCCCCCCCCCCCCCAACCCGTGGCATCCCGGAAGGGTGGTCACGAGCCACGATAACGTAGAGGACACGCAAATACACGCGCCCCTATCGCGACACGATATTTAACCAAGGCAACCCACGCGCCCCCTCTGCAGGGGCGGCGAGAGGGGACCCCCCCCTCTCTCTCTCTGAGGGGGCCAAGGGGGGAGGTAGCGAATCCCCGCCCTTTTATGACCAAATGGGGAGGGGTGACGGATTGGGCGGGGAGACCTTCCCACCTCGTCCCCTACGCAAAAACAACACTGGTCTCGGGGGCAGTCACCTCCACGGAGGTCACCGACCACGTCCGAAAATGAAACGAGGCCACTGATGCAACATCCCCCGAATAAGAGGAGAACTGCAATCAATCTAGTAATTACACTCAGTTCATTTGAATATTTTATTACGTAATTAGGAATATTGATAAACTAGGAATCATGCATTTTAAATTGATTTTAACAACAAAATTTTATCATTTCCATACAAAAAGGAACTGTGATGAGAAATTGAAAAGAAGGTTAATTTCAAAATATCAAAGTCATCGGCCGTGGGTCGCAAACAAAAACATGTGCGGCACGTGGGCACCGCGCCACAGAAGCAGTCCGTCCGTCTAAGTTGGCGAAAGATCGACACTTGACGACGGATTCTGGGGGACAAGAAGTGTTTCCAGATTTAATGCCTATAGCACTTCCCTCTTTTTGGAGAGGGCATCGGAGATAACAGGCCTCATAGCGAATGCAGAGAAGGCCGACTAGATGTGCCAGACGGGATCAGTGGGGCTTTGACCGTGAGGAACGGAAGGAAAACGCTCGGAAGCAGCAGGGTACTCAATTCGTGGCTGAATTACCAAAACAATGTATCAGAGGGAGAAAATAAAAAAGAATATCGGCGGGAGATAATGCCGTTTCGCATTACAGAGCGCATTTACGGTCAGAGCGGTCTCTATACAGAGAGAGACAGACATAGGCACTAGTTGGGTGAGATGAGAAAGGGAAAGACGTGGGATACTGAGTGAGAGAATTGAACCCGGAGGATCAGATTACGTTCGGGAGCAAGGGAATATAGTGACGCAAGTAAATAGTGGCCGAATTGGGTGGCTGGGACGTGCATGGAGGACGAGGGCAGTGAAGAGGATTCTTGCCCGGCGATCCAAGAGGAAGAAGAAGAAGAAGGCGGGTGTGTAATAAGTACGGTACGTGCGCAGGCCGTCAGAAGGTGCGTGGACCTCGCTTCCATCTCGAAGAGGGACCCGCCTACGCCCCGGGGCATGGGACCCCAATTCAAGAGGAGAATCCACTGTCCCCGCCCAGCGACGACACTTGACCGAAAACATGTCATGTGGCGCCACTATGTCTAAATATGGATTTCCTTACCATGGCCACAAATAGGGATCTTACGTATTGAATAATTAACGGAGACTTAAAGAATTTCTAAGGTCTATTAAACGGCTTTTCTTTGGGCTCCTGAAACAATAAATGGACTAATCTTGAACTCACCTCATCTCACAGCTTATTCTTAAATACGCACTTTTTTTGAGATCTCTTTTATCCCGAGGTGCCATGGTTTCGGCATTCGCCGTGCCATAGTGAATGAGTCGACACCAACGGGGGGTTTCTTCGGGAACTATATATCCTCGCGCAGTCCCTAACCAGTACGTTAATACTAATGGTGCTAAAATACTAACCAGTACGTTAATATTAATGATGGTGAACTGACTCCTGAGGAATTTAGACTACAAGCATTTTGGTCTCTTATCGTTCTAGGAAAAAATGACATTTTAAACCTGTCAGTCTTGCAATCTATCTCTCTAATCTTGCATTCGTGATCCCTCCGACTGTAATACGTTGGAGTTCGTATTATATTCTTAATTTTATCCGAAAAGGGCCCATCTTTAAATGTTTTTAATGAGTTTAGTCTATATTGTAAACGCCGCTCCGTAAGAGAATCCCAACCTATATTGCCTAGCAAAGTAGATACGCTGTTGCGTTGGTCATAACAATGTTTGACAAATCCAGCCCCCCTCCGCTGAACTCGATTTGATTCCGAAATCAAATATTATATTTTGAGTATCCTGTATAATGGCAGCATACTCTAGGTGGGGCCTAACCAAGACAAGGAAACATCGTCCCTTCACTTTTTCGTTGCATGGCTAGCACTCTTTTCACAAATACCAATTTCTTATTAGCACGACTTTTATTATTATTAGGTGATCAACCGGTTAAGGTAGGTTTTTGGATGGACAAAACTATCAAATACACATTTTGTAACTCCAAACAAAACCCAATTTAACAACCTAATCTACCTCAGGTCCGTCTTCATCTCTGGGTACTTCTTTCCTCCCTTCATCCCTTCCAACATCCCTCTCCTGTTCCTGCCCTTTCCTCGCTTGCCCAACATTCTTCCCTCTATTACGTTCTTCAACATGCCACTACCGCTCAATACGCCTTTCATCCATTTTTCCTGCCTCCATACGATTTCTCTCAACAAACCCCTCTCCTCACCCACCATCTCTAGTACTTCCTCGTTTGTTTTCCTTTCGGTCCATTTCACCTTCTCCATTCTTCTCCACACCCACATTTCAAAAGCCTCCAATCTACGTCTATCCTCCTGCTTCAGTGGCCATGTTTCCGCGCCGTACATAGCTACGCTCCATATCAGAGTTTTTACGAGTCTTGTCTTAACATCTCTACTCAACGTCCCCGTCATCAACTCCCTCCTTCTTGAGAAAGCCTCCTTGCCTAGCGCAATTCTTCTCCTTACGTCCCTACCATTTTGACCGTATTGGTCCAAAACACTTCCGAGATATGTAAACTGTTCTACCTGCTCTATTTTTTCCACTCCTATTTTTATGTTTATCTTAGCCTTTTTCTTTCTGGGAAATCGAATAACCTTTGTTTTATTAATATTGATTCTCATCCCATATCTATCGCACTGAACCTCCAATTCACTCAGCAATGCTTGCAAACCCTTGGCTGACTGAGCAACTAATACTTGGTCATCAGCAAACCTAACCAATTTTACGAATTCTCCACCGACTTTCATTCCTACCTCCAGTTGTTCCCATACCTCTTTAATCATTTCCTCCACACATACGTTGAACAGCACCGGAGACAATGGGCAAACCTGCATTTCACCTCTTCCTAACACTGCCCATCCGGACTCTCCGTTCCCCACTCGCACCTGAGCAGTCTGAGACATGTACAGGTTGCGGATCAGTCTCCTGTCCCTCCAGTCCATTCCTATTTTCTGCAATACACGCATTAATTTTTCCCAATTCACTCCATCAAATGCTTTTTCGAAATCTACGAAACTGGCAAATACGTCCTGATTGAATTCTATATTCCTCTCGATTAGTGATCTCATTACTGCAATGGCATCACCCTTACCTCTTCCCTTCCTAGACCCAAATTGATCATCCCCTAAGTAATCATTTTCCTTACTCTCTATCCTTTTGTTGATGAACCTGAGGATAACTTTAGCTGCGTGGGATATCAAACTTATTGTTCTGTAATCCTCACATGATGTAGCCTTTACCTTTTTCGGATTAGGAACTAACACTGATCTCACAAAATCTTCCGGCCAGATTCCTTCCTCATAGATACTACGAATCAGTCCATATAGTCTTCTTCCCACATTTCCTAAACATTTCAATAGTTCCACAGGAGTGTTGTCTACCCCCACGACCTTATTTGGTTTAATCTCCCTCAATGCCCTTTCAATTTCATCGTCGAATATGCCAGGACCTAAGTTATCTTCTTCTACGTCATGTTCCTTTTCTATGTCTAACTAATGTTCTACGTCTCAACTTGTTGGCCTAAGTTCTCTACCATGCAGTGTTTCTATATATTCCTTCCATCTCTCTTGGATTTTATCTGGTTCAACTATTATCTTACCCCACTTATGTTTAACTGTTAGCACAGATCTTGCCTTCTTACTTCCCGATAATAACAAACTTGCTGTATAGGGCACCAATTTCACCCTTCTTCTGTAAACTTTCCATATCCTCGTATTGCGTTTTCCACCATTCTTCTTTTGCTTTATTTGTGGCCCTTCTCAATTTATTGTTTAACTCTTTGTACTTCATTTTGACTTACTCTGTGTTTACATTTTTCCATCTCCTTCTCTCATCCATCTTTGCAATCATCTCACCCGTGACCCATGGTTTCCTTATCCTTTTCCCATGAACGGTTCCTAGAGTGTCTTTTGCGGCTTTCGATATCAGTTTCTTGATACATTCCCATTTTTCTTCGATAGCACTCAGATCTTTACCGTCATCCATCATTTTCTCTACAGCCTCTTGATACTCCTTCCTCGTTAATTCATTTACTGCTTCTAAATTCCATTTTTTAACCCGCCGCCCTTGCCTTATCTTCTTGAAACGGACGTTACATTTCATAACAACTAAATTGTGGTCAGAATCCGCATCCGCTCCCGGGAAACTGCGAATTTATCACACTGTTCCTAAATCTGTGCCTAACCTTAATATAATCTAACTGATACCTTTCTGAGTCACCAGGGATTTTCCATGTATACCTATGCCTTTTGTGGTATCTAAACCATGTGTTGGCGATGAACAACCTCTGTCCCCTGCAAAACGCAATTGCTTTCTCCCCGCGTTCATTCCTCGTGCCTAACCCAGAGTCCCCCACCTCACCACCCTCTCTTCCTTCGCCTACCGTCGCATTCCAATCCCCCATCACTATCAAATGTTTCCCTGCAGGAACACACGCGATTATATCCTCTAACTCATCGTACATCCTATCGACTTCTTCCTCCGTGTGGTTACTCGGTGGCATGTATACCTGAACAATGACCAAGTTCGTCGGCTCTGCTTTAATCTCTACGAGTAAAATTCTATCAGTTGCTTGCTCTATGTTGACTACGCTTCTTCCTACCCTTTTATTTAATAGTACGGCAACTCCTCGTTGGTTCTCGTCCCAGCCGCTGTATATTATTCTATTATTATCACTCCAGTAATCCCCGCTATCCTTCCATCTCACCTCACAGAGACCTAAAACATCTATATTACCTCTTTCCATCTCTCGCTTAATATTCTCTAATTTGCCTGCCCTCAACATTGTCCTGACGTTCCATGTTCCTACTTTACCTACTCTCATCTTCTTCTGGGTTTTCTGTCCTGCTGACCAGGGAGATATGTGTACAAATTGAAAGAGGGTGGGTTTCCGCGGTGGAGGAAGGTTTGGGAGTTTAAGCAGTTCTTCGGATACTCTTGTTAAGGGGGATTCAGGATAACATCGTTTGAGCAGGGAATGGTGTAGTTTTGAGAGGAATTCATCAAGGGAGACGGGGTGATTGCAGGTTCTGTGTCGTCTTATGGACAGGGAATAAGGAGTTTGGTGCGATATGTGTGGCAACTGTTCAGATCAGAACCAACATTTAACAGAGCAAATAGTAATAAATTGTAATCATATTTCATGAAGTACCGATGAAAAAGTCGATGCTGTCGCTGTGCGCCCGCTCTCACTTGAATTACGTCCATCGGAGCATAATTTTATAAACAGATTGTACTGTATCGAATCAAGTACCAACGTAACATAAGGAGATATTTCTTCTGAACCTTCCTTTGCAATAATATCCGCCATGAAGAATGACAATGACTAGTCATTATTCTCTGGGTTGTCAAAACAAATCATTACACTTAATTATTAAAACATATTACACTGAAGTGGATACATATAATTTTTAACCATTAGTAAGTAAATTTTGTCACGGCGTGGTGAAACACGCCATGCCGCCTAAATGAAGAAAAGTTTAGAAAAGTGAATCTGGTTTTCATTGATATCTTAACAGTAGATAAGACAAGCATACTTATCTAAAAGGTCTAAACGGAATGCCTTGAACGCCGATAATCCATGCACTACGAATATACGATAGTAAGGAGGTGTATTCATAAATATATATATATATATATATATATATATATATATATATATATATATATATATATATATATATATATATATATATATATATATATATATATATAACTTAGACAGTAACACATAGCACGAGAACACATAAAAAGAACACTCACAAAAATATCTTGATAATTTCGACGGAATCGAGCTCCGTCTTCTTCGGAAGATAAGATATGACTGTCATATCTTATCTTCCGAAGAAGACGGAGCTCGAATCCGTCGAAATTATCAATATATTATTGTGAGTGTTCTTTTTATGTGTTCTCGTGCTGTGTGTTAGTGTCTAAGTTTTTTATTCAACACTTCCGTGTTACTTCGAAGAAATATATATATATATATATATATCGATATCGATGATGCGGAAGTACTCACGAGAGCAATATAACTTTTGGACGGCACAATAGAACACAGATTAAAACAGATAACACGTAAAAGGACACACACTGTAGATGATTTAAGCTTTCGGCCTACTCCGAGGCCTTCTTCCGAGTCTGAGGTCTGAGTCGAGACTGAGGTCAGTCTGACCTGAAGAAGGCCTCGGAGTAGGCCGAAAGCTTAAAGCATCTACAGTGTGAGTGTCCTTTTACGTGTTATCTGTTTTATTCTGTATATATATATATATATATATATATATATATAATATATATATATATATATATATATGTATGTATCTGAAAGATATCAGAAGAAATATTCATTATATATATATATATATATATATATATATATATATATATATATATATATATAATGGAGTATCAAATCAAGAATATAAAGATAAAAAGCTATATTATTAATGATGGAGGAGCATTCAATACGATAATTATAAATTAATCGTCAAATGAACATAATCGAGGGTTCCTCAATTCATTTCATTCACTTTTTGTATTCATTCTGCTTATTTGAGCCTAACATCCACATTGACTTCAGACTATTTAAAAGACGTGACCCACTTATTAACAATTGGTCCAAGTTTTAAGATTTTATTTATTTATCCATATTAGCCGAATTTAAAGACAAATATTTTTTTTTAAGAATTATTTTTTCTACTCCGTTCAAAATAAAAATAGTGCCGCCACTTCGCGTGTTTTTCGAACAGGCCCGGAGCAGACTACCCCCCCCCCCCCTCAACCTCCCCTTGAAAGTCATCTTTCATCGAGACAATGCACGCCCACACATGTCATAGCCATGGCAAAAACACGTGAACTACGATACGACTTGTTGCCACACCCGCCTTACTCGCCGGATTGGGCTCCATCAAATTTCCATCTCTTCCCCAAGGTCAACATTTTCCTCGGCGGACGGAGATTCACTTCAAACAAAGAACTAACAGCCGAGGCAGACGCATATTTTACAGGCCTGAAGGAATGTAATTTTCGAGGTGGCATCAAGACACTGGAACATCGCTGGACCAAGTGCACAGGGAGACTGAATTAAAAAAATAAAAAAGTTTCACCGAGATAAGTCGTTTATTTCCATTCCGAGAACTTTTCTAATTAACTTGGCGCGTAGGCCCAAATGACTCGAATTTCCGATCTGCGGGAGTTCTGAAATGAGTTCATATATTCTTGCGACAGTTGTCTTACCTCTTTAAACGGACATCCAGCTGCGACACTGACCTCGGGCGCAGGCCACGGGCGGACGGGTCGCACAAATAGAAGACAAACTACGGGAACAACACACCACAGTGTGGCCGCCGCACCAAATCGATCATTTTGATCGCAATGCAAAACACTCGCACATTTCGAATAAAATAAGCGCCGCCCTATCGGCGGGTTGAATTACTCCTCCCGATGGATTGCGAAGTGAGGTGGGGAGGAGCGAAGGGCGGGCGAATGTGACTGCGTGCGAACCGATCACCGGCCGTGCGCCTGGGCTCGAGATTGTGCCGGCTGCTCTTGTACTCCGTCAGGAATCTCCATTGAATACACCAACATACTTGCCATGCCATTGCTTCTAGTTACGACCTCTTCAGTTCGGAACTACAACCTTACCCAACAACTGTCGATCGATCAATTGGCTAATGAAACCGTTATAATACTATGCTTTGCGGCAATATCTGCAATACGTTACACTGAGCGTGGCGTCGCTTCGTAATATTCAACGAGAAATATATTTAAAACTTTGTAATCCTTTGGCTTGAGATCTGGCGTATCCTCTCCTTATTGACCGCTAGCCACCGCATCGATGCTTTGTTTTTCATTGGCCGTTCTTTTAATTTCCTCATCTTTTATCACATTAAAGGAACATCGATCAATTAAATGAAATATATATGGAGGGTTAACCGGGAATAGCGGCGACTGAGCTAAAATACAACGAATCTCAAAGGACAGAAACGGGAACTATGCTCGAAAAAAGCAACGGTAGGGTGACCCTAATAAATATGGACATGGGGCATACGATATTTATCCATCCATAACCCGAATGGTTTTTTTTTAAATTTGAGATATTAATTGGGCTGTTTATCTATATCTAACAGTAAAATATTGGGTAACAGAGTTTAAACAAGGCCGTGCGAGCTGTCAAGACGAGCATCGCACTGGTCGACCAAATGAGGTGACGACTCCAGAAATGGTGAAGAAAATCAGCACGTGATACTCATCGGTTTTTTGCGATGCGCGTGAGATGATTTTCATTGATTGTCTTGAAAAAGGAAAAACTCTCAACGGTGAGTATTATTCGAACATATTTCAACGTTTGAGCGAAGAAATCAAGCAAAAACGGTCGCGTTTGGTTAAGAAGAAAGTATTGTTTTATCAAGACAGCTCACAAATCCGTTATTTCACTGGTCAAATTTCATAAATTAAAGTTTGAATTGATACCTCATGCACCCCATTCGCCAAATTTAGCTCCCTCGGATTATTTTCTGTTCGTAAACTTGAAAAAATGGCTCGGTGGTCAAAGATTTTCCAACCGTGAAGAAGTAATGTCGGCAGTTAATGGCTATTTTGACGAGCAAGACAGTTCTTGGCTGCGTAGATTTTCGCGGCGGTGGTTTGAAGAATTCTGCATATATGTATATGGGTTTTCACCGCGTTGTTGTCGGCTTCAAACAACAACGCGGTGCAAACCCGAATATGCAGAATTCTTCAAGGCAGATCTTATTTTAAAAAGGGTATCGAACTTGTTCAACATCGATGGGAAAAGTGTACAGAGCTGAGAGGAGATGATTATGTTGAAAGATAAATATATTTTTTTCCAAAATTTCTGTGTTTTCTTTGCTGGGTCGGGTACTCCTGGGATCACCTTCGTATCTGGGACACCCCGACGAGGCCTTCCGCCACAGAGCCGTTCCCCAACTCGGAGAGAGCAGTGCTGATGCCATCGACGTAAGAGGGTAGTTGGAAAGGTTCTCGGAATCACCACCAGATGTCAGCCATAGCACAACGAGTTTTCCGCGTAGTAATAGGTAATCCTTTATGAGTAAACACGTAACGCGTCAAGTGTTCTGGGAAAAGATCTGTGGATGCTGACGCCTGTTTTTGTTTCGTTATCTCGTTCGGGATAAACGCCGTGATAGCGTCGAAGGCGAGAGGAGCGCGACGCGCCGCCCCTATCTCGCCCCACTGATGCACGGTGCGCCGGGATAAGCCAAACGAGTCGCGCCATAACAGGAGGGGGTGGTCACTTCTGGCAGCGACGCGGGATACGGCGCGACTTCCCCTTTCTCCCCCGAGGGGGACACCCGTCCTCGTCGATACGGCGGTGCGTGCATACATGGACACACACAAACTACCCCAGTGCTGATGCATCTCGAGATTGTAAAGAGAAATAGAGGAATGTTCAAGCCTTAAAATAATGTACCAATCATTGAAAATAAACGTTTCTTTCTTCTTATTTTGTAGACCTTGAGATTAGATGCTGAGATTTCCCTCGGATCACCAGGAGCGGTTTAATTCCAAACAGTCAATCAGGGCTGATTGGATGGTGTTTTTTCACACCAGTACCTTCAAGTCGATCCTTTTCGAAAAAGGCGAAGAAAAATGTGTAATGTCAAGAAAATTCGAGGACTTGTAAATGTCCTTTTGATATTCATGAGTGCAATTATGAGTGAAATTGAAAAGAGCGAGACGAAAGTGATTTAAATGAATGACATAAATGCTATACAACGCGGGTGCGACACTTGGCAATCAGAATTAAACTTAAAAAAGTGAGTAGCGATGAATTTTGGAAAGAGAGCAACTTCCTCCCGAACGCCTACTGCATCGGGAACACCGAAATGGAATAAGTAGATTCAATTAATAGGAAACCTAGGCGTTACCCTCACTCACGATATCTCCTGGGTGAAACACATCCGGGGAATATGTGGCCAAGCTAACACAAATTAGGATTTATTAGAAGAGTACTGGGTAAATGTGATAGAAAGGTCAAAGATATGTGTAATATTCCTCTACTAAGTCTCAATTAGAATACAAGTACGGAGTACGGTGCTAGAATATGAGATCCTCACGAAGTTGGATCGATTGCTGAATTGGATCGCGTTCAGCTTAGAGGAGCTAGGCTGGGAATCACTTAATAAGGAGAAAGTTAAATTACAGATTGAATTTCTTGCATACACTGTAAGAACGTCTCTTTAGCAGTAATATTGAAAATGTTCAAATTACCCCCATCGTACTACGGAAGGAGAGAACATGTCAACAAAATTAGAGAGATCAAGTGTAAAATAGATAGATTTAAGATTTCATTTTTTCTACGAACGATTAGTGATCAGAATAACGCTATCCGCGCGACGGGGGAAAGGTATTTTGGGTCAAGAGTAGTCTGGTGTGTAATCACCCCCTGCCACACACCCAAGTGGTGGCTTACAGGGTACTAAAAAATACAAAAAATAAAAAAAAAATGTTTTTACAAGATAAAGATACGCCCAACCTCATTTCTGGGGGACCACGGAATTAATTCGACCTTGGTAGTTACTGGCGCAGTTTTTTTTTAATTTGCGGGTACAAAGACTATTCATAGATGCTGTTTCTTAGGGCGCCGACGGCTGATGTAAGTTACGCTATACTGCAATCGAAGTTCTCGAGCAAACAATACTAATTCACACCTTACGTACATGCAAACCAGAGAAAAATTTCGCGTCAAATCTCCAGTCGACTCGAAATCATGACGAACACGATGAACCGCGATCGTGTTCGTCACACCGCACCCCAACTCGTGTCGAGCAACGCGTCACTTAAACAGAGGGGATGCCCCAATTTGGAATCCCTGAGAACCCTGGACGTCGCGTCGCCCCGGTTACGAAGCAAATCACTCCGCCAAGAGGGGCGCGCGCTCGCCTCGGTTACGCAAGTCACCGGCGGCGAGCACGACTCACGCGCACGCGATCTTCATCAACACTGGGGGAATTGCTCTGGGGGTCGGGGCGCGGGCGCGACTGGAACGGGTCCAGCGTCGCTATCGATTGGGCCACTAACCAAATTGGAACACGCCGGGGGAACTCGTGATTAGCGAAAGTGTCGCGTCACGGATTCAATCATTCATTGATTTTGAAGGCCAAGCGACTCCGAAGATCCGGTCGGAAGTGAGGTTATCGGGCGAAATTGCGAGCGCTGAATCCACTCTCAGACTCGTGGTCGCAGATAAACTAATTAATGCACCTTGACCACATCTTATTCGACTCGCCTCATTGAACAATTTTTATGAAATAGTCCCATGAATTCTGGCTCCATGCACAACGTCGCAAAGGGTAATTAATGCCCATTATTTAAACAGGAGATTCGCGTCAACCAAACTACAATGGGGTCCTTCTCGAAGGACCAATTTTTATTCATTGCATTTGGAACAAGTAAGGTGCTGGTGACGCAATGTGATACGCATTTACAAGCAAATAAAACATGCGGAGTGATTTTTGGGCAATTCGAGGTCTTTCTCAAAAGTATATGCACTCATTTTTCCCTGCCCTGATAGACGGGCGGGCGGCGGATTCTCCGGCAGGGTTCGAGGGATGGGAGCCTCAGAAAAGTCCGGTTTCATTTGGCTCCCAGCCTTGGCGGATCGTTCGTTTGCGAAACCTCAATAACGTGACCTCGTTATCCTCCGTCAGGAACCGGTTATTGGAACAACGCTACGCCATCAAATTTTGCGTGAAACTGGGCAAAACTCATGAGAGAGTGAGGGAGAAAGAGTCTCATGACATGTTCAAATCAGCTTCATGGTGATACGAGTACTTTGTATAGCATTCGTATAACGCCACGGGTAGATCGGTAGTATGTTTTTGAGTGGCATCAGTTGTTTCGGGAGGGTAGAGAAGATGTAGAAAAAGGCCGTTCGACCTCAAAAAGTGATGAAAATCTTGGAAGAGTGAAGGCGTTTTTGGACGGAGATCGAAGATTATGTTTTCGCATGGTTCCTGATGAACTTGGATTACCTAAAAGGGATCTGTATCGACTTGTGACCGAAAACATGGGCATGAGAAAGGTGTGTGCGCGAGTGCTCTCTGAGTAACTGAGTGAGTAACGGACTACCTGGACCGGCACAACGTGGCAACCCTGCCTAAATCACCCTACAGCCCTGACGTCCCATCAGACTTCTTCCTCCACCACCCCGCCTCAAATCCATGCTGAAAGAACGTCACCGCGGCTCGGTGGAAGCGTTACAACATACCGTGACGAGGGAACTTCGCAGCATTCCGGGCACCGTCTTCCAGAAGGTATAGCAGGCGTGGAAAACCCGCAGGAAGGGGTATGTGTGAACGCACAAAGGTGTTGCTTCGAAGAATCTTGAGTGAATGTATCAATTCTGGAAATACATTTCTTTAAATTGATCCAGTTCTACTGGTGAAAAAGATGGAGTTCTTACGGCTTCTTTTTAGACTGATTATATCAAATAATATTTCCTTGAGTCGTTAATGGTTTTATGGCATTTGGAATTAAATTTTTAAAAATGCGTAGTAATACATTTTTGGGAAAAGAGCAATTCCCTCCCTAATAGTTACAAAGTGTAACAAACCAAAATCGCGAGGGTAGATTCCTTTAAACACTTGGGTGTAACTATTATTCACGATCTGTCCTGGGGAAAACACATACGAGAAATATGCGGTCGGGCTAATTAAAAATTGGGATTTGTGAAAAGAGTGCTAGGTAAATGCGACGAAAAGGTGAAAGAATGATGTTTCCTTGCCTTGGTCAGGCCCCACCTAGAGTATGCTGCCAGTATATGGGATCCTCATAATATAAATTTGATTTCGGAATTAGATTGAGTTCAGCGGAGGGGGGCTGGATTTGTCAAACATTACTATGACCAACGCAGCAGCGTATCCACTTTGCTAGACAATTTAGGTTGGGATTCCCTTACACAGTGGCATCTACAACATACATTTAACTTATTAAAAATATTTAAAGATGGACCCTTTTCCGATGACATCAAGGACATGATACGAATCCCAACGTATTACGGTCGAAGGGATCACGAATATAAGACTAGAGAGATAGACTGCAAGACTGACAGGTTTAAAATGTCCGCGAGGATGTGTGTGTGTATATATATATATATATATATATATATATATATATATATATATATATATATATGTATGTATGTGTATATATACATATTTTTTTTTCTTACAGGTTCCCCCACCTTTCCTCACCTATTTGATAACCCCCTCATCCCTTACCCTTCCCTCATGGTGCTACACCCCCTGCCGCACACCTTTTTTGGTGGCTCGCAGGGTATTTATGTAGACGTAGATGGCTTAAGGAAAATTATTTAATATGGTGAGTCTCAGTCCTACTACTCTCGGGACAAACTTTGTACTTAGTTAGTAATAAGTATGATGCGATTTTGACGAAAAAAACAAACGGCAAACTGAATTCCGAGACACCCACATCGCATTTCAACCACAAATGAAAAGGTAAAAAATTAGGCAACACACCTCAGCTCCAGGGAAAGGCAGCTCATAAATGGGTCGGCATGGTGAAAGGGGGGAGGGAATGGGAGCGGGGGAGGGGGTTTTCATTTCCTTTTGGCGGCAACGACATACCCTCCGGGCAAATTAAAGACCGCGCCACGCCATTGTTTCGATGCACACGAATATTTCACCTTGACGTACATCACGTGCGCAATGCCAGGTGCTTCGATTCCGTCAATACTCTAATCGAAAACGCGTTAGTAGTAGGATTATAGTCTATCAAAACGTCAGTGACTTTCCGGAGAAATCCAAAGTCAACTTCAGAAGCAAGGCACGCTCGAATCAACTACGTACACACCGCAAGAGCTCTGAAGCTTCCGTTTCCGTTACGCGAATAGCCAGCCGTCCATGCTAAAAGCGAACTGTTTCCAAATCTCAGACCGGCGCGTGCTTCCATCGCTCAGCGATGCAATTGGATTTCTCCATCTCTCTCGCGTCTTCCCCCGACGCTCAATGAATTCCCCACGAATCGCTCGCATCGACGACGTAAATAATACATCGCCCGCCACACACGGACTCGATTGCCTGGTTTCAGTGTTTCGCCGCTCGCGTCGCCCTCGGACGAGCTCCTCACTCCAATCCGACGACAAACAAGGTTGAGTGTTGCCCCGTCTCCTCCCACCTGCCCCTTTTGACTCTCTTCCCACGCATCATCTGGGTTTGGCGCCTCCCCTGCCCTCAATGATTCACCCCCAGCACAACAGTCGCACGTTTCTTCACGTGGCCTTCCGAAACGCGCGCGAAGTAAAAATACACGCCCCAGATAGAGCGGCGAAAGCACGACTGAAAGGGGAGCACTAAGAAATGGAGGAAAAATTATCAGCTATCAGTGCGAGCATTCATTCATCGGGGCGAGTCCACAAAACAGAATACTCACTGATGATAATCGAGGTACTTTATTCTTGTTCCCCATTTGCTACATTTCGACATTAAGGACGTGCGATGGGTGCACTCATCAAATGTTTAATTTAATTCACCTGAATAAAATAATATTAAAAAAAGCTTAAGGACAAAGAGGTACAAGTAGTGCCAGGGTTCACTGAAAGTCTACCCGAAGGCGAAAGAGGGTCGGCAATAATAGTGCAAATTAAAACGGTAGGGTGTGCTAGTAAACGATTACGAACGAACTGAACGACATAATAAAAAATATATTGTTTGATGTTTAATTTCGCCCGTGAACAATTAGAAATTGATAAAACACGGTTTATTTAATTAAAATTGATCAAATTACAAACAAATTTGATCGTAAATAAAATGAATCCCCGAAAACCCCGTTGTCGGGGATTCTCGCTTCATTTCGGGAAAAGCACCCGAACAACGAACGATTGGTTGAGCACCAGCTTGGGCGAGTCCCCGGAATGGAACCGAGCACCGACGAAGGAGTCCAACGAAAAGTAGTGGGCACCTACGTGCTTGGGTGAGTACCAACCCTGATGCGATTGCTATATCGACGAGCACATTATTTCCTGACGTGACTGTACGTCGCAGTTCGCTCTCACCACGCAGACTCGATGGTGGGGGTCCGACCTTCAACCCACTAACCGCCAATCGCCTGCGAGCATTCGTTCGGGCTAGATCGTGTTTTCACTGGACCCCCGTCGAGTGACTCGGTGCAAGCGCACATACATACGTATGCAACGAACTATTCAACAGATACACACCATCAAATTTTGCGTTGCACTGGGTTGCGTTGGATACGGAGAGATTGGGCATGAATCGCCCCAAATGCTCAAGGATGAAAGCATATCAGCAAATGCAGTTTATAGGGGGCACAAGCTCTTCAAAGATGTCCGAGAGAGTGTGGAGGACGAGACCCGCGCTGGACGGCCGTCGACGTGAAGAAGAGATGACAACGTACAACGTGTTTGCGTGAAGTATACTCTACAGCACTGCAGGGCTTTTTTATATTTAAGTGTAGGTCAAATAGTGGGTCTCTCAAATCATCTTAGCCAAATTATTCACCTTTAAATCAAATAAGGGCCAGCGCTATAAATGCACACAATAGTTCATTTAACACGAATCAGATACCATCAGATGGAAACTTTCATAAGGAATTCAATATTAATAAGAAGTGTTGAATTAAGACTGTCGGTTAATCATTCGCATGTTCGCAGATCGTACATTGGCATCGATAAGACGACAGTGCACACACCATTATCACGTAACATGAGGCGATGCGAAAGATCTGCGCTTCACTCAGCTCGAAGGTCTTTGGACGGAGGACCGAGGGAGCAGTGTCTGCTTGCGAAGACATTCTGCAACGACATCTCAACGATTTCCCAACTACCTTACAGCCCCGACTTGGCACCAGTAGACTATTTCCTATTCCCCAAGAGTGACCACCATGGGACCCTAAGTCAAGCTGTCAAAGAAGCACGCGTACCCTTAAGGACTTTCCGCCTACCGAAAGGGAGCCTTCGAGTCGTGTACAAGCCGCTCGGGCAAAACTGTAGGTCGACGTTCTAAAGGGATGTATACTTTGAAGAATTTTTAGAGGCATTTTATGAGCAATATCTAAAAGAAATATATTTTTCCGAATCTTCTCCCGATAAGTTTTATACAAACCATGCAGTTCTTCGAGTTCACACCCGAAGGAGTGAAATCGCGCGCGAGTCGCGCGTTTAGTCAGAAACTGCGGGCAACACACAAAAAAATCACGCACGCTTACTTCGACTCCCTAGATTACCCAGTTGAAATAAAATCATTCTACTTGACAAATATTATCTCGACCTGTGAAAGCCCCTTGTTTGTCCGTCACCTCCACGCTACCTTTGGTTACAAATGAAAGCTATTACATAGCATATTTGAATATTCCTTAAGAGAAATAAAGTTATCATGACAATAATGTGACTTTTCAGAGGAAATGGACGGAAAGAAATGACATATTGATTAAAATATGCGGATAACATTTTACATAGGGGGTTATAAAAAATTCACGAGCATGAACGAACACAAAACACTGGTACCTTTCTGCGGAGAAAATATGAGCCTGGAGAGGGCGGAGGCATGGGTCGAGATGAAACCTTGGCCCTTGGATCAAAGCTTGTATCCACTGACCCCCCACACCCCCTAAAAACTGCAGCGCGATTTTCAGTGCTTTCTATTTAAATGTTATATCTGAAGAACTACTTATCATAGTCATTAAGTTGATATTTTAAACATTTGACCACGAAACCCTTTGTTAGCCGCCACGGAGAATGTATGCCAACCGTTTATTTCAGTCGACAAAGCACTTAAAATTGCGTGTTGAACATCTTGCGCCTGTCGCTCTTCAATATGAAACTGAATCCCTTGAAAATAAATTAATTACTCCCAGCTTGCACGAACGAGCTTAAGGAATGAATGAGCATTGTAAATTTGCCTAAGCTAAGTTCATTTTTCAGCTAGATTCGATATATTTCATGATTTTCTGGTCTAACATACCCTGCCAAGGAGTCTGGGTTCACCTATGTTTTTTTTTATAACTTCCAAGCGCACACGACTCTCCGTTACCGGCAGCACATCTGGAGACTCCATAACAATCAACGCATACTTTGCAAGACATTTTTACGATTTCCATGCATTAGGAGGAATAGTCACAGCGTCCAGGGAATGATTGGTTTCATCCAAATGCATGCTCTTTCACTAATCTCGTGTAGTCAAATCCTTTCCCTCATGGGACTTCCATTTAATGACTGTAGTGCTCGGTCCAATATTGCTTGCCTTTCTTTGTCGTTTTCAAGCTTCTCCTTCCATCCTTGGCCGTTCTCCGTGGGGAAGGGGGGGCGCGGTCCGCTGCCTACAGGGGAACATTTGTTGCAATCCCCACCTTTGTCTTTAGTGGCGCGGACCATGAGTCGCATGTTCATGCGATAATAGAATTTCCCCTTCTCACTTTTCAATTCTGCACCACCTGTCTTGTTATGGAGGAGACCTGTGATTTAAATGGTTGTGGTTCCTTTTTATTCCCTATTTTTCGCATTACGAACAACTAAATTATTAGCTGAATAAACACTTGTTTGGAATTAAGTCTTCCTCCAGCATGTTTACAAATTTTGCACCCTTCCCACCTGGCGCTTGCACCCTCTGCCACACACCTTTTTTTTGCTGAATTGCGGGGTATTCATTTCGACGTGGAATAGTTCGCTAGCAGCTTTGGACATTTCCTTGTTTCTAGTCATGGTGTTAAAATTAAACTTCTGCTCGCTGGACACGGTAGAGGATCGTTTGCAGAGCAAGTAATTCGAAAGGAGAAGTCCGTGGATCACCAAACAAGAGAGTAATACGTGTACGCGCATAGTATATCCGCCTACGGCCGCCTTCCAGCGCAGTTCCCGACTGTGGGGCTTTGGTCGTGGTGAAGATCACAGCTTCCCGTCGCTCACGACCGGTCAACGCGGACAGGGAGCGCGGAGACTGGAGAGGAGGCCTGCGGCAATTGGTTATTTCGCAATTTCCGCCCCAAGTAAAACATACCCCTCCCTGCCTCTGTCAGCGGGCCAAAAAACGGACGGGCTCACCTAAGGAGAGGGGAGGAAACACGCCCCCGGACCACACACCGCCAATCCCACCCCCAACACGGCAGACTCCCCCCACGGGAGACTGCCCCCGCCTGTTCCTATTGTTACACAAATTACACCTTCAGGTTCCACTGCAAGCCGAGTGCCAAGGGGGAAAGGCACTTTTTCTGACTTCAACATTCCCTGACTACCAGGTTTCCAGACCAAAATAATTTTCCATACCTCTCCTTAAAATTAATCTTGAAACCACCATGTTAGTACTGCGCCCAAAGTGCAATTGCCTTCGAAGGATACATTTATATACTCACTATGTACTTTCTCAACGCACTGTGTGCTTATTTTAGTCAAAGGTTGTTCAAATAACATTGGTAACGGATATTTAAAAAGTAGTCCTTTATTTCCTTTCCTTCCAAGAGTAAATTCTGCTTATTGATATTCAATTGTATCGCCCCATCAATAACTATGAACTTCACACCGTTAATCACTTTGTTGGCAGAATTCTTTGGATGCTCACACGCCCCATGCCACAAGTGGCCAGAAAACCTTCAACTTTTGGCGGGCAGCACCTCCTGACATGGCCTGGCCATCCCCTGAATCATGACGAACTTGCCGTCATATTTTGAACATTTTCGTGTAAGAAATCACTTCACCAGTCCAACTTCAACAGATGATTTCGCACGAATGCAATTCCGCCGTAATGCTCTTAACCAAAGAAAGAAAAGACACCAAACAAGCAAAGACAATCATAAGGTATTTCAAATTCTACACCAAAGTGTCACTGCTCCCCTTTTAGATGGTAACATTGAAGAACCGACACTCGTCAATTCCTAAGTTATATATCTTAGTATAACAATTATTTGGCACTCACTTCCTTCGATTTTAGATAAGAAAATTTCTCTAATTTCCTTAATATAACACAAAATATGTTTGCACTGCTTTCTGTGGATAAAGTGGAAGAAACTGGGATCAATGTTTCCAGTGATTTTTCCTAAACCATGACTTTTCTCGGTATTCCACAGTCATATAAAATTCCTACATTTGTTTCTACGCTTTTTATTTGCTGACAGTCCTTCAAAGGGCATTGTTACGGTCCCAGTCAGAGACAACCGTCTTTATTCGGGCTAAATTGAGACCATAAGGTCCACTTCTTCTATTAAACTCTTTTACCAAACAGCGTGAGGGACTTATCAAGAATTAAGAGATCAAAAGTAGTCTGGGGTGTATTCACCTCCTGCCACACACCCTAGTGGTGGCTTGCAGGTTGCTAAAAAATACGAAAATGCAGGATGTGGAAGGCGAGCGCTAAGAGGGAGAGGACTAACAGGAATTCTTATCCGCTGGGCTACCTGCAGTTGTGGTACCCGAAAAATCACTAAGCTCTTGGTGATTCGCTAATGAAATGCTAAGTCTTGAACACTCTAGTGTTCAAGAATTCAACGAGTGAAAAAGGTTCCCTCGAATCTTTATGAACGACTATGTCCTTTCTTTAACTTACCATCGATGGCTTCGCATAACACCGTATTTACCTAAGCGTCGGCATTATGCTCAAACCATTTCTATTCCTCTATTAAGTATTTCCTGTACTTGCCCCATTATCATATTGGGTGGCACCCATCCGGCTTACAATTTTAGCGAAACGCTTTCAACTCGTTCATAACAAATCCGGCGTTTTTCTTCCGTATTTAGAATGGATGAAATTGTAAACTAAACATGGGTTTTGAATTCTAGAGGTGTAATCAAGATACGGCCTAGTTATACGTTGTGAAAAGTTCCCCCAACTTTTATTTCTTCCCCAAAACTCGTATTCCACCGTGCCGAGGACTGTTAAACAAACATCCCTCTACGCTCACACGACTTCCCGCAAGGCGCCACCAGACCCTCGGGCGCGCACTCCACCTTTGCCGGCTCGCATAACCTACCTTCGGTCGCCAATTCCAAAGCAGGGGACCACGCATGCCCTGTCGCGGGCCCACCTCGGCGAAGAGGACTCGACCAATCGATAGCGGCGTCGACTATTCGTCGCGTGCTCGAAACGGGACCAGGCGAACGGCACAAAAAGAACTTGAATATGAACACACCGTTACGTCACAACTTGCACCTGCGAGACATGAGGGGGCGGCAGAGGTCAAGTGTGACAGCCGGAGATGTCACCGCCCCTCGGCCGCCATCGAAATGTCTGTCGATCGAGCGCCTGTTGCACCAACTACGTGCGCATGTTCGCACACACATCAATCGTGCGTGCACAGGAAAATCACTGCGACGCTCGCAGATCGCTTCCCTTACAAGACAACACAAGGTTCTCCGACTATTTCCATCAGCCTGATGAAAGAAGAAACTTGTCTTTTCCACATGACAAAAAGTTTTAGCTACGACCTATGTTTCGTTACAGCGTAACATCTTAATTCCTTCAGGAATTTACCTGAAGATGTTTAACTCTAACGAAACATAGGCCGTAAATAAAAATGTTTTATGTGGAAAAGTCAAGTGTCTTCTTTCGCCACGAAGGATTTACACCACGTTACGCCTGAAACTGTGTTATCCATGAACGTGATAAATGACGGATCGAAATATGAGAATGAATTCCATTGAAACAATAAATACTAATTCGTGCGTAAGTGCAATTTTTGAGGGTTACATTGTACTTTGCCAGCGAGTGGTAGCGCCTATTAAAAAGCTTGCCGATAACCCTATTACAAAAGTGGAAATTCATCATGATCTAGCTTCACTCAAGTACATATAGGGCAGGGTAGAAATTAAGCAGAACAGCTGATAAGGGCAAGAAAACAACATTCCGCAAGATTATTTTATACTACACGACCATGATTTCAGCACACGTCAACACCATTTACATCAACACAATAGGCCGCCCCGAAGGGTGCCTGTGGGGCAGGGGTCCCCAGCCATGTATGTACCAATATTATTTTAGTTACCAAATGTATTATTTACCCCAATCGCACTACGGTAGATGAGATAATGTCAATAAAATTAGAGAGACTAAGTGCAGAACAGATAGATTTAAGATGTCATTTTTTCCACGAACGATTAGGGATCAGAATAACATTGTTCGACCGCGAGAGGGGGTAAAATATTACGGTCAACATTAATCCGGTGTGTATTACCCCCTGCCATACATAACCCAGCGGTTGGTTGCAGGGTACTATGTGGATAAAATAAATGCAAATTAAGGCAGTGAAGATTGAAGAGTAATATATAAATATATATATGCACATATATACTATATATATATACACACATATACATATATATATACACATACGTACATATACAGATATATATATATATATATGTATACATAATCTTGGAAATGACGCTCTCCGGCGACGCACAAACACACAAACACTAAGACAACAAACACCACAACATAGAAACATAAAAGAAGGACACTTACATTGGATATTTACGTTTCGACGGCACGGCCGTCGTCATCAGAATCTGATTCTGATGACGACGGCCGTGCCGTCGAAACGTAAATATCCAATGTAAGTGTCCTTCTTTTATGTTTCTGTGTGTGTGGTGTTTGTTGTCTTAGTGTTTGTGTGTTTATATATGTATACATATATATATATATATATGTGTGTGTGTGTGTGTATATATACATATATAATACATATGTACATATATACTATATACACATATGTACATATGTACATATATGTACATATATGTAGATTTCGAAAAAGCGTTTGATAGAGTGAATTGGGAAAAATTAATGCGTGTATTGCAGAAAATAGGAATGGATTGGAGGGACAGGAGACTGATCCGCAACCTGTACATGTCTCAGACTGCTCAGGTGCGAGTGGGGAACGGAGAGTCTGGATGGGCAGTGTTAGGAAGAGGTGTAAGGCAGGGTTGCCCATTGTCACCGGTGCTGTTCAACGTATATATGGAGGAAATTATTAAAGAAGCATGGGAAGAACTGGAGGTAGGAATGAAAGTCGGAGGGGAATTCGTAAAATCGGTTAGGTTTGCTGATGACCAAGCATTAGTGGCTCAGTCAGCCAAGGGGTTGCAAGCATTGTTGAGTGAATTGGAGGTTCAGTGCGATAAATATGGGATGAGAATCAATATTAATAAAACAAAGGTTATGCGATTTTCCAGAAAGAAAAAGGCTAAGCTAAATATTAAAATAGGCGGGGAAAGATTAGAGCAGGTAGAGCAGTTTACATATCTCGGAAGTGTTTTGGACCAATACGGTCAAAATGGTAGGGACGTAAGGAGAAGAATTGCGCTAGGCAAGGAGGCTTTCTCAAGGAGGAGGGAGTTGATGACGGGGACGTTGAGTAGGGATGTTAAGACAAGACTCGTAAAAACTCTGATATGGAGCGTAGCTATGTACGGCGCGGAAACGTGGTCGCTGAAGCAGGAGGATAGACGTAGATTGGAGGCTTTTGAAATGTGGGTGTGGAGAAGAATGGATAAGGTGAAATGGACCGAAAGGAAAACAAATGAGGAAGTACTAGAAATGGTGGGGGAGGAGAGGGGTTTGTTGAGAGAAATCCTATGGAGGCAGGAAAAATGGATGAAAGGCGTATTGAGCGGTAGTGGAATGTTGAAGAGGGTAATAGAGGGGAGAATGTTGGGCAAGCGAGGTGAGGGTAGGAACAGGATAGGGATGTTGGACGGGATGAAGGGAGGAAAGAAGTACACCGAGATGAAGAGGGACCTAATATAGATTAGTTTGATAGGTGGGGAGTCACAAAATGTTTATTTGATAGTTGTGTTCATCCAAAAACCTACCTTAAACGGTGGATTACCTAATTATATATATATATATATATATATATATATATATATATATATATATATATATATATATATATATATATATAATAGTAATAATAGTATGATAATAGGTTGTTGCACCACCGAAAATTCGAGAACCAGTGAGTCCCTCTTTTATATGTTTTAGTTTCTGTGTTTGTGTCGACTAGTTAGTGAATTTACATTATATATAATATATATATATACATATATATATATATATATACCGACCTTCGGGTTGATTACTGTGTTTATATATATATATATATATATATATATATATATATAAACCATAAACACAGTAACCAACCAGAAGTTTGGTTTGGTAGGTAATGGTAGAGTTCACCCATGGGGTTCATTGGAAATCAACAGTTAATTTTGATGCTGCAGGCCTGATATGTGGAATGATACCCTGCTACACCCTAACGGTGATTCGCAGGGCACCATGAAAGTGCAAGAGGCCCCAGGGCACCGACAGCTTCATCTAGGCAGCGTCAATTTTCAATCTACCGTAGGCGGCACAGGGAAACGAAGCTGCTACATATTTAAGTACCCTGCAGGCCACCTCAAGGGTGTGTGGCAGGAGGTGAATACAGACCAGACTAATTTTGACCCGATTTTTTACAATGTCATTCTGATGCCATATTGTTCGTGGAAAAAACATCTTAAATCTATCTGTTCTGCACTTAATCTCTCTAATTTTATTGATGTTATCTCACCTACCGCAATGCGATGGGGGTAATAATACATGCTCGACAACATAATGCAAGATACATCCAATTTATACAAGAGAATCTGTAATTAACCTTCGCACCATTAAGTCATTCCCAGCCTAGTTCCTCAAATATTTTGGATACGTAACTCAGTTTATCATAACGTTTTAATCTGTTTAACATATAACGTTCAGTATTTTCTTGTACTCTATTATGTAGGCACAGGAAGGAGCTGATAACCATGTAATACCCGTAATATATGTGGGAATGTTTCATGAATGGTGCTCGGTCGCCCCCTTTCCACGCGGTTTTTAGTGGATCGCGGGGTGCCAGGGGTATGAGGAAATAAGAGGGAATACTATATATGTAGAATGGTTAGTGACCTACCAACCCCTGCCACACGTCCTTGCGACGGCTTGCGGGGAATTGTGTAGGTATAGATAACAACACCTTACAAATCTTGCTCCTCTACGCTACACACGATCCAATTCGGCAATCAATCTTTAAACTACCACAACTAACACTTATTACCTTAGAGTATGAATTTCACAAGCCGTATCGATCTTCATACTACAAGGAAAGCTCTCCCACTCTTGCCTTACTAACAAAACCAACCTTCATTGCGGGTTGTTGGGGAAAATCACGATTAAATGCTGGATTTTTCCTATCTATAATTTTAGAATGGTTAAGAGTTTCCGAAAGCATTACCTCCATATGAAGGAACTTCGATGCTGTTCGTAAGCTGTTGTCCCTTGGAATGCGCTCATTTTTCTCGCATTGGCATCCAGGAACTTCTGTCAACGTTGAACCTAGTCTCCTCTCTCAGTGCAGTTCAACCAAATCTCAACGTATACCATTAACAGGGATTTGCAGGGATCATTATTGTATTATTACTCTGTATTATTGTACATTACTTATTCTTACTCTGTGCAAAAAGGGCAAAGCGCAACAGTGAAAATAGCCCTCCCCGAGGATATGGACAGGAGAATGGGGATGCGAAAAGAGGCGTTTTTGGGCACTAAGGAACTTTTACAGATACTAGTTTTTTTGAAATTTTAAGAAGACAAATATACATTCTATCGCATTATCATTTAAACTTTATCAAACAAATTAACCACTCCACTCTAAGAAATCAGAAACGAGAAGACGTCTCCAGCCGATATCGACGTCGCAGACAGAGAGAGATTCCCGTGCCCAAGTCAATCCATTCAAACGGCGTCTCTTTTCAGAGGGCCACCAACTGCCGTCGGCTCTGAGGCTCCCGACCCTTGTTGACCTTCGAGGACACCCTAATAATAAGCCAGCCATCAGTGAGAGGAGGGAGGTCAAGGGAGCGTGCATGCCAGGCCACACAGATTAAGATGCCTGGAGCAATTGGACCGCCATCGCGCGACGCGCTTCTCGAAACCCTTTGTTAACTTCGCTGCCGAATTGCCCGACGGCGGGAAGCTAGGCTAACACGTCATTGAGAAAGGCACTCGGAAGGCATTGGAAAGCTCATAACAAAACCCACTTCTGTAGATAAAAACAAACGGGCATCTTCCATGGAATTAATGCATTTTAGAAACAGCATTCAAGTCGGCGAAGTTCACCAATAAGCGCCATTTCACTGGCTCGGTGCATTTTGGCCTTGGGATTTTTTTGAGCGACTAGATCACTTTGTTAGAATTAATAACGAAAGTAACTTATACAACCAACTCTCATTTGAAATTGACAAGTAAAATAATGACATTTTATCTACCTTTCATCAGACCATGGATTAAGAAAGCTCGTCAATATCTTGTCCGGCCAATGCACCGGAATTCGATATTGCTAAATGATTTTCTCGACGCCGGAGCAAATATTTCACATTCACCCGGAAATGTCATTTAATAGGTGACCCGATACTCGCATAATACACCTGGAGTTATTTGGTATTCTATAATCAAATCGAGAGATCAGTGCGTACGACCTGCATGCATGGCAACTGAGCGTTTAGTACCATGAATTTTATTTACACTGTTTTCGGGCAAGGGGCTAAAAAATACTGGCTATCGCTCCTCCAGCACTCCTGAGCGAACGATGCGGTCAGAGACCTACGTAACGGCAAGCAACGTAGGCGATCTAGTGAATCTCAAAAACATGATGCGCAAAGCAGACTTCAGCTAGAAATGAAATCGAAACGTACTCCCTCCTCTTGGGAATTCATCCCGCCTACCCATGGAAACAGGTGATCGATGTTGCTGATTATTGGTCGAATTTTCCGAACATCGATTTCAGATTCGGTAATCGAAATATTTCACGTTCACGAAAAACGCTTCCTTAAGTCGTGCGGATAAAAAATGGCTGAAAACTAGGAGAGATCATGTCAATAGAATGAAAGAGATTGAGTGTAGAACAGATAGATTTAAGATGCCATTTTTACACCGCGAACTAAAAGGGATCAGAATAACATTGTCCGACCGCAGTAGGTGTCATGTTCGGGTCTAAATTTGTCTAGTTTGTATTCACACCCCCTTCCACATACCCTAGCGGTGGCTTGCAGGGTAATAAAATAAATCAACAAATAAAAACGAACAAAGTATGGTTAATGGCGCTGTATTGCGCAGTCACTCACACTAAGCCTAGAACCTTCTCATGGACCGAATAAAGATAACTGGATAACAACAGAAGAAGAAATGATTTTTGAAACGATTTCGAAAACGTGAACATCGCTTAGGCTACGAATCGATTTGATCACGAACGATGAATTCGGAGAAATTCATTCAGAGGTCTTAACCGAACATCAACAACATTGTTTTCAAAAACAAAAATTCGAATGATTTTTAATGAAGCGTTTCCTAATTGGCAAAGGGAAGAAAACGAGGTCCAAATTTTTTAAGTCCCGTGGGGAAAATCTGGTTCGGTGACCTCCAGTGTTCACGCGATCAGCTGCTTATGCGTTACTCGGAGTGACTGCGAATGATGAGTCAGTCACGAGCCGCGAACTGTGACCTCTCGCTCGTCATCCCGGGGCGAAAAAGACCAAGTCCATTGCACACGGCAACAATGCATTGCATCGCAGCGCACGTTCCCGTCGACTCGGCTCGTGCCGGCAGCGCGAGGGATGGTCCGCCCTCGAGCGTGCAGGCACTCCGCCTTGAATGATTTCGACCTTCCGCGTCGACAGTTTCTGAATGTCACTAACGGCTTTCGGGAGGTACAAAAGAATTAAAACTGAGTTGATCTCCACGCAGGAAAGACAAATAACAGGATATACAGGTATAACATATGCATCTTTGTGCGATTTAAAAATATAGTTCGGGACACGTAACTGGGATTCGCTTCCTTTACACTCGATTGAAACTAAGCTCTAAATGCAGACTCACTCACGATCTCTCCGGGGTGAAACACATAGTTGGGAAAGCTAACAAAGAATTAGGACTAATTAGAAAAGTACTTGGTACATGTGATGAAAAGGTCAAAGATTATTAAGAAAAAGTTATCTTTTGCTGGTCAGGCCTTATGTAGGATAAAAAACCATAAGCACAGTAATCAACCCGAAGGTCGGTTTAGTAGGTGATGGTAGAGCTCACCCATGTACTAAGCCCGACGGCGTGTGAATATTCACACATCAGGGTAGGGGGGCCAGTTCCTTTCCCTGTGCCGGTTATGGTTTCCCAGGAAGATCTGGTACCCGAAAAATCAACTAGCTTGGTTGGAGCTGCAGGTGCCCAGAGTGCCTCGCCCGGGAATCGAACCCGGGACCCTCCGGTCAGCAGTCCAACGCTCTACCCACTGGACCACCGCGACCCACTTATGTAGAATATGCTTCAAGTATTATATGGGATTCTCACGAAGTTGGATTAATTGGCGAATTGGATCGCATGCAGCGTAGAGGAGCTAGATTTGTAAAATGTTGTTATGATTAACTTAGGTGTATTCAAAATATTAGAGGAGCTAAGCTGGGAATCACTTAATGGAACGAAGGTAAAATTACAAATTAGATCTCTTGCGTAAATTCGAAGGATGTCTCTTTAGCAGTGATGTTGAAAATGTATTATTACCCCATTGTACTACGGTAGGAGAGATCATGTCAATAGAATGAGAGAGATTGAGTGAAGAACTGTTAGATTTAAGATGACATTTTTTCCCCGCGAACGAAAAGGGATTAGAATAATATTGTCCTACCGCGGCAGGAGTAAAAATATTCGGGTCAAAATTAGTCAGATGTGTATTCATCCCCTGCCATACACCCTAGCGGTGGCTTACAGGGTACCAAAAAATATAGCACAAATATTCGCCGAAATCCTTCAGTTGGATGGCTTGATTGAAGCCCGAGGCCGCCACATCGAAGGAATGAGAGAGAGAATGCAAACGCCCTTTCCCTTGAGCGCCAACTGTAGTTCATTCAATATACTTGGTCGCTGGAAGAAATATTCCTTACCAAGATAAGAATCCGTTTACAAACTTACCCTTTTAAATTTCCATTAACAATTACTTCTTAAAACTTTCAATTGTTTCTCTTCGATATATCGAGTTTTTGCCTATTGAATTTCCGTCAATCTGTGCCTCCTGAATCATTAGACGTACATCAAAACATTATCTCGTACCGTTCCATCGCGAGAAAGAGAGAGGGCATACCAGACCGTCGGAAATATGACGAGTAAAAGGTCAAGTCAGCCACAAATTCAAATTAAATAGGCAGAGGGCAAGGAAATATGAAGAGGACCTCGGATGACTAATATTCAACGCCCACGTGGTGCTGCCTTCGCGCGGCTCAGCTGCGACTCACGCACCCGTGGGATTTATGAGGGCACTTGGTGACTGGATCGCTCACGCAGAAAAAGACCTCCACCGAACACTCTAGTTTATCGGGAAGCAGAGACCCACGGGCGAGGACGACAAGGCAAACACGTCAATCGGAAGTGGTGAGGAGAGCGGCACACTCATTCGGGGGGCCTCGGCGGTGAGTCAGAGAGGGGGCGGGGGGTGGGTCACCCCATTCACCATGCCACGGGGAAAATACATACATCCCCGCCAAAAGGGTCGAGCAATATCGAAGTATGTTGCAATTTGGTGACATAAAGGGTCTCATCTTTTGTTACATGAGCAGGGGGCAGAGCACACCCGGTGTTTGTCGACGACATACAAGCACATCCTCCTTCGTATTGCCAATAAAAGAAGCATGGCAATCACCCCCAAGTTTGGTTCGACAGGGGAGAGGGAGAATAGCTCGCCTAATACTACACGTTATGTGGTGGGCTTCATTCACTTCTTTTTATTTGTATGATATTTTAGCATCCTGCAATCCACCGCCAGGGTGTGTGGCAAGGGGTGAATACACACCAGACTAATTTTGATCCGAATGTGACCCAACCGTGGTCGGACAATGTTATTCTGTAATGAATTGTCGTTCATGGAAAAAATGACATCTTAAATCTATCCGTTCTACAGTTAATCTCGCTAATTTATTAGCATGATCTCTCATACCGTAGTAAGATAGGGGTTATAGTACATTTTCAACAGCACTGCTAAAGAGACGTCCTTCCAATTCATGCGATAAGAGTTTTAATTTATAATTTAACCTTCGCTCCATAGTGTAATTCCCAGCCTAACTACTCTAATACGTATTTTGGATACGCTACTAAGTTTATCATAACAATGTTTTAATAACACTTCTCAAGAGTATCTAGGAGGGTCTGTCCCAGGAATATGTTGTACCTAATTAAATATGTAAAAATTACAAGCTGAGCATGCCCAGAGTCGAACCCGGACCCTACGATCGGCAGCTCCGTGCTCTGCCCATATATTGACACCAAAATGTCCGTGTAAGCTTTTTGTTCTTTGTACACGCACAAGTCATTCGGAACCTAGATGTCATTTGCCCATGCATTTCATGCAGTTATTCTCATTTGGAAGTTACTTTTCAGCCAACTTTCTTCTCGCTACCTTGTCCACCTGCCCTCATGGACCACTTTCTCCCTTCTGCACCGTTCTCAATCTAGAGCCTTGATGAAGCTACGTTTGTCTCGAATCCTGGCCAATTTCTTCTTCTTGTACATCGAAGAAAAATTCAACGCCATGCGAATAATTACTCTAAAGAGACAGTGCAACTTTCTTCCAAGGAAGAACATACCATCACATCTGATGTGTCACTTTTACCCACGTAATTATTTGACGCGTCCATCATGTCATCATATGGAAATTAGTCAGGTGTGTATTCACCCCCTGCCACATACCCTAGCGGTAATTTGCAGGGTACTAAAATAATAAGCATCAGAATAAGTACATATTAAACATCTAAATAAGTGTGTACACGTCCTTCATGTATACCTACTGGACTACCACTCTCCATCAATAAGAGAATGTCTCTAATTTGAACAAAATGCATCGTCTGCTTCCACCCAGTGCTGTAAGAAAATTTATATACGCAGCACGAGTTAATTGATCATTGTTCCCTATATTCAATAATATACTTCTAGTCGTACAGAATAATTTGAGTTAATGTGTTTCTAGCAAGTACAAAGTGCACATATGTTATGAGTAGAAGACAGTTTTCCTCTTGAACAGCCGATCGGAGAGAAAAATCAAACAAGATGAAACAAGGCAGACAAGGAAAAATACGAATTCCAATACAGGCAAGACCTACACCATGTTAAGGGCCGCCATTCTAAGCCACCGACCCAAAGGATTATCGGTTAACGTGATCCGGTCGGTCGGGGAGCCATCATCGTCTAGCCGCCGCCACGAGAGTAAGAACAACGCACGCATTGGCGCTGAACACTACATGCTCAAGCACTGAGGCGAGCAGCGCGCTCGCACAATGCTGCCCCGCAAATCGCTCGCGCCTCCAATCTCGAGAGCCTCTTCATTCGATCTTCATGCACCTCGAGCGCATTAATTAAATGTAAGCAGTCCTTCGCTAACAGAGAGAGAGAGAGTGAGCCACCGACAACATTTTCGATCCCAGGTTGACCGATTTGCTGCGACCGAATCATTGCGCTTCTCAACAAAATTAATACGCTAATCAATGTTAGAGACTCCAGCGTCAGAAAATTTTACAATATTCACCCTTGAAGACGAATAAATGGTAACATTTCAACGTATTCGAATAAGAAAAGTACTACTCTTTCTTTTCAGCTAATTAGGAGATCATTTATTGCACCAAGAAGGAAAGAATTTTTTATTTCCCAGCAAATCAGAAAGTAACGGGCAATGATAAAATGCTAGTTTTTCCATTTTATCTTTTAACAGATCATACCATAGAAAAATAGTATTTCACAATATATGGTGAAAGTGAATTTCTAGGTACCACTTAGGTCACTACTCAAAGAATATACTTCATATTGTAAGTAAACCAACAAGGACTGCTATCATTTTTATGTAGCTGGGTGTAAGAGAGATCAATATTACATGACCACAGAAAAATCCCGAGGATATTGGAGACAACCTGTACACGGACAACACTCAAATCCTGCCAAGATTAAGCCTTCCCGTCGCCGTCAAATAACTTTGAAGGGTGAACAAAATACCCGAGATGAAAATTCCTAATCGCGTCTTACTACAGGCGAGTCAATAACTAATGGCAATTAAAAACCTTTCCCGTTCCAAAAACCACCTATTGATGTGGATGGCCAAATCATATTCGTTTTAATTTCATCATATGTGACATATTAGATACTATTTAACACACAATGAGTGGAAATCGGAATTTAAAATGCCTGACATTTTAAGAACTGAAGACAATGTAAAAATTCACTTGGTGAACTTCTTATTCAAGACCATTAAACCGACATTAGGGACTGAGACCATTGGGATCTCTTGAAAATCGGTTCACTATCTGGTCAAATCTTTCCATCAAAGCTGGGGAGTGTCGTCCTCAGAATGTTCTTGGCTTATCAAAATGATGGCAAGATAACTTTCCCGTGCACCCGATAGTGGAGGAGGGTCCTTTTTCTCTATAGTCGCAGCGGACTTCATAGGGAGGAATCACCATCGAAAGCCACGTCAGTACTACATTCGGATCACTGCTAAACTCAACACTTAATTCATTGATTAATTGACTTAAAATATCGGATAAATAAAAGCCTTTATGGCGCCACAAAAAGAGCAACTCCCTCCCGAACGCCTAATGCACCGGGAACAACGAAATGAGTAGACTCGATGTTATACTTGGCTGTTGCCCTCACTCACCACCTCTCCTGGTTGAAACACAATATGAGGGGACTATGTGGACAAGTTAACAAAAAATTAGGATTTACTAAAGGAGTATTGGGGCAATGTGACGAAAAGATTAAAGAACAATGTTATCTTTCGCTGGTGAGGGGAAAAGAAAGAGAAAAAACTTTGCACTTCCATTTTTCCATTCATTTCTTTTCTCTTTCTTTTACCCTCACCATGAAGGAACTCTACAAAGTTAAGCCTGAAATGGTTAGCTTTATCTTTCGCTGGTTAGGTCTCATTTAGAATATGCTGCAAGTATAATATGTGTTCCTAATGAAGTTGGATTAATTGCCGAATTGGATTGCGTGCAGCGTAGAGGAGCTATATTTGTAAAACGTTGTTATGATAAACTTAGGTGTGTTCAAAATATTAGAGCAGCTTGACTGGGTATCACTTAATGGAACGAAGGTTTAATTACAGATTAAATCTCTTGCATGAACTGTAAGTGGTATTGATGCTAAAAATGTATTATATTGTCCCCATAGAACTACGGTAGGAGAGATAATGTCAATAAAATTAGAGAGATTAAGTGTAGAACAGATTTCATACTTCATTTTTTCCACGTACGATAACGAATCAGAATAATGTTAGTCAACCGCGTTAGAGGTCAAAATATTCGGGTCAAAATCAGTTTGGTATATCTTCACCCCCTGCCACATATCCTAGTGGTGGCTTGCAGGGTACTAAAATGGCAATAAAAATTTAATATGATACAGGCTCCCAATAAGAACAGTAAATGTAAGGTAATACAGCGTTCAATCGGAGGAGTTCCTGGAAACCTTTCCGACTCACCAGCGGTGGTAGGACGAGGGCAGTGGGGAACACGCCACAACGGCGAATCAAGGAAACTTACCTGAAAAGAGAATAAGAGAAAGGCTTTAGATGATTAATTCACACGCAAACAACGACTGCTAACTCAATACACCGGTGTGATTTCAGGCGATTACTTCTTGGGTCTGTGGGTTGAGTTTACTATGATGGTACTAAATAACCCGGAAAATGCACACCCGGAATTCGATTTAATATATGAAATATTGATGTTTTAACCAAATTTTGAAAACATAGCAACCTGCTGAATCACGGTCTTATTTTAGTCGATGAAAACAAGGCCGAACGGATTTGAAAATGGGCATGCACCAAGAAGACGTTTACAGCTGTCCAGAGGCCGAAATAATAATTTCAAAGAAAATTTTGAGGAAGAGGAGAAACATCCTTAGGGCTACAGGATTTAAACCTTTTTTCCTTTAACTTGTTTCGAGGTACGAATGAATAAGGGTGAAATACAGCACAGGCTATTTTCAGGCTATATTTCAAAGAAATAGACTCGACGGCCTACGTCAAGACACAGGCAGGGCAGGGATCGGCTAACGGCTCCAGCTACCCACTTTTCTCCAATTCCTGCATCACACACAAGGTCTATCCCAAAAGTAGTAGGGCTGAGTCATTTAAAAAAATATACTGTCAGAATTTATACATTCATCAAAAGCCTTCGAAGGAGCACCCTTGAGCACACCGCTTCAAGCGGGTGTGGGCGCACAAGGGTGTCTGGTGCCACTCAAAAATACCCTGCCCACCTACCCATGGCGTTATATCACATCACATGAAGCCGATTTGAACATGTCACGAGTCTCTTTCTTGAGTTTTGCCCAGTTTAACGCAAAATTTGATGGCGGGGCGCTGTTCCAATAACCGGTTCATAACGGAGCATATCGAGGTCACGTTATAGAGGTTTCGCAAACGAACGATCCGCACTCCGTAAAGGCTGGGAGCCCACAGCCACCGGCCTCCAGCCTTTCCTTAAAACTCCCCTCCCTCGAACCCAGCCAGAGAAACCGCCGCCCGTCCATCCGGGAAAAAATAAGCCATGTTACTTTTGGGACGGACCTTGTATTGCTTCAGATCTAGAAGCTCGAAACACAGAGTTACGAAAAATGGTGCCCTCTCCATCCTTACGCTTTAAAAAAGGAAAATTTTATTTCCCGGCAATTTCATCGCGGGGCAGGGTAAAAATACCTCTAGTGGACATAATGCGTTATAATGTGGTTATGGAGCGTGAAGTTCACACATAAGCAGGTTGGGGTGGAACTTACTTTCCCTGTGCAGCCTATGATTTCACAAGATCTTCTACCAGTAAAATCTTTACACCTTGGGTAAAATAGAGGGTGCGCAGAGGCGAAACAGGATTCCTCCGATCAGTAATCAAACGCTCTATCCACACTTACTACTAAGCCCTTGAGGATGATAAACAATCGTCAAATCCTAGCTCCGAGAGAAACTTACAATCATTAAGATTTCTTCAGCATTAAAACCATCGGATAATAATGTTCATGAAATAAATGCAAATGGGTAAATGTGAGAACAATTTTTAAAAAAAGTTTGCATGGCCCTCTAATGAAAAAATCTCGAGAGAAAAACAGAGGTCGCCCACGTAAAAACGTGATCGAGAATAAAATAAACTAAGAGCGAAACGCGTGAAAAAGAGGAGAGGGCGGGATGGGGGGGGGAGGCCCTTCTCGCACACAAATGGCGAGAGAAAGGGGGGAAGAAGCAAAGGAGTGCAAAAAAGGGCTCGAAAACGATGGAAAAAATGCCAGTCGCGGCGAATGAAGGAAGGGTTCGGCGAAAGGGGGCGAGGGTCAGCCGGAGACGGCGATTGAAAGTAAAACGGCAGCTGGAATATCGAACGGGGGAGGGTCCCTGGCGAGGGGGTTGCCTGCCACCCCGGGGGTCTCCACCCCGGACTTGGCGAGATAATCGACTCATCCACCGAAGCCACTGCGAAACGGCTCACGCCGGTTCAGACTCCCTGAATGTTGGTCATCCTACGGCGAAAATGATGCATTGGGTTGAAATTAAGTACTTACATTTATACACGGAAAGGATAAATTCAGCTTCTTACAGCCTCTTTCTAGACTGATTATATTAAATAATATTTCCTTAAGCCGAAAAGGGTTTTCTTTACACCACTGTAAAAGGAAAGAAAACTGAGGGGAATATTGAGATTTGTGATTTACGAGGAAAGTTAAAAATCCCTCGCCAATGATCAGACACACATTCAAAAGACGTTCGCATTTACACGGAGGGGAGGGTGTTACCCGGAGAGATTTACAAGGAAATTAATCCTATTGCCAGGGAACGTAATGGTTTCGGAACCCACTTTGGACTAACCAGTGTGACTGTGTGTATTTATAAGTTCCAGAAGGTAATAGAATTCATTTCCTTGTAAACCTATTCGGGAGAGACCTCCACCCCCTCACTTTGTAAAGGTGAACGTCTTATTGAAATATTATTTAATGAAGTAGATACTACGTAGATATCAAATAGGACATTTTTAGAAAATCCAAAATGAAAATATATCAAATAAACAACTGTATCTAATACAAATTTCAAGAAACTGCGGGAGATGCCGCAGCAGTAAATTTTTACTGAGTCATCCGCTGATATGCATATTACAATGCAACAATTTCAGAGTGTAAAAAATCAATCCTTATGACCGGGACCCCAGGCATGGCGAATCATTTTTACACTTTCAAATCGTTTCATTGTAACTGTATATTAATTAATTTGCAGGTCGCGGTGGTCTAGTGGGTAGAGCGCTGGACTACTGACCGGGGTCCCGGGTTCGATTCCCGGGCAAGGCACTTTCCACCCAAGCTAGTTGATTTTTCGGGTACCAGATCTTCCTGGGAAACCATAACCGGCACAGGGAAAGGAACTGGCCCCCCGACTGATGTGTGAATATTCACACGCCGTCGGGCTTGGTACATGGGTGAGCTCTACCATCACCTACTAAACCGACCTTCGGGTTGATTACTGTGTTTATGGTTTTTATTAATTCATTTGCGTTAAAATTGTACCTACTGCCATGATCTCACGACCTTTGTCTGAAATTAGGGTCCCATGGTGGTGTCCTTTGAGGAAGAGAGGATTTCACTTTTGGGAATAGGAAATAGTCTACTGGTGCCAAGTAGGGACTGTAAAGTGGTTGGGGAATCGTGGCGAAGTCGTTGCAGGTCTTCGCAAGCAGACACCCTCGACTCTGCTTTTGGTCGTCCGTCCAAAGACCTTCGGGAGGACGAGTTTAGCGCGGATCTTTCGCATTGCCAAATTTCAGTGATAATGTGTACAATGTCAATACGATATTTCTTCGATCATGCTAACACCTAACCGACCGTTTGAATTCAGCACTCGACGCAACAAGTCAGGAAAAAATTGTTACCGATACTTTCTATGCAAACCATGTGCGTACGCCATGAATAGGAGCTGGATTAGGGACGGCAAGCCGAATTCAATCTCGACGATGAATAACCTTGCCTTTAAAATGGTACTGACTATTTTAATAAACCCTTCCCAATGTCGCCTGGGATATTTTATCAAGAGGCCAACGGACGCCACCACATTAAAGGGGCATGCGAGTCAGAATCGACGTTTTCTCGATCGAAATGATGCGCGTGGCCCGAGGGCATCGAGAGAAGTCGACGGATACTCATAGAGCGAGAGGCAGCAGAGAAAGATGTGCGAAGGAGAAAATGGTAAGGGTTCACAACACAAGAAGATACATCACGAACTAAAAGGAAGGAAATAGATTCGGGAGTTAAAAACTCGAGCAGGGCACGTCCCGAGCGCCTTAAAATGAGATTTCTTTGTCCAGGGCTCTACAAAATCACACTTTTCGAAAGGGCAGACGCCGGAGAAGATCTTCAAGATCTCCGGAGAGGATTTTTTTAAGCAAGCACATCACTGAAACCTTATGACGTCGGTTGCAAATCTGAGGAAAATTTTCCGAAAAGTGACAAAATGAAGGTTTTCTATACCTATTGGAAATAAGAGGGTAAAAAAAAGAAACTGCGTTTCCACATAAAGATTTAATGCTTCATACGACCATGGTTTCGACGCTGCGTATCGTCATCAGGTGTATGATGATTCGCAGCATCGAAACCATGGTCTTGAAATGTCAAATCTTTATGTGGAAACGCAATGTTTCTTTTTTTACCCTCATCATGAAGGAATTCCATAAAATTAAACCTGAAACTGTTATGTTAATTGAAAAGAAATTCAAATAGATTTAACCACGGTCATATGTACACCTCGCCGTAACACATTTCAGTTACTTAGGGTGAGGGAATTAAAAAGGACATGACAACACCCTAGAGTTGGGTAGATTTTTTTTAAGATGACCCTACATGACTAGCGAAGGCTCTCGATTTAAAAGTATAAACGACGATGGCTCTTATCCAATAAAGCGAATGGAAATTCCCCGAGAAGAGAGCCCCGTGTGCCGAAGGCCGTTCAATCTCCTGAATTACCTAATCAGAGAACTCGAGTTGGACTGTCATTTTTTCCTGTGCCCACGCAAGCCCTGTGCTTCGACGTAAATCGCACACCACGAAGGGCTTATCGCGATGATACAAACGATTGTAAGATTCTCTTTGCCATCGGCCAAGCGTATCTCCTAATTGGAGATTAACACTCACGCGGCGCGTATTCTCGAATCATAGCAGGCACTCGTTAACAGCACGCACCGCAGCGGTCCATTTCTATTCACCGCCATGCCACTCTCTCCTGATTGACACACGACCACGAGGAAGAAATGGAGCCGATCCTAACCGCACGATTTCTTAAAAGGTTTGAGGAAATCGGGATGGTGCGGTGGCTAACGCACTGGCTTCTCACGGAGAAGAGGGATTCGAATCCTGGAGACGGTAGATATTTTTCAGTGGTATCGCGATCCCTACTTGAGGTCCGTTGAGGAGAGCACTTTGAGTGAGTACACCATCCGTCGAATGGGCCCTTATACTTTGGACCCCTTGGTGCCTTTCGTTAAGAGCTGGCTAATGCCGACGCCGAGTTTCCCTCTCCCCTACGTCCTTCCCCCCCGTCCCCGGTGGCGCAAATGACCTCAGCTCGCGGTCGCCTACCCTAAATCTACTTTTACTACTGCTTGTAAGGTTTGAGAAACAGTGTCGAACGACGATTTCAAGATAATCTGCGGCGGCATTCTTTTTACGCGAGTTGTATGGAAACTCGGTCCGCGTGACTCATCCCTAAGAAAGGGCGCTTGTCACCTGGATCACACCGCAGAGACAGAATCATCTCCAGTCAAAACAAATACGGTTCAATTCTCACAATTGAAAAGAACGTTCTGACCATTAACCGACTGCTGAATACGACACTGTGGAGAACTACAATTTCAACCAATGAAGGTTGTCAGCAGTCGATAGCCTCTAGTACAACTCCACACCACCGAATTGCATTTATACACTTGGCGGTGCTATTGAGGCTGAGGAGACTTCATCACTTGTGAATTATAACTCCTTTCCCTGACATACGTCCCGCACGACAGCCACTCACTCTTATCCACGCAACAAACCTACAGAAGATCTGATTACAGAAGTGATTGGTCGCCAGGTGTCGCCAAAAATCTAACTTCAATCGGCCAAATGCATTATTAAATGAAGAATAATTACACCCCTACTCGTATCTAAATAAAACTAACTATTGGAATGGCTTTCATTAAGATTAAGGTCATTTCACGTCGCTACGCCGCCGACGACACCGCCGCACGCCTCTTCCCTCCCTCTCCTGTGTCACAGACTTCATTTTGCGGATTGAGTTGCGTGGGTGGTCCGGCGCCGGTTGCTCCTATCTCAGGCACGGCATATGACGCGCCCTCCGGCGGCAGAGAGAGAGAGGCGCCCTGGGAGCGAGCTCACTCCCCTCGCGGGAGGTCCCGTCGCTCTCTCGCCGGCGTCGATGCGATCATCAACGGAGTCACGACGGCGCTGCTACGAATCGATATTCGGATTGAAGAGGACTCGGAGGGAAGTGTGTCGAGGACGATTCCCTCCACCGGTGGAGTGCGTCGGGCCTCCGACCTCATTGATTCATTCACAATCCCTCGCCCTCCCGAGGCGCCTCATCAAGCCCTGCCGTTCTCCCTGGGACCGTCCTTCAAAAATCCATTTACTCTTCATCACAACTTTATCCCACCATGGCGGATCCGATACAGCATATCATCAAAGATGTTATGTGATATCACACTTTACTGTGATGTGTTAATGGCAAAATTCCAGGGGACCACGTACTTTCCAGGGATAATTTTCCTTCTAAGAGAGTTTGAAACGATATGATATTACACTTAATACAGATTCAATGGTAAGTGAGGGGAGGCTAAGAGTGGGGGATGGAAGGGCATTACTGCTAACGCACCGTTAGTTTTGCGGAAAATGGAAGCAATAGGAGGTAAGGCAAGGGAAATGTTTAGTCGTCGCATTCCATGAGGTTTGGATCCTCCGAAGATATCACTCTTTCCATGTGATTCTACATGTGTGTGTCCATCTCCAAGTCCTTCGGAATCGGATGTAGGATTTGAGGTCACTACTGCAGTTGGGCAGCAGGTGTCTGGCAAAGAGGGAGGTGGGGTAGCCATTTTGAAAACTTCTTCGCTTTCCTTCGATCTGATTTTTTAGGTTTCTGCTGGTATGACCAACAAACACCTAGTTTAAGTTCTTACATCTACGCTGTAATTAGTATGCATAGCCCTAAGGGTCGCAGCAAGTGTCCCGACTAATGCCGTTGATTATGAGCTTGGTAAGAGTGAGGAGGGGGTGGTCGATTTCTCGGACTCGGAGAGGGTGATGCAATGGAGCAATAGTACTCCGTTAACTTTAATACTTATTTGCTGAACCATCCGGGTAGAATTGTAACCATTGCTGACATCGGTTGAGACTTGATCGTGTCCAACAACTCCATAAAAAATTCAGTTTAAAGAAGAGGGATGATTAAAAAAAAGACGATTCATAGAGTAATTAGCGACGCGTTTGCGTGAAAAATGGCAAGATGGCTGATTAATTGGAAATGGCTGATTAATTGGAAATGGCTGATCAAACAATTTGGCTGTAGGTGTATCTCTTGTAAGGAGAAGAAAAATCGAAATAAAAGTTACATGAATTCATCCTCTAAGGTGCAAGTGTTATAACAAAAACCTCAAAAGTTTCCATTCAGTCGAAATCGAATTTTTCGAGATACGAGTAGTATTAATAACATTAAGCGTACACGATACCAGGGAAGAATGACCGCCGCTTCATTCGCTCACATTCCGATCACATATTCTTATCAGTATTTGGATGTCATCAGCGCGTCCGGAACCAGACCTGATTTCTGAGCGGAGGAAGTAATTTAAGGTCATCGAAGGAGATAACTGGAATTGAATTACGTTTCGCCAACTCGGGCCGAGGCCATAACCCGCGGTTGAGCGAACGGCGGAAGACCGTTAATTCCTACGAAAAGGAACTACAGCTCTAAATACGGGACATGTCACCAGATTTCTCGAGCGCGAAGTAGCAAGGGGAGTAAAAAAGAGGCCGTTCCGGTTCGCAAAGAGCGGTTTTTGTGGGAGAGGGATCGCTGGAGAGGGCAGGAACCTATTCCAGCGTCGGAATCAGGTGACGGGGGAGTTTGCGGGGACTCCGCGTGGCTGTGTGTGTACATTGGAGGGAGCGAGATAAGAGGTCACGGGGTCAAAACCCCACTGGTGGATTCCCCACCGCTCCCTCTCGAAGAGGACAACAGCCCACAGGGAGAGCTCCCCTCCGAAGCGGCGCCTGCGCCGTAGCGCCCCACCCCCTGGCGCCCCGCCCCCTTCCGCCTGCCTTTCGATCGGAAACCCAGAGCGACGGCGCGAAAGGGGCGCTCCTCGAGAGAGCGAGCCATCATTGACTCAAACCCCTCGGTGGTCAGTGCCCATACGGCCCCAAGGAAATGAACGAGACTGCACATTTGCGAAAATTCTCAACATACTATAACACGCTGGTGCGACACTTGGCAGTCAAAATTAAACTTTAAAAAGCGCGTAGTGATGAATTTTTTGAAATATGAGCAATTCCCTCCCGAAAGCCTACTGCATTGGGAGCACCGAAATGAAATGTGTAGGCACGTTTGAATACTTTAAGGCGTTACCCTCACTCACGACATCTCCTGGGTGAAATACATATATACCAAGAATATGCGGACAAGATAACGAAAAATGCTATGTTTCGCTGGTTAGGCCTCATTTAGAATATTCTGCAATTATTAATGGGATTCTCACGATTTTAAATTAATTGCCGAATTGGATCGCGTGCAGCTTGAAGGAGCTAGATTTGTAAAACGCTGTTACAATAAGCCTGGCAGCGTAACCTAAATATTAAATCAGCTAGGCTGGGAATCGCTTAATGGAGAGAACGTTAAATTACAAGGGGTAAAAATATAGGGGAACATCAGTGTGGTGTGTATTCACCCCCTGCCACACACCCTTGTGGTGGCTTGCAGGGTACTGTAAAATACTATTAAAAACATTCATTTTAGAATGACTCCGCGTCGTAAATTCAATGAATGGATGATCTCGAAGGATTTTGCAGTCGCAAATGGGGATGTGAGCGATTAAATTCATCAGGGCAGGGAGGAGAACAATGGGATACTGGGAGTGAGAAGCCCAGACGCAAATACTCCAGATTACATCGGGAATTCCTCCATTGACTTTCCTACATGTATACAAGTCCTCTTCCAAGGAGAAATTTGGCCGAATGAAGACGTCACGGATGCTGGGATCTGGCACCCGTGAGGGAGACGTAGACGGCGAAGGCATCTACAGACATCAAGAGAATCCGTGAAAAACCTCTCCCAAAGCATAAACTACATGGCTTTAGAGATTCAAGAACCCAAGGCTGTCTTTTTAATATTCAGACTACGCATTACGGGTGCCGGAAATTGCTATTGCGTTCGATTTCTCGTAGTCCGTGCAATTCATGGTATTTTAGTCTAAACAATTTAAAATTGGTACGGATGATTCATCCACGTTTTTCTACCAAAATTCAGGCTGAATATAGAGGACAGAATACGGGCCAGATAGTTCAAGCCACAGTAAGTACTTTTAAATCCCATTTCTTTCATCCACATTACTCGATCGGATACATGAAACCAGCAGCTCATGCGAAATCAACGCGCTATGCGATTTAAATAGATGTTCCCATTCTTCCTTGAAAATAATAAATACAAAAAGCAGTTACTATACCGGAGATGATATATAGTCACATTTCATAAAGTTTAAATTTTCGGCTTCCTCCAGGTCAGACTATAGAGTCTGGGTTAGAGCATCGGCAGAGCAAGTTGAAAGATCCGGTGTTCAAGTTCCGGTTTAGAAAATATTTTTGCGCTTGTGATCTTCTCGATTCCACCTTTCCCATCTATCCTGTGTTCGTCCTTTTTGTGTGTTCCTATCCCTTTTCCTTATATCTATTTCCATGTGAATGAATATACTATATATGCATATATTTACGTGTGTGGTCTAAACATTTTCCGACTCAGAAAATTTCAGAAAAAATGTCTTGTATCTTTATTAGGTCGGAAACTTTTCTGACCACCCCTGTGTGTGTATATATATTTTTACATAAATATATATATTGTAATATATATAAATATATATATATATATATTAATATATATATAAATATATATATATATTAATATTATATATTATTATTATTTAGGTAATCTACCGGTTAAGGTAGGTTTTTGGATGGACACAACTATCAAATAAACATTTTGTGACTCCCCACCTAGCAAACTAATCTATATCAGGTCCCTCTTCATCTCGGTGTACTTCTTTCCTCCCTTCATCCCGTCCAACATCCCTATCCTGTTCCTACCCTTACCTCGCTTGCCCAACATTCTCCCCTCTATTACCCTCTTCAACATTCCACTACCGCTCAATACGCCTTTCATCCATTTTTCCTGCCTCCATAGAATTTCTCTCAACAAACCCCTCTCCTCACCCACCATTTCCAGTACTTCCTCATTTGTTTTCCTTTCGGTCCATTTCACCTTCTCCATTCTTCTCCACACCCACATTTCAAAAGCCTCCAATCTACGTCTATCCTCCTGCTTCAGCGACCACGTTTCCGCGCCGTACATAGCTACGCTCCATATCAGAGTTTTTACGAGTCTTTTCTTAACATCCCTACTCAACGTCCCCGTCATCAACTCCCTCCTCCTTGAGAAAGCCTCCTTGCCTAGCGCAATTCTTCTCCTTACGTCCCTACCACTTTGACCGTATTGGTCCAAAACACTTCCGAGATATGTAAACTGCTCTACCTGCTCTATTCTTTCCCTGCCTATTTTAATATTTAGCTTAGCCTTTTTCTTTCTGGAAAATCGCATAACCTTTGTTTTATTAATATTGATTCTCATCCCATATTTATCGCACTGAACCTCCAATTCACTCAACAATGCTTGCAACCCCTTGGCTGACTGAGCAACTAATGCTTGGTCATCAGCAAACCTAACCGATTTTACGAGTTCCCCTCCGACTTTCATTCCTACCTCCAGTTCTTCCCATGCCTCTTTAATCATTTCCTCTACATATACGTTGAACAGTACCGGTGACAATGGGCAACCCTGCCTTACACCTCTTCCTAACACTGCCCATCCAGACTCTCCGTTCCCCACTCGCACCTGAGCAGTCTGAGACATGTACAGGTTGCGGATCAGTCTCCTGTCCCTCCAATCCATTCCTATTTTCTGCAATACACGCATTAATTTTTCCCAATTCACTCTATCAAACGCTTTTTCGAAATCTACAAAACAGGCAAAAACGTCCTGATTGTATTCTATATTCCTCTCGACTAGTGATCTCATTACTGCAATGGCATCACGCGTACCTCTTCCTTTTCTGAACCCAAACTGATCATCCCCTAAGTAATCATTTGCCTTACTCTCTATCCTTTTGTTGATGATTCTGAGAATAACTTTAGCTGCGTGGGATATCAAACTTATTGTTCTGTAATCCTCACATGACGAAGCCTTTGCCTTTTTTGGAATAGGAACTAACACCGATCTCACAAAATCTTCCGGCCAGATTCCTTCCTCATAGATACTACGAATCAGTCCATATATGGCCTTTTTCCCACCTTTCCCTAACCATTTCAACATTTCTACAGGAATATTGTCCACCCCCACAGCCTTATTTGCTTTCATCTCCTTTAATGCCCTTTCTATTTCATCGTCGAGTATGCCTGGACCTAAGCTGTCTTCTTCTACGTCATGTTCCTTTTCTATGTCTAACCTTGTCGGCCTAAGTTCTTTACCATACAGTGTTTCTATATATTCCTTCCATCTCTCTTGGATTTTTCCTGGTTCAACTATTATCTTACCCCATTTATCTTTAACTGTTAGCACAGCTCTTGCCTTCTTACTTCCCGATATTAACTTAACCTTGCTGTATAGAGCACCAATTTCACCCTTCTTCTGTAAACTTTCCATATCCTCGCATTGCGTTTTCCACCATTCTTCTTTTGCTTTATTTGTGGCCCTTCTCAATTTATTGTTTAACTCTTTGTACTTCATTTTGCCTAACTCTGTGTTTACATTTTTCCATCTTCTTCTCTCATCCATCTTCGCAATCATCTCATCCGTTACCCATGGTTTCCTTATCCTTTTCCCATTAACGATTCCTATAGTGTCTTTAGCGGCTTCCAATATCCCTTTCTTGATACATTCCCATTTTTCTTCGATAATACTCAGTTCTTTACCGTCATCCATCATTTTCTCTACAGCCTCCTGATACTCCTTCCTCGTTAATTCATTTACTGCTTCTAAATTCCATTTTTTAACCCGCCGCCCTTGCCTTATCTTCTTGAAACGAACATTACATTTCATAACAACTAAATTGTGGTCAGAGTCCGCATCCGCTCCTGGGAAACTGTGCGAATTTATCACACTGTTCCTAAACCTGTGCCTAACCATAATATAATCTAACTGATACCTTTCTGAGTCACCTGGCATTTTCCATGTATACCTACGCCTTTTGTGGTGTCTAAACCATGTGTTAGTGATGACTAACCCCTGTCTCCTGCAGAATTCAATTGCTTTCTCCCCGCGTTCATTCCTCGTGCCTAACCCATAGTCTCCCACCTCACCACCATCTCTTCCTTCGCCTACCGTCGCATTCCAATCCCCCATCACTATCAAATGTTTCCCTGCAGGAACACTCGCGATGATATCCTCTAACTCATCATACATCCTATCGACTTCTTCCTCCTTGTGGTTGCTTGGTGGCATGTATACCTGAATAATGACCAAGTTCGTCGGCTCTGCTTTAATCTCTACGAGTAAAATTCTATCTGTCGCTTGCTCTATGTTGACTACGCTTCTTCCTACCCCTTTATTTAAAATTACGGCAACCCCTCGTTGGCTCTCATCCCCCCCGCTGTATATTACTCTATAATTGTCACTCCAGTAATCCCCGCTATCCTTCCATCTCACCTCGCAGAGGCCTAAAACATCTATGTTACCTCTTTCCATCTCTCGCTTAATATTTTCTAATTTGCCTCTCCTCAACATTGTCCTGACGTTCCAGGTTCCTATTCTAACTACTTTCGCCTTCTTCTGAGTCTTCTGTCCTGCTGAAGTTATTTCTTCCCCGCAAGGGTTTCGTGGGATGACGACCGCGGAAGCCTTGCCTCTCCCGCTGCCGGGCACGACACACGGCCTCTTGGGCCGAGTCCCGTAGTTGCCAGGACTCATATTATCTATAGTGCCCATCATTATATTCTTGGGAATCATAATTGAGGTGGTTTCCCGTTGCCTTCCTCAATAGTGTTTTTAACGTGACACCATCACTTAATGGCCGCCCCACTGGGGTCAGACGCCATTGCAGCCGCCTCACTGAGGAACAGACGCTGCGTGGACTACCTTTCGTCTGGCTCCTAACCTTCGACCTATCTGGCATGGGTGACCCTTCCAGGAGTAATTATTATTACTCCCGCCAGCACAGCTCTAGGGGTCATCGGAACACACAAGCCCTTCCACCACGACAAGGTTGTAGTCCATGGGAGGGAATATTATATATATATATTAATATTATATATATATTAATATATATAAATATATATATTTCAATATATATTTTTAATAAATATACATATAGTATATATACAAACACACAACTTCTTATGCACAATGTATATAGAATCTTGTATGATTTCGTCGAAGTAACACGGAAGCGTGGAATAAAAAAAACCTGGACAGTAACAAACAATATATGAACACATAAAAAGAACACACGTTATTTCTTAGTAATTTAGACGGCTTTTCGCTCCATCTTCGTCAGAAGAAACAATAACACAGAGTACTACTCAACTAGAAACAGTATTTGTACCACTGTTTATTCTGAGGAAGACGGATCTGAATTCCGTCGAAATTATTAAGAAATAACGTGCGAGTGTTCTTTTTATGTGTTCTTATAATGTTTGTTGCTGTCCAAGTTTACACATATATAACCATAAACACAGTAATCAACTCGAAGGTCGGTTTAGTAGGTAGAGTAGATGGTAGAGTTCACCCAGTACTAAGCCCGACGGCGTGTGGAATTCACACATTAGGGTAGGGGGGCCAGTTCCTTTCCTGTTCCCAGTTTCCTTTCCCAGTTCCTTTCCCAGTGCCGGTTATGGTTTCCCAGGAAAACCTGGTACCCGAAAAATCACATGGCTTGGGTGGAGCTGCAGGTGCCCAGAGAGGTTTGAACCCATGCCCTCCGGTCAGTAGTCCAACGCTTAACCGCCGGACTATCGCGACCCACACACACACACATATGTATTTATATAAACTGAAGTTAACCTTCGAAGGCAGATACTTTCCGATGACTTTCCGCATATTTGGATCTGGGTTGCCATTTTTTTTAAAGATACGAGGTTGGTCCCAGAACTACCCGACCTGACCTAGAGATGGCGGTAGTTGTTTGAAAAATATCACTGAATAAGAAAGTATGTTTTAAGTTTGAAGACGCCACGTTGTTTAGTATTTGTTTGGCAGCCATCAATAGTGAACCTTTTCAGTGAATTTGTGAAAATGAAGAAAATTGGTCATCGTTATGTGATACAATACCCTTATTTGAAAGGCCTCGGCCCAATCAATATAATAACTGAACTCGGTTCTACCCTGGGTGAGTCTGCTGCTTCGTTACACCAGTGAAATATTGGGTAGCAGAGTTTAAACGAGGCCGTACAAGCCGTCAAGACAAGCATTGCATTGGTCGACCAAATGAGGTGGCGACTCCAGAAACGGTGAAGAAAATCCACAAAGTGGTACTGGATGATCGTCGACTGACGGAAAGTGCGCGAGCTAGTAGACATAGTAGTCATTTCAAGAAGTGCGGTACATCGGATATTAACTGAAAATTTGGACATAAGAAAGCTGCGTGCAAGATGGGTGCCGCGTTTGCTTACACTCGAGCATAACCAGAGCCGTAAAGATATTTCAATTGAGTGTTTAGCAATGTTTTACAGCAACAAAGCAGAAATTTAGCGCCGTTTCATAACCAGGAATAAAACATGGGGCCATTACTGCACACCCGAGACAAAAGAACAATCAAAACAATGGATTCAAAAGGGAGAACTGGGTCCAAAGAAGGCGAAGACCGTTTCATCTTCAGACAAGGTCCTGGCGTCGGTTTTTTGCGATGCGCGTGGGATGATTTTCATTGATTGTCTTGAAAAAGGAAAAACTCTCAACGGTGAGTATTATTCGAACTTATTTCAACGTTTGAGCGAAGAAATCAAGCAAAAGCGGTCGCGTTTGGTTAAGAAGAAAGTGTTGTTTCATCAAGACAATGCACCAGCTCACAAATCCATTATTGCAATGGCCAAAATTCATGAATTAAAGTTTTAATTGCTACCTAATGCACCCTATTCGTCAGATTTAGCCCTCTTGGATTATTTTATGTTCTCAAACTTGGAAAAATGGCTCGGGGATCGAAGATTTTCCAACCATGAAGTAATGTCGGCAGTTAATGGCTATTTTGAGGTTGAGATTACGGTCCCGGTACTTTTTGTTTACAAGACAGTTCTTAATTATAAAAAAGGATATTGAACTTATTAGCATCACTGGGAAAAGTAGAGCTGAAAGGAGATTATGTAGAAAAACAAATACATTTTTTTCCAAAACTTTTATTTTCTTTGTTGGGTCGGGTAGTTCTGGGATTACCCTCGTCTTATTTGGAGAATTTCCACTACGCTTGCTTGTGCAGAAACCCACCCCAACATCGCCAGGGGCAGAAGCATCCATCGGCTTCCATTCACCGAACTTAATAACACTACAGGGAAATTGATGTCGGCAAAAAGTTAGTCCGCATTATCTGGAGGACTTCCGAGTGGTGAAGAAGCCTAATTGCAGGGCAATCAAGACGACAGTGTCGCTGAGTTTCCTCCATGAGTGGTGCCGGGCTAAAAATGGGTCAAAGAATGGAGGGAAGGGCGAAACGTTTAGTAATCCAACGCAAGCGAAGGGATGAGGAGGGGCGCAAAAGGAAATTTTCAGGTCGTGGTGCTAATCAACACAAGACGTAAAATGGCTCAAATCCGCCCCACCTCATCCATTTTACGGGTGGTGACCTAACACCCTCCACCACTCGCCCCCGCGGCGGCTTGTGGTGGTAACATGGAGAGAGTAGATGAAGGACACAACTTCCTCTGCGTTACACTGCATATTAATTTATCATGCCGAAGAATACACTTCATAAATCCTAAAAGGATATCCACTTTGAATCCATTTAAGATTTTCCCGTCCTTGTTTTTTTCGGTTGGGTCATTTTGCAGTTTCTTCAGGTCACTCATTATGGCACTGGCAATAGATACACATTTCAATTCTGTCTCCGTGTGCCACTTACAGTTTTCTCCAAACTCTCACGCCTTCGGCCATATTTAAAAACGTATCCGGGTGACAAAGCTTTTATCTTTAATTTTGTTTCCAACATTCTGACCCTGAATCCTCAAATTTAAGCCGATCTGCATTCCAAAAAGAAAATAATTTAACGGCTAAACGGAGCGCTTAGTACTCGTATATACCTTTCTATTCCTGCTTTTCTTAAAAGTCCTCATTATCAGTCAGTTACTCCTGGTAAATAAATTATAATTTCTTCCCAGAGTCATTTATCTCATTTTTTCCATAATATTACTACCTGTGTATTTTACAATATATTTTTATTCAAAATGCTGACGCTAAAGGTGAAAAGTGTCACCTGATCCCTTTCAACAGTTGTTTGGCATAAATTTGTTGGTTTTTCACGCGGTTTTAATCGCTCGTCACTTCACTTGGCGCTCAATTTAACTCAATAGTCAGGACCGAGAGCTCGATTCTTGAAAACTAAGAAAAAAATGAGCATCGGTCCAAATCGATTAGCGGAACAGAAGCGTGGGAGGGGGGTTCGACCCGGACGGAAGGCTCCGCGAGGAAGGGGGGGGGGGCGAAATTGTGCCCTCCTCAAAAAGGGCTTCGACCCGCCCACTCACTCTCCCTTTCAGACGAACATTCCGCACGCATTTCCCGCCCCTGGCGCCCCTACCTGCCGATGACGCTCCCGAAACACTAACGCCGCCAAATCCAGACGCCCGAAATAAGGAAGAGTCAGACAGTGTGCAACGAAGGTGTGCTCAGTTTAAAACCGTCACTAAGCACGGGAATGGAGTCTCTTTCCTTTTCAAACCGTCAAAACTTTTTTTGACGTGAAATACACGGCAACGAATTAACACATGTCCTTAACGAGGAGAGAAAAGATCGAATTTCCCAGTAGAATCCAATATGTTGGTGATGATATTCTTCAATATCCCCGAGTAATAAATCATTTCCCTTGTGGGTCCCGCCCCCGATTGCCACATTTTACGAACCTTAAGCTTCGACACAACGTTTCGTAGTTTTGCCTCCTTAGACAAAAGTCTTGGAAGTCAATGGAAATTTTCTAGAATCAAAAGGATAAATCATTTCCTCTACTCTAAGCTTAATATTGTAATGAACGTCAAGTTTATATATGCTTATATAATATGCTGGTCAGTTTTCGGCGTATTTTCCATCCGAGAGAATGCTTAGCGGAGAAACAAGATTCCTCGGGTGCCCGCCGCCCATTCTCCAATACCTCGCGACCTTGTCAATTCTACCTCTTCCCCGGAATCAATGCGAAGTTGGCACAAGAGCGACACATGGGACGAAATTCGAGCATCGCTCCACACACCGTTTCTCACTCTCAGTGTTTTTTCATCACTCCACACATCATCAAAGAGGACGATCCTTGAAGGTAGGTTTGCTGTTTCTCCGTTGCCCACAAGCAAAATGCTCTTAAAATATTCGAATGCTAACATAAAAAAACAAGTTAAGGATTATATTTTGGTTATCCGCTGAAATTAAAGAACGCGGTATAAGAATCTGCATGGGAAAATTGGCCGTCCACAAGAGAATGCAATTATTGAAGAAATTTTCTATAATTGAAAATGAAATAGCCCGGTGGTCAATGATTTTCCAACCGTGAAGAAGTGATGTGTGCAGTTAATTGATATTTTGAGGAGGAAGAAAGTTCTTATATTAAAAAGGGTCTCGAACTTATTGAACATCACTGGGAAAAGTATTTAGAGCTGAAAGGAGATTATGTCGAAAGAAAAATACATTTTTTTTCCAAATATTTTGTGTTTTCCTTGCTGGGTCGGGTACTTCTGGAATTACCCTCGTTGGCAGGTGCCATTTTTTAAGGATTCTGGCAACATAAAGAAAATGTAATAAATTGAACGACATTCAAATGACTTAGTTATGATCTGCCAAAATTAGTTGAATTGTATTTATACTGCTTTCCTGTCACCTTTGCCACGTGTCGTTGGGTCAAGTACCTTCCGTCAACTTTCTCTGGGGCCTAGTTATTTGTTACTTTTCAGTACCCTGTAAGTCGCCGCTAGGGTGTGTGGCAGGGGGTGAACACACACCAGACTAATCTTAATCCGAGTATCTTTACCCCTACACCGCGGATCGGTCGATGTTATTCTAATCCCTTGTCGTCAGTGGGAAAAATGGACATCTTAAATCTATCTGTTCTGCATTCAACATCTCTAATTTTATTGAAATGGCAAAATAGTAAATCAATGTTACTGCAAATGATGTTTGAACATTTTTATCAAATCAATAATGACGAATGTCAATTCAGATTCGCAAAACTGTTCGCAAAAATTCCATAAAATTCTTTTTGAAAATCTTTTGAAATATTTCATTGGTTGACCAGAAACTGAGAACACGTATTTTCTTTTTGTAGCCAATGATGAATCTGTCTTAAGGTTCGAAAAATTCACCGCGCAAATTAATACAATCGCGAATTTGATCGCTAATTTGGCGATTTAAATTAAAAATAAACCTTATAATCAGCACATGAATGTGTTTTATATCAGCAATAGCAAATATGAACATGGCAAAAAAATTGCAAGTTATTATTTTGTATGTTTTGAGAAACATGTAACGGTCCGCCCCGGCGCGCGCCGGAGGTCCAATAGTGCCTGCGGCGCGCTGTTGCTGGGAACAGGCGAGAGAGGGGGGAGTTACGTCACGCAAACACTTGGGGGGGGGGAGGATAGGGACCGAGTGGAGCGGGGAAGCTGGCGGAGTGCCCCAGGCAATCAGGCAATGCCATTGTTGAGGTTCGGTCTCCCGGAAGCCGTAACAATCGCTTTGGTCTAGCAATTGGAAATACGGGAAATATTCAATTTCTAAGGTTCCTCGAGTCCTTTGACTCTTAACAGCTTGAAGCCCGTAATGGACGACAGCATTCATGCGTGGAAGTCATCACAGCGGAATTGAAGAGGACGAGGGGAGACACGAGGACTCTTGTGAAGTTGGCCAATCACGACGTTCCTGAGGCCATCGATGACGACTGCCACTAAAATACTCGAATAAATGATCAAAAATGGAGCAGACGGTACGGAGAAGAGGTGCGATGCTGTAAAAACGTGTGGAATCCGAGCAGCAGACGGGTTGGCCCGCCACCAGTGGAGGCCTCGCCACGGAGGGCAGCCGCACAGGAGGGGGCATGCGCCGGCACTTCCACAGACTTCCTTCCGATGAGTCACACACTGATTATGAAATGACGAACAACGTAATAGGACGTGCAATCCAGGACAGCTGCGATCTTAAGACCTGAAGCGAAAAGAGTAGTAGTAGGATGCACATGTTTTATTCGCTGAAGAAATGCCCGTGTACGGACCGCGAAAAAATAAATTTTTTTCCATCGAAGAAATTCGATCGTGATTCGCGCCAGGGGGTGGCGGCAAAGCACTCCGCCATCAAAATGACGGGAAGAAAAAAGGTCGCGAGGCTGTCTTGTTCTGCAATTCCTCCACCGAGTGCCTGCGCTGATTTCTGCTTGAAATGGGACTACGAATTACACGAAGAGTCCCCAACGGATCGATCCGAAGCTCATGACGTCGCGAAGTCTTGGTTGAAAACCATTTTTACCGAAAGTAGATTACACTTCTTTGCGTAGGAATTTTAAAACATCCATTAATGTAAAACATTCAACATATAATGGAAAGATACACGAGTACATTATGCCTTTTCGAACTATATTTCGCTGAAATTCATCGAAAGAGGCGAGGGTTTCTTTTGGTTGGTTCGAAAATGGATGGACAATGTGAAGGGGCCATTTTGCAGATGCTGCGAAATTCGGTAGACATAACGAAATTCCAAGAGATGGAAGGAATTTAATTTGTTTAAATGATCTATCCCTTCGTGGCAAATACAATGACATTTCTTAATCACGTGCAGGAGAATCCTTAGGGATAAAGGCACGGACACGATCCAAGACGACCATGGACACCCGGGAAGGGAAGACCGGACGGACGCAGCAACTCGACTTCAAACGGACAATGTGACCCACGACACATGCGGCCGCGGGTTCGACTCCCGTGGCGACTATCGACCGCCATATGACTTAGGGCCATCCCGACAAGCAACAGCAGCAATTGCTTTACACGTGTCCAACACATGCTACGGCTATGGCGTACCTCGATCGCCGATCACGAAAAAGACCAACGACTGGACGTGGAAATGCACGGCCGAGGCGGGATGAGAGCGGAACACGCGACCAGTTTAAGACCACGGCTCACCATGCCACTGTGGAATACGAATAAAGGGAAATGGGGGAGGAGAAAAGGGGATGAGCCACAAAGGTGGCATATTCGAGGGGCTGCTGTTTATGGGAAGTCGAGAATAAACGGTATTACGACTTCCTAGAGTGTCTGTGGCTGAGTTCTGCAAAAATATAACCATACCGGGATGGATTACTGTAGAGTTATTATCAAATTTAAGCAGAGGAAACTTTGCAACATGTTTTTCAACTTGTATTTTCTAGAACCTTGCAAGTCACCGCCAGGGTGACTTGCAAGGGCAGGGGGTGAATACACGCCGTAATAATTTTGACCCGAATATTTTTACCCCTACCGCGGTCAGAAAATGTTATTCTGATCCCTTATCGTGCGTTGGAAAAGTGATATCTTAAATCCATCAAAAAAGGCTACCTTTAAATTTAAGCTGCAGAGCACCCTCTTGAGGTGCTAATCTCACACACTCTCGGGCGAGGGCAGATTGGCGGCGCCGGCACACCAAAGTGCACGCCTCCTTTATGACTAGCCGCACACCAAAGGGTGGCCCTTCCACGCGAACGCTCTTCGAATAACGGTTGCGCGCTTTCATATGTAACAGCATGCAGTCGAGGCGTTTCGGGAGGATACATGGATGGAGAGTAAGTTTCAGATAATCAGAGATTCGAAAAACGATTTCCGCAGTGTCCAGCGGATGAGAACGGCGAGAGAACACCTCATCCGTGCGGCGGCAATCCGTGAAAAAAAATAAAAAAATAAAAATCGGAGAAAGTTAGTCTAGGCCAACTTCGAAACAAGCCGATCCTCCAGTAATATGTTCGCTCTTTGAATTTTGCATCGACGATTTCTTGTGATGTCATCACGCTACTCCTCGAACGGGGGAAAGTTTTGCCGCGAAGCAAGATCACTCACAACTTCCGAGCGAAAAGACGACGTAGGTGCACGGGTTTCGGAAGCCAATCAGAATGAAAATGCCGACGGTCAAACTGAATGAAGGAAATTCCAAGAAACTGCGGGAGATGCCGCAACAGTAACTACGGAATCATCCGCTAATGTATATTTCAATGCAACAATTTCAGAGAATAAAAATCATTCCTTGTGACTGGGATTCGAACCCGGATCCCTCGATGGGCGGCCGAGTGCTTTAGCCAGTTAAGCTATCGCGGCGTCCTCTTATTTCTTATGAAGCACTCGGCCGGCTCGGCAAAGGTACCACCGTCGTCAATGAAAAAATTCACGATTTAAATACAATTTTTTTCAAAAATACGAAGCAAAATTTGCTATACCAGCCATATTTTCCTTCGCCCATATATTTGTCAGATAAAGATGCATATTGTAAATTAAAACTACCATGGATGGTTTTGTTTGCCTAGGTTAATTTCCTAAAATGTGGCGTATATTAGGGAGTAATATTAATCATTATTAGGTTAATAAATATTACCTTTCCTATTAAATACCATTAGGCCGTCATTGTTTGAAGAGAGCGACGTTAGTGCACAGGCAACTTCTGTGTATGAACTGAAGAAGTCAAGTTTTACACACCTTCCGAGAATCATTTCTCTTCAACTTTTTTAAGAATTTCATTTCACCAATTTCAAAACCTACACGAGAAGAGAGAAAGGGAGCAGAGACGATAATAGCAATGGGAAGAGGGAAAGGGCGAGAGTGAAATGTGATCGCTCCGGGCGAAACGACACGGGGGGGGGGACCAACCTGACCCACGCAATGTCGTCGCCAAGTTTTTTTTTCTTTCAATATTTCCTCAGTGAGGAAAGACGCACGAGTGTAAGATAAATCAGGCCAACGGAGATAACCGTCACAATTGAAGCGGTCTCTAGGCGACGCGGACTGAAACGCCACGCCATGGAAAAAGGGAGGAGACTGGAGTATTTGTATATTTTTTAGTACCCTGCAGTACACCGCTAGAGTGTGTGGCAGTGGATGAATACCCATCAGACTAATTTTGACACGAATACTTTTACTCCTACCGCGGTCGGACAAAGTCATCCCGTTCCCTTAATCGTTCGTGGAAGACAGGAGGAGGGCGAGTGGGGGGCGGCAGTTGTCCATCCGAAACCTACCCTAAGAGGTAAAGTATGAACAATTATAATAATAATAATACAACCCAGGTTTCGTTACAGCATAATATCTTCAGGTCCTGTCATGCCCTAACGAAACCTATGCCGTAAAATTTTATGAGCGGAAATTTTAAGTATCTTCTTTCATCATGAAAGATTTCCACCATGTCAACCCGGAAACTTGGATTGAGGCACAAATAAATACTCCAGACGAACGCACACACACGCACGTGCGTGCGCCTGTAAAAGCACGTCCGGAGACGATCAACAGGTGGGCCGATCGATTGGTCGAAGGGGGTGGGGGAAGGAAGGAGGGGCGGGGGGGGAGGAGCGGACGTAAACATAAACTGCGCTCACATTAATTGCCGCACGCGGACGATCCCGGCAACAAAAAAACACTCTCGATAAAAGACTTGAGGTAATGGAAACGATACTACAAAAGCTGCCGCGAGCATTTCTCTCAAGAGAGCGCTTCGGGCAGGGGGGAGGTCCCCCTCTGTCCCGCCGCGAGTGGGGGTGGGTGGGCAGTTGGTGGGAGAGGGAAGGGGCCATCGATTGATCGGATATACACTTTCGATTGGGGGGGGGCGCACTCTTTCCAGCCACGACCGACAGTCGCAATGAGATGCAAAATATTTCAATTAACAAAAGGCTAGAGGAGTGTTAATCAACTGTTTAACAGGACCCGACCTCGTGGAAATCGGGGGTCGGCCGTAAATCGGAGCCAAAGCAGTGAACAGGGGTACAATAAGGGAAGGAAACTTTACTGGGCCCGCAGGCTGAAATATACAATTGACAATACCGCAAGAGCCCTCGTTTTCATTGGATAACCTCTGTTGGCGGACAACACTTATAAATACTTACGCATAAAAATCATCAAATTTCGTAACCATATTTAAACAAAACGGTAAAACTTACAAAAATCAAAGCCTTTAGAAAAACTATTCATTTTTTCAAAGGTGTAAACTTTCAAATGTGTAAAAAATATCCTTCATCATTGCAGACGAATTTCGACTGACTTCCTGAATCCTAGCGAATGGATTTAGTTCGCAATGTTCATGGATTTCCTTTATCATTGCTGCGAGGAAAACGCCATCGCGGCCGGAAATAGTCATGACCTAAAAAACAAACTTAAAACTTATGACGACGGATGACAATAATAGGGAAGAGTTCTGCGCTGCGCCGTCTTCTGGTGAAGGTTAAAAGGTTAATAAATACGAAGGAGCATTCTCTCACAAGAATCGAATACACATGTTCAAAGCTCGTCAACTAAGCTTTACTTACGGTGGGATAATTTAAGACGAAATGTAATTAATATTTACTTGATATTACCAGCACAACGGAAGGAAAACAAATGAGGAAGTACTGGAGATGGTGGGTGAGGAGAGGGGTTTGTTGAGAGAAATCCTATGGAGCCAGGAAAAATGGATGAAAGGCGTATTGAGCGGTAGTGGAATGTTGAAGAGGGTAATAGAGGGGAGAATGTTGGGCAAGCGAGGAAAGGGCAGGAACAGGATAGGGATGTTGGACGGGATGAAGGGAGGAAAGAAGTATACAGAGATGGAGAAGGACCTGATGTAGATTAGTTTGCTAGATGGGGAGTCACAAAATGTTTATTTGATAGTTGTGTCCATCCAAAAACCTACCTTAAACGGTAGATTACCTAATAATAATTACCAGCACATTGAATTAAAAATACATGGAGAATGTGAAATTCACTTAATTTTGTGAATACGCAAACCCAATTTCTCATAGCAAGTACAAATAAATGACACGCATTCGTTGCCTGACGAGACATACATGGTTTGTATATAAAGTCGCCATTAACGCCCTCAACCCCCCAATGCCGCAAATCCCCATGAACATCCCCGAGAAAAATTCGTGCCCTAATAAAAACGCAGCCTTTTACTTTTTCATACCAGACGCAACTTGATTAGTTTGGCTCTACGCACCGTCCCGTACGCATTAACGTTGCACCCAGGAGATAATTTAAGGCATCCTTAACATGACAAAAACACCCCCTTCCAATGATGTAACAATGGCAAACTGGTCTCGCTTCAACACACACCCAATAGTCAATATCTGGCGAAGAGAAAAGGACAAGCTACTCTCAGCATCTAAAAGTATAAATAAAATATTAAATCAATCGTATGAAAAAAATCAACTTCCTTGAGTTACACTGTTGTTTTCGGTACTGAACCCATTTGCTACCATTTATCCTAAAAAATTGCACACTCCAGCGGGATAATAGCGCGCGTAGTTAGTCTTCCACGGAAATCAATGAGGTAGGCCACCGCAAAACCACCTTCCATACCGAGGTAGTACTCAGGACACGGCAGAGGTGTAGTGTCACGCAAGCCGTCAATCACCTATCCCAGCCTCGTGACGGGTCTGCCCTCCCCTAGAGAGCATTCTCCCTCGGGGGGGGGGCGCACCTCACTTCTCTACCCCCACCCCCCGAAAACCCCAACCCAACGCCGCGAACAACACCCCTCCTCCTCCATGATGAGCCTCCAGGATGACCCGACATACTTGCCACGGGCACCTATAACAGTCGACACGCAATACCTCTCTTTTGTTGAATTAATAATTATTAATGTACTTAAGCGGATAAAATGATACTTTGTAATTCCACAGATTTATTACAAAGTATCATTTTATCCGCTTAAGTATGAACCGATTCCATAAAATAACGCCTGAAACCATCGATTATTAATGTAATCCGACACACACGCGGAATTATCGCATAGAGATGGCTAAGTCGTCGCAGAGTCGCATCTCAAGTTTCAGTAGCTGAGAGTCACACGAAGACGTGGATTTGATGGAGAAGGCCGCATGACGGATCCCAGAAAAAAAGAGAGAGAATAGACCTTCAGCAGAAAAATATTCCACGCGCGTATTCTCAGTAGGGACCTGATTACACAGCTGGCCTCCGAGTCTCCGTTCCGGGTAAATCGTGTTTCTAGTGGATCCCTACTGTGTGTCTCCGTGCTACCGCAAAATGGAGCGACTGATTGAACAGCGGTACGCCATCAAATTTTGTGCTGGACTTGGGTAATCGAATACGGACACGTTGAGCATGATTCGCCCCAAATGCTCAAGGATGAAAGCTCATCAGGAAATGCAGTTTTTACGCCGATAGAGTGTGGAGGACGAGCCCCGCGCTGGACGGCCGTCGACGTCAAGAAGCGACGACAACGTGCAACGTGTTTGCATGAAGTGCGCTGTATGTTAAGCTGTGTGACGGAATACTCGTGAAACATATCCTAGTGTCCCCTGGCTTCCCTAAGGATCCCACCCAGAACCAAATTGCCCTTGATAACTTCCGGGGACCAAATGAAGTAAGCAATAAGATATAAGGGTAGGACGGAGGCAGGGCGACGCACACAAGAGGGCGCCTTGGAAGGGCAGGGCCACCCGTTTTAAATCGGGAAAGTTGAAAAGGTTTTCTAATGCTGCGGCCAAACCCTGGATTGAAATAAGGGAACACTAAATAATGTAGCAAAGATTTCAAAAAACTGTTACGCCGGTTTGCGACAAAATGTATGTAATATTTCAAACTATTACTGCCATGACCTTGAAACGATTGAGCTAAAAAAAATGAGGGAACAACTCGTAAAAAGCGAAAACCACGAGTGGAAGAGGATATAATACGTATGCTGCTATTTGCGGACGACATACGAGTAACTGTATCTGTAGCTATATTGGAGATGAGAAAGGCGGTCTTGAGAACGAACTGACCACTTTCGTGTAGGAGAAGGAAAAGTACAACATCACGATAAACAAGGTCGAAACTAAGGTAATGACTTGAAGTTCGTTGTTTGGAGGAGGGAATTCCCAAGAAAATATTTAATTGCAAGAAATGACAGAATGAGGGTAATTTCAATTCATCTTGGCAGGCTACAATATACAATAAAGATGATTGTTACAATTTTGCTTGAACTTGTTAAAAGCATTTAAAATATTTTTAAAAAGATGGGTCATTTTCCGATGACACCAGATCATAATACGAACCCTTAGATATTACGGTCGAAGGGATCACGAATATAAGATTAGAGAGATAGACTGCCAGACCGACAGGTTTAAAATGTCATTATTTCCAAGAGCGATAAGAAACCAGGATGCTTGTAGTCGCAATCCCTCAGGAGTCAGTTCGACACAAGTAGTATTAACCTACAAGATAGGAACTGGGCGTGGTTTTACAAACATAAAAATAAAAAATATTTTTTTAATAGGTACCTTCCCCCACCCATTTGAAAAACCCCAACCCCTTCATTCCTTACCCTTTCCTCCTGGTGCTACACCCCCTGCCACACACCTTTTTTGTAGGTCGCAGGGTATTGATGTAGATGTAGAAGGATGCATTGAACGAGACGACTCCAGCTTCCCCCAAGGACGACCCAGAATCCACCCAACTACGGTCACTCGCGACATGGCACGCGCGAAAGTTATTTTATTTTTTAATTTTATTCATATATATACCCTGCAGCGCCAGGGTGTGATTACAAAACAGAATAATATTACCCGAACATGACCCTACCGCGGTCGAACAATGTTATGATGATCCCCTATCTCTTGTGGAAAAATGACATCTTAAGAGTATAACATCTAAAAATGATTTAAAACCAGGGGAAGTTCGGATTGACTGACGGGTCAATCCGAACCGCGCCTTTAAGTGGGTGGAGGAGGGGGGGCTGGAGGAGGGGGGGCTGACGGCGGGGGCGGGGCCCAACCACAAGCGAGGAGGCCGCCTCGAAAAAGCAGACTGTTTTCAATCCGTCCGGCCCTCTGGCCGGGGGGCGGGAGGGGAAGGAAAACTGATAGTACGGGAGCTGGTGGTATGTTGTGACCACCAAATTTACACTCACAAAAACTGTTAAAACGGTAGCTTGACCCAAGGCGTATTTAGAGGCTATCACTGCGTCTGACAAAATCACAGCCAGAAAATGAAAAATAACAAATTCTCCTAACGTTTTTCAACCTGATGGTCGTATGTGCAATATTCTCAATCTCTATATCTCAATCAATACATCTCCTTAAAAATAATACGAAGTGACATGAAGTGAAATTAACGAAAAAAATATTTAGGGTGAATAAAAATCAATGGAAAATGCATCGCGTTGATTATATGACAACTTTTGCGCCCAACAATACGCGGCCGATCGCTGTCAGCCGAGAGAAATTGACATTAATCAGTTAGCCGGAACGCCAAGCAAGACTTTGATATCGAGGCACTGACTGTTGATAGTTCCACGTATCGTATCACCAGAGATGGTTAGGGTAACGAATATTTGGACAGCAGGTTATTGAAAATTATTTTCACATCTTCCACGGCAGTAGGGTTCAACTGGCGCGACGACAGCAAAAAAGTATTGCCAAATTGGGATAAAATAAGAGGCATCTCACATGACGGCTGCATATGAGATGTAAAAATTTAAAAAAATGTTTTCCAAATGAAGCTTATGAAAACGTACGAAAGATAAAAGAAAACTAACATGGCACACAAGATTCACTTAAAGTCATCACTCACGAACAAAAGAAGAAATTCCCGAGTCCAGCAACACATTCCCTCTTTTGCTCAATTTGTTCAGAACTTCTTGAGGACATTTATTTCGTTCCGATAATTTCCCGACTGACGGGTCAATCCGAACCGCGCCTTTAAGTGGGTGGAGGAGGGGGGGGCTGACGGCGGGGGCGGGGCCCAACCACAAGCGAGGAGGCCGCCTCGAAAAAGCAGACTGTTTTCAATCCGTCCGGCCCTCTGGCCGGGGGGCGAGAGGGGAAGGAAAACTGATAGTACGGGAGCTGGTGGTATGTTGTGACCACCATATTTACACCACAAAAACCGTACACATTTAATGAGTACCTTGCCAATAACCAATGGGAAATATGATCCTCATAGGGTGTTTCGTTGTCTTTCCCCCCGAGGGGGGGGGGATGAAAAATTTGCCAATCGGACATATTTTTTTTGCGTCTTAAACTCGGCTTAATAGTCAATGGGGATGCCAAGACTTCGTTTAGACCATTTTAAGACGATTTTGGTGTGCCAAATCCGGAAAACGGGCCCGCACAGTTGCGAATCGGATAAATTTTTTTCGTCTTAAACTTGGCCGAATAGTCAATGGGGATGCCAAGAACCTCCACTGATCAGTTTAAGACGATTCAGAATGACCAAGGCCCTTAACGGGTTTAACGGCTCAAAATGTAAACAAAGTAGCAAAACCGACACATCTGAGGTGGTTTTAAACTTGGTCTTGTAATGAAGCGAGGTACGAAAACCACTCTGAGATCATGGCGCTCATGCACAACTTTGCCGATGAGTGCATGTTCGAGAGGGGGCGCCATATACAAGGGGCCCGGAATGCCGGAAAACGTCACAAATAAATGAAAAACTGTGAACATAAAAAAAGCACGGACACATGGGGCAAAAACCTATCCAATACCCGGAGTGTTTTTCAAAAATTATCATGATGTAACTATTTTGTATTTTCAGTGGGATCAGTGGCGTGAGCAGCCCCTCAGGGGTGTAAATGAGGGTAGAACTGGGCGCATAGGGGGAGGAAATTCGCCCGTCACTCAGAATTGATGCATATTTTAGTGACATTGTATACAACTAAAAGTCCTTAGAAAGGTTCAAAGAATCAGATTTTTTGGACAAAATTTTCCGTTCTAAAAAGATGGCCAAACCCAAAAAATCTTGGAACATTCACATTGATTGATACCTTGGCCATTTCCATGGGCTGTTTGCTTCATACAATTTTTCCGAAAAACCCATCACTTACGAGTTTTGAACATTTTTCCTGCCCCTTTTACATTCCTGGGGGGTCGTGGACCCAACTGATTGCACTGAAAATATGGAATACATTTATATTCGTGACAATTACCTCGATTATTGGATCGGGATTTCCGTCATTTGTTGCGCTTTGGATCCGTTTTTCACCTCTTAGGAAGGGTTCACACCCAAAACTAATGTCCAATTCGGAAAGGGCAGATAATGTTACCCCTAGTAATGCATTTCCATCCTCCTCTGAGCTGAATAAGCCAATTTTATTTTCGAGTGTCCGTTTACGTTCGGTGGTGCGTTAATGGGTTAAAGTAGTTTATTTTCAGAGAAATTGAAGAGGTCAGAGAGGCGAGAGGGGTTTTAGCAGCGTTATTTGACCCAGTGTGAAGTATTTTTCAAATTATAAGATTTCGCATGGTTTTGATTTCTCATTACAGTAGGATCCAGCTTCTTCCCCAATGTTCATAAATTTGAATGATTCTATTGTAAGGGGCCGGCCAAAATCAGCACCCAGCAGAGGGATCAGAATCCTTACGGAGTCAAGGAAAGAAACAAAATATACGACATATGCTGGACAGGGTTTGCAGGTTACAAATACCATTCATCGAGGGTGAATTTCAAACTGTTGGCGATATGAATTTCCAACACTTGTCTGATATTTTGGGGGATCTGTGAATGGACTCCTGTGTGGAATGACGCTTCAATGTTAATGCTCGGATGGACAGTCTTTTTCCTTTACCGAAGGGCTTTAGGATTTAATTTATTCATTTAATATAATCACACCATTTTTAGTACAGGGAATTTGCGGGGGGTCCAGGGGTTTCCCGATTTTTGCCCTGAACATTTCTGGATGGCACAACTTATTGATATCAGAGAAGAATCGTGACTTCATTTCGGGTTAACAGAGAATCAATGGAAGCAAAATTTACATTCTTTTGGCTTAGCCTGGCCGTATAGAACCAAAAGAGAATTGAAAAACGCCGGGCAAAACTTTCCAAAAAATTGAAAGAATGAGACTTGGTGTTTCCCAGGAGGCAGCTGCATACAAGTTCTTTCAGACTCAAGGGTCTTGTATTATACATTGAACATATTATATATTCCGTGATTCCGGACGGAAATCTGATAATTACTTTTGGAAAAATTTTAGTCCGTGGTAGACAGAGGTTGGGCACGAAAATTTGTCTGTCCTTTCCGAGAAAAATGGAGCCCAAAATGAAATATCCTCATATCAGGATTGTTTTACATTGTTTTGAAAAGGACAGAAAAAATGTACGTTCGCGGTGTCTACCACGCACTTTCATTTATCTCAAACTTTTCATCATTTCGGGATCAAAGAATTCATGGGAGTTTAGTCTTTAAGCTTTAGCAAGTTAAGGTATCGAGGCGACCTCTTCCACTTCGAAATCTTGTTCCTTTAAAAGCCCACAAAATCGAGGTAACCGGGTTCGAATCCCGGTGAAGGCGAATCCTTTTTACACACTGAAATCGTTGCATTGAAATTCACAATAGCGGATGACTCCGTTAAAAGTTACTGTTGCGGAACCTCCCGCAGTTTCTTGTAATTTGTCCAAAACGTTTTAGTTTAAATGTAATTACGGAACCTTATCAGGGAAACGCCTGGGCATGAGCAGCGTGACCTTCTTCCATGGGTTGTAGTGACAAAATTAACCGTGCATAAAAAACTATTAGCATTCAGCAAATCAGTCAGTCTATAGAGGGAGGAAAATCACGGAAGCGAAAGTATGACAGATCAGTAAGTGGAACAAGGTGATATTTCGAATGCGATGTTTACGCTTTGCCCAACGAGACCAACATGGAAACATCGAAAGATAAAAATTAAAGAGTACGGACCGCGGACGGCCGGGCGCAAATTCTCGGCCAAGTGCGGCGGAAGAAGGGGTGATGCCCCAGAAGGGATGTTACTGGAGCACTTCCCAAGAGTCCGAGAAGTCAGTCTAAGACCGACAGGCGCACATTCCCCGAACCACGCCGAGATACGCTCCCCCGCATCGCGCGCGTCCTATTTATGTTTCGCTTTCGTAGACAGAAGACTACACTTTGGGTACCGGAAACGCGCTTCGGGAACGCGCGGAGGTGGAGCGAGCGGGCAGAGGCATTTCGAATCTCATAGCCCGCTAGGTGGAAGTCTTCCATTCTAGGCGTACATGAGGGAGGACTATTTAACTTTGCTGGCCATTTTAACCGTGGTCGTGCTTAATTTAACATACCAGCGGAGTCTGCAAAGTTAGTCTTCCCTCATTTACACGTAGCGAGAACGGAATAATATCCCGGAAACATTAAGTTTCCGGCGGTCGTAAAAACGTCGGTGACCCTCGTGTGCACATATGCACTACACACACGCCAATGCTCCCAACACACTGGTGAACCACTTTCGCAACGCACCAAACTTGAAAAGATTCCGAGAACAGGGACACGACTGGATAACGGCTGAGATCACGGATTTGCTAAGCCACCCGAGTGAAGAAGAACAATTGGCACTCACAGACACCAGGGCTCCTTCAAAACCCTAGTCATCGCATTGAGTGAAACACTTCCCCTAAGCCCAATACTTTTCCGACGGAGATGGAATTCATGAGAGAACCCCGAGAGAAAGAGAAAATTGGTAACCTAACCGTATTGGGGTTTTTAACGGGTACATGATAATCGATTGAAACCGTACATACAACTGATAATTTAAATATTTAATTCATATGCCTGAATTTTACACTCGTGTGATTATTTTCGCGAAGAGTCGAGTGATTCCTCACTGCGGACTGCAGCTGTAGACGACGATAGCGCGTGGCGGTGCACTTTCTCTGCTAAACAAAAGCCCATTCCTTCTTCACGTAAAACAGTCACATGTGGCCAGAACGAAAGAACATCGAACCTTAAGAGGAATATGCATATATCTTACTTTCTCCTTTCAAACATTAGTGGTAGGTACTATAATTGTACCGATTGGCGTGAATCATTAAATCAACTCGCGCATCGTTTACTGGAAGTGTCGTTTTTTTTAACACAAACTCAACTGGAGAACATTCGAAAACAGCATTAAGGTCGAGTTTCGTAATGCATCACTGAATTCCATCGTTATTGTAGACGTTTACTTAACGACTTACGTTAACGTTTGCTCACTTAAAATTTACGTATTTACTGCATGGGGCTTACCAGTGTCCGATTTCAAAAACCATTGCAATGGGATGTGAGTGAACATGAATCTTCTAAACGGGAAACCGCCGTAATTTATTGAACAATTTGACGGTGGGTTTAGGATTTAATAGCAGTTATACAACTGATATTTAGCTTAGTCCGGACGTTAAAGTTAGCTTTAAGTTAAACGAGATATTATAAATAACCAGTCATAAAGAAGCAATACAATGGCGTACATTTCAGTTCAAATGAAAATTACAATCAAACTGACCGTCAAAAGAAGCAAGGCCGATGCATTCGGTTAAGAACAATATATAAATCTTGAGGAAAGGCGATATTCACAAGCGCAACAAAGGCCGTTGAAAGTACCACTGAAACTCATTTTAAGTCTCCACACCGATATTCCCATATCTCGGAGATCAAATGCTAGATGGACTAGAAATTCCATTATTTTGGCAATCAGCACCACTGCGGGGAAATCGTTCCCCAAAAGAGCTCTCTCCATTCATAAATTAGAGCAAAACAAATAACCCAGCAGGAAACTATCACACAGTATTTTCAATTTTACACACCGTAGTTTCGAAAACTCATCTCCTTCATAATGGCACAAGATGTCGAAACTAATCCCGATCAATGTCGTCACCCACGATCCAACTGTCCCCTACTAAAAATGAGATGTTTAAAGAGATTGTACGAGGAGGGGAGGAAGAGGGGGGATGAAGAGGGGGGTGAAGAGGGGGTTGAATAGGGGGGTGAATAGGGGGGGGTGAAGAGGGGGGGTGAAGAGGGGGGGTGAAGAGGGGGGGTGAAGAGGGGGGTGAAGAGGGGGGTGAAGAGGGGGGGTGAAGAGGGGGGGTGAAGAGGGGGGGTGAAGAGGGGGGGGTGACGAGGGGGGGGTGACGAGGGGGGTGAAGAGGGGGGTGAAGAGGGGGGGTGAAGAGGGGGGGTGAAGAGGGGGGGTGAAGAGGGGGGGTGAAGAGGGGGGGTGAAGAGGGGGGGGTGAAGAGGGGGGGTGAAGAGGGGGGGGATGAAGAGGGGGGGGATGAAGAGGGGGGGATGAAGAGGGGGGGATGAAGAGGGGGGGGATGAAGAGGGGGGGGATGAAGAGGGGTGGAAGAGGGAGGAGGGGTTATTCAGGGAGATGGGGATTGAGAAGGGCGGGGCGAGAGGATTGGAGCAGAGAGGAGGCGGGAGTAGGACAACGGATTAGAGCCCCCTCGACTTAAGTACGAGCCCTACCAGCAGAAGAGGTCTCCGCCCTCACGCCTCATCGACCTTGACCTTCGATCGCCCACAGCGACTCGAGGCGAGCGAGATCACGAAGGGACGTACGCAGCACGCACGTCCCTTGGTGCGGCCGAAGAAGCGCCCGGCAGGGATCAACAAGAGGGCCGGGGAGGGATGGGGGGGCCGACGTTTACAGCTGTTGCAGATTGAAGGGGTGCTGCGCGCGGGAAGGGTGGCTTCCCCGCGCGTGCCGGGGCGGGCAGGCAAAAGAGAGTCCGGGGCTTGGGAGGCGCGAGGGGATGAAGGGGAACAGGTGTGGACTTTGGTTCGCAAGAGAGAATGCCAGATGGCTTCGTTCCTATTGAGCCGGGAGAATCGAACCTCCAGACTACTCTCTAGAGCGACGTAGGCGCCTCTTCGTCGAGTTTTTATTTCAACAATGCAACCTCGAATCTCACCACTTAGGTCGTGGTACTTTTCAAAATTAGAGTGCTGTCCAAGGGGTATGTCAAATAGAAAGTTCCTTAACACATCAATGCCAAAGTAATTACAAGAAACTGCGAGAGATGCCGCAACAGTAACTTTTAACGGAGTCATCCGCTGATATGCATTTCAATGCAACAATTCCAGAGTGTAAAAATAATTCAGCTTGACCGGGTTTCGAACCAGGATCCCTCGATGTCCGGCCGAGTGCCTTAGCCAGTTAAGCTATCGAGGCGTCCTCTTGCACTATGACATTGCATGTACGGTATTTCGTCAAAACATTTTGTTTCTTGAAAGCCCCTTAAATTTAAGAGTGTAAGAGGACAGCTTAACTGGCTAACGCACTCAGCAGGAGATCGAGGGATCCGGGTTCGAATCCTCGAATAGAGAACTTTCCGGTTTCCAGAACTGGTTAAACTTCCAGATTCCAGAGGTCTCCCAAGGACTCTAACCCGAGACCATCGATTCAGAAGCCCAACGCACGACAAAGGCTGGCTGTCTGTCGCGGTCACCCCCGAAGTGAATCGCACCGAGATGAGGCTGGAACGAAAGACAAGAGGGGGGTCCCTCACGGGGGGGGGGCGTCGGCGGGAAGGGCGCACCAACGAAAGGGGAGGGGGTGGAGAATCAATTGGGGCGGGAAGTGGCGCAACGGCGTGCACTTTCCCCGATCACGCGTGCACCAGCCTCCCCCCGGCGGATATTGCGAATAGCACGGCTCCATTGGCCCTCGCCGCCGACCCGCGGGGGGAGGTCTCGAAAGGGCCCCGGGATCGAAGCCCACTTCTGTCGTCCCTGAAATAATTTCCGATTTGGCCGGGCGCCGGGGTCGCCCCAGACCCCCCGACATAACACCCCTCGACGCGATCGATTCTCAGACTAATCGAGCGGCCCTCGCGGGAATCCAAGCCACTACATCATTTCCCTCAATACTCTGATATTTTTTCCCTTTCCTATGTTTGTTTTCAACAGCAGACTTGCGGGGAAGAAGAAGAAGAAAAGCACAGAGTTTGAAGGATAAGGGAGGTGAATGATTACTATTAATGGCATTGCAGTACTTTTTGAGGCTTGGGGTGGATAGCGGATGAATAGTGACGACTCTCCTAACAAAACACACCAGACATCCTACTCTAAAGCAAGCCTCCCTTCATAATTCCTTCTTTCCATCCAACATCCCCATTCCTGCTCCTTCCTCATTTGCCTAACACTCTCCCCTCTATCACAGTCTTCAAAGTCCTCTCTCCAATCGAAATGCTCTGCATTCCCCTTTCCCGACTCCTTTGAATTTCTCCCAACAATTCTTCTCCCGCACACCCAGCACCTCCTCGTTTGTTTCCGTTCGGTCCACCACACCTCCATCCTTCTTCCCATTTTTAAAATGCATCCGATTCACGCTTATGCTTTGACTCGCTTCGACAGTCTTCGAATTTGGCGCCAAAGACGGCATCATCGACTACTTAATGATTCGGAAGTATTATTTAAGTCGGAGAAGACGAGATAAGAAAGAAAAAAATCAGCGCTCCCATTCCACGGAAGATATTAATTATCGTAGCACGGTACGGATGGCCATCGAAATAAACCGAAGACCACATACTTGATAATTGCTGCATCAAATACCTACATAAAAACGCCGATTTTTTTCCCCGAAAATTGTGTTGTTTTACTCAGGCTAAGATTAGATTTCACTGACAATAAAAACCGCGTGGTCACATAACTACCATTATTATTTAACCATATGTGCACTGTCACACTCATATACACATGATAAGAGCAAAATGCAGTATGCCACAGGTTGGTTAAACGCGTCGTGCTCCCTAAATAGATTTGTGGGAGAGTAACAAGGGCTATATTCGAACATGGACGTTGAGTCTGCCATTTTTTTTCTAACCTGCTGTCAATTAGTCGGTGCATATCTTACAGCACCTGAAAGGCATTAACCGCCATTTAAGCTTGCTCATGCTCGTTTAAAAAACTCATTTCGAAATACTTGCCTATAAAATCAAATTTCGAAACGAAGTATCGACATTATCGATGATCGGAAAACACCGCCGAAAGACATCGCCGACCATAGCTACCCTAGCAAGCGATTAAAGAGAAGAGGAGGTGCGTGAGAGAGAAGAGGGATGAACTAGGAATGGTGACGTGGAAGGAGGACGGAAAGATATTCCCTCAAAAGAGAAGAAATATTAAGAAGAGGGAATCGGAGGGGACTGACCAAAGAAAGGAGGGGTTGACGGAAATTCAAGCTAAAGGATCACCTTAAAGGCAGGAAGTATTAGACGCAGTTTAGAGTCAACTGTTTTGAGTGATGTTAAAAAAAAACGTTGCCTATGACATCAGGTTTGCCTAATACGTGGGAATTAAAATAATCGCTGACACACCCGATAAAATAGCTTACAGTGTTGAGGAGAAGTCGGATATGTTAATCGGGAACGCAGCATCAATTCGTATTTTACAGAGATAAATTTGTAGGTTATGTCCTATCTACACGGTGTAAGTACTCCACCTTCATCAAACGTGATTAACAAATTACAGCAAAACTCCTAAAGCCGTAATAAGTTAGCACCACACGTCCCGCAATGAAAACAAATTTTTGTCGTGACGGTTTGTGGGAAAAGAAATTCCACTACAGTGACCAACCACCTCTCCTCCTCTATATCAGAACACCCTTCTGCAGTAGTTTGCGGGTATGTTACTTTCTCGCCAGTGACCAACTACAGACACAAAAACACTCAAACCCTGTTGGGATCCTTCATAGGGTTACAGGGACTCCGTTGGGGATACCTGGGGTTTTGAACACACACACACACTATCCGTGACTACTTACGGTACTAAATTCTGCGTAAGGGACTATATGAGTTTTCCTTTAATTTTTTTAATTTACGAGGTCGTAGAGCTCAAGTTTCCTCGAGGGTATTTGTCGAAGGGTAATGGTAATTTTCCCCGTTTAATGTAATGGAGCGCCCCGGACAAATTTCATCACGCTTCAGGATAATCATGGGAAACAAACGGATATGCCACATCCAACAGGATTACGTGTTCAAGACATGAACAAGGAGATATTTTTCTTCGAATATCCGCAGCCCATCCGACACCTGTCTGCACAACTCACCGACAGGGACCACACTGCTCATCGATATATCACTCGGCAAACACAAAGGGCACTTACCTGTAATGAAAAGAAAAGTGTGGTCAACATACAGGGAGAATTAAAATATTGCACAAGGAAAAACCCAGAGTATATTTGGCCCACACTGATTGGTCGTATTTGCAAGCAACGGATGTACCCAAAAAGGTCTTTTTATGGAAATTATTGGAGGAAATCAGCGACCATAAGAGTAATAAACACTAAACTTTCCCAAAATAAATTATGTCACTAATAATGTACTTAGGACCAAAATGCTTCTCGATTATCGTTTAAATTGTCAGCTAATTTCGTTCTCCTGATTTCGGTTAGCCCTTTTCGAAACACCTTCCTGTCATTAGCCCTAGATATCTCTTAAGCGAGAATAACGTCATTACGCTCGTCTCAAGAGAGGAGTTCGTTCGACGAGTTCGTCGCTGTATCATTCCGCGTATTCTTCATGTTGGTGCGACGTCGCCGGGCTCAATGCTCCTTGTTATCTTATATAAATCAACTCGGGATAAACCTGTTTACTGAAAAGCGCGTGTTGACAAGGAAGTGATTCCACGTGCAATGCGTTTGCTCTCTTCTTCGAAATATACAAATTATTACTGCAACACTCAATTTAATCAATTTACATTCCCTGTTCTCAAACAAATAAGTCCTTCTTTTAACCTCAAGAAACTCAAAATACGTCAATTTTCCGGATGGCACATTTATATAAAATATTTCATGAGGTACACACATCAGAATAAATTGTGAGTCAGCCGTGAAGAAGGTAGGATTCATTCGACGGGTTGTAGGAATATATGATGAAAAGTAATGAGACATGTTGATCTACAGGCAAGACTGTATTTAGGCCATGATTTTGATATCCCAAGTAAATTGAGTTAATTATGAAATTGGAAAATGTTCAGAGAAAATCCGTTGGATTGGTATGAAAATTGCCAAGATAAGAGAGAAAGCGTGACGGGTATGTTGGAGGAATCACTCTGCGAGCGATTGACAAAGAGAGAAGGCCTACTGACACTGACAGAAAGGCAATGGGTACCCCAGTTCAACTGCGACAACGAACGAATTATTGGGGCCCTAAATTACACCGGACGATTCGTCCACGCGATTTCCCAATTGGGGTCGCGGTAGTCTAGTGGGTAGAGCGTTGGACTGCTGACCAGAGGGTTCGATTCCCGGGCAAGGCACTTTGGGCACCTGCAGCTCCACCCAAGCTAGTTGATTTTTTGGGTACCAGGTCTTCCTGGGAAACCATAACCGGCACAGGGAAAGGAACTGGCCCCCCTACCCTGATGTGTGATTATACACACGCCGTCGGGCTTGGTACATGGGTGAGCTCTACCATCACCTCCGACCTTCGGGTTTATTACTGTGTTTATGGTTTATATATATATATATATATATATATATATATATATATATATATGATTTCTTCGAAGTAACACGGAAGTGTTGAATAAAAAACAGCAACACACAACATGAGAACACATAAAAGGAACACACTCACACGTAATATCTTGATAATTTTGACGGAATCGAACTCCGTCTTCTTCGGAAGATAAGATAGGACTGAGTCCTAACTAATCTTCCGAAGAAGACAAGAGTTCGAGTCCGTCGAAATTATCAAGATATTACATGCGAGTGTTCCTTTTATGTGTTCTCATGTTATATATATATATATATATATATATATACACATATATATACATATATGTATATATACATATATATAAAGTCACTTTCTTGAAAAACCCACGAACGTGCACAATAATGTAAATTCACTAAATAGTCAACACAAACATAGAAACTAAAACATATAAAAGAGGGACTCACTGGTTCTCGGTCGGCTCGACCGTGGGGTTGCGCGTGAAGAGCGTTGGAGAGGTTTAGCCCCCCCCCCCCCCCCCCCAGGTAGGGTGATCGGCCGGATGCACGCCTCGGAAGGGGTGTTTGAAAAAAGCACGAAGTGAAAGCGCTCCACTCCATTGTTCTGCACGCGGGAGGGTCTCTCGAGCATTGGTGCACGACAGACAGATGGTGACCGTGCTTCCTGTGGCAATGACACACCTGCTAAATGTACCGATTCCAGCCGAGAACTGCGGTTTATGGCAGGAAAAGATGTTTCCTTCTCTCATTTCCCTTTTTAATACCTTCCATCCCTGGCAAAACACTAATAATCCCCGCCAATAAACACTAAACTTTCCTAAAATTAAGTCAGACATGAGGGTAAGTATGGACCCTTTAGCACTTCCCTGTGGTACTCCTGAAGTTAGGCCTGCCCATAATGAAGCCATCCCGTAGAAGACTACTTTTCGTTAACGGTTGGCTAACAAGTCACTCATATAGTTATTAGCTTCCTCGTTGATGCCATATAATCTCGGTTTGTGTTTCAGGGCCTAATGAGGGACCTTGTCCAAGTCTTCCTAGAAATCTGAAACTACAGCATGCAGTTGCGTATTCCCTTCCCAACATTTCAGGATATCATTTAACAGATACAATTGCCCTTCACTTTGTAAGGTTTTCCTAAACCATTCTGGTTAGGGCAGAGTACCTTCATGTTGTCCATTGCAATGAGCCAATTATAGGCCATATCATAGCTAACAAAGACATGTAAAGCTCTGAGGCATGTTTATTTTTAAGAAATCGATCTGTTATTATTGGAGCTATCTCTGCCACCACCTTAGTAGAGGGGGTTATAATATTTTGCGAGTCCAGTTCCCGTCGCGAGGTACTGAACCATCTTCAGAATGACTTGTAAACACTTTTTTCACGCAAGGGGGCGATATGCTATTCATCAAGGATCTTTATTATTCTGGCGATTTCTTTCGCACGTTGGGTTTTCTCCGTATTTACCTTTCTGAGATGTTTTTCCATTCTAAATAATCACAGGCAAACATTGTTTCTGCACCAATTGTTTTGGTGAAGTCATTCTGGGAAAGATTCTGTTCAGAATGTCGGCCTTACTTAAGATGTTTGCCATGACTGCGCCATTTTATCTGCCAATCTCGTCATCAAGGGTCCCGATAACCCCGAGGTCAAACTTCCGACGGCGAAGGAGAGTGGTTCAATGGTTTCTTGACTAAATGCGGAAGCCACAACATTCCCGCGAGAGGAGAGAATATTTTGAACTACAAGAATTGCACCGCAATCCAAGAGCGTTCCCATGGATTTGATTAAAACATTTAAGCGGGATGTGGGCGCTCTCGAGCGCAAACGAATGCTTCAAGGACGACCGATCTGATTATGTGAATCAAAGGCACGATTGGAGGTGATTCAAGAACCGACTTGAACGCAGAATATATACACTCAAGACTGCCGAAACGTTTCACCCCGCCTCTGAACAATCCCCGATAACTCCAAAATAATTCATTTTTTTGTCTTCTCTGGCTCAAATCTGTTCTGGTCGCACTCCAAAGAGACGAGTGGCAAGAAATTTTTTAATCTCTCATCACATTCAATTTAAGTTCGATATGAGAAGATGACGTCAGGAATGGAGATAAAACTACCATCGGCATTTCATGGGACATAAGAGACAGGATGGGAAGAGAATGAGAGAAAATCCTTCGGAGATTCACCAAATTACGTAAAACCGTAAGCCCTGCCCATTACATCGTTTCGCCCTTTGTCCGGCGCCTCCCCTCCCCCCCACCAACTTCCACCTCCATCAAATTCGGAGGCCTTTCACCTTTTCCCAGGACGAGAAAGGTCAACACGGTCCTTGAATAGCACGGAAGAATTATCGTGGGCGATTCTACTGGGCGTATGAAGTCCTAGGCGGTTTTACCTCATCCTCCCGCCCAACACCAAGATCACGCCAGACGTGACGAATTACGAAGAGTTTTACTACTCCCGATTCCGATACGTGAACACAATGCGTTTGAAACCATTTTGAGACAACATTTCCTTTATTGTGGACGATTTAGCGATTTGGTATTGATCTACTCATATCACTTTTTTGGCAACACACGCATTATTCTCGATTGCACTCAATTAAATACCAAGGCGTTACCCTCGCTCACGTTCAATCCTAGGAATCATGGGTGATTCGCTCCTCGAGAGAGCGAGCCATCATTGACTCAAACCCCTCGGTGGTCAGGGCCCATACGGCCCCAAGGAAATGAACGAGACTGCACATTTGCGAAAATTCTCAACATGCTATAAAACACTGGTGCGACAGTTGGCAGTCAGAATTGAACTTAAAAAAGTGGAAAGCGATAAAAAATGAATAACTGACAGTAGAACTTTTCCACTGGATAAGTGAAAATTATCCAGTGGAAAAGTACAACTATCAGTCATTCATTATGTTCGATTTCCACCACATCACGCCCGAAACTACTCAAAGTGATAATTTTTGGAAAAAGAGTATTCCCCTTCCGAACGCCTAATGCATTCGGAACGCCGAAATGGAATAAGTAGATTCAATTGATAGGAAATATAGGCGATACCCTCACCCACGATATCTCCTGGGTGAAGCACATACGGGGATTGTGTTGACGAGCCAATAAAAAATTGTAGTTTACTAGAAGTGCACTTGGTAAATGTGATGAGAGGGTCAAAGGCAGAAATGTTATCTGTCGTTAGTTTGGCCTCATTTAGAAAATGCTGCTAGTAATAAATGGGGTCCTCACGAAGTTGGATTAATTGCAGAGTAGGATTTCGTGCAGCGTAGAGGTGCTAGATTTGTAAAACGTTGTCATAATAAACTTAGTAGCGTATCCAAAATATTAGAGCAGCTAGGCTGGGAATCACTTAATGGAACGGAGGTTAAATTGCAGATTAAATCTGTTGCATAATTTGAAAGATCTCTTTAGCAGTGATGGTGAAAATGTATTATTACATCCAACGTACTACGGAAGGAGAGATCATGCCAATAAAATTAGAGAGATTACGCGTAGAACGGATTAAGATGTCATTTTTCCACGAACGATAAGGGAACAGAATAACTTCGTCTGAACACGATAGGTGTCATATTCGGGTCATAATTGGTCTGGTGTGTATTCACCCCCTGCCACACACCCTAGCGGTGGCTTGCAGGGCACTAAAATATCTAAAAAAAATTCCATCTTATTCACTCAATCAAACGCATTTTGAAATCAACGAAATACATCTTGATTGTATGTCCCTGCCTATTAGTGATCTCATTACCGCGATGGCATCACGTGCCCCTCTCCCCTTCCTTAACCCAAACTGATCTTCACTGCACAGTGTGCCCAGACATTCTCTTTTAACGTCCTAACAGTGCTTTCTGTGCAACTCGCCCTTTTCAACCTTTCTTTCTAAACAGCGTGAACTTGAGCGGTTTAAACTAAACTCCTCTAAAATCTATTCCTAAAATGCAATCTCGTCGAGAGCATAAAATCGGCATGCAACATACTACCGACAAAAACTACTATATAATAGGCCGAACCATTTTGGATATACTAAATAACCTGGATGCGTCTGATACTTCAAATTATCAAAAGAATAACCTGTGCTACTCAGAGAAAAACAAGAAAGTCATTGGAAAATTTAAAGACGAGTGCGATGGAAAGATTATGACTCATTGCGTAGGTCTATGATGTAAACTGTATTCGTTTAAATAGGGGGGTGGGAAGGAGAAAAAAGGCAAGGGTGTATGAAAAGCTTATTATAGACATGTGTTTAAAGGTTGATGATTACGTTCATTGTCTCTATAAAAACCAGGCGGAATTTCGTTTAATGAATGGATTTCATACTTTATTGATGTGTATTTATGCGCTTATAAATAAATACACATCTCATACGGACTACTCACTTCTGCGCTCGCTAATTCGCAGTGCAAACGGAGATCGAGTGCAAGAGCATCACGTACAGGTTAGAGTATTTACACAAGCTCAGGAGAACAGACTACCACTGGGCGAGCAAATGTTATTCACACACACCTCCTGTCAGATGCGCATCTATTGATTCATTTATTAATGCCCAGATATTTCTAATTTTAAAGGACTCGAAATAAATCAATGGTGGTTGTAATAAATTGTTATCTCTTTCTAAGAGATAACAATTTTCCCAATCACGATACTTGTTGACACATATGCTTTTGATGCTTCAAAAAACATTTCAACTTTAACACAAATGCATTAGCACCAACACAATCGTTCGCTGTAGAGGGTGACGACTCCAAAAAGAGGAATTATTAATGAGGAAAAATCGACAAAGTAATAAGACTACAATGTAAGAACATGGCCGTATTATTACCGATTAAAAAGTGTTTTTTTCCACGTCAAATATTACGCCGTTCCGCCAGTTGATTGGAGGAAAAAAGAATTGTCCCAGTTAATGGAGCCGGGCAAAACTGCGGCCCTCATTGTTCCACTGCTCGAAGCACACTGTCGAACAAATTGAGCGACCATGATGGTGGAACTGGCGCGCACTAGTTCTTCTCGGCTGCACTGTATTTCACTCGTTTATTTAATATTACATACTTCCCTCCAATCCACACTCCCCCGATTAACTATGTAGAGCGCAAACCAGCTGCGTAAAGAAACCATCCTTAAACTTTCTCAGGGCAGAATGAATGAACGTATTATGCATATTGGAGACGGTCTTCCCACCCAGCGGCAGCCGCAGGGGGATCGATGGACGTGTGTCGCCGGCAGAGCGAGGACGCTCGCTAATCAAAGGTATGTGGGAAGCCGACGAGGGGGGGGGGATCAAATGAGCGTCTTTCCTTAAAGCGGGAGTCATACAGCCGGCCGCCTTGCAAGAACACGAATTCACCCGCTGGTAAGCTACAGGAAGTCGCTCAAGCATGCAAAAAATCCTATCACCCTGAGTCTATGGTCCATATCCCTACCCACCGGCAAGTACCTATACCCGCAACAAATAATTAAATCCTTACCCTGCATCCCTAAAAATAAACGAACTAAATACCCCCCAAAACACCACCCTTCATCCAACTCTAAATCAACCGTTTCGCGATTTCCCGCAACCTCCGTAAACCTCAACCGCCTCGGTACAACAAGAAAAAGGGAAATCAAGGTCCTGGCACTCCCAAACTTCCTCACCTTTACCACCTGACCCTACATGAATATCCAATACCTCAATGAAATCCTAAACCCAAACAGAGCTTAATAACCCTAACCTTATGCCTCAGTATAAAACTACCCAACGACCCTGATATTTCCTTAAAAATCCTATCCTAATAAAAAATATTTAATAAAAAATAGCAATAATAATATATTAAAAAACTATAATATTAACAATAAAATAAATATTAAATAAAATAATAAACAAATTGCAAAATAAAAGTGAGGAAAACAAACAAATAATAATAATGAAACCTTCCTAACTTATATTCTTTCAAAGTACCCAACTAAATTACCTCCATAAATGTTGCACCCCCGCCTCAAAGGGATTGTAAATCCGAAGGAGTAGCTAATAGGTTTACTGCCTTACGACGGACGGACGGAACACGAATTCGCCCTTTCCAATCGGCCACCCACCCACACCACCCCCACGGGTCTTTCTTGATAATAATAAGGAAAGGTGGTGAAGGAGTTTCCCCAATCACGCGTTTCTTGAGAAGTAAGTGGGGCCAAGATGACGAATTTTTCGTTTTAAAACAATTCTAGCAAATTAAATGAAAAACCACATCCGCCGCCACTCCGGGGAATGAATTTTCATTCAAGCCTTCCGAAAGGTCATCAGATAAGAGAGAGAGAGAGAGAGAGTGACTATGATTAAGAAATCCAACATACTAACGAGAGAGAGGTGATCGTGCCAATGAAAATATTCGAGACTTGAGCGAACGAACACATTTCACCCGTCCAAGAATTGTGAAGAGAAGAAAGGATGGCTTCGATTGTTTACCTCCGGTATACCATCGCTAGCGGGCAATTCCATCACCCCAGAGTCGTCGTTTCCTCCCAGATAACCCAACACACGAGCCCCAAGCACGTGGGAGGGGAGGAATTCGGGGAAGAAGGGGTCCTTTACGTGCACCCCACGATCGCTTCGGCGCAAGTTATTTCATGGCAGGTGACGACGACCGAGATTATCACCTCGATCAACTATAAAACATCTCAGAAGTCCAGCGACGAATGTCTTCGGATGGAAACAGCCTTTCCTTCCGAGAGATATTATTCGAAAATGTGAATCGCCGCAAAACCAAAGAGTGAAAACTGCACGAGGTCTATTACGTTTGATTGCGACCCTACAATTCACGGACGAAGAAAAGAACCCTACCGATTCTTAGAAACAACAAAAAGCAGCCTTGGGAATTGACGGAAGGCAAATTCGAGCACGCGAAGAGAAGGAATTGTCGGGTGGGAGGGGGGGGGGCAGATAGCGCGCCGTCTGGCGTGTGGGAGGGGGATGAATATCACCCGAATGGATTCAAGGTTAGTACTCTTCATCTGGACTTATTTTTTCAACAATGACACTGGAGTTAAGAAGTTATTTTGGCTTATTTGGTTCACTAAGAAGCTATTAAAAAGTTTTGCAAAGAGTTGTTATTCCTAAAAAAAAAGAGTTGGATTCTAGGTCCAATAGTTTCTGAAATGTCTTCACCTACATACAGACCGGTATCTCGAGAGCCTCCAATTTATTTTAAAGTCAAGAAAAACTCCACGGCAGGGGCTGCAACATTCCCGCAGTGACATGTTTAAGATATTTTGACTCAGGGATCGCCGGGATGAATAAATCCTTTCTTTTGAAGGGGAGCAGCCGTAACGACGAGTGTGAAACCAGAGGGTTTTGAACTTAATGGACATTAAGTATACGAACACTCGACGCCGCTCCCTTTTAGAAAATCCAAGAAACGTTATTCTTTGGGTTTCGAACAGACACTCCCTGCGCCCCCGGCGTACGAGTGCAGTTGCCTTCGGTAAGGGGCGTGGCACTTCAGAGGAAGAGGTAGCCAGGCAACTGGTTAAAGCGTGGGCAGCGGGCTTGGGGGCACCACTCCCTTCGGTATTGGCACGCCAAAAGCGGAATGCCAAAAGTGACCTTCCGGGTGCCGAATCCGTACGTAATTAGCGGACGCAACCCCCACTGCAACTTATGTTATTGCTAACTACCTTATAACTTATGTTATTGCATGCGTTAACGGAAAATACACGCTAAATCGAAACAAATGAATTCTTCCGAATCAGCGAGAGAGAACAACGTATGTTTTCGACTGTAGATGCTCTGCGCATGACTGAGAATGATAATGGGTTGGTGGGGAGACGACACGGGGGAGGGAGGCTTTGACCACTCCCCCGCCGGTGCGAGCAACATGATCGACACGCGCGCGGACACGCAAGGGGGGGTTCAGGGACGAGGGTACCGACGCCCCCATCCTCTTCGCCGCCCGCTCCTAAGAGGCGCGGCGGTGGAAGGAGAAAGGGAAGTTCGTTCTCCGACGGGTACCGCCGAGTGAGGGCGGAGGGAGGGAAGAGCGAGTGATTGAAAACGAGAGAGCGGGGGTGTTCACGAAACTAGCAACGCCCGTGCTCGAGTGCTGTTTCGGGAAAACGCACTCCTTCAAAGCAACATACAAGGTTTGTATAAAAAAGGATCGGTAGCAATTGTTCCCTGACGTGCATTGCGTGAAGTGCTGAATTCAGACCGTCGGTTGAGTGTGCGCATGGTGGCAGATCGTATTGGCATTGGCATAAGATGACAGTGCACACACACACACATTATTATCAATGAAAAATTGGCGATACAAAAGATCTGCGCTAAACTCGTCACGAAGGTCTTGACGGATGACCAACAGCAGAGTCGAGTGTCTGCCTGAGAAGAACTTCTGCGACGACATCGCGACGACTGCCCAACCCACCATGGGACCCTAAGTTCCGCCAAAGAAGCTAGCACGCGTACCCTTAAAGGACCTTCCGGAATCCGCCTACCAGGGAGCCTTCGAGTCGTGGAAATGCCACTCTGGCAAAGGTGCGTCGACGCTCTCAAGGGATGTACTGATAGAAGAATTTTGAGGCACGGTGACGATATGAGTAATGAATCCATTTTTCCGAAACTTTCTCCCGGTACTTTTTACACGAACCATTTAAGATCCAAAAATGTATCCCCATAATCGAATGTCGTCTGTTTTCAAAACTATGCCACAAATTCCCATGTGGGTTCACCAACATTATATACACGGCAATAGATCCATACTTATGATCGCAAACGCATCATGTGTCGAAGGGTATCAGACGATTTTCATGACAGTCAAAAGCGATGGAAGTTTCGTAAATTAGATCAGACGATATGCACACACCATATTAAAGCGAGAATCATATAATTTAAGTGGCAAGACTTTCACTTCAATACGCCTACATTTATCCCAGCTGGCATCATCCACTTGGGTGCTCGCCAGAGTGAGTTAGGATTATTGTTATACAATCAAGAAAATAAGAAAGCAACCGTTGCTGCTGTGTGTAGTAGTAGTAGCAAAAATTTATGCCAAAAATAGTAGTGATTCGCTTCAATAGTGTAATTTATTTTTTTAAATCCATTACTTTAAAAACCACTACGATTTCAGGAGGCACGTGTAGTGCGTTAGAACGCAACCCTACTTATGCAGTCACAGGACCGTCGGGGGCAGGATGAGTCGAGGGCTGAATATGTTGGAATTGGCTCAGACTCTTTTCTGTGCAGGAAAAAAATATTACCAGCGAGTTATTACCTCATCACTACGTTTGCATCATCCAGGGTCCATCACTGCTGCACCCAGCAGTGACGACATCATACGGCGGACTTCAAAAGGGAGACTCAGAGAATGTCGATCAGAAACGAAAATTATTATGCGCAGCTATGCGACGCTTTAAAAATCTTTGTTATGAGAATTTTTGGAGAAGACCAAAAATAATTTCCATCTAACGTTAGGAAAAAAACAAGATAACCGCCCAACTGTATATTCTTTAACTCAACGTAAAGAAGACCTAAGGCCTTCACACTCTATTTAGAAAGCCAACAACTAAAGTAGTGGTGCGTAAAACTAAGTCTCTCAAACATCCAACAAGGAAATTTGAAAATGCTCCGAAACACACAATCAAATAAAGCACCTGGTTCAAAAGAAATTTCCTCTAGATTACTAATGAAATTTGCTGAAAACATCATAACTCATTTAAAAGGTTTTTTGCAAGTCGATAGATGAGGGCTCAATACTTCACGACTGGATGCTGGCACACTCCCCCTTCTTCAAAGACGGCCATAGGGAGGACGCCAGTCATTTTGTAGACGTAAAATATGGTCAAAATATTAGAACATATGATTGTCAGAATATAATAGCCTTACTCAAACGTAGAAACGTTCTTCCTCAACTGGCATACGCGGCGGTGGCGGCCAATGTGGCAGCGTTCCTGATTGCGAGCCAAGATTTGAAATTACACAGCGAGGTGGAAACGGGAAATTTTTTTACAAAAAAATGAGGGAAAACTTACAGCCGGCATTTATTTTTTTGTGATGTTGCATTAAAAGGTTTGCTTGTTTTGGCACGTATTTCCCGAGACCTTTGAGAATGCACGAAAATATTTCCTAAGCCTACAGACAAAGATTAAATAAATAACTAAGGTGAAAACCCTTGCTCATGGTGAATTCCAAGTGCTAAACATGTTTTTTTCTTAATCTTCCAGGCGCACCACTACTCCGCTATGAGAATCGGCTCCTCGTCCACACACATACATGTAAGTGGCGGCCATCCAGCCGAGATCAACCGCCAAGGTCGTGTCGCCTTCTTTCCTGAGAGGGAATCGCTCTCTACTCCACGCCCATTAGCTGCCAAGAGAATCCACGAAGGAGGGAGAGCCAAGGTTCTTAGATTCGAAATTTTTCTTTTTCATGAAACTTTGTCCTGCCGTGTACTTATTTACCGTTATTTACAAAAAATGAAATATTCTCGCGTGTTATTATATAATATATATATATATATATATATATATATATATATATATATATATATATATATATATATATATTCATTCAAACAGAAATAGGTATAAGGAAAGGGGATAGGAAAACACATAAAAGGCGAACACAGGACATGTGGGGAAGGCGGTTTTTGAGCAGCTCACGAAAGTAAAAATACTTCCTTATCCGGGATATGAACCACGGATATATTCAAACACAAAATCCCACTAATATATATATATACATATATATATATATATATATATATATATATATATATATATATATACACATGCGGGTCGCGGTGGTTTAGTGGGTAGAGCGTTGGACTACTGAACGGAGGGTCCCGGGTTCGATTCCCGGGCAACGCACCCTGGGCACCTCCAGCTCCATCAAAGCTATGTGATTTTCGAGTAGCAGATCTTCCTGGATAACCATGACCGGCACAGGGAAAGGAGCTGGCCCCCCTACCCTGATGTGTGAATATTCACACGCCGTCGGGCTTGGTACATGGATGAGCTCTACCATCACCTACTAAACCGACCTTCGTGTTGATTACTGTGTTTATGGTAATATATATAGATAAATGTATTCAAACACGAAATCCCACCATACGGCGAACGAATATTCATTCACATGGAAATAGATACAAGGAAAAGGGATAGAAACACAGGAGCGGTGGGGAGATCGGAATCAGGCAACCCACAAGCGCAAAAGTATTTCCTTGACTGGGTCTTGAACCGGGCAACCGAATATGACTCTGCGAGTCGAAACGCGCGTCTTTTATGAAGACTTATTTTTTGGAAAATTGCTAAATATTTTTAAAACATAATTCAAATACAATTAGATGTGCACTCAAAAGAACTTTTACTTTTCACATGTAATACTTCAAGCGCATCCCTGCGTATAACAAAATTACCCAGTTTAACTATACGACGGAGGACTGAACTATTGTGACAGTTAAATACATGGTTTGTCCGGAAAATAATTGTACTGATTTTTCCCGTCGCTCCAGGCGCGCCCAGCACCACTCTGACGGGCTGCGATTGCAGGGGGGTATGTTGGCAAGCGACGCTGATAAAGGCAGTCGGCTCTGAGCTGTGGTGTAGTGAGGAGCTCTGTTAACGCGAACCTCCACGCTCGACCCACGTCACGGAACGCGAAGTTTCATGATCTTTCGGTGGCACAAGATGTTCGTGGAGGGCAGAGAAGAGGTCGACGACGAACCACGGCCTGGACGCCCATCAACGACACTCACCGACGAAAATGTGCGAAAAGTTCGCGATGTACTGAACTCTGATCGTCGTCTTAGTGTTCGGATGATAGCAGAGCAGTGTAATGTGCCAAAAACAATAGTGCACGAGATTATTAGGGACCAATTACAGATGCGAAAAATGTGTGCAAAGTTGGTGCCGAAAGTGCTCAGTGATGATCAAAGACTCAATCGTTTGGAAATCGCGACACAACTTGCGGATCACTGCAAAAATGATCCACATTTTTTAGAGAACGTTTCTGTTCCCGAAGATAAAGAGGAGTTTGAAAGGAACGCGATACGGGACTTTGGACGCCGTCAAAGAGGCCGTGACGACGTGTCTTCGAGAGGTTCCCGATGATGCCTTCGCGGGAGCGTTCCAGGAATGGGAACGCCGCTGGAACAAGTGTATCGACTCACAAGGGTCCTATTTTGAGGAATATTAGCTTAATATATGTAAAAGTGTAATAAATTTTTTTCCTGAGCTCAGTACATTTATTTTCCGGACGAACCCTGTGGGCAAAGGCAGCAATGACAATCAAGAGAAATAGATAGCGCTCTGGTAATGGTATCTAGGTTTCAATTTTATCGTTAACTTTTACGCGCGTGATAGAAACGTACTTTTTCTGTTATTCATCTAAAATAGGAAAAGAAGAAATTAAAGAGGAACCGGAATTGTTAGCCGGCATGAGGAAAACACTTCCCCTTTCAAGAGATGAATCGAACTCGGACCGCTGGAGGGCTTAAATAAACCAATTCCCACCGCCAGTGCTCCCATGGGGAACCAGTCTTGGGGTTGGGGAAATAGGGGCGAGAGAAAGTATCCTCTCTTACGCAGAGTGAGGGGTGCCAAGTCCAAACTTCCCCTTCCAAGGACGACGGAGACGATTAGGGACGGACCAAGGGAAGAATGCGCATCAATGAATGGAATGAATTCCGGTGCAAGACTCGCACCCAAAGGGCGGAATGGGGGCAGGGAGGACAGACGCAAATAGACCGCAATATTGCAGCACTGATCAAAAACGAATTCTTTCGCGAAATGAGTCATTATTTTTGTTTTAAGCAGTTACGGCACAAAAAATTACCTTCTTTTCCTTTTATATCAAGCATTATTGGTCCTTGATAACCGTCGCACTTGTTATTCCTCCCTTCATATTTCTAAAATCATCAGAATAATCTTCTTCCATATGAACGAATGCCACACATTATTTTTTGTTTTCTAAGGTCTTTTATTCATAGCATGGGCCCTTTACATTTATTTCGTCATTCTTGAATTTCCTTATACAAGTTGTCGTTAATTGTCTCGTTTTTCTGTCTTTATTGCTCTTTGTGTCCCCTGTTATTTCCCCAGGGTTTTCAATCCTTTAATCCTCCTTTCAACAGCAATGGTCTGCTGGGTTACAGACGCTTTTCGATGGAGCCTGGCACTCAACACCAATTCTTCAGCCCTTATCTGACACTACGAAAAAATCCTTAAACCCAACACTACACATAGTATATCCTCTTTCCGTCGCCAGCTGTCATCTTCCATGTTTCGCTGGCATACAATACACTACCATTAGTCATTTCTTTACCAAATTATGATAATCTTTTCATTCGTGTCTTCATTTTGTGTGGTTTATTTTTATTGCACTATAGATATGGGTAATTAAAGCGTTCAGACCTTTTGCCAATAGTCTGACAAATGATGTTTGTACTTCTTAATGGTTGAAAAATTTCACTCGTTCTATTATCGAGTCACTGCTTAAAACTTAACTACTCGTATTAATAGGTTCGTCACCTCCAAAGGCCATTTTTCTGTGTTTGTGTAGATATTTCTAAGGGTCATGGACCCATATTCTCGGTTCGCCAAGTCTTCCTCATGATAAGGGGGGGAAGGAGCCGGGAGGATGGTCGAGCAATACCTATTGAAGAACGAAGCTCACGGATAGTCCACGTGGAAAATATAATTATTGACTGTGGGCCGCCTCCCAGGTGGGTTGCTGTTAGGGCGATGGGAGGCATCTTGACAATGCTTCGCATCCCAAATCGTAAGCAACCGCTGGACCCCTCCTTCCCCAACCACGAGGTCAACCTAACACGCTCGCAGCACATTTAATCCTTACTACTGCAAAACAGAATTGCTTTATTTTCTAGGAAATAGGTAAGCCGGAAGTGTGTCGCCATCATAGTTTAAACCGCTCCGACCCCATTTGTACACGGAATTTGTTTTTTTTTAAGGTTATTATAAGTCTTGGTCAAGATGTGTCTCGAAAAGTGATATTTTGCAGAGTAGCGAAAATCCCTTGTTACGGCCATCGTGTGAGTTACTCTCGTGACGTCGGCAGTCGCTTGATTGATCGGGTTAAGGCGCGAGAAAGGGCAAATCGGTATGAAGGCACTTGTAATTTGGCTCAACTCTTGGCGTTTTTATTTACAATGCTAAATACTTTTAATGAACTCTATTTTCCCTAGGTGGAAACAATTCATTGAAAGACGAGAAAAAAGTCCTGCTTTTTTTCCCCGGATGCTACAGTTCGGTAATAAAAACTTAAAAAATGGCATAATATGTCGGTGCTAAAGAATGCTTAAATCCGTTCGAAGAAGCGAATCGCAAAACATTCAGTTGCTGCGGCATGCACATTGTGCTGCAGTCATGACGAGCATCGAACGGAACGTGTCCCTTCTCAAACACTTGTGGTTGGTGAAAATTTAAAAAAAATCTCATTCGTTTTTAGAGTTAACTTAACAAATTTGAACTCAAATTGAATCGTTTCAAGGTCGATATTTCAGCACACATTCGCCTCAAGAGCACTGCGAGCCAAAGATGGTCAATATCCTCCAACTAATTGGCAGAACGCGAAACGAGCAGGGAAGGAAGAGAACAGACAGGAGAGGTAACGTGAAGCGGTATTCACACACACCCACCATAAACAGCCGTGACTCCCACACTCAGGGGAAGGAACTTCGTCCGTTCGGAGCAGTGTACTTGCATTTATATCAGTGTGTCAACTTGCACATCGAATACATTATTCATCATAGACACCACTCCATCTTCCGATCTTATTTTATCGCTTATGATGGGTCGAGAGACCGACGATATGGACGGAACAATTCCATCCATTATCACAGAAGAACGCTCGCCAACTGGCGTTATTGGCCCTCCATTAAGATTATCGCGTTGTCATTTCGTTCGGTCATTATTATAACTCATGGATTGCATAAAATGAGACCGTAGAGCACAAGTCCACATTCCCCATGGCAACCCGCATGCCAACCTTAGGGTGCATGGCAGGGGGTGATTCAACACCAGGCATGCAGTATCAAAAATTAAATTTTATTCAATTGATATTTGCCATCGATCCTCCGCAAAGTCCGCAGTTACGGAGGCAAACACAGAGGAAAGCAAGAAAACAGGCATACCTCCCATTTGAATAAAACTAAAACAATCCTTATATGTCGTCACATTCTCACCTGTCCTTTGCTAATACAAAAAAGAGACGACGGAGTCTGGTGACCAGTCTATATAATACGCATATCAAATAATAGTTTAGGTATAACTCTCATCTATCGACCCAAAAATTTGGTTTACAAAATTACATTTAAAACTTTGGTGTCACGTAGGTTTGGGAACGGTCAAACCTTATCCGAAGAAGAGCTTCCACTTGCTATGTTTGTTCGATCGCCGTGGAAATAGAGCGGAAGAACACACCACCATTCGTAGAGTGATTATACCATTTGCAGCATTTTCAAACATACCAACTCCACTAGTTTCGCCCGTACGAATATTAACGGCTCAAGTGCGTATCAATTCTCCTTTGTGACGTCATGAGCCATTCCAAAATGGAGATAGATCAACTATAACGTGAAATATTTGACATGACGTTCATCACTGATCCTTTCCAGTCTAAATTAGCCCTGACTTAAATTGAACATTGGAGAAGTTGCGGGGCAAACGGAACACTCTCCACTTCTGTTTGGAGAAAGCTAATGGTGATGATAAAAATAGATAACCCCCGGCCGAAATATTTTCGACTCCCACCATGGATGCCCATTTCTTCTTCCGTGGCTCGTGGAGACCCCCCACTCCACCCAAGCCCTTTCATGCCTGATCGAGGGCTCGCTGGGAGGACGTCAACCGCCCCATCGACCCTATTCCCTGGAGCGTCCTTTCCTCATTAGCCCCTGAAGAAGGAGCGGACTTATTTCACGCTGTCATGAAAGACTTGGTTCCACCCCATCCACAACTAATCTTAATTCCCTCGATTGCATCTCTCACTTCTTTGGCAAAATACTCAAACACAGAGTCCCACATTTCCGCAATATGTCCTCAAATGCTGTCCTGTCTTCTTTATCCATTGCTATCCCCCTATAACTACAGACCTTAAGCTGATTTAAAACTCCTCCGCAACACCCTAAACTCGACTATTGTTTGCCCTGAACTACGATCGCTCTTCAACTTCAGGATACCAACTCGATACACCCGCACCCACTCCCTGCTCCATCTGCCTATTGCTAGGATATCTCTCACCAAGCGCTCAACCTTTATTTCGCCTCTCCTCCCTTCTGAATTCACTCCCTCACACTCTCGATCCTTTTCATTTATCATGTAGCAATTTCACCACCCAAGCTCTATCCCACCCGTCAACATGTCAAATATTTCCCCTGTCCATGTTCGGTTCTCGTTGTTTATTGCTATGCTGTTATTGTATTTTGTCCTCATTCATGTTTTTGTAATACTTTTCACTATAAATTGGCGCTACTGCTGTATGTGAATAATTTTATAAATAAATGCCTTGGATTCCGAAAGGTTCCCCGTGTAGCACTACTGTGAAGTAATATAACAACAAAAAATACCCGAGTTCTACACAATAACAAAGGACGGTGGACAAGGGATACATTCGTTTTAATTCGAGTTCAGATCGGCAAACCTACATCCACTCGTTCATCTCTCGACTATTTGCCAAAGAAGCTTAACGCCAAGGGCGGGTGGACCGTGAAAGATCATTCCGACAACAGATTCTTGCTTTCGCTTTGAATTTACGCATAAACGACGCCAAAGAAACGAAGAGCAAAACGCACAAATCTGCATAGTTTTCTCAATCCAACTCGGTAAGCCCAACCACTTATAAGGAAGAAGGCATTTTACCCCAGTGCTCCATCTACCAGGTGCTCCCGCTAGTCTTAATTATAGGTGCTAGGCACAAGTCGAATACAAAATAGAAGGGAATTCTCTCATGTTTAAGGCATGCTCAGGGCAAGCGCACGGAAAGTGGCAAGAGATGTAAAGTACAAGTGTATTAGCAAATACAATTATACTTGTGTACTCTTATCGTTCTCAGGTTTCGCTTCGTGGAAGTATTTCTCACCCATATTAAATGATTTTTTGTACTTTTCCACAGACTCTATTTTAAGATACAACACGTACGATGACGCCGAAAGTGGGTGCAACACGTCTTAAAACCAGTCTGTGGAAGAGTGCAAAGAATTGTTTTAAAATGGATAAAAATTTTTTAATGATTCGAAATGAAAAATGGATTTATGGATCGAAATGTTTTCATTTGGATAAGATAAGTAAAAGTCCTAACAGTGATGGCTTATGCTCTTTAAGTTTCTAATCGGAATGGGTTCGTTATTAGCATTACAGCAATGACATAGACCGCCTTGACACACATACCGGGAAAAGAAAGAGCCCCACAAATAAGATGGACGCTGCCAAAAGGAAGCACACTACAAATGGGGAAATTAAGGGTAAACAATGCCCGAGACATCGACGAAGACGCGTTTAATTCATCAGGACGCGAAAAATGAACGACTTATTGTAGATACGATTATAACAAAAGGAAAACGTGCACTAGCGCCACCATCTGTGTTGTGAATGACTAAATGGAGAGACAGTCGGGTGTGGTCCAAATTTGAGCTTTGCCGATCGCTGTTGTTTCACGCCGTTGGGAACCAAACGGCAAGGCGCCAATGATACCACACATTATCGCCGCAGCAGAAACAAACCGCTGACTTTCTTAAAGCCGTCAAGAACACTCAGTATTTCGATCCGCCGCATCAACTAAGGCAGGCCACGGTGTGGCAGAATAAGCCACCTAAAACCAAACCAAAATCATATAAGGCGTTAAAAATGACTATTAAAACAGATATTTCCAGTGTTAAAAAACAGGCTAGATACCAACATTACCCCTTCCAAAGAAATCAGCCGTTAGACTGCCTGTAAAAATAACAAGTCACTAACTGCGACACACATGTCTTGGATCAAAAGCATTGGGAACATTTTTTTTCTGACGTGACTGTACATCGCACCGCGAAGACCGGTAGTAGGGGACAGCAACAAGCGCCAAGCGCCTGCGAGCATTCGTTCGGGCTATATTGTATTTTCAGAGGACCCCTGTCACTTGGCTCGGTGCCAGCCCAAAATGCAGCGAATGAATGAACAACCGAACGCTATTAAAACTGTGTTGGAATGAGGAGATCGCGCACGGAGACGCTGATCATGATTCACCCTAAGTGTTCAAGGATGAGCGTATGTCGGAAAATGCAGTTTTTAAGTGGCACAAGCTCGTTAAAGATGGACGAGAGAGTGTGGAGGACGAGCCCCGCGCTGGACGGCCGTCGGCGTCAAGAACTGACGACAACGTGCAACGTCTGCGTACATTGCCGAATTCAGACCGTCGGTTGAGTGTGCGCGCATGATCACAGATCGTATATTGGCATTGATTAGACAGTGGCAGTGCACCCCATTATGACTGAACGCGAAAATCTGCGTTAAACTCGTCCCGAAGGTTTAGATGAACGATCAAGAGCATAGGAGAATGTCCGATTCCGAAGACATTCTGCAACGGCATCGCGACGATTCCCCAACCCCCAACAATCGCGAATTGGCACCAGCAGACTATTTACTATTCCAGAAAGTGAAATCCACCATCCATCAGAGGACACCACCATGGGACCCTACTAATTACCATCAAAGAAGCTTGCACGCATACCCTTAGGGACCTTCCGCCAACCAGGGACCCTTTGAGTCGTGGGAAAGTCGCTGGCTTAAGTGTTTCCAATGTACTTGAAGAATTTGGAGGCAATATCTGGAATAAATCTATTTTTCCGAAACGATTCCCGATACTTTGTACACAAAATAATTACCACATCCCTTCATTCTCTTGAGCTGCGACAGGACGACACACTCTTTGGGCAGGGTATGTCCACGATACACACACAGGAGCATCACCGCAGTAGTGAGGGGGCCGGGAGGGGAGCCAAGCGTCCCGGGGCCCTCCTCCCGCCGCCCACGCACCTACTCTCTGCGAGGGCAGCGGCGTGTGGGGTGGGCGCGCGGTTGGCGCGTGGGAGGTGGTCTTCCCGAGCCAAGGAGGGGGAGGGCGGATGAAACCCGATTGCTCGCGGGGCGCCCCGCGGCCTTAACGGAACGGTGCCAAGGGTGTCGAGGGCACGCTCCAACAGAGGAGTTTCAAGAAAATGTATTTCGGCATGATAAATAAGAGCGTAGGATACTGAGTAATGCACTTCAAACGGTTTTGCGACAGCTTTCGGGAGAGTGAACAAATGTCGCTTCATGCACGCATAAATGGTGTACTTGTCTGCGATGCAAACACGCCATCATTTCTCCCCGGACGATAGAATGTTTGTTCGGACCACTCGGGTCCAGAGCTGCATCCTGCCGGCTTACACGACATTCCAAATCTTTTAATGTGATTGAGTCGATAGCAACGTTAGCTGTACATCACTCTATTCTACTTATTGCGCTCCACAGGAGGACTCGCCAATTTTTCCATCCCCGAAGCTCAGCTTTGCGCAACGACGCCTCCCGATTGTTTCAAATAATTCGGTAGTTTTTTGCACGCATAAAAGTATAAATATTTGCGAATTATCGCCCGAATTTCGTTGCCCAATCGTAAATTATTTCTCCTCCCCTGAACCTGTCCACACAATTTTCCAGTCAACCACATAATATATTTCATACTGACGGCCCCGGCGGGAAAATACACTCAAAACCACCGATCATGCGATTCAGATCACCCCATCTTGAAAAACATCACCCGCAATCAACCCTTTCCACGTGATCGGGCGACAGTACATTGCCACTTTTAAATCAAATACTTAGTAGCTCGTCGTCTTCCGATCGAATTAATTCAGCAGGTTGACAAGTTGGGCCCACCCCACCCATCATAAGCCTCCTAGAGTAAAATCCCACCTGGCTAGATATTTCATCACTCGGACCCCACACAGTTCTCCCAATTAGTGAATGAAACCTAGGACCGAGAGTATGGTTATGGAAACAAATATGATCAACGATAATAAATTGCCAACAGCAAAAACTGCGTCGCTCCGGATATAAAAAAAGAGGAAAAAAGATTCTATCCAATTGTAATTATGATGGGACAAATCAATTCATTTTGAAAAAAAAAACATCCGTACTTCGTATATTTCCACATTTTCCTATACTTTTACACGGCGATGTAAAAAAAAAGATTTTATGAAAACATACAAAGTGTGGGGTTATATTCAAAATTAATAGTAGCAAGTTCCATAGAGTTATGCCGGAAACCATCAACTTTAAAACAAATTGAGTTCACTGTTTTATGAAACTGTAAAGAGAAGGCCTGAAATTTATGAAAAATCAAGATTCGACAAAAACGGTTTGAAACAGGGAGGCCAAAATGGAGCAAGTAAATAAAAAATTAACGAACAAAAGAGGCACCAGCACGAATGCACGCACCTAATACCCGTCGACGCACCACACGTTCAAGCGATGGTAAGGTCAGAGAGGGAGAATTACGGCAGATAATTTATAAAAGATAGTTCATCCCTCATGCCGTGAAATGTCGTGAAAAAAAAGCTATTAAATATTTTAGGGTCTTTTTAAAAACGGAAAGAGAGACCTTTGGGAAACCCAGGTAAGCAAGCGCAAAAGGTGAAGGAGCACGGCTCGAAATGCAAAGCACACGATTGGTGAGCGAGGCCTGCTCAGTGCGCCGGACCCAAAACGTGGGTCCGGCGCACTGAGGCGCGAAGTGTCGCAGGAACTCTTTCCCTTCGCTGTCGCGATTAAAGAATCGGTCGCAGGGATTGGGAGATCATCCGGGCAAGGTGGCGACGAACGGAGCAAACATTCTCCGAAGCGAAGGGGCGAGAGGGATGAGGGAAGGAGATGCGGCCCGCCCCACCATTCGTCGGGATGACGACACGAAGAGCGGTCCGGCCAGCATCCCCCGCGCGCGAAAGAGCATCCCACGGTCGCCGTGGCGAAGAGGGTGTCGCCCGCACCAAAGAGAGGAGGGTGCCGGAAAGGGGTTCGGGAAGGGTGCGTGGCAGCCCAGGGCAAGGGGGTTGGGACACACTCAAGGGTGCCCATCCTTCGCCCGCCGCCCATGTGGTTCCCGCGCTGATCGATAGAGAAGGCCCGAAGCGGCTTCGAAGGGGAGGCGCGCCCAAGGGGTGGCGGGGAAGCGAAACCGGGACAATGGCCGGGTCGACCCACATCGCCAAAAGCCACGCGACAGAAACAATCCCGGGCTAGAGTGAGGGGCGAACGGGAGAGGAGCAAACAAAGGCGAACGGCCACCGCCAGAATCTCTAAGGGGGAGGAATTACATGGTGTGCAAAGGAAGTATCGGGAAAAGTTTCGTAAAAATAAATTTATATCAGATATTGCTACAATCCCTCAAAATTCTTCCTCCCTTGAGAGCGTCGATACACTTTTGGCCTGGGCTGCCACGCACCCAGCAAAAGCACCCGCACCCTCTCGCCACGACACGACGGCTCCCTGCGAGGCGGCCGATTGCGGAAGATCCTCGAGGGTACGCGTGCAAGCTTCTTTGAAGGCATGTGGGGTCCAATGGTGGTGTCCTTTTGAGGGGTGATTAAACTTCTATAGGGAATACGAATAATAGCCTCCAGGTGCCAAATCGGGTCTGTAAGGGGGTTGGGGAATCGTCGCGATGTCGTAGCAGGTCTTCGCAAGCTGACTCTCGACTCTGCTCTTAGTCGTCTGTCCAAAGACCTGCGGGACGAGTTTAGCGCTGATCTTTCGTATCGCCAAATTTTTAGTGATAATAATGGTGTATGCACTGTCATCTGATATCAATGCCAATATCTGAAATCAAGCGCACACTGGACTGACGATCTGAATTCAGCACACGTCAGGAAAAAATCGTTACCGATACTTTTTATACAAACCTTGTATTTCTACCGCATCACAAATGGAAAGCCGGATCTTAAAAAATACTCTTCGATTTTTATTTGGATTGAAACGTTTGGAAGTTGAAGGAGTTTAAAGTCTCTCTCTCTTCTGAAAAAAATATTAATTTCCTCAGACGATAGACACTTATTTACAGGTCATATTTTTATGGCCTCGATGGCCAACCCATAGAAATAAATTGAAGTCCGAATGGCTTGCAGATGACTTAAATTATTAACTGAATCCTAAAGTGGGTCATTCCCCGCAACTGCCGACTATTTGATCCATGAACTCACGAATTTAAATGAAAATCGCAAAACACTTTGGCCATTTTGAAAAACAAATAATTTGGAAAAGTTAGGCGAAAATGCGATAAGAACATCCGAATAACGACCATTTTTCAAAATGGCGGTTTTCAGAAACACCAGAATTTTATTTTCCTGACTCTCAGGAATAGAAACGGCATAGAAAAATTTTCTGACTTTTTTTCAACATAAACTTAAAGGAAAAGTTAATAAGTCCCAATAAACTTTTTAACCCAATTATATTATAGAAATTGCAATGCTAATTATTTTATTTACTATTAACTTAGCCCGACACTGCATTATGTATCCCGACCCTCGATTCGAATTGCTACGAAAATATTCTCTATTACCACGGTGATTCACCTTGTGGTTCTGTTCCAATCCATTCACCCAAGATTGATAGTCTAGACAATTAGAAGTCACCATTGCAAAACACAAAAACTTTATCGCCGAAATCCCCAAACATTCCTCTGCTTAAAGGCCGACGTAACTTGTTTCATTCATCAGACTGCTTACAAGTATAACAAATACTGCAGTCAATATATTTTCAATGGGAACTTCGGTAATAGTTAAATATTATTGAGGAATAAGATAAACTTTGTAAATTCCTCAAGATAAATGTTCGCAAAGTTGAGCCCAATACCACTGAAAATCTATTCTTCTTTAAATGCAATGGAACTTGATATTATGTTATACACATGGACGCCCACTCGCAAAAGTAATAAATCTACTTCTATATGCACGTAAATTAATGGGCACGTCCAATGAAATAGTTTTAACTCATTAATCGCTACATGCGATGCTATATAATAGTATTTTAACTTGCATATTGCGTAGGTTAGAGTAGATTATAGTTTAAATAAGACAACGCTTTCTTCGGAATTCATGCAGTAGTGACCAGGAAATTAAAATGTTGACGGCTCGCTTCGTGCAAATCGAGCAGATCCAAAGATGATTTTGGCTTTGCCGACTCCAGACCTTCTCAAGCACTCGACCCGCCACTCCTTGACCGCTATCAGCATAGCTTCAAGGTATTACATGCCTCACTAGATCCTTGATGCAAAAGTCGAAGCAAAAATTATGCTGGTATTTTATCCTTAATCAGGAACCAAATTCTATGGCATTGAATCTGTCCCAATACGAATTTCATCAAACGACCCATACAAATTCATGAGTGATTCTGGCGAGGTCGACCAAAGAAATATGGTGATTGAGATTGATTAATAAAAATAAATTATAAAAACGGTTAACATAGTGCAAGAAATTATTATCGTAGGTACTCTACCGTTTGACGTAGGTTTTGGATGGATTCAAACTACACAACGCTACAAAGGCAATTTCCTTTCCTCTCCTAGCATAACACGACCCGACATCCAACACACACACTATCTAAAATAATCCCTTCTTCGATTCCGCATTCTTCCCCGCTCCCTTCATTCCGCACTTCACCTCTATTCTATTTCTTTCTTATTTGTTAAACTTTCTCCACTATCCGCATCAGACTTCAGCATTCCATCGTCATTCCACATGGTCCGCATTTTTCTTTCCGGCCTCCATAGGAGTTCTCCCTCTCCTCGCCCACCGTATCTAGCATTTCCGCATTTTTTTCCTTTCTGTTCACTTTACCTTCTCCATCCTTCACCACACGTACATTTCAAAAAATCTCCAATGAACGTACACAGCTTCAATGACCATGTTTCCGAGCCGTACGTAACTACCCTCCACATCAAGTTTTTACGAACCTTTCCTCCTAAATCAACGCCCCTTTCATCAACTCCCTCCTCCTTATGAAATTTCCGAGATACGTTAACTATTCAGCCTGCACCAGTTTTTCCCCTCCTATTTTAACGTTTAAAACTTTTTCTTTCTGGAAAATAGCATAATCATTGTTTTATTTATATGTATTCTCCTCTCATATCGAATTGGATCGCGTGCAGCGTAGAGGAGTTAGATTTGTAAAACGCTGTTATGATAAACCTAGCAGCGTAATGGAAATATTAAAGCGGCTAGGCTGGGAATCACTCATTGGAGCGAAGGTTAAATTGCAGATTGAAGCTCTTGCATAAATTAGAAAGAGGTCTCTTTAGCAATGATGTTGAAAATGTATTATTACCCCCATCGTACTAGGAGAGATCATGTCAATAAAAATAGAGAGATTAAATGTAGAACAGATTTTTTTCCACGAAAGAGGGCATCAGAATGACATTGTCCGACCGCGGTAGGGTCATACTCAGGTCAAAATTAGTCTGGTGTGTATTCGCCCCCTGCCACACACCATGGTGGTGGCGTGAAGGGTAATAAAACAAATAAATACATGAAATGAAATAAATAAAATGAAAATCTATCGCACATGTGTTTCCAACCGGGTTTCGTGCTTATCTCCAGTTCTTCCCACGTCTCTTTAATCATTTCCTCCACGTATACGTTGAACAGCATCTCTCCCGCCCCCCCTCCTGAAATTTTCCCACTACCTGCATGGTGAATGCAAACAGATTACTTTTTCCTTGGCTCCATCATTCTCCGTTTCGTGCAAAACCATTGCATTTCTGACATCTTCTCAGCATGAATTGATTTACGCGAAGGAAAACCTTTTACTTTGGACGCTCGGACAAGCTCTTAAAAAGTCCCGAAGATCCCCCGAAGGCGGTTCTCCTGCGTCTGAAAACGCCACCTCCTCCGGAAACTAATAAGAGTTCACGCTGCTCGCTCCCCTCAGCGCGACGTCACTACCAGGAGACCAAATCCGACACTCTCCGATTTCCCGGCAGCAGCACCGGCTGGAGTCGGTGCCGCTGCATTGCCAACGCGAAGGAAGAGGCGGGAGGGAACGGACACAGGCCTCCCGTCTAGAATTCAGGCCCGAGCGAAAGAAACTCTCCCAAGTGGAAGAGACGCTGAACAGCCATCGGCGCGGACGAAGAGGGCGGCACATGCCGACTACTAGACGGACGACGTGCCGGGGTCGTTTGCATGGCGCAGCGGACAAGCGCTTAATAAGCGGAAGATCTCCTCCCCTTCTTTGGGGCGATCCCGGCCTTCGCCCCCGGCCGCCCTTGGAGGCGGTCTGGGGGAAGGAGATCCGGCCTTAAATGGTGCACGCAGCGAGACGGAGCCTTGGAACGGCCCGCGACTGTAATAGGAGGCGGCGTCACTCGGGAATCTCTCGCCCCTCGGGACGGCGGCTTCCTCCAGTTGCTGGACGGGAGATATCGGCCCCACCGTGGGCCGCACTCACCCCTCGTGATCGCAGCGCCTAGACGCGCGTCATTCCCGATTCCTATGTGCTCAAACATATGGCATTCGAAGAGGCCGTGACGTCAAAAACTTAGTCATCGTCGAGTCCTTCCTGAATGAACCATCATCCCCTTCCCACCCTCGGCTGCTCGACGCCGGATTTCCCCTATCTTCTCCCGTCTCTATCCCACCAGCCCATCGCTAAATTGTTTGGTCTACGGTGACGCACCCAATCACTTCTGTGACTATGGCTACTTGTATGAAAAATCCTACTGCAATGAGGAAAATCGGGGATAAGGATACGGAAGGCACTCCTCGTGAAATCTAACATTAAATAAATGGAGGGAGCATGAATGTCTACAGGATTATCAAGATCAGAAATAATAATCAATAAGAAATACCCATTACGAGAATTTCATACATGCACTCACACATTCATTCGCTTCCGCGTGAAATAATGAAGGGCCAAATGACTCTTGGAAATACATGAAAGAGAATTCCCGAAGGTACGAGTCTGTGCCCTGCCACACTAACCAAATTGGATGAAGGCAGGGGGAACGATCGTGACTCATCGGGATATCGATTCAAGGAGAAGACAAAACGCTGCTGGCCGAGGAGGCCACCAGTGACCTATGACATCATCTAGGGCCCGTTTCCAATTGCCACAAGTAGATCTACAGGTTCTACAAGAAGTCGTCAATGTGGTTTTACAAACCCACATTCTCACTGTGAGGTGGTGGCATTTGAAACCTAAGTACATTTCGTACTTGTAAGGCACGGTGGCTTGGAGAAACAAGATGCTGGCTTTCGAATGAATTCACTTAACTTTTAAATAAAGAACACCAAAGCTACGGAAATTCGCGAGTTTCTCAACCATTCAAACAAATCTCGTTATACGAGATACGCCCCAGCGCACACATCGCACCTCACTTGTGCGTGAATGTTTGGCCAAAAAGAGCGCACTAATGATGCTGCAGCCACCTTATTCCCCAGATCTGGCCCCCCGTGACTTTTTCTTGTTCCCAAAACTTAAGAGGCCCATGAAAGGACGACACTAAGTTACAATTGACGAGATAAAGACTGCATCGAAGGAGGAGCTGAACTAGATCACAAAAAATTATTTTTTGAAGAGCTTCGAGGATTGGAAAAAACGCTGGCACAAGTGTACAATATCTAACTAAGTAAAGGGGATTACTTTGAAGGGAACAAAATAAATATTCATGAATAAATTTAAAGAACCTGCGGGAGATGCCGCAACAGTAACTTTAACGGAGTCATCCGCTATGTGTGCATTATAATACAACAATTTCAGAGAGTAAAAATCATTCCGGTCAAGGTGAATGATTTGTACTCTCTGAAATTGTTGCATTATAATTCATGAATAAATAAATAATTTCTGAAGAAACCCAAAGTCGCGATACTTTTGGAACATACCTCGTAAGAGTACACAGATTCTCTCCGTCTGAAGGTCGAATAAAATTATTTAGACAAAAAACAATTGAAATCGGAAGAGGTTAAAAAGACCATTAAATACAGTAATGGCGATGGTGTGCGGGTATTCACGGAACAAGGGCGAAGGGGGGGGCAGTTCCTTATTCTTTATCGCCTATGTTTTCCCTGGAAGATCAGCCTTACCCGAGAAATCACACAGAGCTCGAGTGAAGGGCTGAGTGGGCCCAGACTTGTGAGCATGAATCGAAACCATTCGGTCGCCCAGCGCTCTACCAACTGGACTACCACGCTCCTTAACACATAGATAGCGGCCGAAAATATGAGATTCGATGAAAAACTTGGGATTTTCGGTTGCAGAACATTCCATTTTAACAGTTCGCAGTGAGCAAATAGAAAAACCACCGTCTGCAGGGTGAGTTCTGAGTGCAGGGACACCAAGATGGTGACGCTAGCCCCTTACTCAAGCCGAAGTAGTAGTAGTTTTAGGGAAGGCGACCGACAGCTGTTATTTTATATATTATATTATGGGATCCCATCCCATGGAGTACAACATTGTCGTGGTGGAAGGGATTGTGCGTTCCGATGACCCCTAGAGCTGTGCTGGCGGGAGTAATACTAATTGCTCCTGGTAGGGTCAGTGCAGCGGATTCAGTGCAATATATATGGGATGAGAATCAATATTAATAAAACAAAGGTTATGCGATTTTTCAGAAAGAAAAATTCTACGATAAATATTAAAATAGGTGGGAAAAAATAGGCAGGTAGAACAATTCACATATCTCGTGTTTTGGACCGATACGGTCAAAGTTGTAGGGGCATAAGGAGAAGAATTGCGCTAGGCAAGGAGGCTTTCTCAAGGAGGAGGGAGTTGATGACGGGGGACGTTGAGTGGGGAGGTTAAGAAAAGGCTCGTGAAAACTCTGATATGGAGCGTAGCTATGTACGGCGTGGTCACTGAAGCAGGAGGATAGACGTAGATGGGAGCCTTTTGAAATGTGGGTGTGGAGAAGAATGGAGAAGGTGAAATGGACCGAAATGAAAACAAATGCGGAAGTACTAGAGATGGTGGGCGAGGAGAGGGGCTTGTTGAGAGAAATCCTATGGAGGCAAGAAAAATGAATGAAAGGCGTATTGACCGGCAGTAGTATGTTGAAGAAGGTAATAGAGGGGAGAATGTTGGGCAAAAGAGGAAAGGGCAAGAACAGGATAGGGATGTTGGACGGAATGACGGGAGGAAAGAAGTACATGTAGAGTAGGTTGCTCGATTGTGTTTTGTTTGGAGTCGCAAGTTAATTATGTGATAGTTGTGTACATTCAAAAACCAACCTTAAACGGCAGCTTACCTAATAATAATTATATGATCCTCACGGAGTTAGATTGATATCCGAATTGGATCGCGTGCAGCGCAGAGGAGCTAGATTTGTAAAACGTTGTCATGATAAACTTAGTAGCGTATCGTGAAATTAATTAGGAAGATAGGCTGGGAATCACTTATGGAGCGAAGGTTATTTACAAATTGAAGCTCTTGTATAAATTGGAAAGACGTCTCTTTAGCAGTGATGTTGAAAATGCGTTATTACCCCCATCGTACCACGGTAGGAGATATCATGTCATTAAAATTAGAGAGATTAGGCGTGGAACAGATAGATTAACGATGTCACCCTTTTGCAGGAACGATAGTAACATTATTCGGCCGCGCTAAGGTCACATCCGGGTAAAATTATTCGGGTGTGCATTCACCTCCTGCCACACACCCTAGCGGTGGCTTGTAGGGTACAGAAATAGCTTTAGCTAAAATACTTTCCGGGGCAATATTGAATGTTGAATATCTTTGGTAGCGAATGGCAATTCTTTAGGAGCATGCACACTCGTCGAAGCAAGAAGAGAGAGGTTTGCTTCAGAGGGCAGCGAGATGATAGCACGGCATCGCCGCCTCCTCTCTCCCATCGCATCTGCACAGCGCAGCGATGGAAACGAGTCCGCGACCCCCACTTCGGCCGTCACGCCTCATTTGGTCCAAATTAGTTCCATCCCAAATGATTCCGCGGGCGCCCCCCCTCGTGACGCCGGGGATGTGGGCGGCATGATGCCCGGTAGATGGCGGATTAACGCGGATAGGGTGGTTCACACAAGAGGGCAATTCAGTTGCCCCCGCATGGTCGCACTGGTGGATACTTCACGGTCCGTAGCGTCTTGAAATTCAAAGATTCCGTTTCCATCCCGAACGGCCTTCGCTCCCACGAGGCATACGATACATGAGATGACCGAGAGTCATGCACAACACAAGGCTATGACTCCGTCAAGGGCCTGGGTAACCACGGGAAACCGAACCCCTCACCCCCCAGACAATTAATGGCCGCGCCAATGAGGAGGGGCGTGCGGAGGCCCACCGGCACGATTACCCTTCGGCTGCAATATTCATCCTCCCGAGGACAGGACATTGTGCTTTCGTAATTCGTTTCGTGAACCATGATTTAGCACCCCACAAACCTACAAGGTTTGCATAAGAAGTATCAACTACAATATTTTCCTGACGTGTGCGTGAAGTGCTGAATTCAGGTTGTTGTGTGCGCATGATAAAAGTTCGTACAATGGCATTGATAATATTTATTTATTTATTTAAGAATTTGTCGTTGCAATTAGGCAACGGTCCTTTGGCAACTTTCAAAGTCCTGGTGGCAACGGTCAAGTCTGGTCAGCTGTCACTCATGACATGGACATACATGCATCACAAGAAGATCATATAAACAAAGCTCTTATATTCAGTGACACTTAAAGGATTACCAACTACATTATTACATTTACCATCACCCGTGGGCTAGTTTTACACCATTCGAGAACATACTGGGCACCGTCCATCGCCAACCTCCGTCCATAATCACGTACTCTTCAATTTCATATACCGTTCAAAATCGCGTCCCGTTAACACATCAGTCTCTTTTGAAATACAACTTGTAATTCCGTAATATTTTAATAGGTACAATAGTATAATAATCACTGATCAATGGTTTATCACCCAGTGGCTGTTTTACACTTATTCTTAAAACTCCTTAAATTGGAAGGAAAGGGCTCAAACGAACCTCCAAACAAATCAACAATAATTCTGTTTAAAAAAAAGTATTTTTTCTTATTTGCTATTTGCGTTCTTATTTTTTTTTTAACTGCGGTCATTTTTTTTCCCTTGAAGTTTGATTTTTCTATCTCTTTCCATAAATCTTCCCACGCTTCGTCATTTAAAAAAATTCTGTGCATCGTGCCTAACCCACTCCTTTTTCTTCTATTTTTTGAAACTTTCCCATTTCAATGCATCCAACATATCCGTGACACTCTCCTCTTTTGTACTTTCCGAGCACATATCTTGCTGCCTTTCTGTGAACTTGTTCTATCTTTTTAATATGTCCCTCCTCATATGGATCCCATACTATGGACGAGTATTCTAGGATAGGTCTAGCCAATACCTTATGTGCTTTTTCTTTCGTGGCTACGCTACTTCCTTCTAAGTTTCTCATTACCCAATTAAGCACTTTTAAATGCCTTCCGCGGCACATTATCTACTTGGACTCCCCACCCAAGATCACCAGTTAAGGAAATGCCTAAATATTTGCAATTACTGCTACATGGGATTTTTTCTCCAAAGAGGGTGTAAATAACCTTTTGTGCATTCTTATTATTTGGAAAATTTATATGCTTACTCTTACTAACATTAATGCCCATATTATTACTGTAACCCAGTCACCTCGGTAATTGATGTCATTTTGTAGTATTACGCGTCATTTACATGCTCTACCCGTCTGTATATTATGCAATCATCAGCAAATGGTCTTATTTGAGAATCTTCGTTTGGTAGATCTTTTACATAAATAGGAAGAGTAATGGCCCTAGAACACTGTCTTGTGGGACCCCTGTTATAACGTTCGCCTCTTCTGAAAATGCATCCCTTATTTTTACTTTTTGAGTTCTCCCTGTAAGGTAATTTTTTATCCATTGTTTCACCCTCAAATCCAACGGTAATGAATCCAACTTTAACAAAAATTTATTGTAAGGCACTCGGTCGAAAGCCGACGAAAAATCAATGATTACTGCATCAACATCCTTTCCTTCATCTATTGCGTCGCCGATATATTGGCTTAATCCCAAAATCTGCGTTTCAGACGAGTATCCCGTTCTAAACCCATGTTGGTGTTTGAATAGCCATCTATCTCTTGCCCACCATTCCCGAATATAGTCAGCGATTCTTTTTCCAATTATTTTGCAAACAACTAATGTTATGCTAACCGGTCTATAATTGTTGGCTATTGCTTTTTCCCCTTTTTTTGTAAATTGGTGTAATGGTTGTTTTTTTCAATCATTAGGCATCATCATTTAAAGTTACTTTGAATATATGACTCAGGTACAGAGCTATTGCGGTATCACCAAGCTTTGGAAAGTCAATCGATATATTGTCCGTATCTGTGACAGTACACACACCATTATTATCACTGAAAAATTGGCGATGCGAAAGATCTGCCCTTAACTCGTCACGAAGGTCTTGACGGATGACCAACAGCAGAATCGAGTGTCTGTCTGAGAAGACCTTCTGCAACGACATTGCGACGATTCCCCATCCCACCATGGGACCCTAAGTGCCGTCAAAGAAGCTAGAACGCGTACTCTTAGGGACCTTCCGGAATCCGCCTACCAGGGAGCCTTCGAGTCGTGTAAAAACCGCTCTGGAAATAGTATGTGGACGCTCAAGGGATGTACTCATTGAAGAATTTTGAGGAATTGCAGCAATATTTGAAATAAATATATTTCAAGTTTTTCCGATACTGTTCATACTACAATGTATGACTAGCGAAGATTTTTAGTATGTGTCAGGATGTTATTCCCCTGCAAGCCCCCTTCTAGGGTGTGTGACAAGAGGGCTGTGTAGAAAGCGACCTCCGATATTTAGTTTTGAGATGAAAACAACACATTCTCTGTATCTATTCCAGCGTATTTCTTATAGCATAATGGAGGTTACTTTCTGGACAGCTTTTGTATTTTTCCCCTTGACTTGCCCCTTTGGCCGGTCCCTGGTGCCCCAAGGACGTCTAATTCGTTAGCGTTAAGGTTATACTATGAAACGTGAACTTTCTTAGTTTGAAAATTCACGAATAGTTTAGAAGGAACTTATATTCCTGAATTTCTCATAATTATCTGAATGTAAAACATTATTTGGCTTTATAAATAATTTTCTTTCATTTAGACTCTCTGAAAAAAAAACGCCCAACATTACCTCACACAGGCATGCTATCCTTTGCCACACGTCTTAATTAATTTGATCAGTATTTCATTTGCTCCTCACAGAGTTTTCGCTTGGTTTACTAGAATGTGCAAATTCTCCCTTCCGTATCCGCCAAATGTGTCGAGGGCGAAGATCACTGCGCTCAGCCGTAGGCTGCCTACAGTGAGTTTCTGTTCCGCGAAGTTTATGGTAGTGGGGGGCCGGTATGGTGTAGTGGCTAACGTACTGGCCTCCCACTCACAGGGCCCGTGTTCCAATCCTGGAGACGGCAGAAAATTTTCAGTGGTAACCCGATCCCTACTTGAGGTTATTTGCTGAGGGCACTTACTCACTGAGTGAGTACGTCGTCCATCGGATGGGACATTAAACTGTGTGTGACCCCTTGGCGACTTTCGTTAAGACTAGGCCAATGCCGACGCCGGGTTTCTATCCATCCTTCATCCTTTCCTGTCCATCCCTAATGGTGCAAATGACCTCAGCTGTCGGTCGCCAGCCCTAAAAATTACTGCTAAATTTAAACTAAAGGTTATGGCAGCTTTCATATTTTGTTTCTTCAGCGATTGCGTTCGTTTCCTGGTACTGAAGTAAACTTCTAGTGTGTAGTTACGTAGTTCAGTGTCATGGATGTGGTCGGAGCTCAGGGTGACTATGGATAGACCGTTAGCGTTTGGTGGCTTCCCCCTGGTCATGGTTCCAGAGAGAGTGCAACAGTGGATTGCGGGTGTTGTGAAGGCAGAGAATTCTCCGTAACAAACGCCTAGTTACTTATATATTGCGTCACGAACGGGAGTTCTTTCTCAGATCTGAGCCACGCGTGGCATCGAGGACGAAACATTAGCGCGGCATTGATCGCACGCGGAAGGCGAAGGATGAGTCCCCCGAGGAGGAGGCGATGGGAATGTGGAGCCGGGAGAGGGGCGGTCTGGAGAAGGGGCCCCCAGCAGGAATGCCGAGCCCCAGGGTAAGGCGCTCCGTGAGGAGGGGCGGAATCAAGGATCTCTCTCCCCCCTCTGGTTATTCCATTCATCGTGAGGGAACCCTCCTTCCCCTTCGGTAAAGGACCTTCTCTGCAAGGATGGGGGGACAACACCCCGGGGAAAGCGGACTTCCCGATGAGAACGTCGCTCGCCTTCGAGAGAGAGAGAGAGAGATGCAATATTATCCCCCTACCTCCGATGGGGAGCATTCCAAGTCAAAGGCCGCGCCCGGGACATCGGCGTTAATGTGAGAGGAGATTCACGAACACGAGAGATTTGTGTCGACTGATTTCAAGCCGGCCGTTGGAAATTATGATCAAGAAGTTTTCGGAGCGAAAAAAGAATGTTTTACGTGTGCATGCGAAGATTAATTTTCCGAAATCCATGCAAAAGAAAAATAATCTTTGAACTACGCTCATTGCAGTGATAATTAATGTCAAGAATGAATGAATCGTACGCTCACTCTTTGACATCAGTTCGGTCGCACAATTTCACACGTCGATACGTTTTGCGTCGGTTAGCGCAAATGCAAAATCGCACGGCGGGAATGAGAAGAGGCGGTCGGCCGACAGCCCCTCCCCCGCCCCCCCCCAGGGCACTCCCTCTCGGCAATTCTAAATGGGCCACTCCGACATTCACGCAATGTGCGACTGAAAACTCCACCGTAATTAATCCAGCAGGGGACTGATGGGTCTCAAGAGGTTGCTTCGTTCTATTGGACTGACAATGAAAGATGTTTCAGACCGCTGGATCTCATTCATATTATCTGATATTTAAGTACCCTGAAAGCCACCGCTAGGGTGAGTGGAAGGGGGTGAATACACACCAAACCAATTTTGACCCGAATATGACATCTCCCGCGGTCGGACAATGTTACTCTGATCCCTTGTCGTTCTTGGAGAAACGACATCTTTAATCCATCTGTTCCACACTTAATAACTTGAATTTTACCGACCTGATCTCTCCTAGCGTAGCAAGATGGGGGTACATTTGTCACAGTAATACCGGACGCCTCCTATCCTTTATTGGAAGACATTTGGAAGAAAGAAGGTATGACTTCATATAAATGACATCAAGGGACTAAGTAACAACATGGAATACATCACAATATATTAATCCGCGTGGAAATATATCGATGAGCGCCCAATCACTGCAATTATAGAGGATTAATTATTTTGACCAACAAAACTCCACTAGTGTTGAGAGAATAAAAGTTAAGTTTATATCGGATCACGATATTTACATTGTTCTGGGCAAGGATTCCAACCTTGGATACAGCAAGAGTTTGAAAACACCACCAATGCACCAATCTCACCAGGCCTCAACATATGAGCATTTGTTGCGAAAATTCAGTCATGGCAGAAAGCTTTTGATAATCAGATTCGTTCAGTTATCTTTGGGAATGATAATTTTATCTCGATACCACACATCTAAGTATCAGTTAGAGGGGCAATATCATTGAAATATCATTGTTTCCACACTTGACTGGGAAATCCTATGAATCTCGGCATGTAGCTATGTTGGCCGTCTTTCGCGACGTCTATAAATGTTGGACTTGGGACGTGATTCACCACATGTCACAGAATATTCAGTCAATGAGAATACGTAATTGAAGGTAGGTTTCGGACGGTCCATTACGACTATTCACTTCAACAAATCGCGAGCACCTTTCTTCCCTGCTCCACATCACCTGTAGTTCTGTCTTCATTTCTTATTAACTTCTGCCTTGCCCTCTGCCACTCCAAAAAGAATTTTAATGGCATGCATTAAACTCGAACACTCTCATCTTTCCTCTACGCGGATTATCAAAAATTCTCCCTTCTACCACGGCCTCCTACATCCCGCTATCTTTCATCATTTCCTCCAACCACTTTCTCTGCTGTTTTCGGGTTTCCCCAGTAGCTATCTCTCTTGGCCCACCCTCCTTGAAACCTTGGCGATAATGTTCCTCTTGGTCCATCTTATCTCTTCAATTCCCCAAACACAACACATCTCAACAGACTCCAGCCTCGGCTCATTGTCTCCCGCCTCGAAGGCACCACCAATTGCCTTCCCACAACCACAAAGTTTCAGATAAGAAGAAATTTTATAACATTAAATTGAAGAAGTATAAACAATAAAAGATCGCATATGCAATACATATTTGAAAGTAAAAGGCAAGCATCATCATAGGAACGGCAAGTGGCTCCAAGAACCTAAGCAGATTACAAAGTTTTCCCGAAAGCTTCCATCGCCAACAGGGAAAAAAGACAAGACCTAATAGATTTGGTGGAAGAGCATATCAATCGCCGTTGACTCACAACACGGAAACTATAGTTAATATGACGACATCGGTTTAGGATGTTTTTGGTGAAAGGTATAATCACAGAAGTTTATTAACACGATCATTCTGGAAACCCCCAGACTCCAGATTGGAAAGTTTTCACCGAGTGAAGCCTGCGATTTGTCCAATATAAATGCTCTCTCCAAACTCGATGACCAAATAAACACTCTTTACGAAGCACAGCAACGGTCAATTTGTGGTCTCCAGCCACTTTAATTTCCTAACGATTAGTTGGGACTATTGCGAAGGAAAAACGGAAAAAATAGCGATTCATATAAAAAACAACATATTATATACGTCAAATGTTCCTTAGGACAAGCAATTGAAACGCTAAAACGAGGCGACAGCAGCATATAGGTACGACACATACGTGGTCATGGTACGCGACTAAAAAGCTAGAGATTATCATGAAGGTGGACGAACTACGGGAATTAGCGATCATTAAGTCATATTTGTAGAAATGAAAACTTAAATTTGTGAAAGTGGTTAATGGAAAGCCTATAGTAGGTACATACTCTTTACATCTATTCAATAAAGGAAGTTTTGACGAGCTACGGGAAAAATTAAAGATGAACTGCAAACATTCAGGCTGGTAATTCACAGCGATGACAAGAGAAAATACTTAAAAAAACAGTTTTAAATGTTATAAACGACGCCACAGAAGTTTATTCCACACAGACTCAAACGCGATAATAAGAAACCAAGATGGCATATTAGAGAGGCCAGAACGGCGAGAAAGTTAAATTCATACCCAAGCTAAAAAGTAAAGTCCCGAATCTAAAGAAGACCTCAAGAGAGAAAATGGCTGTCATACACAGACGAGTCAAAACGAAAATCGTTTTGTTCTTATTTCAGGAAAATACTAACAAGTTCAACTCGAACTTCTTTGAAACCAGACAATGGCAAAATTGTAACAGACCACGTAAATAAGGCCTAATATTCTAAACCATTACTTTCAGAACGTCTAGCGCAAAAATATTAATGCAGAAAAACGAAGTCACGCTCACGAGCGGCATATTATTGACCCAGGAAGGAATAGAAAAACATCTTCAAAGGACAAACAAGACCCGAGGTCCGGAAGAAATTCCCTCTGCCATGCTGAATGCAGAGAGAGAGTACAAATAATTAAAAAATAAGTTTCTTTAAGGGAGGAGTCCACAATCTTTAAACGGACCCATTCGGCCACCGGCAGGCCTCACACACAGACACTTCGTTAATTTACATTGGATCCCGAAAGAATGAAGATAAACTCTTTTCAACCCAATTTGGAAAAAAATGAACGCTCCGTGAGCTAATCTTTCCCATCCCCCGCTCGCCTTCCCACAATTACGAACGTTCAAGTTTAATCACCCTCGCCCTTGGATTAGATTTCACGAAGTCCCCGAAGTCAATCATCCCACATTAAACTCCGTTTGCCCTGAATTTTCCTTCTCGGCTCGTGGCAACTTCACTCATTTTTCTCGTCGAAAAGGTAGCATCTCTCTCCGGTTGTCTAAAATTCTCAGTTCAATCACATACTTCATCATCCCGCTTCGTAGTCCGTGCCTCCTCGATTTTCTTTCTTTTGACTTTCCTCCGATTATCTCCCCTCTTCACGTCATAAACTCTTCGCCATAACGTCTTCCTCTCTGCTCGGCCAATTTCCAGCACCCTTCTACACGACCACATCTCAATCCAATCATCTCTCTTCCCTCGACCGACACGAGTCCTCTGCCCACCCAACCCCCGCGAAGGATGGACTCTCACTTCTCCTAGAAGGGACGCGGCCCCCTTATTCTAGGGCGGTGGTCGGAGGGCCTTTCTTTCTCCACGATTCCCGTGACTGGGGAGAGAGGGAGGAGGCAGCTCCGGCGGAAACGGGTTTGCTTCCAGCGCTCCGATACCACGTCGTCGCCGGCCCACGACATTCTTGGATCAGACGCCGGTGGCGCCCACACCAGTCCTTCCAATGCGATTACGCACGACTGAGCCTATGCGCCCGGCAAACGCTCAAAACTATACAGGGTTTGTATGTAAGGTATCGGTTACAAATTTCCTCTGACGTGTGCGTGCTGAATCCAGACAGTCGGTTAAGTGCACGCATGATCGCAGATCTTATTGGCATTGATAAGATGGCAGTCCACACCATTATCAATGAAAATTTGGCGAATTATCTAGGGATGTACTTCGATGAATTTAGGCTGGTTGCGTCGCCATTCCATAACCGAACCGACGGCTAAGTCTCCAGGAAAAACAGCCCGTTGACCGGGGCCCGCCCGATGATGAGTCTTTCCAGGGCAAAACCTGGCACGGAGTGTTCATTTCCTTCTCATTTAGCATAAAACAAACAACTGGAGGAAGTTCGAACCTCGTGCAAGAATTTGGCGGCCGACGATGGAATACGAAGAACGCGTGCGAGAGATCCGTGAAATCCGGTGAATTTTCAAACCAAGAAGACACTTAAATGAGCATCAACCTTTCAGTGAATTCTTCTCGGGATTTCATTCGGGTAATCTGCTCCATCTCCATCGCTGCCGACGTTTCGATGAAATCCTGTTCCATCGTCATCAGGGCCGATCAACCGCCCTGATCGAATCATCGGCCCTGATGACGATGATGGAAAAGGATTTCATCGAAACGTCGGCAGCGATGGAGATGGAGGAGATTACCCGAATGAAATTCCGAGAAGAATCCACTGCCATCATCCGCCGGGAGAAAGTGAAGTCCTACATCAACCTTTCCTTTGTAAAATATCCTCCTACTACAACAGAATGGAACTCCCGGGGTGAAGAAATCATGACACGAACTGAAAAGGACCATTTTAAATAACTTGCGACATCTGCTGGCAGATCTTCGAAAAGTAGAAACATTCTGTTCTGACGTGGAGAAAGTATCGCCTCCAATCTAGAAACGCGTAGCACTTACATTATCTAAGGAGAACCCGAAACGTGAGGCTGTCTCCGCTAGGTGACCGCCCTCGCACAGGCGACTGCAATTGCCAGAATGGTAAGGGAAGAAAAGACCAAGTCGGAATGCCAAAGCCTACCTTTATCCTTCCACCGCTTCAGATGTTAGCGAAATGAAATCCACGGGACAATTTGGGCCGGGGGTCGAGCCACCCCCGGGCTTATGTCACGAAACAGAGGGATCGTTCAAGGCCACAAGAACACGCACCAATGGTCACACGTGTTGGAAACAATTGATTTTTCGTTTATCTTCACACTTAAAAATAATATGACTCGTGAGCACATACAATTGGTATTTACAAAAAATCGTGAAAAATCTTCGAAATAACATCGAATAACAGGGAGGAAGTCTGGCCCTGTAACCGAATGACCAAAGAAGTTATTAAGAGTTAAGAGCCTTCAGCATGACTAATTAGAACTTTAAGGCGAGACATTCAACAAAAAACTTGTTAATTAGTTTAGATAGTCTCATCATAGAGTGGGGTAACCTCTTCCATTCAACCAGTTCCTATCATTCCACGGAGAACGTCTTAATTGGGATTAACAATGAAGACTAGTCGTATAGCATGTGTTGAGCATTTTAAAAACAACAAAATAAATAGCATAGAAATAATATAGCTTTCCGTCATCACTTTGTAATGACCGTTCCACGTCGGCTTTTCTGTTCTTTGATTTCTCCCAGTTTTCGAGTTTCTCCTCGTGAACAACACTCCCACTAAAGTCATGTTTCTCACTCTTTACTACCACGCGTTTCATATTGTACAATGGGCGGTGGGATTCACCCATCGGGGCGGTGTATATATGCCCGATATGGCAGTAAATGAGCTATTTCGTAAGTCTAACCAAAGCACGACGTAGTTTCCACCAGATAAGAAAGTAACCGTGCCAACTCCTAACACACGTCTCCTTTAGCACTTGATTTCCACATTTCAACTCGCCTACCACTCCGAAAATAAGTAATACTTTGACGAAAATGCTTTCCCTGACATTTAACTTTAGCCATTTGATCTAAAGTTGTCCTCATGGACAAAGTCCAGATACCGTTCGCGTAAATGAAACTTCAAAAACACGACAGCTTCCGCAAAATAAAATAAAAAATAACGAAGACCGAATGTCTAGTCGGGAACCATTGCTCTGGACGCATAAACTGCATCATATTTTCAATGAAAGATTTACCTCCAAAGCAAAGGAACGGGTTTTACATCCCCTTCGATGACAATTCTAATTGATAGGCCATTAAGATGTAGGCTAATTAATGACCTTGAGTTAACTTTGGTCTCCGCCTTCACTTTCTATTTCAAGAATACGAAAGATATCGCAGAGACTAAAAGAGAGTAATGCTTACGGTATGAAGGGAATGAGGAGAAATCAGTCGGATTTCATCAAGCACGTTCACTGCAACACAACAGCGTCTTACGCAATCCGAGCGTTAAATCCCAACAAACCAAGTGCGATATAAGTCCATGAATGTTCTCATCTCCGCTATTCATGCACTGCGAAATTTTGATGAAAATTAACTCATTTTATTTAATTCGTCCACACGTCATCACCCCAGCGAAAGTAAAGAGTAAAGGGAAAAAGACTAAATAAAATCTGATGATTTGATGGACGCTCCTTGTTCGGCCTGGCAGCAATTGAAATATCCCTTCCACTAGTTGGGCAACCCAACTAAAATAACGATCAATTAGATAACTCCCAAGGGAACAAACATTTTGAAGAGTACGTGGCAAAAAATCACTTGAGCCACTATTTGCATCCCTAATAAATCCGTCGAAATAACTTCTAGGTGTTGTCCGGCCGTTAGGAAACAAGAGAGGTCAGGACTGCGGGCAGACAGTAACACGCTACGAAGACGGACTTCTTCGGCTTTTTTCCAACATGGAATATTTGCAATCTAACGCTCCAACCCTGACGACGGTGGAAGCATGGAACAGACCTGCTAACCTAAACAGAGAAGTCTTTGAAGAAAAACAGAGAAAAAGAATTTGATATTTTAAAAAAGGAGCACTACAGAATCCACCCCCAATTTCGTGAACGGAAGAGTATTTTAAAACTTCAAACGCGCTCCAGGGCCAATGACGATGCGACAGGAATCGGTATTTCAGAGTGCGAAAAAGCAGCAGAAAAATAAAGACAATTGCATGCTGGAGTGTTGACCGATCGATGAAGTAGTCCTTGAACCTCTTGCAGTGGTCTAGTAGGGAACGACGTCTGAAAGGTGGGCGAAATGACGTCGAAGCAGACGGAAGAAAGCAGCGCGTGTGTTCGGGAGGAGAGCGGGCCGCACGAGAGCACTCCTTGAATTCAAGGAAGGAATCAATCCACAGGACGACACAATCAAAATGAACATACCACAGAACTCTTAGCAACGCCCGAGGTATATCCGCGCATTGGATACAGCGCCGAGAATGAAATCACGGTGCTCTAGGATGGGAAAAGAGTTTCTTCTTTTCCCATCCTAGCAGGGGGTGAAGGGGAGGCCGGGGGGGGGGGGCTGTCACCAAAGCGACAATGCTACAAATATTTATTTGCACACGGCGCGACACCAGCGACCCTCGCGATCGAAAACGAGCGAGGGAACTCGAAGAGGCGTGCGATGGCCATCTTGCGGGTGGGGTAGGCTGACAACTACAGGACATCAGTTTACTCAAAGGGCCAATTTTTCCTTCCCCATGAGCTCAAAACGACACTTTAAACACAACTTATTAATGCATTCCTTAGAACATCGATTAAAGAGTCGAGAAATCGGAACGAAATCCATCCTCCCCGTACACTTAAGTTCCCCGAAGAATTATCACTCGTCCACATATTTTGATGTACCCACCGCGGCCAATCATCACTCGTTTGTTTCAATGACGTGAAGCATTCCGCAAGTTATCCCATTGGCTTCTAGGGCGCAACAGATTCCCCGGAAGATCATCTTAAAGAAAGATCGAGAGAGCGCAGACCGAGGAGGAGGCGCAACCACATGCGCGACATTCCCACACGTCTTCAACGCTCGTTTCTGGCAGCGAGGGAAAGAATTAAAGAATGAAGGCGGTCCCAGCACGGCAGGCGAAAGGAAAGTCCGCCAAGAATGAAGCCCATTCTCCATCCATCCCAGCACCACCCTGGCGAATACGTACAATCCACGCACGCGTCCTGACTCGGCGCGAGCGGAGGGCACGACCCGACACCGATTACGGTGGACTGCGGCACCCGACTGCGAGGCGGCTGAGTGGAGCCACTGCGCGCCGTCACCCAACAAAACCAACGGCGACTTCCTCCCTCCACGCTCCCCCGAGCGATACACCACCCCCTCCAGCCCACACTGCACTCCCGGGGGAAACAAAGCGAATCGCCCACCCCTTCCGAGACAGCGGGGGGGGGGCTACTGACTGCATTGGGTGACCCTTCTTCGCCTGACAGCGGGAACGAGAGAGTGCACCGACAGCTATTTCACCAACACAAAATCCAAGGTCTCCGGCACCACAGTAATCAGCCCCCATGTCGGCTCGTTAAGCGAGGGTGGGGCCACCCCAATAACGCAAAGGCGCGTGAAATTCACGCACGAAGATGGCGAGGGGGGAGGGCAGTTTTATTACCCCCTGCGCCTCATGTGTTAGCCGGAAGATCTATCGAGTCTGAAAAATCAGAGAGCTTGTGTGAGGCAGAGGGCAGAGTGCGGCTAGATTGAATCCGGGCCCGGTGCTCTACCCACCGGACGAATACGACCTTCTCTCCCGTTTGCCAAATTGAAACACAAATCATTACTCGCGTCGGACACCTGGAAGGAAGGTCCAAAACTGCCCTGCACTGGAAAATAAAACAGGCAAGGGCACACGTACACATTCACCTTACATTATATGCCTCGTTTTGACGCATGCTTCAACAAAATAAAGTATTTGTTGTATTTTTAGTACCCTGAAACCAAACGCTAGGGTGTGTGGCAGGGGGGTGAATTCACACCAGATTGATTTTGATCCAAATATTTTTACTCTTACCGCGCTCGGACAATGTTATTCTGATCCCTTATCCTCGAGCAAAAAATGACATCTTGAGTCGCTTTGTCCCAGACTTCTGATCTCTCGAAAAGTCAAGGATGAGTAAGATTTCAAGGCTCGCAAAATTACATTTGATGAATTTTAATTTCGAAATACTATTTCTGGGAAATTAGTATTTTGTACAATTTTCAGGTCCAGTGAAAGAAATAATAATATGGGGTTCCAACAGTTTGTACGCATTCTCGCACATTTCTTCTGACATCATCGAAATGACACTTCCCTCATCTACCGCTTGCATCCTTCATAAAAAAAGATTATTCGCAAGTGTCTTGGCAACCATCAACTTCAGTAGTGGAAGTTCCGCCACAATGAATTACAATCAACACACCCCAATCGACATCGTTCCTGCAAGAAAATCGATGCCCCGAAAAATCAGCTGGAGTTGTCATTCGGTGATTAACGCGATGAATGAATAATAATCGCACCAATTTAAAATGTCCGTGTGATAATGGATTCAAAGCAAGAGATGACGGGGTATTTCGAAGCGCCGGGGAGGTCACCTTCGGCTCTGGCGTAGAGAGCGAGTTGGCGCACGTGAAGGGAGGTCCGCTTGTTGCTAAGGGTGGCGGGACAAACAACGGGAGCTCTGCTTGAAGGGCGGACCACGAGGGGGCACTCCGCGGGAAAGGGAGGACACGGAGAATTTGAGGAGGCCCCTCTCTGCGAAAGGGAACCGAAAGGGTTGGAAGGGGGGGGTGCGATCGACGGGGGAAGGGGGGTGCGATCGACGGGGGAAGGGGGTGCGATCGACGGGGGAAGGGGGTGCGATCGACGGGGGAAGGGGGTGCGATCAACGGGGGAAGGGGGTGCGATCGACGGGGGAAGGGGGGGTGCGATTGACGGGGACACGCTTTGCTTCGAAAAGCGGGCTGGACGCCCTCTGCACGAGGACCGAGGAACCTCCTTCCGCCCCCAAGTCGCGTGAACGAATTCAAAAGACACGGGGTGTCTGGTTGCGCAGGATGCCTCCATTGTTCCCCACTACACAACGTGCACAGGAGGAGGAACATCACACACACTGAATTCTTCAATGTGAACTTAAATTAATAAAATTAATGCACTGCGCCAACGGTCGACCGAATTATGACGATAATAATTTGCCTTTGTGCACCACTATATCACTCTTGCTTACGTGGGAAATTGGCGGCGGGATAACGTCCTCGTCAGCTAGCTCAGAAGTCGCGAGTTCGAATCCTGCCTACGTGGGTTCTCCACCCAGGGCTTGGGTGTTTCTGTAACTGTGTTCGTCCTTTAAGTGTGTTCTTATCCCCTTTCCTTATATCTATTTGTATGTGAATGAATATTTGTTCGAGGCATGGCGGATTTCGTGTTTGAATGTGTGTGTATATATTTTATTTAATTTTTTTTAAATGTCCCATAATATATATATATCATATATATACACAAACGCACACATATACATACGAGGTGTGTTCAAAAATTAACGGGAATTTTAATTTTTCGGACAAAAATATTTATTTATTCTTATACATTGATGTTGTCACCTTTTAAGTAGTCCCCATTGGAGATTATGCATTTGTGCCAGCGCTTCTTCCAATCCCCGAAACACTTTTCAAACTCGATCTTTGAGAGAGCCTTTAGTTCTTTCAGCGATGCGCTTTTAATGTCATCAACGGCTGTAAAACGGCGGCCCTTCAAGGTTCTCTTAATTTCCGGGAAATAGGAAAAAGGCACACGGTGCCATATCTGGCGAATATGGAAGCTGGGGCATCGTTACAGTATTGTTTTTGGTCAAATATTCACGAACAAGCAATGAAGTGTGAGCTGGATATCTGTGCGTGGGTCGCGGTAGTCCAGGGGTAGAGCGACTACTGACCAGAGGTCCCGGGTTCGATTTCCAGGCACCCTCGACTAAACCCTAGCTGTGTGATTTTTCGGGTACCAGATCTTCCTGGGAAACCATAAACGGCACAGGTGAAGGAACTGCCCCCCCTCCCCTGATGTATTAATGTCACACACTGTATAGGGCTTAGCACAGGGTGAACTCCACCATCACCTACCAAACCGACCTTCTGAAGGTAGCTGAGACCACCGAAATTTCGAATTAAATTATGTTTACGTTTGTTTTAATCCTTTTTCTGTACTATTATTAACGGTTAGTTTGCATCAAGCATAAGTGAACTTCATATAGATGATATATACGATATCGTGCATATACACCTTTATATATTTAGACATACGCACACCATTGTTAAAGTGGTCCAATTTAATGTCAAAGTGAAATTATCGGATTAATGCGAAAATAAATAATTCGTAGCTATTCAAGTTTGCGCAGCGTTTCACAAACGTTGCTCAATATTATCATTGTCTTGTGTGGTCCATTCAATCCGACGCGACTGCAATTTCAATACAATTATCCCCGTGACCTACTTAGAAGCATTGAAAAATACTTATGAGTGCGAGATTCCGGGCATGTTTGTGTATGCGCTGCGACGGGAATCGGATTAAATATCCACGCGGAAGTAAGGGGTCGGTCGACACGTGCAAGCGCACAGGGCCGTTCTAAAACACTGCAATCCTCTTTAAGATCGCGAACGAGGATTCGGCAATTCATTCAGTGCCATCCTTCTTCCTCTCTTCCCCCCCCCCACGTCCCATTTGGGCAATCTCATCCCCCGGCTCGAAGACGAATGCGCTTCGGCTCGAAATGGTTGCAAACATGCAGGGCACAAATGAGTGCGGCAGGAGAGAATCAGGGCAACCTGTATAATCACCCTCCTTACACTCCACGGTTAGAACTTACATTATGTCATTAAGCCGTTATTTAAACACACTAATTCAGGACAATGATCGGCAAAAATCCAGTTTTCTTTGTCCGCTCAAGTCATCCATCCAAAATACTCCGCTGATGATTTAGGAGCGGAATTGATATCCAAGTGGAATAGAATTGCACTTACGGTCGCATTATCATTGAAAATGTTCACGGCACAACATGCACAAAACGACATCGAGCAATGCGGATGAAAGAGGAACTGTCACGCCGAGGGCTCCCTCGGGTTCATTCTCACGCTCGGTGCCCAAGGATCGCGGATTCCCTCCACTGACGCACCCTCCTGCACCGCGAGGGCGAATACTGCGGCTCCCTACGCAACCGGAAAGGGCATCATCGCACCCACTTCCAGACATGCCAACTTTCAAAAATGAAAAATCGGGAGGACATGCCAACTTTCAAAAATGAAAAATCGGGAGATTTTTAGAAGTGTATCACGAAGTAATCACTTTTAATTACCAAAATATTTGCATGGCACCTTAATCCCTTTATGACACTTTGCCAATTTTTAATGAATGTCACACTTTATTAACATGTTAAGCTAAGTACACAATTTGAACAGTTCATCAAGAACGTAAGAAGGAAAAATCGGGAGTCTCCCGCTTAAATCGGGAGAGTTGGCATGTCTGCACTTCGCAAATGAGACAGACCACCCAACATTCCACCGACAGCACACTTCATCCTCGCTAATTACTTAATATGTTCGGGAAAAAAGATCCAAGGACAAAAGCCAGGGTAATCCAGGGACCTAAAATTTGCAATTCTCCCGAAATTAATTATATAAATAAACTGACGAAACCATAATGATACTGAATTTTATAAATTGTAGTAGGAGGCGATTTCATCAATGAAACATTGTACTCCTTTTGAAGTGAGAAAAGATTCTTGGCATTACGAGAATTACTTGTGCGATTTTAATGACACGGAGTAGGTATACATCTTTGAACATGGCCGGCGGGTTATTCCAACACGGAAGGAACGCGGGTGGAAACACGCCGAGTTGTTCTACAAACATCCCAGGTCTTTTTGTAATTTTTCTCGTCATATTTTTTCCACACTTTCAAAATCCTGAGAATTTATTGGTTTTCCAGGCGCACGGGCAGCCTGCAGAGAGAGGATGGGGGTCGAGGAGGGGGAGGGCCAAAGTCCCCTTTCCCAACGGAGAGCGAGCAACCGTCGACGACGGGACTGTCGCGAGCGAGGGGGGTTGGGAACGGGGGATATCTCCCCGGGGGACACTCTTAAACGGGGGACGGAGCCCCCGTCGTCCTCGCCCAGATACACCGGGCAATGGGGCAACTGGAGGCCGGGGGCACCGCCACACGCACGGCCTGAACAAGGCACGCACACGAGTCGACGACTCCACGCAAATTCCCAATGCGTGGGAGGGGCGGTTTCGCCGGTGATTAGGGCGATCGAATGGTCGACCGGGAAGGCACAGATGCACGCACACGCAGAAGATGACGCCCTGCCACACGACCACCAAGAGGGACGAGAACTTATCACTTGCACGCAACGGTGAGGATTGCGGAGGGCGGGGGGGGGAGGGGGTTATGTTGGGATGCGGCCAGAGGGCGTGTTCCTCGCAGCTGGGCTGGAGGAGAGGAAGGGATGGGGGCTTTCCCCCTCTAGAAATCCAGAGCATGTCCTTGGCGGTCCCTCCGCCGGAGGTGTCGCCCTTTCCTCGGCTCCCTACCAGCGGCGGTTGGTTCACTTTCCTCCACCACTTCATATCAGTTCGACTAATGTAAACATCCGCGCGAGGAGACACCAGCGGCCAGAGCAATCAACACAAACGTCTTCCTTCACGTCCAAGTCACTCTCGACCAACACTGCTCAAGCGCCTCTTTCCCGACACTAATTTATGGTTTGAAATTCACGGCACAACGCACTTCCGAGGGGCCACACGGGACGGGATGCTTCCGGAATCACTGCAACGCCAAAACAACCCACTTTCCCACAAGAAGGCAGTTTCTAATACTTTTGAGCACGGCATCGATACCGAAGCCTTTTTCCTCCAGAGGAAGGATTTCATCACTCTCTCTAAGGTCCACGAGAAGTTTCCAGATAACCTCCCTGAGCCATGATAATATGGAACTCATGCCTTTAGATGGAAGTCGTGAAAACTGGAGATAAACAATTAGTCTGTGTAATCAATTAGTTTTATCCACTGAGTGATACAAGTAACAAGACCTATGATATCTACTTCACTTAACTTGTTCGAAAACTACGTAAAATGCGTCTCGGCATGGGACCTTATATTTTCCGGAATTTAGAATCGTCCCGGCTTAAGTCTATCACTTAACATGGTATTTCAAAGTTGAAACGATACTCAACTCTTGAACACACGAGTACAATCTTCTTTTAGCTGATATTCTCTTGGTGATGTCACAAATCTGTGGTCCAACCCATAATGGAAGAAGTACTAACTACCGCCCTTAATACAATCCCTTTACAACATTTCATTCACCCTCGGGACGAAGAAGTAATTTTAAAAAATGGCAAAGTCAATCTACGGGAAACATGCCGGAACAAAACTGGCACCTAGAATTACGTGAAAAATCGTGATTTTTAAGAAAATGCAATCTTTGGACTCACGGCAAAGGAATTCCTTCCTTTAGTTATTTCTAAAATTTGTTAACGCTAATCTGCAAATCTGTAGTTTCATCTCTTAACACCACTGTTAATCGAAACAGAGTACAACACAAAAAATGTTAAAATATCTTTCATTGTTGCGCTTTAATTCGTTGGTAAATTTCATTTGGATGCATAATTCGCGAAGATATTTTCGTTAACACAAAAATACAAATATCAGCGACACTTAAACTTGGATGAGGTCCAGATTCTAGTTGAAATGTATCCTCTTAATTTCTAAACGTTACACAAACGGAAATCGCTAGCATGAATATTAACACAATCATTCAGGTCGCTAATATTACAGAAGATGATAAAGATGGAATGGTTGTCCTCATCAATAGATGTCGTAGCCTTCCATAAAGTCTACATAAAAAAACCGATAATAGAATTTATTGCATTAACCTGAACATTTTCCCGTGTAAACAGATGGTCATTTACAGGGGATATCCATTCACGTCGGCATGATCATAAATTGACACCGCAATCGATATATAAAAATTAAAGGGCAAACAAATACGAATGAATTCCTGCTAGGGAAGAGCCATCGTGATTTGGCGGTACTGAGTTTCCTACGGTCAACTGTATTACACTTCATCTTATACAGGTACACACGAATAACCGATTAACACAAGATATATGGATGATCATTTGGCGGTCCTCAATTACAGTCACGGGAAAAACAAGATCGTACAAAGGATGCCTTCGCGAACAAGGTAATGAATCCCAATTTCGCAGATTATGCTGCGATAAGCGATTCGAGTATGCATGCTAAACTAACTATATAGAGGGGATATTTCACGCTAAAAAACGACTGGATACCCCCTAAAGCTAAACCACCTCGTGGAAAACTGGAAAACTTCCAATAGATGTAACAGCGTGTGTGAGGATGGGGCTAAATTTGAATTCCAAGCGTACCATTGGCCCACATAAGGCTACATTCACGCAATCAACAAATCCAAGGCAGTGTGTACCAGGAATTACTCTGACAATGAGATAAACCTTGGCTGCACTAAAGGGTTGGTGAAACACTTTAAACGAAGTTCCGATACACTTGCCGACAACGATGAGTGCTGATTATGATCGTATTTACTGCATTGCACTGGCCATAAATTTCGTTAAATCAGCAGAATTTATTAGGCCAACTTGAAAAGGAGGGAATTAACAAACGGCTGTCAAATATCGGCATATCTACAAAAAATATTGTAGTCACGAAAAAGTGTAAATGAATGGCATATTAGCAACAAGTGTGGTAAGTATTGAGGAAGTATAAAATTTACGAAATAGGGAAACTATTACAGGAAGGAAGGTAACAAAACAAGTCGTTGAGATAAAAATCTCTGTCATGCGGGAGAACTTTATTTCCGATTAAAATAAGAAAATAAAGGCTACAAGTATGTATGCAATTTTATATTTTAAGCGCCGACAAAAACACCGTTAATATGAAACTGAAAATTCAAGAATGTAATAGCAAATTCATACTAACCGCGCTGGAAATGATAGCTGAAGAAAATAATGATTCAACGAAATGTCGAAACCGAGAATAAAGGGGAACAGCTTGGAGATGACGATATGAAATCACCTACAAGATGTGTACTGGTGCGATGTGGCGGAATTATGTGTCCACAATTCCGATCAAGCAAATTACATTGAAAGAATAATCACCACATATATAACCTTTGATTCAATAATATTACCATTTGTTTCTCCTTTGATATCATACAACCAAGGCATGAAAAATTAAAGCAATAGGCCCTAATTTGACGCAAAAAAGCACAGAGTGAAAAATGAAATCGTTCTCACATTCCTATCTACTACATGGGAGACTACACTACCATTAAAATTTACGATGAAATTGAAAAGAATTTTGACCAATTGACCTGGTACAAAAAATCCTCTCGTGAAGTAAATACATGCCGAGTTGGAAAAATTCTTCAACAACAAGGCCAAATTTAAACGTCATGTCGGGCATTTTGGCATCGTAATATTTTCACCCAAATGTATAAACACATTCGCTGGTCGCCAGCAAACCATGTAAGACCTTGATATGGTGCTAGCAGGTAAACTCAAGGGGCGAAGGATAAACATTGAATGAGTTAAGTCCGTTATCCCTTGACTTATATGTGACTAAAAAATTAAGTAATGAATTTGAACTTACCCATCGCCTACAACAACACACTTGATGGCTTGCATTTTCACGACGACACGTCCTCCTTGCTCACTGCGCGCAGGAAATAAGCGTCAATGGGCGGGGAGATGATTATGGTGGGGAACGACAGCACAACTCAAGTGGAATACCAGTATATGACTAGTTATAGGGTTATTGTAAGAGTTTAAAATAAGAATTTAAACGGATGATAAATGAAAATTCAGTGCATTATTTTTAAAACAGACTCCTCGTTCCGAATACTGAATATACTCTGTTTGTATGATTTGACCGGAAACGAGCAAATGGCTGCCTTGTGGAAGCAGCAGGTGTTCGCCTTAGATTCACGTTATAATGCGCATAGAGCTTCTAATCACCCAAATTTTAGTAGGTTACTTCTGAGGTGTCATGATTTATACTCAGCCTGGGGAAATAGTCAATATTTTTATCTTTATGACCAACTTGAGAAGTAATTTTTTCTTTTGATTGGATGTTTACTCTTGTAGGGACTCTATACATAAGAAGAAGGAACCAGCTTTTACGGGAATACAATGGAAGTGAGGTTAGGATTCATATTTTGGACATGTTTTTAGACTTATTGATGAACGAATACGGTCCAATGTTCAGCGCTTTCAAGCGTATCGTCTTTTGGTCTCTAGGATCCCTCTATAAGGAAACATTATTTACGGTTACGTGGTCAGCTTCTACAACAAAGGTATGGCGTTCCTGCCGACCAGATATCACAGAAGAGTCGTAGCACAAGTGCCAGGAGCAGTATTAGGGTAATAGAAGTGACAAACTGTTCGCTGTCACCGTTATATGCTTTTTGCAACTCACAAAGGTTTTTTTTCTTGCAATCAATCGAACAGGTCAGTGAATCTCCTGACATATTTAAACTACAAGCAAGTAATTATCAAACTTTGGGACAGGGAGAAGTCGTTCCTACCAAGCAAGCAGAAGCGTCTCGTGCTATTGTTGGAGGAAACACGATTGCTGAAAACTATGCCTTTGTTGGAGTTCATCATATATTTGATCAGGTTGGGCAGTTTCTTAGCTAAGGATAATTTATTTCAGACTGGTGCTATCGAAGATTTACTTGTTATAAAAAGCTAATAGCCAAGACTCTGGAGGGTAAGTCAAGGAAAGAATGCTGTATTAAGTGATGATTGTGAATTAACATAAAACAGTGTAGTCGTCCGATTTCCTGTGAACTAATGTCTATATTAGTATTTAGTGAAAATGCAGAGGTGGTGAACTTGCAAACAGTATTGTATAATATTGAGGATGTAAGGGACTGGAATTGGCCTTTAATGTCTGTTTACAAGTTTCTGATTGATGGTGTAATATTTTATGCAGGAAATAAGTATAATAGTATAAGGAAGGTTCTATACTTATAATAAGCATTTATTTAAAGTATCTGAACGAGTGAATATAAGTTGACATGAATGAATAAATAAGTTTGCATACTGTTCTCGACCTAGTGGCAATCTCAAATGACCCTTTTTTCCAGCACACACAGGCGGTGACAATGATTAAATTCGGCAACAATGACCGTTCTAGACTGTGCTGTGCATCACTAGATGGCCTAGTTTCCGTTTGTGATGTGGCTGGTGCTCCACCCAAAGTACTCTTCATTCTGAATGGTCACGAAAAAGGAGTCACAGGTATCCTGATATTTTGAAAAATTTCGGTTCAGCCTCCCAGGGCTAATAGTTGATGTATTGAAATGAAAATAACCTTTAGAAGACCTAAATGGTTTAGTCAATTGTCCAGTAAACTTTTAAGTAGTAATTAAATGTGACAAAGACTGATAATTTTGATTCCAGGAGTACTAGGTTAAGGTGTAAGTTTGGGGTATTAAGTTGATTAAGGAGTAGGTAATACTTCTGTAGAATGACTTAAGAACTATTGGGGTAAATCGAAAAAATGTTTAAATTACTATGTGCCCTTAGTGAGGGAGGAGTTTGTCTTCTATTGGTCATTGTAGAAGTATGTCATTAGCTCGAATTTTACCATTCATGAGTGAAGTGGTGATTTGTCATGGCTGTTTTGAGGACCACAAGTGTAATTTAATATATAGTATGGTTGAGAATCAGTAATAAAAGGTTGTATAATAGCCAAAAGCAAAACCAGGCAAAGATATTTGGTTTTAGAAAGAGGTGGGAGGAGGATGTGAAGTCATTGAGATGAGAAATTAATGAAAAGGACTAAAGAAGGATGTCTTTCTGTGTCTCTTGAATTTTGAGGACAAACCTGTTGCTAATTTTCTCCCTTCCATTGAAATCGTTTTTGTTGAAACATTAGTCTTGTTCTTGCCTTGAGTTCGTAACATGCTCCTCAAGATTTGGTCTTTTTGGAGCACATTAAGGTAACATTCATATTTATTTAGCAAATTTTGGCAGCATTGAGACTTTGTAGTCCCGTCTTCCACCAAACTCCCATGCATACATGAAAGGCAATCACAAACACCCATGTTCCAGGTGAAGGAAAACCCACCTAGGCAGGAAGCGAACCCATGAACTCTGGGTTGGCAAGCATGGACGTTATGCCACTGACTGCTTGCCATGGTTCAACTCCTGGAGCAGGCAGATCTTTTTTAGTGGTATCCCAATCCCTAATTGAGGTGCTTCAAGAAGAGCACTCTGAGTGAGTACACCGTCCGTCAGATGGAGTCAAACTGTAAACCCCTTGGTGCCTTCCATTAATAGTAGGCTAATGCCAATGCTGAGTTTCTCTCTACCCTTTCCCCTATCAAAGCAGTCGAGTTATCTCGACAATTTTAAGCCTCCATTGATAAATTTCATTAGTATACAATGTAGCTGTCAAAACTAGCAATTCATTTTATGTAATTTCTTGCTTATAGAAGCTTGTTTCTCAGTAATGATTGTTTGGTTTTGTTCAAAGATTGTATTCACTGCATAATTGAATGATAGCGTTGTCCATTCTTCTGCAGTATTATATTCATTCAGAAATGTTATGTCCAGATTGGCTTTCAGGTGTGGATTCAACTGCTGGATTTGCATTCTAGGGTGTGATTGGTCCATATCAAATGACTTGCTGGTGAGCAGCTCTTTTGACGGGACGATTCGCCTCTGGGAAGTTGGCCAGCAGACGGGTGAGCCACGTTGCCTGCGAATCGTCCGGGATCAAGCTGGGGCGGAAGTGCTGTCGTGCCTATTCCACCCTGTCAATAACAACTTTGTAATAGTATCCTTTTTCTCTTAAATGTACACTAAATCAGATTTAATGCCTGGAACAAATGTGGGCCATGAATGCTGTTTGCCTTATGGCCTTAAAAAAAGTGGGTAATTTATTCTGATAAAACAGCAAATCCTTGTTAGGACGCCTGTTTCATTGGCTTTTAAAACTTAAGTGAAGGTTCATTATATGCATTACTGTTTTTCCAATTTTTATTTCACTTAACATTTTCATTTCATTATGATTTAACGTACTATATATTATTTTTTTATGCTCTTTTGACAACCATCATTTCTTGTACCTAATAACATGTGCAACTCTGGAGACATGCCATAGTGCTTCGGATCATATTAGATTAAGTAGTCAAGGAAAACTCGAAGAAAGGGCATGTATGATTTATAATTAGTGCTGAGCTCATATTTAGAATTTTAATCGTACATGATCAGCTCTAATAGAGCTTTTAAATATCCTAAAACAAGTTACTTCTGATCAGAAAAAGTAGCTCTTAACTTAAATAAAACCAGTTCACTTTAACGACTAAAACGTTTCTTATAAAATGTTACAAAACTGGTAAAATTATTTTCATAAGAGTCTTTTGGGAGTTTGAGCTGAAGTAATGTTTGTTTGTTCTGACGATACTGGCTGTTTTGCAGCATAAACGCATCATGGAAGGCCAACAAACTTGGGTGTACCTGATCCAAGTGGATTTAACACCCAAACACTAGTAAATAATTGATTGCAAAAACCTTATATGTGAAATTTAATCTTGATTGGTGTCTTGATTTAACCTTGGTCTTGTGTACATGAGGTTCCCAGGCATCAAATATTTGACTAGTGGTCATCGCCATTTTGAGATTCCTTTCAGTGTGTCCGTATGTTGACTGATGTAACAGTTTTGCAATCATTGTGTTTTCCTTAACTTGCTTCTTATGCTGGAAACTCAAGTGGTATGGTGGCTGTGTTAAATATTTCAACTGGAATATACCCACGGGGAGGCAGCAGTAAAGTGGGTGGCAAGATTCTCGCCTTGACATTTGACTCTTCTGGGCGACTCCTGTGGTGTGGCAATGACAAGGTATCTAACTGCTCTACTTGATAACTAAAGTATCTACCTTCCCTCCCCCCCATAGAGCATCAAATTTAGCCCTTTGAATGGTAGGCACAATGGCTTAATTTCAATCGAAAATTGCCAGGCTATTTCAATGAGAGATGCAGACTTTATGAAAAGTATCTTTAAACATATTATTATTTATATTAATTTGCTGAATATTTGACAAGTGATAGTAAACATGCCATCTTTTTGTAAGCATTTTGTTTCGAAGCAAGTAAAGGAAAAGATTATCGCAGTAAATTATTCTACCGCTCCAATGCAGAAAGGCACTTATTTGTATGTACCCCATACTATACTGTCTCATTGTGTGTATTGAGACAGTGGGTAGAGCATTGGACTACTGACTAGAGGGCTCGGGTTTGATTCTCGGGCACAATTATGGGCACCCTCATTTTCATTCAAGCTTTGTGATTCTTTGGGTACCAGATGTTCCTGGAAAACCATAGTTGGCACAAGGAAAGGAACTGCCCCCGCCACCATGGTATGTCAATTTCACATGCCATTGGGCTTGGTACTTGGTGAGCTCTACCCCCGCCTATGAGACTGACACTCAGGGGAGATAACTGTTGTTATTGAGACAGCAATTAATGACATCAAGAGTCTTGCTGTCTCTATTTCCTTTCATTCCTACCCTTCATTTTCCTTTAATAGTGTCACTCTTGGAATTGTAGTACTTAAATATAACTCAACCTGAGAAGGCAGATTTTGCATTCTGTTCCATATTCTCTACTTGGTAATTTTTTGTGATGGCAGCAAATTCTGTTGAATTTTGCTCAATTTTGGTGGTTTGAGATTTCAAGTGAGATGAAAGCCTGTCTTTCAGCAGTTATGTATAGATAGTGTTAATAGATAAAATGACCAGAAGTATTCTTGGTGTGTTTTCCTCTTTCCAGGGTACAATAGTGTCGTTCTTCTTTGAGCTGGGCTCCGGTAGACTGAGCAAATGCCGGCGAATTAGTGTAAGTGAAGGCAGTGCCATAACCTGCCTTTCTTTCCGTGCATGGATAAGCCGTGAAGCAAGGGACCCCTCATTGCTTGTCAATTGTGCTGCTAATGCCATCTATTTGTTTAGGTAAGAGTGCCACTCACGTGGCTGGCAGACACGAGGTGATAGATTTTGGAAAATTTGAGAAATAGATGAGGTTGATACTTAGTGGAAATTCATTTCTAAAGAAGGAAGAAAGAATCAAAAAGACTTTGCTTGTCCAAAGGAAAGAATTTATTATTGTCGACCAGTTTTGCTACAGTGTGGCATCCATCATCCAGACTGATGCTGCAGTGTAGCAAAACTAGTGGACAGTAATAAATTCTTTCTTTGGACACAAAAAGTATTTTTGATTCTTTCTTCGTGCTTTTGAAATGGGTAACCTTAAAGTTGGCTGTTTCGGGATGTGCAGAATACTGCAAAAATTAGGTAGTTGAAGTAAGAATAATGTCTTAGTTTTAAAATTTTTTATTCCCTTTTTGTTATTTTTTTATTCAACGGGTACTCCTCACCATTTGTGCATAATTTTATACATAGATCCTGGTCAGCCATGGATTGGCTGAATGTGACAATGTTTCTCTGAAAAATGAAGCATCCGGTAGGGAAGCAAATCTGGTGGGGGAGGGTGGGGCAAGATGGTTGTGGGATAAACTCAAATTTGGAGTGTTGTACTGCTGTCAGGAATTCCTAAGATTCTAGTCAGTGGGAAAGTGGGTCAAATTTGATCTCCAATTATGAAAATAGCTAAAATATAGTAGTTGTTTAAAAAACACAGAACAAAGGTGCTGAAATGTGCATTCAAGTTATAATGATGGGGATGTAAATGATAGCATTTTTAATTCGGACTTGATACCCAGTGAAGGAAACGTTTATTGTGGAAAGCGAGAAAAAGAAAAGTGGAAGGAAAACTGTATGAGAGTGACCAGAAGCCTAGCAGAACCCCCTTGTCCACTGGTCTGTTGTGAGTTGAACCTTGACTTTTGCTCAATGTGCCACTCCAATGGAATTTTTCATCAACTGTATTGCACTGAGACATTGATTAAAAATTTAATGGATGCAAAGTAGTATGCTAGGCATTTAATTAGCCAGAAAAAAATTATCTCTGTGATCCAAATAGAATAATTGAAAAGATATCATAGTAGAGGAAGTAATGGCTTTTCTCGGTGTACTACAGGTTGAGTCAGAGATACCTGATGTTTTTGGGCTGAGTGAGTTTGGGCAGTGAGGCTGCACTCATAGTAGAAGGACCCGCTTGGTCTCATAGTTTTGCCCTAGAGTGGCAGTTTATTTACAATGCGGAGATCGACTGTGTAACACCATGCATTCATCATAGAGATTCTTTAAAAATGCAGAATCTGTGACCACCACTCAAAGGAAATTCCTTCTCCAATTCAATATTCCACGCAATGGTGCAATTTCAACCTGCAATACCATTCTGCTTTGGGTTCAGATCTTTCATGAGAATCAAATCTGCATTGAAAGAAAAACCTGGGAGGCGGCAGTGTGGAGACGGCCACGTCACCTGAAAACATGGAAGTTGTGCATCATGCAATTCGAGAGAACCCCAGCCAATCTGCAAGATGGCGTGCTGAGACTCTTGGATTATCAATTCTTCTATCATGCATTTCATGCATGCATTCTGCATTTTACACGGTCTTAAGTTTGATCCCTACAAAATTTCGACTGTCCAGGAGGTTCTCCAGGAGCTTCAAGATTTTGTGAGGAGACATTTTGCTGATATAATGAGAGAAATATTGGATGAAGAACCTAGGAATGTGATTTAAACATCAGATGGGACTCATGCTTACCTAAACGGCAGTGTTGATGAAGTTGTTATTGGTTATATGTTAGTTGTTGTTATTGGTTGCCCAAATAACCGTCGACAACTACAACAGCAGCCACATTTTAGTAGCAATATCAGTTTTTACAGCATTCATTGTTCTATTATTGTTTTTTCATTTTTTTCTGTCTCAGCTCATTGGCTGACAGTTGTTAAGTGAAGTAAAGAAAATCAGAGAACGTTTCGATGTGATTATGCTTCAATTTCCATCGATTTATTCTTTCTATGTGCCTTGCTCAAAATTGTAAAAGATGGTTCTCCCTTTACTTCCAGACAAATTAACCCATGAATTGATGAAAATGAAGTAATAGTTAAGAATAATCATTAGCAATTCAATGCATTTGTGCTCATCAAACCTATAAGCAATTTTGACTCTAATATTTGTGTATAGGTACTAATCACTTTTTAATTCTCCATTGAATTAGCATAGTCATAATATATAGCAGTTTGAATACAAAATGTTTGCCTACTTTTCAACATTAGCACACACAATAACATTTAGTAAAGGTATGGTCACTTCAATACCTTTGTAATGTTATGTAAAAGCTTTTCCCAAACATTTAAATGCCCCACTTATAAAATTTCTCTGAAATTGTTTCATAATAATTCTCTTTCAGGGTACGAGACAAAGAGGGTAGCTTAGTCCTCCGAAGGAAGTTTATAATTCATCATCAAAAGCAGTTGGTTCGCTCAACGTTTTGCCCCATAATGTCTTTTCGACAGGGAGCTTGTGTGGGTGAGTTAAATGAATTCATATATGTTCATGTCAAGACTGTTTTTTGAGGTAGCTTATTGCAACTAGGGTATCATGGTGGTGTGCTGGCTAACATACTGGCTTCCCACCAAGAGGCCTGGGTTCGAATACTGGATGCGGCAGATGTTTTTCAGTGGTATCCCAACCCCTTCTTGAGGTGCTTTGTGGAGGGCACTTTAAGATAGTATGCCGTCCGTCGGATGGTACTTTAAACTGAGGACCCCTTGGTGCCTTTCATTAAGACTAGGCCAATGCCGATGCTGGGTTTTTCTCCACTCTTCATCTTTTCCTGTCCATCCCTAATTGTGTAAATGACCTCAGCTGTCGGTTGCCAGCCCTAAATACTACTATTACTCATGATATATGTTTGTGTGGTGTAGGTTCAATGAAACTCTCTATGTAATTGTGATTGTCTCTTAACTGTCAATGTGAAGTTGTTCCTCATCCTCTGCAGTCCAGATCCCATGGCCCTCTGACATTTTACTGTTCTTAATTCGAAAAGATACCTTTTTAGCAAGAAGTTTTCATCATCACATCAAGGCATATGCAAACTGACAATATTGCACTTGCAATAGCCACTAATTAAATATTGAGGGCAAATCAATGAAATTTGCTCTCCTGACATAAAACTAAGAATAGGATTATTACTATAGGGTAATCTACCATTTAGGGTAGGTTTTGGATGGACTCAACTACCAAATAAATATTTTGTGATTCCTATAAATACACAAACCAGCAACCTACCCTACATCAGGTGTCTCTTCATCTCCGTGTACTTCCTTTGTCCCTTCATCCCATCCAACATCCCTATCCTGTTCCTGCCCTTTCCACATTTGCCTAACATTCTCCCCTCTATTACAACCTTCAAAATCCCACTGCCAATCAATATGCCTTTCATCCATTTTTCCTGCCTCCATAGGATTTCTCCCAACAAACCCCTCTCCTTGCCCAACATCCCTAGTACTTCATTTGTTTTTTTTTCGGTCCATTTCACCTTCTCCATTCTTCTCCACACTCACATTTCAAAAGCCTCCAATCCACGTCTATCCTCCTGCTTCAGTGCCCACGTTTTGCACCATACATAATTAAGCACCATATCAAAGTTTTAACGGGTCTTTTCTTGACATCCTTACTCAATCTCCCCGTCATCAACTCCCTCTTCCTTGTGAAAGTCTCTTTGCTTATCACAATTCTTCTTCTTACGTCCCTACTATTTCCTAGTTTTAATATTTTTCCTTAATAGGTACTTATAGTACTTGTCTTTATTTAATATTAACGCAATCCCTCATTGGCTCTCATCCCCGCCGCTAAATATTGTTCCATAAATATCACTCCAGTAATCCCCGTGGAAGCCTTGCCTCCCCTGCTGCCAGGCACGACACACTGCCAATCGGGCCGAGTCCCGCAGTGGCCAGGATTCGATTTCTTCTCTCTTTTGTCCATCATTTGGTCTTAGAAATAATAATTGAGGTGGTTTCCCGTTGCCTTCCTCAATAGTGTTTTTAACGTGACACCATCACTCAATGGCTGGGCTCAGATGCTTTTGCAGCCATCTCACTGAGCAACAGCCTTTTGGTGGACTACCTTTCGTCTGGCTCTTATCTGGAATGGGTGACCTTACCAGGAGCAATTATTATCACCCCCGCCAGTACAGCTCTAGGGGTCATCAGGAATCACGAGCCCTTCCACTACGTCAAGGATTTAGTCCATGGGAGGGGCTAAGAATGTAACAAAGTTAAATTTTTGCTTAAAAAAATTTACAAATAAAAATTTTACAGTCACTCTTTTTTGGGGAACCCTTGTACATATTCCAGGAAATTCCTGAAGGTATGAGCTAAGCTTCATTTTGTATGTTTTTATGTCAATTGGAAGGTTACCCTCTTTTCATCTAATAAATAAAGTTTTTCAAGGGTTACAATTTTGGTTATCTCCTTATCAGGTTGTGTTTGTGGATTTTTAAACAGGAGTTAACTCTGAAAAATGTTATCACAAGCAGATGATGTCCTTGTAATATCAAACCATTTGCTGGATATGCCATATTGGTGTCGTGCTATCCATTTGGGGTCCTCAGCATAGAAGTCAAAGAAGTTTGGTAATTTTCGTATGGTGAAGATTAGACAGTACAGGGTAATGCCTTATTAAATGACTCATGTTTTTGAAATCATTTAATCTCTCCCTTCTTTTCCAATTCTTACCTCAGACCAAAATAACTTATTTAGAGTGTCATTTGTAGTGTTGTAAGTTAACTTTAATTTTAATATGTAGCAATTCCATTTTGTCATTTCCTTGTGTATTTATTAATGAAGAAGTTTGCATCATTTTAAAACTAAGGCAATTGAAACACAGATTGATTGGTAGAAATAAATGTGTTGAAATTCATTAAGTAGGTAAATACCCACTTCATTTGGATTTCTCAGGGCGGTGATCATAAATGTGTTGAAAGAGAGAATTGATTTGTCTTTTTTCTCGTTTTAGTGACAGGGAGTGAAGACTCATGTGTTTACTTTTTGGACATAGAGCGTGAAGGAAGGCCAGCGACGGTGAACAAACTTCAGGGCCATGCCTCCCCTGTGCTTGGCATTAGCTTTAACTATGACGAGTCTCTTTTAGCAACAAGTGATTGTCATGGCTTGGTTATTGTATGGAAACGTGAAAAGCGATAATATTATATTGTATAGAATACCTAACCACAGCTTCATCATTCATCTACATTAATGAATTGTAAATGTGACCTTATAAAAAATATTTTTTTAAAGTTATTATACTTAGATGAATTACCCTCTTTGTGTACACATTGCATAATTCATTATTTTTATGTTTTAATTGTGGTTTCCAGCAATCACTGATCCCCAATTGTAGTGAATTCGAAGCTTGAGGACATTCCCAGAAGATGCCACATTGTTTGGCATGACTGTTACGTGAATTTGATTAATCGCAATTTTCATAAAATATTGTCTTTCATATACTTTTTAGCAATTCAGTGGTACGTAATATATTTTGGTCATATTATGACAAATTACTTAAATAAGGAGATGAATGGTAGTATTATCAATCTAATAGTCAAGTATCAGCCATTTCTCAACATCTAATAATCATTGAAATTTTCACTTAAGCTTCATATGCTGCAGGTTAACTCAGCAAATGTTAATGCTGTTGGTATGATGAGGACATTTTGAAAACCGTTATTTGATGAGAATTCTTTCTGTCGTCATCAGCTCAAAAGTCCTGTAATCATTTTCAATCTTAAACAAAAATTCTCTTAAGTGTTAACATTGTTTCGGTGGGTGTATATCCTTAGCCAAGCATTGACAATCATTTTGGCCCATGATGGAAACTAATACAAACAATTGGGTGATGTACACTCACTATTTTGAAATCCTTCATTTGTTCAAAAAATGGTTCATCTCATCATTAATAGTAGCAAGATTGTTCCACCTCAATTTTATTTAATCATATCAATAACATTTAACATTATGGCTTACTTAATCCTTCCTTAAACTATGCCAAAGAGTTTGGTTGTCCTTAAAAGTTTTAATTTAATTAATGTTTAACGTTATTGTAGTATGTTGATTATACCACCCTCATTCTGTGATTTTGAGTTTAAGAAATTGGAAGGAAGAACAATTCTATATATATATATATATAAGTTTATACATACATATTTTTTTTCATTCTACTATTCTAAGTAAATCCTACTGAATAAACATAAAAATTGAGAGAATTGTTTCCAGTTAGAAAGAGATGATGATTGGAATTATGACGTTGAATTGGTGACTTCAATGTACTTTTCTATCGATTAAAGTCAATTCCATTGTTGCTCTTGTCTTGTTAAATCATGATGTAAATTAATAAATTTTCTTTTTATTTATGTTGACAACTGTTGTATTGGGGGGCCTTTGAGAGGATCCCTGGGCTCATGGTCCATTGTGCCGACCCACGCTTAACCTTTAAAACCTGGCATATAAAATTGCACTAACAGTGACGGACGGTCAGTGCGATTTTTCTCCACTTTTAAGTTTGACTATGCAGGCACAAACATTTTAGGCTCTTATCTCAGACGTTTTCAGAGATGTTTTGAAAAAATAAGGTGTATTAGTTTAAAATATTATCATTCAATTTTTAAATGGTTAAAACCGTAAAAAACTGAAGAATGGGAACACTTGACTAATAATTACAATTTTCCCCCATCGTTATTGATGTGCATACCTACAAATGAGCATTTATCCTATATTTGTTTTTGTGTGGTAACTCCTGAAATGTATGAACACAGGATGACATTGCACAATGAACCACGGAAACTATTCATTTCAGTGCCTTGGAGAAATCATAAGCGGCATCTGGATTTTCTCAGGCCAAAATTAACGATATTCATAATTGCTAATTAGTTACTAAACAATCAAAAATATTATAAAATTCCTGTAAACCATGTTTGGTGCCTCTACCTTTATCAGAAACAAACTTGTTTCCTGATAAAAAGTTATTCTTTTTTGGAGAATTTATTAAAAATGCAGATATAAATATGAATTGTATATTATTCTTTCAGCTCGGTACACTTTTCTCAGCATTTCTCCAACTTTTTTAAGTCATCCAATATGTAGGATTTCGGAAGTTCCTCAAAATAGTCATCTGCTTTGGTGATGACTTCTTCTTTCAATGTGAATCATTTTCCGCCAAACCGTTACTCCAAGTTAAAGAGATAAAAAAAAGTTTGTAATATTTTGAACTTTAATTCAATAGTTTTTGCCGTCCACCATCTACGCATGCCTATGTACACTTGTGTATCGTCTTTATGGAAGGGAATTTTTTCCATTGCCAAATGAGGATGTTATTCTTAATTTCTTCGCTCAGCATATGTAATAACAGTGCATAATACTCTCAATTTATGTATCATTTGTCCTTTTTGCATGCAAATGACATGTGATTTTGAATGCATCTCAAGAAATCGTGGCCGTCACTTTCTTTGGAGCCAGATTGCCTTTAGAAACCCACTCTTTCACCTGTTCGTTTGTCTCTGGAATGTATTAACGTATTCATGTGTCATCCAGAGTTATGTAAGTATTGACACGCAGGCTGATCAGGATTGCAATGGAAAAGTGCCGCACCAGTCCCCAAATTGACCCCACGATGGCATTTATTTATTCTCCACTGAGAAAAAACGTAGTACCCATTTAGCTGAGATTTTTCCCATGCCTAATTTTTCTGGCATGACTGAAAACATGGGACCTTACGATATGCCTGTGGACTCGATTCTGCGAACTTAGATTCGTTGAACACTTGGCACCATATCATTGATTTTGTCATCTATTCAGGACAAAATTTCTACCTGCACCCATGATTGCTTTCTTTTCATGTATGGCAATTTTTTACCAATTCTTTTGATTTTTATAATCTCCAACATATTTCCTGGAACCTTCAGGTTTTAGCATGGATTGTACACATCAAGTTCCAATTCAATCTCCACTCCTTCCTACTTTTCACATGGACAGACTGCAAAGGTTGTCTTCACGCCTGCACTATTTTTTTGTGAAAATGTACTCGCCCTGCTCCAGCTCATTTGACCAAATTTTTAGTACCAAGTGAATAACATGTACTATTGAGGCTCAAAACTTAACGCTCATCTATGGTCTCCATAGACACATTCCATTATTCACTGGGCCTGGAAGTTTCAGAGCCATTAATGAATTCAGGACGGAGGTCAGTCTTGTGTTGTTAACTGACATTTCAACTTTCATGCTTTGCTTTGGCAATGGCCTTGCAGAGGGGTTTATCTCATGCTGGAAAATATCTCCGATATTATTTGTCATCTCGTAAATTTTGTTGACTTTGGAGCTGGAACTGAACGTACAATCAAGTGGAAAAGACTCGTGAAGCAAAATAACACAATTGAAAAAAATTAATATTTAATACTTTAATAACATTATAAAAATTTTTGAATAAAAATATACACATATTAACAATTTAACCTTGAGCAGTCTTTTTTGGAATGTGGTGATTAAACAATTCGACAATTTCTGTAAAAATTGATGTTAACATCAAGGAATATTTGTAAGTGCAACATCTGCATTAAGCACCACTCGATTAAAAATATATACATGCCATCTATTTGAGCATATTTAAATTATTACACATGGTGAACATTCAATGACTAATAAATTATCTAAAACATTAACTATCAAGGTGGAAGACTATAAACAAAATATTACATACATAGATAACAATATTCATGGGCAAACATTTAAATGAAAGTGTGTCATGAGTTCGCTCAAAATCAATAATGCTAAGTTAAAAATGTTAAGATTAATTCACATGAACAGCAACTAGAATTGAGAACAGCGAAACATAGGTAACTACTTTGACACCATACCCATCTACCAAACCATTATCAAAATATACACTTTCTCTTGAGATTATAATTGTATAAATTTGACCAGTGGCTTGAGTGTACATTAAAGGCACTGTTTAGAATCATGATATTATTGTAAATTTAAATCTAGTCGGAATCCTTTCTAGAAATACACATGACGAATAAAACATTTAACCAAAATTGAAAAGCTGTTGGATATATTTTCAATTCAGCTTGAGCAATGTTAAATAACTAAAGTTTAAAAAATATATACACAAATACTATCAAAGAAGAAATATACTATATGCCTGGTAGGTACACACACGAGTGTCATGCAAAAAGTTGACTGTTGCCGCCATGGCAACAGTCGATGTTTCACACCAGAATGTATTGAAAATGAGGCTCACCTCCGAGGCCGAAAATGGCTCTTCATTGAATTTCATTAAGTTTCAAAATTTCCAGTTAAAAACAATTACCAACCAAGTTTTCCTCTCAAATACATCAATGATGAGACTAATATAATTACAATCAATGCGAATAGCGAAATGATAATTGAAAAAATTAAATTCAAAATTCTCTTAACTGTAATTTTCAGTCAGCATGTACCTACCAAAGATGATTGGCAGTTAAGATTAATAGCCTATACAAATAACAATAATTATTTCTGTTCCCAACCTAACCAAGTATTGGCTGCTATATTAATGAGTATAAATGTATAAAAATTTCATACACAAAATTATATCTTCATATCAAGTGCCAAATTCTCAGAGTAATAGCTTAAACATTTATGAACATATCCATCAATGGAATGTTGAGCATTTTTTCCAGTTTGTTAACTCTTGACTTGAAATAGCAATAGCTTGAAATGTTTTTGATTGTACTTCTGCAATCGACAAATGGTTGAGTATATGAATTTAAATTCAGAATAATTTGTTTCATGAAAGTTGCTGCATTTAGAATGTAGAGTGAAGTGTAAACTTCATGCAAACCAGTCAATATTAGAAATACTTACATGACTAACATTCTTACTGTCTCTCCTCTCCCCAGAATTACTTTTACTCTCATTCCTACACTTTACATAATTAGGCATCTTTTAACATTTGGACATCACAACCATGTTTCATTGCAACTTCCCTTTGCACCCTCTAAATAATGACTAGTGTTGATGGTACCTCCATTCAATCCAAATAACAGGGTAGTGATTTAATCTCTCTATTCCAGCAGAAAACTACCAGAGAGAAAGTTGTTGGTGAATGAAACATATGAGTCCACTTTAGGCCTATATTGAAATGGTGGTAAATCTTAAATTGGTGCCGCCTAGTACAGGTACTTGCTGCCCAACGCTTTTCCTGGCTATTCCTGTGCATGCAACAGCTGATGGGTCTCAGCATGGCTTGATTAATTCACATTTCCATTTCAAAAGTGATAAAAAAAATGGTATTTACATACATGTAGCAGCTTCTGTCTGAGGTGCCCCTTGTAATAGAATCATTAATTTTTTTGCAACAATTACTCAGTGGAATATGTCAGCCTTAGCCAAGTCAGAAATATAGGTTTGCACCTTTCTCCATTTTGATATGATAGACTGTACTTCCACTGTCCTATCTGTTGGGATGAAAAAGAGCTACGATGAAAGAAGGAAACTCTCCAAGGGCCTTAAGTCAACACCAATAGGCACTTGAAAAGAAATTACTGTGATCTTAGCCTCAGTTAGCATTCATCATGAAGAAATCATTTGAGACCATAATCAGTGAATGTTTTGGCATTTGGGTCAACATTACATTCCCAAATGACCAAGAGCATAATGCATGACTGGTCGGAAAAAGTTAAATGGCCTCTTTATGTAGTTAAGAAAAGTGACTGGAAGAACAGTAGCAGCGACTTGATGAAGACCTCTCAGTGGGTTGCAACTCCTCACCCATGTTGTCTGAATGGCTTGAGATTTCCACCATGACAAATACGGAAATTAGAATATTTGAAATGAATGGATTTAAGACAATTGAGCACATTCGACAAACACCTTAAATCAGGCAGCAGAGGAAAAAGAAAGAATTATGGATTTAAAAGCCATCTATGGTACCGGATTGAAAATAACAATCTACCCTGTCCAGTCCACTATTGCATCATTGTATAATGTCAACCCACTGCTTTTGGATGGGCACTAAGCAGTACTTCTGTTTCGTCATTAAAGTAAAAAGCTGCATCTTGATTTTTACCACCTCAGTACAACAATGATCATCCACTACACTGATAATCCACAACCAGTTTCCTTCATTTTATGTATGGCTTGGCTTCTCTTTCCTTTTGGCACTTCTGTTGATGATTATAGTGGAAATATAATTAGATAGAAGAATTTGTTGTTCACAAGAAATTTTAGAATGCAATCAATTTTCCTTCAAGTTAAAGAACTCGGCCTCACTTGTTTTTGGTCCTGTCTGATCACGCTAAATGAAAAAAGGCTGCTGACCAGTATGACAAAAACAGGATTATCAATTTTGATAATCATATTCCACCTATGGTTGTTTATGCTGTGAAAAATGTCACTGCTGCCAAGTTTAATTAAATTAACAATTATTGTTCACTTAACTTTTTCAGGTTTAACTTGAGGCTGATATATAACCAGCGTGAACAATTACAATGACTTTTCCTTTCACCTTTAGGAGAGACTGCTGTGAGTGCCTTGGCCACATGAATTGTCCATTCCACCCTTTCCTTGTTTCTTCTCCCGAATATATGACCGCCACTCCACCAAACAGAAGGCCAGCGTCCCAATACATCCAGTGGCCACCAGAATCGCCAGCTGTGCATACAGACCCAACTGACTGCTATAGAAAAAACTTGCTGCAGCTGCAACAGACTGCAATAGAAAGAGAAAAATCAACTAGATCCTTAGATTTTTGAACTCCTTAACAAGGAGATAAATTTGTTCCCATTGGATCACTCTTATAATGGCTACCATTGCATAAATATATGTTAGAGTAAGATGTTTTAGCGGTATAAAGTCTACGTGTCACTACCCCTGGGCTGGATGGCAGTTAATCAATTTTCTGATTGAAATTTAGAATTATCAACAACACTAACTCGGTACTCCCTCAAGAAATAATATTTTTGGAGATTATTCAACATAAGTGGATTTCAAGAAACAGTAACTTTAACGGAGTCACCCGCTATGTGTGCATTATAATGCAACCATTACAGAGAGTAAAAATTAACTAATTTAGCTTAATTGTAGCTTAATAGGTTAAATGTATTGTAGCTTAATAGATTAATGGTAGCTTAATTGGTTAAAGCACTCGGCCGGATATCGAGGGATCCGGGTTCGAATCCCGGTCAAGGCGAATGATTTTTACTCTCTGAAATGGTTGCATTATAAGTGGATTTATTGCACATAGGAAGTACAACATGTTAACAGATTTCTGCCCTATGTACTGGTTCTTTATGAGATGCTTAACCAATCATAGGTAGCTCAAGAGCATTTCCTAAATGCTTGTTTTGTCCTGGCATGATTCAAAACCTTATGACTCCCAAACCACACCTTGGCATGACCAAGTTGATAAGTTTTCTATGAAGCAATGTGCATTGATATGGTGAACAAATATGGATATCAACAGGAAACTTTTGTTGAGCCCAGTATATAGTATACCAACTAATTTTAATTCTTAATAATATTTCACCTTCTTTTGAGTATGAACAATGCATTTCTTCATACTTCAAGTTTCTACTAACCAAATTGCGTGGAAAAAGCTTCTCGAAAACTCACTCAATTTTAAATAATATTTGGAATGTTGTTGGATTCCTCTGAAATATTCAGCACCATGATATTATTCCTCTTTGGGCATTGCTTTGTCATCACTAATCCTTATTAACCTGAAATGTACAAAGCTTTCACTTGCTCTAATATTTCTCCTCAAAGTACAAAGCTTGCCTTCAGTTTCCCTCCTTTGGATAACATGAAGGTTTTTAGCTTTCATGCCGTGCTTCCATTTCCCCATTGGAGCAGTGATTTGAGTGGTGGTATCACATTAAAAATACAACTGAGCAAGACAATAGGAAACCACCTCATATAATTACCCCATTACATAGTGATAGACCATTGAACTGAGTCCTGGAAACTACAGGTCTCAGCCCACTGGGCTGTGCATCAGGATAGGCAAGGTTTCTACGGTCATCATCTCAAGAAATGCTGGCCAAGTGGAAAAGGCGGCAGTAGCAGAGAAAGGACCAAATGGTAGAATGATGTTGAGGAAAGGGAAATTTTAAAATATTAGGTGAAAGATGAAGAGAGAAAAATAGGGGTTTTAGAGCTGTGTGAGGTGAGATGGAAGGATAGCAGGATTACTGGAGTGATAATTATAGAGTAATACACAATGTGGGGGGCAAGAGTCTACAAGGGGTTGCCATAATATTGAATAAAGAAGTAGGAAAAAGCATAGTCAAAATAGAGCAAGCTACAAATAGAATTACTAGTGGGAGTAACATCAGAAATGGCTAGCTAGATGTTTGTTCAGGAATATCTGCCAACAGGCAATTATAAGAAGGAAGAAGTCGCTAGATGACTTAGAGGATATAATTGCATGTGTTCCTGCTGGGAAACATTTGATAGTGATGGGGGATTGGAATGCGATGGTAGGCAAAGGATAAGATGGTGATGAGGTGGGGGACTACGGCTATGAAGAATGACTGTGGGGAGAAAGCAATTGATTTATGAAGGAGACAGGTTTTAATCATAACCAACACTTGGTTCAAACACAAGATAGGCATAGGTGTACAAGGTGTGATCAAAAAAAGACCGGACTGATTTTATTCTGCTCAAACCGTTCAATGGATCAAAAGGAGACACAGTGTGCCATCTAACGACACATCTGATGACTAAAATGAGAGGTGTTGCATTTATTTATGTTGAGTCGTTATGCAGCAGCAGTGGTACGTGTCTTACCCTGTTCTTCGCCACGTGCAACAGCAGCAATTAACAGAGACATTTGGAATGATTCAGCAAGCCTTTATTAATGAAGCTATGAGTTGAAGCAAGTGTTCACCGGAAGATGGAAAATGCCATTGGGTTCAGAGAGATATCAGTTAGACATTTAGATTATTTTATCATTAGACATTGAAGGATCATCATGAGCAATTTGCACAGTTTAGGGTTATTGGTGCTATAATATGTTCAAAAGTGGTACCTGCAAGGTCAGTGCATTGGTTTATTTGCCTACTACATGTCAATGAGATCCCACTAAGACACTTCTAACACATTATTAATGGCCCCATCTCTGAGGCCCAAACCTATTCACGCCAGGACGTTAAACTTTGAGCTACTGCGAGTAGATGGCTATTATGAAATTCTCCCCAATTAATTCCATTATTCCATGGATAAGAAAAAAATATTTGTTGAAAGTGTTTTCACAATCCTTAAGAACTCCCAAGGTTATCGTTGATCATAATGAAATTTTCCTCATGATAAAATTCTCTGGAAGAGAAAAGAATTTTTGGCTGGAAATTGTAGATTAAAAATCATAATATGTATAGTTCATGAAAAATTCATAATGGATGTAAGGATTGGTGGTATGGTAGGCCATGGATGGAACTAAATTAGCAGTCACCTTCTTGGTGGGTGGGTAGGTGATTTCTGGGCAGTTTTATTGAGTAAATCGGATAAGAGTTGCTGTTGCATATGTGGTACATAAAAACTCTCGAAGATTACATGATTTGCTAGTTTCAAATTCGGTGGAGAGCTCAAAAACTTCTTGGAAAGTACATATCTCCTTTACTTTCAACATTAGTAATTAATATAAGATAGATTTCTATTGAATGGTGTGGCAACATGGATGAAATTATAATAAGAATATTTAAATAATTGTAATGAGTATTTTTCAACTTAATTCCTCAAAATTGCAATTTTTCAGTTATTTTTATTTGTACAAATAGTAGACATGTTAAGCATAGTAGGCAAGGGGATGAATGCTTCATTGGTGCCTCTCCATCAACGTTTGTCACAGTCTCCCTGACATCGTAAATATAGAAAAATAATATATTGTGAATTGATTTTTGTGATTTATTGAAGAGGACTTATGTATCTATTCAGATAGGAAATAATTAAGTACTTGAAATATCCTGTACTCTATATTCTGGACAGAAGGGTACCAGATAGATTATATTATGGTTAGGCACAGGTTTAGGAACAGTGCGATGAATTCACACAGTTTCCTGGGAGCGGATGCAGACTCTGACCACAATATAGTTATTATAAAATTTAACGTCCGCTTCAAAAAGATAAGGCAGGGGCGGCTGGTTAGGAAATGGAATATAGAAGCATTAAATGGATTAACAAGGCAGGAGTTTCAGCAGGCTGTAGAGAAAATGATGGATGACGGTAAAGAGCTGAGTACTCTCGAAGAAAAATGGGATTGTATCAAGAAAGGGATATCGAAAGCCGCAAAAGACACTATAGGAAACATTAACAGGAAAAGGATAAGGAAACCATGGTTCACAAATGAGATTATTCCAAAGATGAATGAGAGAAGAAAATGGAAGAATGTAAGCACAGAGTTAGGCAAAATGAAGTACAAAGAGTTGAACAATAAGTTGAGATGGGCCACAAATAAAGCAAAAGAAGCATGGTGGAAAACGCAATGCAAGGATATGGAAAGTTTATAGAGGAAGGGTGAAATTGGTACGTTATACAGCAAGGTTAAGTTATTATCGGGAAGTAATAAAAGGCAAGATCTGTGCTAACAGTGAAAGATAAGTGGGGTAAGATAATAGTTAACACAGAAAAGATACAAGAGAGATGGAAGTAATATATGGAAACACTGTATGGTAAAGAACTCAGGCCAACAAGGTTAGTCATAGAAAAAGAACATGATGTAGAGAAAGATACCTTTGGCCCAGGCATACTCGACGATGAAATAGAAAGGGCATTAAAGGAGATGAAAGCAAATAAAGCTGTGGGGGTGGACAACATTCCTGTAGAAATGTTGAAATGGTTAGGAAAAGGTGGGAAGAAGGCCATACATGGACTGATTCGTAGTATCTATGAGGAAGGAATATGACCGGAAGATTTTGTCAGATCAGTCTTAGTTCCTATTCCGAAAAAGGTAAAAGCTACATCATGTGAGGATTACAGAATAATAAGTTTGATATCCCACGCAGCTAAAGTTATTCTAAGAATCATCAACAAAAGGATAGAGAGTAAGGCAAATGATTACTTAGGGGAGGATCAGTTTGGGTTTAGGAAAGGAAGAGGTACGCGTGATGCCATTGCAGTAATGAGATCACTAACCGAGAGGAATATAGAATACAATCAGGACGTTTTTGCCTGTTTTGTAGATTTCGAAAAAGCGTTTGATAGAGTGAATTGGGAAAAATTAATGCGTGTATTGCAGAAAATAGGAATGGATTGGAGGGACAGGAGACTGATCCGCAACCTGTACATGTCTCAGACTGCTCAGGTGCGAGTGGGGAACGGAGAGTCTGGCTGGGCAGTGTTAGGAAGAGGTGTAAGGCAGGGTTGTCCATTGTCACCGGTACTGTTCAACGTATATTTGGAGAAAATGATTAAAGAGGCATGGGAAGAACTAGAGGTAGGAATGAAAGTCGGAGGGAAATTCGTAAAATCGGTTAGGTTTGCTGATGACCAAGCATTAGTTGCTCAGTCAGCCCAGGGGTTGCAAGCATTGCTGAGTGAATTGGAGGTTCAGTGCATTAGATATGGGATGAGAATCAATAACAATAAAATAAAGGTTATGCGATTTTCCAGAAAGAAAAGGGCTAAGCTAAATATTAAAATAAGAGGGGAAAAAATAGAGCTGGTAGAACAGTTTACGTATCTCAGAAGTGTTTTGGACCAATATGGTCAAAGTAGTAGGGACGTAAGGAGAAGAATTGCACTTGGCAAGGAGGCTTCCTCAAGGAGGAGGGAGTTGATGATGGGGACGTTGTGTAGGTATGTTAAGAAAACCTCGTAAAAACTTTGATATGGAGCGTAGCTATGTACGGTGTGGTAACATGGTCGCTGAAGCAGGAGGATAGACATAGATTGGAGGCTTTTGAAATGTGGGTGTGGAGAAGAATGGAGAAGGTGAAATGGGCTGGAAGGAAAACAAATGAGGAAGTACTTAGGATGGTGGGTGAGAAGAAGGGTTTGCTGGGAGAAATCCTATGAAGGCAGGAAAAATGTATGAAAGCATATTGAGCAGTAGTGGAATGTTGAAGGGGGTAATAGAGGGGAGAATATTAGGCGAGTGAGGAAAGGGCAGGAACAGGATAGGGATGTTGGACGGGATGAAGGGAGGAAAGAAATACACAGAGGTAAAGAGAGACCTGATGTAGAGTAGGTTGCTGGATTGGGTTTTGTTTGGAGTCAAAAAATATTTATTTGATAGTTGTGTCCATCGAAAAAACCTACCTTAACTGGTAGATTACCTAATAATAATATATTCTGGACTTTACATTTCAACTGAGTGGCCTAAAAATTTGAAACATCAGGAGCAAAGCAATATGTTTGTGTATCAGCTAATTTAGAATATATTTTACACAGATGATCTCGACATCACCTGACAAATTTAGTACACATAAAAAGACTCATCCAGAGAAAATTTAAGTCTCTCTACTCTGCCAAGTGTATAGTGACTCAAATGCATTTTTCACATTCAATATTGCAAAATACAAATTTCTTGCATGGCCCATCTTGTTCAGTAATCAATAATACCAATAAGAGATAGTAATAAGGCATTACATACTTAAAGCATGAGGAAGGCATTACCTGAGTGAACTTGAAAAGAGCAAATGCAGGTCCACTGTCATCTGCATAAATTCCACCCAATATAGAGTAAATCTGAGTGTTGTAGCAGCTGTCTCCAAAACCCAGCAGGAAACTGCACAGCATAGCTAGGTATGGACTGAAAATGACAAAGAATTACCTCATAAGAACATTATAAGAACATAACACCTACATGATGATCTCAACTGATCTTCATTCACAATACACCTCTGAATTCATTTAAATGGCCACTTAAAATACGAGGCATGCTCATGTAAGGGCTGTTTGGTTACAGGAAAAAATATACTCATGTGAAACAAGAGACTGTTTTAGCCGTTACTTTGTGGAATTTTTCCATCGTATAGAAAGAAAGAAAACACGGCAATTCCACATTTACACTTAATTTAGACGACCATGGTTTCACCACTGCGTGGCATCTTCAGGTGGGATGCCACGCAGTGGTGAAACCATGGTCGTCTAAATTAAGTGTAAATGTGGAATTGCCGTGTTTTCTTTCTTTCTATATATCATGTGAAACACATTTTATTGGCACATTTAGTTGGCTACAAGCCTACTTCACTTCTCTACATAATCGCTGTTCACTTCTAAGCCGTTTTAGTACCACTGCACCAGCTTCTTTAACCCATCTGCATAGAAGCTCGCCACCTGAGAGTTGAACCAATCGACAAAGCCGATCTTGAGTTCCTCTACAGTTTCGAAACATTGTCCACCAAGCCACTGTTTCAAGTGCGAGAAGAGGAACTTTTTGGTAACGGCCCAAAAACTTTCGTCCACTGGACATTCTTTGCTCTTTGTGGTGGTTGGTGAGCATTTTCGGTGCCCACCTTGCATACAATTTGTGGTATCCAAGGTTTTCCAAGACAATATTGTAGACAGCAGTGCGTCCAAGTTGGGGAAATTGTTCAGCCAGGCCATTAATTGTCAATCGACGATCACATCGCAGTTTTTGTTCCACTTGCGAAACAATTTCATCGGTCAGAATACTGGGCCTGCCACTTCGTTCTTTGTCATGGACATTTGTTGGTCCATTTTTAAAATCACGGCACCATTGTCTAACCTTTCCTTCATTCGTAACTGTAGGTCCATAAACTAGGCATAACTACCGATGAATTTCAGCAGCCGACAATCCTTTTGCATACAAGAATCGTATGACAGAATGCACTTCACAGCTGGTGGGATCAATGATTGTCGTGAACATTGTTATTTGCATGCACAGACAAGCAAACGACTTCTGAAACAAAACAAATGCTGATATAGCTTCTCAATGAGTCAGTATATGATGCTGCAGGAGTAAACTGAGTTCTGAAGCACCATTATTTAAACATAAGCAAACGGCCCTTATTTTATGAATATGCCTCATATTTTGTTTTGAATAAGGATTTCAGAGAGAAAGAGAACTGTCATCCTTAACTAATACAATTGGATAAATGTGTCAATAGAGAGCAATAAATAACCTGGTGTACAAACTTGATGACATCAATGTTCCCATATCAATGGCAGGTTAATTGAATAGAAGGTGAGGCAGCAAATATCTGTGTAGATTTTTCATATTAGGATGGGTGTTAGAAGTGTACATATGAATCCCACACACCTCTAACATCTATCCAAAACTTGTGTTCACATTTTAAATTGAAACTAATGCCATCTTGAAGTTTAGACTGGGACAGAAGTTTAAATATCAGTAAGGTCTCTTAAATAGCCCTTTAATGTTTTGTGATGAGTATCATAGGATCGTCATAATGCTATATAAGCCAGCTGTTAAATATTTAAGATGCATATGAAGTTGAAAACAGTAGGAAGTCCACTATGAAAGATGGAAAATAGGCTGTGACAAAAGATAACATCCTTCTAAGAATTGATCCCATAAATGAAGAGCATTCACGTACAGACCATCTCCAAACAGACTATAGAGTAGGAAATCCATGTTTGGGGAGTCATTTCTTTCCTTTACAATGTAATTTGGATTTCAATTGTAGAATAACATAACATGCATGCACACACTTTACGAACCCATTTTAAGGGGATCAAGAAAAATAAAAGAAACCTTGAGTGAAAGATGCTTTGGAGGAGGACCCTTCTCAATACAACTGATGATGAGACAATGTTACTAACTTGCTCTTTATGTATGCCATGTCGGTGGTGTCTGCAAATGGAGACGCATCTGGCAGGTTAATGAAAATGAGGCAGAAGGTGAGAATGTGAACGAGGAACCCAATGAGGACGATCGGATCTCTTCCCCAGCGGATGGTCTTCTTCCCAAGGATTCCAAACAGCAGGCCTCCTGCAACAGAAGCAAAGAATTTCAGAATGAAACCTATCAAACTCTCCTTCTTTTTCAACAATGACATGGCTCAAGGATAAGTTCCAGGGTATTTTTGAGCCTAAAATAGCATATGGGTGAGATAAAGGGGAGTTGCATAGGGTAGGCTACTGTGCTACCCTGTCCAATAAATCCACAAACTGAGGCCATAAAAACTTTATTTTGCAAAATTTGGTCTACATCGATTTTGTCCCTTTCAAAGTACTCTCCATTGGTTGCTATGCACTTATTCCATCTTCTTTTCTACTGTTTAAAGCACCCTTGGAAGTCCTCGGTAGTTAGGCTTTCTAGTTGTCTCATCATTTTAATTGTGTACACATCTTCCCAGTGATGTCTCCTCGTCACATTTTTGCATTTTAGGAATATGAAAAAGTTTTAGTGGGCGAGATCTAGCAAATAAGGAAGATGATCAAGGATGGTGGTTGAAGTTTTTGCCAGAAACTGGCGAACAATCAATGATGAATGTGCAGGAGCATTTTCATGTTGAAGGATCCATCCATCATGTTCGGTTAAAATAGTCTGCACTGTTGATTTTCCTAAATTCAGTTCACTATTCAGCTATCATTTGGACAATTTTTTGGTGATCGGTAATGACAAGGGAATACGCATGATCAATGTTGTCGTCAACACAGGTGGTTAAAGGTCGTCCCGACCTTGCATCACCCGTGGCGTCTTGTCGTGGCGTCATCTTTAAAACGCTTAATAAACTTACAAATGGATGTTTTCTTCAGAGTATTATCACCGTAAACAGCTGTCAACATTTCAGTGATTTCTAGATAACTTTCATTGCACTTCACCAAAAGCTTGATGCTGATTCGTTGCTCTGTGATTTCGTCAATTTCCATTTTCGACAAACAGTAACAACAAGGAGAACAGAAACTAGCACAACTGCCATCATGCATACAACTTGACAATCCACCAAGCACGGCTCTTTGGGCATTGGGTTGTGCTCATTGGGTCTCATGCAACTAGCACCACTGGTGGGTGGGGTTACAGCCCATGTCATGGCCGCCAGATTGCACCAGTTTGCATATTTTTTGGGCAGACCATGTATAATTCTCAAGAAGAATCTTGGTTCCAAATCTTTTTGTAAAACTACAGAGATTTTAAGAAGAAAAAACCTTAATTGAAATCAATTCATAGTATCAATACCACAACAGATGAAGGTACACATGGAAAACATCAGGAGACACAGGAAGGTATCGAAGGCAATGTTATGGTTAGGCAAAGATTTAGAAATGGTGTGATCAACTCACACAGTTCCTCAGAAGCAGATGTGGATTCAGATCACAATTCGGTGCTAATTAATTGCAACTTTAAGAGAATGAGGAAGGTTAGGGGTATAAGAAAATGGCATGTAGAAGATATAACTAGGGCAAAAAGTAAGGAGTATTGAGAGGTAGTTGTCAAACTTCTGAGCAAGGATAAAGGGAAGAGTACAATAGAAGAAGAAGGGAATATGTCAGGCAAGAAGTGCAGAAAGGTGCATGTGGAACAATTGGAATGGAAAAAAATAGCAAGGTTAGGAGGGTATGGATTACATAAGAAAAGATTATGAGTACAGGGAAATAAAGAAATGGAAAACATGAACACAGAATTAAGTATAATGAAGTGCGAGGAGCTAAACAATCAACTGATCTGAGCAACTAATTGACCAAAGTAAACTTGGTGTAAAGTGCATTGTGAGGAGTAGCACCCCTGCAGAACTACTCAAGAATTTAGAAAAACAGGGAGGAAAGACTTTTTATTGGTTTATTTATATCATTTTTGAGTTTTCTGAGGGAGGAATTCAGCCAGAAGAATTTGTTAGGCCAGTAGACTCCATTCTACATTCCAAAGAAGGGAAAAACATCATTATTTAAGGATTATAGGAAAATAAGATTAATTTTTCATTTGGAAATACTTAGTACCATCATCAAAAGGATGGAGAAAAAAGGAAATGATTACTTAAGAGAAGATTGCTTTGGTTTTTGAAAGTGGATGGTTATGCGTGGTTCCACAGCAATGAATAAGCCACCAGTAGAAAGGAACAGGCAGGAGTAAGACCATGATGTACTTGCATGCTTTGTGAATTTTAACGAGGTCTTTCATAGACTAAACTGGGTATAATCAATGAAAATTTTGCAGAATATAGGAGTAGATGAAAAAGGGAGATGAATTATCCACAGTTGTTACATGTCTCAGACTACACAGGTGCGAACAGCAAGTGGAGAGTCAGGATGGACAGTGCTACGCATGGGAGTAAGACAGATCTTGAAAGAATCGGAAAATGCCAAATATTAAAGCTAAAAATCTAAAAAAATTGAATATTGCATGAATTTTCAAGAAACTGCGGGAGATGCCGCAATAGTAACTTTTAACGGAGTCATCCGCCAAAATGCATTCCATTGCAACAATTTCTGAGCGTAAAAATTTTTACACTCTGAAATTGCTGCAATGAATTTTGCATGATTTTCAAAAAGCTTTGTGAAGTACAGCAAATCTGTAATTCAAATGGAATGTCATGCATATTTCTTTAAATTACAACATAGCATTGTAAATTAATTAAAACAGCAAACAAAGTAAATATAAATAATTATTTTTACATTTAAAAATAGAAATATTCTTCACATATCATATTATGACAAATTACATTACTTCAGAGAAATGTCAAAGATTTTTGTTAATATCATAAAGCTTTATAATACCTAATAGTTGCAAAAATTCAATCTTTAGATTTTTTTTCAAACTGCTTGGAATTGATTCACAGAATCAAGTTTTATTTTCTGGATGAACTAAAATAAATACTCCTATATTGTAAATATAATTTAAATTTTCCTTAATTCATACACTCTGTGGGTCGCAGTAGTCCAGGGGGTGGAGCCTTGGACTACTGACCGGAGGGTCCCGGGTTTGATTCCCGGGCAAGTCACTCTGGGCACCTGCAGCTCCACCCAAGCTAGTTGATTTTTCGAGTACCAGATCTTCCTGGGAAACCATAACCGGCACAGGAAAAGGAACTGGCCCCCCTACCCTGATGTGTGTATTTCATATACAGTCGGGCTTAGTATTGGGTGAACTCTACCATCACCTACTCAACCGACCTACAGGTTGAATACTGTGTAAATGGTTTTTTTTCATAAACGCTACCCTCTATACTATGATTATTTTATTGAAAGCAGCAAATTAAGTATTAATTTAATTTTGATCATTCTACATATATAAATTTCCATTACCAAGTGTCGAAAATCAACATTGAAGCAACTCATATTTGATTTATGTTTCAGGCCTTTAAGTATGTATTGCCTCAACTGACAAAAGAAATATGTCAAAATAGACGTTATTTTTATGCTAGTATCACTTAACATGGTTAAATGCCAATATTTTCTATGGTGACAACAATGCTAGTCAGATGAAGTTGATATCCCAGAAAACATCACCCTTTATTGGCTTCATCCTACTTGTGTATGTAGTACTGCAAGAACATTTTAATTTCTGCAAAAATAAGTCACCCTCCATGGCCAAAAAATGGTTCTATTTTGTTACCACTTACATCTGTGTGGGGAAATGATTTCATGGCCATTAATACTTATTCTTCATTCATTCAGCATTTTAATACGGCATAGAGAAAAAATGAACAATGACAAATAGAGAAGGCCATGAATGCTAGATTGAACTTCAGACCTAGGGTAGCCATTTCTGCAATAGTCATTGCAGACATGAGGAGAGGTACATCACAAAAACAAATGCAAGCACATATCTCTGAAGAGATACTCATTATAAAAGTCAATGGCCTCCCCTTTCGCATTAAAGCCATTGACACACGAGGCGATTATTAAATGCACCTGTTGTCTCACCGAAACATGTATCTAGGTGCTTGGAAGTTTATGCATATATATATATATATATATATATATATTTATTATATTAACATTATGTTTATATATATATATATATATATATATATATATATATATATATATATATATATATATATATACACTTGGAAAAGACGCTCTCCGGCGACGCACAAACACACAAACACTAACACAAAAAACACCACACACATAGAAACATAAAAGAAGGACACTTACATTGGATATTTACGTTTCGACGGCACGGCCGTCGTCATCAGAATCTATATATATATATATATATATATATATATATATATATATATATATATATATATATATATATAAATTCACTGATAAGTCATAAAAAACACAGAAACCAAAACACAAAAGAGGAAAAACTCACTGGTACTCGAATTTTCGGTGGTCCCACCACCTTTCTCAAGAGGAATTAGGAACAGAACTGAGGCAGAGGAGGGCCCGAAAGCAGTGGTAGGAAGGAGAAGGGGAAATGGGGGAAAAGAGGGGAAAAGAGGGGAAAAGAAAGGAAAAGGGGGGAAGGCATTCGAGGTGAGGAGTTTGGAGGGGTAGTGTATGGCGCGGGAATTTTAAAAAAGGTGGGGATGATATGGAAGTTGTTGGGGGCGGAGGGGGATGAAATTATATGCATAAAGGGGGCAATTAATGTCTAATATTAATACCTGGGCGATTCCAGGAATCCAAGAGCCAGATGAAAGCTAGCTCTAATGTTTTGAGTTTCAGTGGAGGGTCTGAGTGTGGGAGGGATGCTAAGACGGATACTTTAAAACATTGGTCAAAGGCAGCGTTGTGTTCGGAGGCATGTTTGGGGATTGGGAGCATACCAATAAGGGAGGAATTGTTGCATGAGGCTCTATGATTATTGATTCTAATATTGAGGGGTGTGGTACACTGTCCAATGTAAAAGGCAGGGCAAAGTTGGCACTTGAGTAGGTAGACAACATTGCTGGAGGTACACGAGGAGTAGGGAATAGGTGGGAGAGAGTTAAAGAGCGGGTGGGAGAGGGATGGGATACTGGTTAGGAAAATAGGACATGTTTTGCATCTAGGTTTATTGCAGGGTCTGGGAGTGATTTTGGAACGGGGCGAGGATTTAAGAAGTGGATTGGTAGATTTTAGAAGATCTGATAGATTGGCGGGGCGTTTGAAAGTGACAGAGGGGCATTTGGGGAAAAGGTTGGTGGTGGAATTGTGGTTTTTGAGGATAGGATAGAGGTCCTTTAGGATAGAACGCAGAGATTCTAGGCCAGGGAGAAACGTGGTACAAATTGAAAGAGGGTGGTTTTTCGCGGTGGTGGAAGGTCTGGGAGTGTAAGTATGCCTACGGATCCTCTTATTCAGGAGGGATTCAGGATAACCTCGTTTGAGGAGGGAATGGTGTAAATTTATGAGGAAATTGTCTAGGGAGTCAGGGTCATTGCAAATTCTGTGACCCCTTATGGAAAGGGAATAAGGAATGGAACGTTTGGTGTGGTATGGGTGACAGCTGCTGAAATGTAAAATGTAATGTTGTAATGCTGCTGAAATGTAAAATGTAAAATGTAATGAAATGTAATGTTCTTGAGAAAGGTGGTGGGACCACCGAAAATTCGAGTACCAGTGAGTTTTTCCTCTTTTGTGTTTTCGTTTCTGTGTTTTTTATGACTTATCAGTGAATTTACATTACACGTTTGTGGGTTTTCCAAAAAAGTGTATATATATATATATATATATATATATATAGATTCAGAATCTTTTCTATATATATATATATATAGAAAAATAAAAATATTTTCTATATATATATATTTATGTGTGTGTGTATGTACTTGAGTACATGCATTTAATTCAGATATAAAACTTATGTACAAGTAGCCAGTCTAGGTGTGTGTAACTTTTAGTAGGTGTATGATACATGCAATGAACAGAATAATGTGTATTAATTTGGAAATTTGTCATGCAAGTCAATTTCTGTGTATGCCCACAAATCTAAAATGCCCCAAAGATTTAAAACTAGCCCTGGTGGTAATAACTTATTTATTGATTTTCCATATTATTAACTTCTTAAGAAATCAACTCTGGTTTGTGATAAATTGAGAATGATGTGGAGGATGCATTTAATGTGAAACCAACTTGAATGGTAGTTACCCTATTTTAGAGTCTATGTTTTGAAAGTCAAATTTTGATACACAGTCAGTTCCGAATCCTGATGTGCATTTGCATGCTCCTGAAAGCATAGCAGTAAATACCTGGATTTAATAACATCACATACAAGATAAGCATAAATATAATGCCATAGAGAAACACCCACCAACAACCTCTCCACCTCCAATGAATATGCCCGAGAGCCCAACCAGCTGCTTAGCATTTTCTCCAATTTGCTTGGTGAATCCAATGCTAGGACTATACACTCCACTGTAGAAGGATAATTCCAGGCCTGGATAAAAAAATAAACGTGATTAATTATGCTGTTTACATGGGTTTTTCAAGTGCTCGGTTGCATGAATGAAATAGTTAGTCAGTGAAAAATGACATTGATGGAATTCAGCATGAAAACTGATCTAAAATTACAGATAATTGAAAAAATCCTGATTTGCCCAAAATGCAGTCACCTCCTAGTATGGTGGTGGTATGGCAGCAGAGTTTAAACCAGAGACCTTTAGGCAAACAAACAAAGAATGTGCCCAATCAACTAATCTGGGCTTCTGAGTATGTCTTAACTGCCAATCTGACTTTTTCACACCACACGTACAAGGAAGATAGGGTAAGTTGAACAGAACAGTATTCAGTATGGAGCAGGCAGTAAGATAACGTAATCGGAATATTAATGCCAATAACATAAAGTTGGTGATGGACTGCAGCTAGAGAAACGAAATGAGCATAAACATTAACAGTTAGGGATAGTGCTGCCATTTGGACGAGGGACCGTCACAAATGGGAGAACTATGGGGGGGACAAGGAAAGCAGAATGGAGGTCACAGAGAGTAAATATTTAGCAACAGTCAATTCCGCGAGCAAGGGACAAGCTTCACAAGTAGTTGCATGAAATGAGACATTGTTTCGGCGGTGTACACGCGAAATGTTGGTCGCGACGCCATCCATTGGGGGGCACTTGCCCGTGTAGAAGAAGGCGAGGCTGAGCAGGAGCATGTCCTTGGTGAAGAAGAGCGAGAAAGAGCGCTTGAGGGCGTGCAGGGGCCCCAGGGGGGCCGAGTCCTCGGCCACCGCGATACTGTCGTTGGAGTCTGTGGGCACGGCGGGCCGCAGCACCAGCAGGAACACGATGCCCACGCCGGCTAGGGCGGTGAGCACGATGAACACCAACAGCCGAGTGTCCGCGTCGATGATCTGCTTCCCTTGGAATTGGAAGTACACGAACAGATTGCCGAAGAACATGCTGTGCGGACGAAAAAAAGAATCCCATTTGTTGATAAATAAATCGCGCATTTCCTGAAGAAAACAAATCGAAACAACAGAAAGGGAGCATTTTGAAGGAGGAAAGACCATGCGACTAGCGCATTTTCGGCTTGGAGGGGGGGTTTGGTCGTGCGTCAATCGACTCTTGGCCGCGAGATGCCTCTGGTGAGTACTCCGACTGCGTGCCCCAAGCTGTGAGATATTTATTTTGCGGGCCATATCCTTTTCTCGAACATTGCCGGAGGCAGAGGGAAAGGAACTGGCCACGCCACCTAGTTAATGTGCGAATTTCACCACCGATGGTTCAACACCGGGTGAGCCCCATTGCCTCGCGCCAAACCCACTCCGGCCACCTACGAAAGCGCGTTCTCCACGTTCACTTTCTCGTGGAATATACGTACGTGTAGCTACCGATTCACCCTTCCTTCATTCGGATAATCCTTCTTGCCTTCAATTCCGTTCGCTTGCCTTCAATCGATGCTCGCTCGTCTTCAACACTTCATCCTCTGGCACCCACACCCCTCTCGACGCTCATCGTCAGACAAGGCCTCTCCCAAAAATTGTCAGATTTATATTTTCTCGGATAGATGGACAGCGGTTTCTATGGCCGGGTTCGAGGGAGAGGAGTCAAAGGAAAGGCTGGAAGCCGGTGGCAGTTGGCTCCCAGCCAAAACAGAGTGCGGATCGTTCGTTTGCAAAACCTCTATTACGTGACCTCGTTACGCTCCGACATGAACCGGTTATTGGAACAGCGCTACGCCATCAAATTTTACGTTAAACTGGAAAAAACCGGACAAGGTTATGGTGATAACGCCATGGGTAGATCAGGTTTTTTTGAGTGGCACAAGTTGTTTCGGGAGGGTAGAGAAGATACTGAAGATACCGAACGTTCAGGACGCCCTTCGACCTCAGAGAGAGGCGAAATTTTTACAAGAGTGAAAGTGTTTTTGGACAGAGATCGCAGATTAAGTGTTTGCATGGTTTCTGTTGAACTTTGTATCCCTAAAAGTGATGTGCATCGACTTGTGACCGACACAGACGAACAAAAGGAAACTCGCACGCGGATCTGCCAAAAGTTTCTCGACTATGAGATTTAAGATTCAATTTTTTTAAACAATGCCCCACCAGACTTCTTCCTCTTCCCCCACCTCTAATTCGTGCTGAAATAACTTTAACACGACTCGGTGGAAGCGTTACAACAGGCCGTGACGAGGGATCTTAACAGCATTCCGGGCGCCACCCTCCAGAAGGCGTGCGAGGCGTGGAAAACCCGCTGTCAGCGGTGTGTGTGGACGCACAAAGGTGATACTTGGAAGATTCTTGAGTGAATGCATGTGTCAATCTTGGCAATAATTATTTTTGATTCGACGCAGTCCCACTACTTTTGGGACAAACCTTCTACTATTCCTCCACAGTCCGGGCCAGGGACACGACCACTGGGCTAAACACTTTCCTGCCATCACTGTGCATTGTGCGATTTCCCACTGTAGCCCAGTTGGCGTCAAATACATCTCTTGCGGTAGCGAAATTGCATGCCACGCGCCTCCGTAGCGCGAAGTTTGAGGACATCGACTGGAAATCTGGTCATCGTAAATAGCGATAATGCACAACCACTGTTGAAATACATGATCTAGCAATCCTCTTTGAACCCATTCCCCGCCAACGACACCCCTCTACTCCAGGTTCACGCTCTCCCATCTCCCCGTTGGCACGTTAGAGCATGGCTACAAGGTGTCGGTGACTTGGTAACAGTGTTGAGGGTACTAATCCGAGTTATTGGTACCTTGTCACCAGTACCTAGCACACAGCTAGGAGACAACCTCTGGGGCTACTTGGTAGTTGCATCAACAATATATACGAAGACTGTCCAGAAAGTAACCTATATATATATATATATATATATATATATACACACACATACATATATAATATATAGAGAGAGAGAGAGAAAATTTATGATTTTCTACTCAAAACTAAATATCCTAGTATTTTACACATATCCGCCAAACAGATTCATGTCATATATCTGAACTCTTGTTTTCAAATTCCTCCATCATAAAATTCTGCCGAATGAAATCGCAGCCAACTGATGACGGCATCTTGAAGTTTCTTGAAGTCGAGACGAGAACAAAACATGTAGTAGCCTAACTTTCACTCGTTTTCCTATTCGACAGATTCGTAGAAATCTATGGAAAACTTTCTAAAGATTTCAGATATGCCGGTTTTCACGAACTTTTTCATCAATTTTCAGGTAAAGTTCATTGTTCACCACAGACGGGTGGCCAATTCCGACATCATCGTGGACATTTGTGCTCACTCTTAAACGAACGACAACACTGACGCACGACCCCAGTCGCTCATCACATTTGGTCCGCACAGAGCACAAATCTCCCGATGATGAATGTCAGCACCTTTGAAGTTTTTTTATCAGTAAAAAACTTTTTCACCGAACGGACTTCACACTTTGGGGGTATTTCAATTGTGCTGTTCATTTTAACTCTCTATAGTTTAAACAAACGATATTCGACGCGCCCTTCCAACCACTGCAGTTCGACGGGTACTGACCAAGTGTGTGTGCGTCAATAGAGCAACCATTCGGCTCTCTCCACTAATTCTCGCGCCACACGAAACCGGAGGTGATACTTTCTGGACAGCCATCGTATATACATTATAAATGATTGCTAAGCTCCTAGTGCAGGAAAAGTGGGTATTGTACATCGTAATTAGCACCAGGGGTAATTTTCCTATGTACTGTAACTAGCGCAACGATCCTATTTACGTGTATTTCTTAGTATTTAACAGCCGGTATCCTCTCCTGCTATGTGCGTATATTTTTAGGACTTGGTGCCAGGATAATGATACAAGGTACCAATACCTAGGCACTGGTACCTACGGAATGGTTCCCGACCCCTTACTCTCCTCCCCACAGTCCGTTTCTGAATGTTCTCCTCGCAACGAATACCCGAAACTTCGTTGAAATCGCTCGCTCGCCGATCAGCCTCCCGCCACCGAAAAGGAAGGAAGGAATTTCGCGAATCCTCGCCGCGCACTTGCTGCCGTCGGTGACACACGCGCCCCTCTCACCTTTCTGCTTGACCGCGTGGGGCCGAGCGCACGTGACCGGTGCGATTTCTCCGGTACGAGGACCGCAAAAAAAAAGAGAAAATATTTTCATAGCTCCATCTCGATTTGATGAAATACTCGAATTCACCCGTCGCTGCCTTTGTTCTTCCAGGTCATAATTCTCGCCGCAGTCTGAACTGGGATTGATACGAAAAATGTCGTGACTTTCCCGAAACTCCAGTTAGATAAAGTAGGGTTGAGGTTGTGAACCCGTTATTAAGTGTGAGATGCGGTGAATGTGGAAATAATCTGGACGTTGAACTGATTATGCACTTCTTCGTTGAATCTTCGTTAATCGAGACAAATTTTGGGAAAATTTCGCGAAGCAAAAATAAATCAAATCCGGCTTTCCTCTTTCTCTAAAATAATTATCTGCCATTTCAATGGTACTATTGGGCTAAACCTTGTGGACATTCACCTCGAGGAATAAACAGATAAACTTTGTAAAATTCACAAAAACACCTGCCACTGTTTCGTTTGCCTTCCTCTTTTATCTGCCCAGCTCATTTCTTCAGTTACCTCTTCCTTACCACCATATTGTATCCCACTCGACATTCATTCAATCAACATTTACATTTTCGAAACTTAAGAAGCTTATCACAATGAAGACCCCTCGTTCGCTTCGCTTACAATCGCGGCCGAGAGAAAGAGAGAGGCGATCTCCAGAGCGACGCCACTTTCCAAGAGCAACAGATTTCGGAGGAAAATAAATACAGCTCCATGGCGAAGTCTTAACTAATTTTTAAATCTTATAAATGAAATATCTGCCATCACTTCCTATGCGCATATCCAAAAGTTTTCTGTAGCACCATCAAGTAAATCGCGTGGAAATGTTTGAGAGGTGAAATGATGGATCCTTTGCGAACTTCAGCCAATTTCGGCAGAAGCCAAATTGCTATCGTCACACAGATGGGTGGAATCAGATCGCGCCTTGCATTGCGAGAATCGATGCACCCCCCTCCTCCCCATTCGGTATTCGCGTCTCCCTCGTCCGACCTGCTTGCTCCACGCGCCCGGTGGTCGCGAGGGCGATTGACTGCCGGGACGACGCCCTCCCCACCCCCGCCATCCCCTCCGCGGGGCCGTCCCTCTCGCTTTCGGAGGAGACCTTGACATCCACCGAGGTCACCCGGGAGGCGGGATCGTTGGCCCTCTTCCATCTTTCTTGATTAGTTGTTTTTTTTACCGTACCTCCCGTTTAAAGCCTCGGGAGTCGTCACAAAAGCGACTCGGCTCGTCGAAAATGGTCCATAAAACAATCAATCTCTGCGAGGACCTGGCGCGCGCAACTGTTCTTTTCCTCCCGTCCAAGGACGCAGCAGTACGTAGAGTGACACCTCCGTGTGTGTGCGGTGGGGGGACAACCACCCCTTATTCCATAGTGAAATTTAAAAAATTGCGCGGTGACCATCCTCAGAGAAGAAAGCAGACCTCCGCTTGGGCGCTCGGAAGTGATCAAGTGATCATTTATGATTACGTGAAACACTCGGGTGTCTCCATCGCGACGGACTTAGTTCGAGGGATGTGGTGCGTGCGTGGAATATATGTGGTCTCCCCTCGAAAAAACGATTGCAATTTTTGGAAAGCTATGTTGAAAAATGAAACGATTAACCGAATGAAATATGACGCTTTGTTAGTGTCAGGCCCCACAAAAAAATATGCAGCGAGAACCTTGGACCTTTAGAGAGAAACAGTATACAGTAAAAATTCAAAAACAAGATTCTTCGAAACCCAACCCGGTTCGCGGATTACTGCCTTTGAAGGACACTTTCAGACGATCAGCAATCACGGTCGCAAGCCCAGGCTCAACGCTAGATTCAATGTACGTGTTGCGAGGACGAAAATTAATAAGCCATACATTAGTGATATGTACTAGATTTAAATTATTAATTTTTTTATTGTTTTTATCGATCAAAAGATTTTAAAGACAAAGATGCCGGGGAAGCAGTCAAAGTCGGAGGTCGAATATTACGGACAAAATTAGATATGTCGAGCAGGTGTAGAGTCAGACATTTTTTCTATCGCATTCAATTCATCTCGCGACATAAACACTAACAAATCAACCCTTATTTCCTCAAAGGAGGCTGCTTCTTCCTGTATACGTATTTTCGTATCTTTGCCCTTAACACCTCTCGGTACTTGCCATGGAGGCAGCTATCGGTGGAATACTGGTATCTGGATATGTGTTTCGCGTGTGACCGATTCGCCATCAGAAATAAAACGACCTTCGGGGCCATTAGTACGCCCACTCTCAAAGGCTGTTCAGAAAATTACTCCCTCCTTGTGCTTTTCATTTTTACACCCATACAAAACGACAGCGGTTAATAATTGACGGCAGCGTACGCATTGCATTACTCCGACCAATTACGAGTTTTTCATTGTATCTATGCAAGTCAGAAAAATGAAAAATCTCAAAATTATTTCCTCTAATGTCAGAGTACTTAAATATTTATTTTAAGAGAGACAATCGCTTTTCCTCCGAGATGGCATCATCCTCATAAAGAATTGTAAAACGTTCAAAATATGTAAAATGTTGTTATGATAAACTTAATAGCGCAATCAAAATATTAGCGGAGCTAGGCTGGGAATCACTTAATGGAGCGAAGTTAAATTACAGATTGATGCTCTTGCATAAATTGGAAGGACGTCTCTTTGGCAATGATGTTGAAAAAGTATTATTACCCTCATCGTACTACGGTAGGAGAGATTATGTCAATAAAATTAGAGAGAAAAGGTGTGGAACGGATAGATTTGAGACGAAAGTTTTTCCACGAACGATCGGGGATCAGAATAACATAGACCGACCGCGGTAGGCATAAAACTATTCGGATCAAAATTAGTCTGGTATGTATTCAACCCCTGCGACACACCCTAGCGGTGGCTCGCAGGGTAATAAAATATCAAATATCAAGAAGAATCAACAGCCACATAAGATGAGGGTACTATGGTGGGCGGCCACACCCATGGGGTGCCAAAGACACCAGACATCCGACGAACGGCGTTTTACTATGAATGTATCTTGCGAGATGGGGCAAATGGGGAAGAGAGTATGAAAACATTTAATCCTTCGCCCATAAAATAGCTGAAACTCCACGCCATCAACCCAATTATTTCATATATTAACGACGCAAATAAAAAGTTTCTTCGCGAAAAAATTCCGTACCTCCCAGTTGAACGGTTTTTGCGAAATGTTACCCAAGAATTACACGCATGCGATCAGACAAGGCAGACTGGAATCCTTCGGAGAATGATGAAAAGGTATTCAGGGGCCCGCAGGACACGCAGTTCCGGTGAAATCAGAGGTAGAATTTCTTCATGAAAACATTCCTCCCCATGGGAAAGTGAGCCTTGGGTGCGATTCCGTCGAGGCGAAGTGGGTGATGCACCCCATCCCGCGGGCATCCCCTGCATTGAGGGGGTGGGCAAAGAGATTTGGAGATCCTCAGTCCGCCTCCACCGAGTGGAACGTGAGGGGCGATCGGAGACGGATGAACAAGGCATTCACTTGAGAGGTCACGACCGCCTCGAGGAGGGGATTGTCGCCCGGGTGAATGACACAATGATGCTCGGAATTCCCTCTTGTTTTTCCTGTCGTCGAGTCTGAATTCGGGTGGCCGTGAAATCACCCACGCCCCGCAGGAGATAATGGCGTTGGATTGCCCTAGGCCTTGGAATCGACTGTGTAACTGCCGAAACCTTAATCGGCAATTAAATTGAGCTTCCTAAAAATATCGCAGCTATACAATGGAATAAATGGACAGGGAAAGAAACAATAAATAAAAAAATCTGCTGCTGGCAGAAGATATTATTTTTCGTGCACGGTTTCACTTTTCATTACCGATGAAGACAAGAGCTAAGTCTTGGGCGTGCTTAGTGGAATCTTTTATCTTTCGAAAGTTTAGTGAAATAGTGCTACGATTTCTGCCAACTGCCGTCGTCGTCCTGCCATCTCACTGCGTACTATCTCACCCGATGACGCTTATGCGTCTCTTGGGCGCGTCAAATGTGATAGCACGTGGAAATTGGAGCGTCATTTCGCCAAGCTTTCGATGCACTATTACCTATTTTCGATAACTTTAATCAGCTCTATTACGGCTTTCCGAGGTGCTTTTGTAACAACGAAAAGAAGGAACTTCCTTGAAATATTTCACAGTTTATTCTTAAATACGTACTTTGTTGAAATCCTTACTCCTGCGGGTTTGAGTGGATTCGGCCGTCGCCCTATGAATGAGGAGAAGGCGAACTTCGATCGGGTGTCGTCCGCGGTGACGACAAAAGCCTCGAAAAATCTCGCCTTCCTCCGCGAAAATCGCTCCAAATCCCTTTTCCATATTAATTTCTGCATAGGCGAAATTTTTCGATGTGAATTTGTGTGTTCGATTTAAGTCTCCATGCGGTGGTGAAGTGATGGGAAGGCGGCCACGGGGGGGGGGGAGAGCGAAGAAAAAGAAGGGGGGAGGGGGAACTATGCCACAAAGGAAACTATAGCGGTGGGAACTTACATGTCACTGGATGAAAGTCAGCCAATTTTTAATCAGTATCTCGTTGGAAATGCGTACATTTTTGATCGCCATAGTCAGGTTTTATTACATTACCAGCGTCGTTTATTTTGCAATGAGAGACTGTTAACGATCTAAAAGGCGTTTCTAAAGGTGCGTTTTGAGTTGGTAAGCGCCGAGTGCTCTCGAGTACTACGATTAACATTTAAAGACTCGCACATTGCTTCACGAACAAAATAAAACATTAAAGTAAGCGACAAAGCTGCGAAATGAGCGAGCATTATTCTTAGTACTTTGCAAACAATGAGGAACACTCACGATGATTACTGTATTTCGGTTCCACTAAAAAGAGCTATCAACATTTTATACCATTTGTCTTAGAGAGTCCCTGAGGTGGAAACCAAACAAATATTTGCTGATTTTATGGAAAATGGTGGGCAATGCGTTCGATTTCTCGCTCCCTGTCTCTCGCGAGTTCGAGTGTCGTCGTGAGCGTCAGGCGTGAGCCTTCTCACCACGCGACTTCGCCTCTCTCCCCCCCCCCCCCGGCCCCTGGTTGGTCTTTTCCCACGGGGGCCAGCAGCATCCTAGAGAGCAGACATTCGGAGCGCTCACAACAGCCGACCGCATTCTACTTATTGTGCTCCCGTGTGTCATTCTCGAGCAGGCGAAGAATACTTATCTTCTCTGTTCCCGATTAGCAAAACGGCACCTTGAAAATCGCAGTTTTTTCAAACGATTCATCGCATGCACGACAGTTGGGAATTTTTCAGGGCCATATTAATAACAGCATGCTCAGCAGATAGAAATCAATCCTTTCAATTACACTTGTCTTAATTTTTCTAATTAATTTGTTGTTTGTTTTAATTTGTTGACAAGTTGAATTAATTAATCTTAATTAACTCAACTTGTCTCAAAATTCGCCGTTTTATTTAACAAAAATAAAGTGCATAAATATCACATCAACAGCATTTCACGCATGAAACAATATCTGAGAAAATTCCTTCGCCGATCTGAATAGGGTAATTTCAACACTTTATATCTCTTTCAATTTACCAAGATTAGTATTATGGCATGGTATTATATAAGTATACAACTGCAGAAGGACTTGAAGGACGAGAGCCACCTGAAAGCAGTTCATCTGTCGTTCCTTTAAGTTTGCTTGGAAATGAATTATCGGAAATCTCTGATGCGAGAAATGAGTCTTCATAATTTTCGCGCTTATCAAAGAAATATTTGATATTTTAATATTAATATTGTAGTACCCTGCAAGCCACCACTAGGGTGCGCGGCAATGGGTGAATGCACACCAGACTAACGTTGACCAGAATATGACCTTGCGGCGATCGGACCATATTATTCTGATCCCTTATCGCTCGTGGAAACAATGACATCTTCAATCTATCTGATCTACACTTAATCTCTCTAACTTTACTGACGTGATATCTCTCGTTCCGTAGTACGATGAGGGCAATAATACATTTTCAACATCATTGCTGAAGTGACCTCCTTCCAATTCACATGCGAGAGCTTCAATCTGTAATTTAACCTTGGCTCCATTGAGTAATTCCCAGCCTAGCTCCTCTAATATTTTGGATACGCTACTTAATTTATCATAACGTTTTATAAATATTTAGATCCTCTGGGTCCAAATCGGCAATTAATCCAACTTCGTTAGGATCCCATATTATACTTGCAGCATATTCTAAAATGAGGGCTAAACAGCGAAAGATAACATTTCTCTTTGACCTTTTCATCGCATTTAATCCCAGCACTCTTGTAATAAATCCTAATATTTTTGTTAGCTAGTCCACATATTCCCCGGATGTGTTTCCACCAGGAGAGGTGGTGAGTGAGGGCAACGCCTAGGTGTTAAATCGAGGCTACTTATTCCATTTCGGTGTTCCCAACGCAGTAGGCGTTCGGGTGAGAATTCATCCTTTTTCCAAAAATTGATGACTACGCACTCCCTAATGTATGTACATGGATTGTATAAAAATTATCGGAAAATAAGATTAATTATAGATATTAATTTCCAATATGTCATTACTTTTTAACACAATAACGCGGTAGTCATACAGGCGTTTGATTATTTCATATTTGCACGTGAACAAGTTGAAGTCCATAGAAATAATATGCCAAATAAATCCAAATTTTATGCATTCCCTGAATATTCATTAAGGTTTTGTTAAGGGAACTGGGACAGCAAAATCGCTCTTAATGCGCGTCACTTGTCAGCGGTTCATTGTCCCAGCGTGGTCGAATGTCTCGCATAGGAGTGAACAAATTATCCTGCCCAACCAATGATGCGTTTTCTATTGCACTCTGTACTCTGCATATTTTTAAACGCAGGAACCAGGTTAAATGAGGGTGTGTCGCTGATTCCCGGTTCATTGTTCATGATTTTGTCTCTGCGTATGTTCTAAGCTCTCGGTGGCGTCGAGTTTAACATTTCGTGTTTGCCTAATTAGCGATAAAGAGTAACAGGATGGGAAGTTTCGAAAATGTGTTACGCGATGGCCGATTTTGGCTGTAGGATTCACTCCTTACATATTCACAGCCAATAGTTGACACCATCTCCGCCTCACCCATTGTTTTCAATATCAAATCGGCGCATGACAGCAAGCATGGATGTCTGTGGGGTCGAATACGACTTCAATATTCGTGCACCTGGTGCCTGTCTCTCAACATCAATCACTGATGATTCTATGTAAATGTGACTATTGTCAATCGAACGCCAACTCTTCATTTTAGCGGTGGAGGTAACTGTGCCGGGTTGACAACAGGGCACGATTAACCGGCCACCGACCGCACTGTTGTTCGGCGAGCGCGGGCGAGAGTGGTCAGTGTCACTCGATTTCGCAGCGAGCGCTCAGCATCCATGGCTTCTTCATTATCGCCTCCAGCGTCAACTGCGCGACATCCGGAGAGTGGGGTGACGGAGGGTTTGGGGAGTTGGGAGGGGGGACGGCGCGGCCAGTGGGGGCGTCACCCCTCGTCGACGCCTCGGCGATGGTCGTGGTCAGCAGCCCCTGCGCGGATTCGCACTCGATTATGCACGATCGTAGGGCCGATCGCAGAGTATCTGTCCATCATTAGTGCCTGGGTTATCGTGGAGATGTAGGGGGAATAATATAAGGGGGCATGTCAATGCTATTTCGCCGTCGCGAACTCATAATCATTTTGTCTGTTTCAGAACTTGCTTTGGGTGATTTCATTCCAGACAATATCAAGGGATATCGAAGTTTCAGTTCGATTAAAATTGTTGCTCATGCGGCCTAGGTGAAATCAAAACTTTTATTGCAGTAAGTTATATCAGGATTCCTCCGTTAATTGTTTATTTACAATAAGTTACTCTTCTTTTACATTCGGCGTTTTATTTTTCTTCATAGCATTAGTTGTTCACTCGTGGCACACATCCCATCATACGTGGGTCGAATTAATTACTATTTACATTGCCAAACAAGCCTTCGAATATGTAACTTTGAACACTCTTTGCGGCGCATTGAAGTCTGTCTTTGGGAAGCAAGAGCGATCGTCAAGTGCTCTCCATCTCTCTCAATTTAACCTTTTACGCCCGTAGATATGCGGGATCCTAAGTTTGTGTCAGCTATCTTCGATAAGCGAAGGAATATATTTTGAAATATTGCGTTTATTAAAACGGTTATAAATCTGCGTGAAAGCGAGCGTACGCGAATAGAAAAGTCGGTAACGGAGGCCGATGTGAAAGAAAAATTACATTATCGGATATCAAGTATTTAATATCATTATTTTTCTCTAATTAAGGCAAAACGAATGGAATTGAAGGGATATTATCCCATCAATTAATGTCCCATACACCTGAAAAGCTATGGATACATTCATTACTGCCAATAACAGTGGTTAAAGAACGTAAATGGAAGAATTACAAAGAAAAGCCTAGGATGAATTACGAGAATCGGGTGAGGGAAGATGCGATTGCAAGGAGTACAAAGGGAATGAAGAAGAGAGAGAAGGCAGGAAGATTGAAACAGGAATTCATTTAGAGAGATTTTGCAAATCAATCTTCGGATTGGTCCAATCCGTGCCATCGGTCGCTGTTCGTTTATTCCTTTTTTGTTTCGTCGATCAATAATACTTATTTTTAAAATATTGGAATAATTAGAAAGAAAAAAAACAGAATTATTATCTATGTTATATCCGGTTTCCAACAAAAGGATCTCACGCGCAAGGAGTGGGTCATCTGATGCCCATACCATGGATTTGTTAGATTCAGAACGTAGGGATTGGGGGAGGAATTCATTAAACCATACTTTCAGGATGGAAGGGTCACACGACAGTTATGAGAAGAGAGCGATAAAATCAAGTCTAAAATATATTTTTTCAAAACAGGTGCTTTTTTTATCGTCGAGGAAGAAAATGCGAGGGAAGGTCTTGGTTTCCGTCAGTTGTCTGCGTTTCAAAGGGTCATCCTCCCTCATCCTCGGTGACCCCATGGCCTTCCCATTCATGTGCAACTCCTCTGACCCAAGGCAGCAGATAACTATTAGGCGCCACTTGCACCCCGCAATTGTTTCAATCAATTTCCCGACAAAAATCAAATGCACGCCGCCTTTGCCGGTCAATTATAAACTCTAATGAACGATCATCGGGGACTTGCGACGAAACTCGACCGAGGTTACGGCATGGCGCCAGCACATTGCTTAACGACTGAAGGTAAATTTGGCCGATCCGAAGAAAAGATATCCCCGTTTATCGAATTAATTTAGAAAAGGGCGACCTCTGATCGCAATCGCTGCCAAGATTGGCGACTGCTACTTAAGATTAAAAATTTCCGGGAATAGCTTCAAAAAGCTGAATTTGAAGGGCATGATTCCCGAGGCTCTTCTTCCGAGATGGATTCATTACGGACTAATAAGATCATTTAGTATCTCTTACAACCCAATACTGTCATAAGAAAGGTATAAATCTGGAAGTGACAAAGTGCTTCATCAATAATAAAATTTCTCAAAAGAATATCCGTCGATAGATAGGCACAAGCCTAAGAATTAGCATTTTTCGATTACAGATAAATATAATCTAAATGATCAAAGCAAAGCGATCATTTTGGAATCTGCGGAAGGCAAGATCTCGACTGTAAAACGTTAGCACAATTAATGACATGGCACATCAAACTTCGTGTGTAGTAACATCAAACTTTGCATTAAGTAGTCAAATACGTTACTATCACCTTATATTTTGATATGATATGAATTATTAGTTCAGAAGCAAAGTGAAGTGATATACCCATTCATGGTTTAATATCCACAGACTGAGAGTTATTTCCAAAATATGCCAAAAAAAGCGAAAGCTTCATTATTATATGAATTAACTAAAGAGATAGACAGAAGGGAGTTAGATTAGATAGGTGGATAGTTACTAGAGATGTTGATAATAGATATGCAATTTCTAAAATCCTCGTTCGTCAACACCAGCGTATTAAGAAACTGAAACTTTCGTTTGTCCAACATCAAACAGGGAAGGGCAGGCTTCGTATTCGAGGCTTTTGCATTCGGGCAGCGATAAATGAGTCATTAGAACGAAGAGTGATCATCATGCCTCCCGATCCGAAAGTCACTCCTCGAGTTCAAGTCGTTTCCAGACTCACTTTTTGAGACAGAATGCTCTCAATTCATGCTTCCAAACGCTTCACTTTCACGACACTCTTCAAAGATAACCCTTAATATTTACAAATCACAAAAATAGGAAGATATATGTATATAAATATATATTTGCATTTATTTATTTATTTTTACGCTTGCAAACATACGAGTTTATATATGAATATATATTTTTATATATGTGTGTGTCAATGTGAACATGACTTCGAAGAAATCATATATATATATATATATATATATATATTTATCGGGAAGTAAGAAGGCAAGATCTGGGCTAACAGTTAAAGATAAGTGGGGTAAGATAATAGTTGAAACAGGAAAAATCCAAGAGAGATGGAAGGAATATATAGAAACACTGTACGGCAAAGAACATAGGCCGACAAGGTTAGACATACCTGTAGAAAAGGAACATGACGTAGAAGAAGATAGCTTTGGTCCACGCATACTCGACGATGAAATAGAAAGGGCATTAAAGGAGATGAAAGCAAAGAAGGCCGTGGGGGTGGACAACATGCCTGTAGAACTGTTGAAATGTTTAGGAAAATGCGGGAAGAAGACCCTATATGGACTGATTCGTAGTATCTATGAAGAAGGAATCTGGCCGGAAGATTTTGTGAGATCGGTGTTAGTTCCGATTCCAAAAAAGGCAAAGGCTATATTATGTGATGATTACAGAGCAATAAGTTTGATATCCCACGCAGCTAAAGTTATTCTCAGGATCATCAACAAAAGGATAGAGAGTAAGGCAAATGATTACTTAGGGGATGATCAGTTTGGGTTAAGGAAGGAAAGAGGTACGCGTGAAGCCATTGCAGTAATGAGATCACTAATCGAGAGGAATATAGATTACAATCAGGACGTTTTTGCCTGTTTTGTAGATTTCGATAAAGCGTTTGATAGAGTGAATTGGGAAAAATTAATGCGTGTATTGCAGAAAATAGGAATGGATTGGAGGGACAGGAGACTGATCCGCAACCTGTACATGTCTCAGACTGCTCAGGTGCGAGTGGGGAACGGAGAGTCCGGCTGGGCAGTGTTAGGAAGAGGTGTAAGGTAGGGTTGTCCATTGTCACCGGTACTGTTCAACGTATATTTGGAGAAAATGATTAAAGAGGCATGGGAAGAACTAGAGGTAGGAATGAAAGTCGGAGGGAAATTCGTAAAATCGGTTAGGTTTGCTGATGACCAAGCATTAGTTGCTCAGTCAGCCAAGGGGTTGCAAGCATTGCTGAGTGAATTGGAGGTTCAGTGCGATAAATATGGGATGAGAATCAAAATTAATAAAACAAAGGTTATGCGATTTTCCAGAAAGAAAAAGGCTAAGCTAAATATTAAAATAGGCGGGGAAAAAATAGAGCAGGTAGACCAGTTTACATATCTCGGAAGTGTTTTGGACCAATGCGGTCAAAGTGGTAGGGACGTAAGGAGAAGAATTGCGCTAGGCAAGGAGGCTTTCTCAAGGAGGAGGGAGTTGATGAAGGGGACGTTGAGTAGGGATGTTAAGACAAGACTCGTAAAAACTCTGATATGGAGCGTAGCTATGTACGGCGCGGAAACGTGGTCACTGAAGCAGGAGGACAGACGTAGATTGGAGGCTTTTGAAATGTGGGTGTGGAGAAGAATGGAGAAGGTGAAATGGACCGAAAGGAAAACAAATGAGGGAGTACTGGAGATGGTGGGTAAGGAGAGGGGTTTGTTGAGAGAAATCCTATGGAGGCAGGAAAAATGGATGAAAGGCGTATTGAGCGGTAGTGGAATGTTGAAGAGGGTAATAGAGGGGAGAATGTTGGGCAAGCGAGGTAAGGGCAGGAACAGGATAGGGATGTTGGACGGGATGAATTGAGGGAAGAAGTACACAGAGATGAAGAGAGACCTGATGTAGATTAGGTTGCTGGATTGGGTTTGTTTGATAGTTGTGTCCATCCAAAAACCTACCTTAACCGGTAGATTACCTAATAATAATATATATATATATATATATATATATAAGCGGGTCGCGGTGGTCTAGCGGGTAGAGCGTTTGACTGCTGACCGGAGGGTCCCGGGTTCGATTCCCGGGCAAGGCATCTACAGCTCCACCCAAGCTAGTTAATTTTTCGGGTACCAGATCTTCCTGGGAAACCATAACCGGCACAGGGAAAGGAACTGGCCCCCCTACCCTGATGTGTGAATATCCACACGCCGTCGGGCTTGGTACAAGGGTGAACTCTACCATCACCTACTAAACCGACCTTCGGGTTGATTACTGTGTTTATGGTTTTTTTATATGTACATATATATATATATATATATATATATATACACTTTTTTGGAAAACCCACAAACGTGTAATGTAAATTCACTGATAAGTCATAACAAACACAGAAACCAAAACACAAAAGAGGAAAAACTCACTGGTTCTCGAATTTTCGGTGGTCCAACCACCTTTCTCAAGAGGAATTAGGAACAGAACTGTTATATATATATATATATATATATATATATATATATATATATATATATATATATATATATATATATATATATATATATAAGCGGGTCGCGGTGGTCTAGCGGGTAGAGCGTTTGACTGCTGACCGGAGGGTCCCGGGTTCGATTCCCGGGCAAGGCATCTACAGCTCCACCCAAGCTAGTTAATTTTTCGGGTACCAGATCTTCCTGGGAAACCATAACCGGCACAGGGAAAGGAACTGGCCCCCCTACCCTGATGTGTGAATATCCACACGCCGTCGGGCTTGGTACAAGGGTGAACTCTACCATCACCTACTAAACCGACCTTCGGGTTGATTACTGTGTTTATGGTTTTTTTATATGTATATATATATATATATATATATATACACTTTTTTGGAAAACCCACAAACGTGTAATGTAAATTCACTGATAAGTCATAACAAACACAGAAACCAAAACACAAAAGAGGAAAAACTCACTGGTTCTCGAATTTTCGGTGGTCCAACCACCTTTCTCAAGAGGAATTAGGAACAGAACTGTTATATATATATATATATATATATATATATATATATATATATATATATATATATATATATATATATATATATATATATATATATATATATATATATATATAACTTAGACAGCAACACACATAAAAGGAACACTACCATGTTATATCTTGATAATTTCGACAGACTCGAAATCCGTCTTCTTGGGAAGATTGATTACGACTGACTAGTATAGTAAGAGGTATGTGGGACAGAGAGAGAAGGGGACGAGGGAGGGGGAGAACAGATGGTGGGGGAGGGGTGTAAGAAGGGGTTGTGGAGAGGGAAAGGGAGACCAGAGGGGAGCGGAGATGGGATAGGAAAGAGCGGGGGAATGTGAAAATAGTTCCAAGCGACAAAGAAAACTGATAATTCACCCACATATACTATAACCTCTACGACCCAGGTGTCAACTCACAAAGTCATAATCAGGGCCTGACCAGTCAAAACCCAGGCCAAGAATGACAAAATATATGCGGATGAACAAAATATCCCACTATCTCGCATGAAACAAATCCACACCTATCCACTTCAGCCCTCCACAATTAGTGAACGACATTGAGACCCAGATGTTGATAGGCTTTGCACAGCCAAATAAATTAAATGCCATTTCCATCGTTTTTAATTTTTTAGGGTTATCGGATGGGGGAAGGCGCCACACACCCTAGTGGTTACTTGCAGGTTATAAATAAATTAAATTAAAGACATTGGAACATCGCTGGACCTAGTACTTTGGTGTACAGAGAGATTACATTGGAAAATAAAAAAGTTTCACCGAGGTATGTCGTTTATTTCTATTCCATTCGGAGAAGCCGCAAGGGCAAAAGTGTGTCTACGCTCAAGGGTGGTACTTTGAAGAATTACGAGGCGTTGTAGCAATATCTGACAAAAATCTATTTTTACGAAACTTTTACCGATACTCTCTATACAAACCAGGTAAGCACCTTCGTTTTTGCTGCAATAATTACAAATGACGCCGCTGCAAACTGGAAGCAAGGATAAAACTGGAAGAGAGTCGAGTCGAAAGCTTTCACTTCCTCCTCCCGCCTCTCTACAGCTGTCCATCTACTCGAGTCATATCCAGAGAGGGTCGCAGCGAAACGATTTTTGTTCGAACCAAGGACGACTGCGCGATTACATTCCGGAGAGTGGAGATCCAAAGTGCATCCACTTACCCCGGAACATCCTCATTCCTGGAAAGGCATCCGCCACTGACTGCAGCGACCTCCTTTCCCCGGGGGAGATTGCCCAAAGCTCCAACCTAACCTACATGCTTCGTTTTCTGCTTCGCAATTTTAAGAGCATGTGCATTTATTGTTCCCATTCATTCATGTTCCAAGATAGCGATTAGTTCAAGATTCGATTTGTGGTGAGGTTAGTTTACAGCGTCTTCATTGTAATATTGAATCGGTAATCGATACTTATTGTGCGTTACCTAATGCACAATGAGGAATCAAAATACTTTTCGTTTCCAGAGAATGGAATTTATTGCTGTCAACTAGTTTCGCTACACTCCTTCACTTTTTAGCAATTAAGCGAAACTAGTCGACAGTAATAGATTCTATTCTCTGGAAACGAAAAGTTACTTGAATCTTCCTTGTGCACTACTATGGAATTACACAAATTATCGGCCTCAATTGTCTCTCAAAGTGTGTTACGTAAGCCGATTTCTGAAGATATTTTAGGATCACGAGCTGCTCCTAACATTTGGCTGTAGTACGTTGGGTTCTCCAGCGCTAAGTCTGAAGAGCGGTGAGAGAAGCATCCGTTATCCTTCGCGTTAAAAAACGACAAAGCACACCTGTTATGAAGACATCGCCTGTTATGGCATCGCACCCAACATCCAACAAACTAATATCAGTGCCGATAGAAGGTTAGAGAATAGGAGAGGGATCTGACGTCCGGCGATTTCGAGTCGAAGTGACGCGGAACAAGCGTGCAGTCTCGGATTCACGGAAAAGTCCCAAAAAATCTCACCCGACAAGAAATCAAGGCTGGAATCACAGATCCACCGTGGCAAGAGTAATAACGGTAAAATGAGTGCCCTTCATGTACATACTTATTACTTCGTGCATGAACCAGTAACACGAACAGGGCACATACAACGCAAGAGGGCAAAATTATTGCCTATTAAGATTGATCCTTCTGCTCTAGAAATTATTCGCCATTTTATTAAAGCCTTTTCATTATTAATCCAACATTTCGCACAAATTATAGCAAATCCGGACTTCGACTTAATTTGTTGGTTTTGTATCCACAGGAAATGGTAAAAAAAACAAATGACATTCATCTAAAAATCGGTCTCTCCCATTCTTCTCAACCTGAAAATAGATGGCAAATAGTTCTCCTGCTTTGCTGTCACCTCTCCATCAAACGTTAAACCGCAAACTAGGAAAGCGGTCGAGGTGTACTAAAAGAGACAGTTATTTCAAATTTTGCGTTTTAATATCAAGTATACCAGCTTTCCGAGAAGTCATCACTTTCACCATCCATTTATTTGAGAGTGAATCACTGAAGTAAAATTATTGGTCTCGTTTTTAATTTCCTCAGGCTCAGAAGATCTGGACGGCAAGCGTCAGTAAAAGGACATTCCTTGATGAGAGCGATGGACAATTATTTAAGGCCTTGTTTCGCGACGTGCAATGCCTCACGCTCCTGGAGTCCATCTTAGAGGCCATGGCCACATCCTCGTGCATCTATCCTCACAGCTTTATCACGGCTCATCGATGGAAAGAGGACTGCACATGTTTTTCTTTCATGAATTATGTCATGGCTCTCAACTTCTCAGTTTTTCTTGCAGAATCTAACCTTTAGCACGCGTAAGAATGCTCCACTCTGGCAGAGTGAAGGAGGTGAAGTTCCATAGTACTCTTGTGAAATAATGAAATGAGGCAGCTATCGATGCAGCAACCAAGTGATTTTTAATCAACAAAATTTTTTGGAGTATCCCTTCAAAATTGAACTCGTTGCTATGCGTTGGTATCATATCAACATGATAGCTCCATTAGTAAAAGCTACGAGTCCATGAAGGAGTCCTTTAAAAATGAGCAGTAAAAGTAATTAAGCATTCACATATCAACCGTACCGCCATGAATGCCGAAAAGTTGTGACTGTCGTGCAAGACTTAGTGCCATCGTAAGGCATTCTATCAGCAAAATAAAAAAAAAAAATCGTGAATTGACTGGTGGCATTGACAGACAGACCCAACGATTTGATTATTTGGTTCTAAACTTCATTTTTAAAAAATAATGCCAGTGATTTTGTTTAAAATATTTTAGGCGCCGGCATTTTGGCGACCGGTCCGTCCTGAGACCTAAGAACGGTACATTCTCATATCTTGAGATATGAAACTCAATAATAACTTATATCCATAAACACTTGAGCATATTCGAAAGACGTTCCAAATCCCGAATTAGGAAATATTATTCGATGCACATTTCCAGTGGTAATGCGAAAAAAATTAACCATGTCCTCGTTCGTTCTCTCAAAACAAAGAGTCAAATTTAAAATCCCAGTGATTTTCTAATAAACAGCTTTTACACACTCAGCACTTGCCTGAGTCTTCTAAAGGAAAAGGTACTGAAATAAAACCTATCGCTATTTCACATTGTCATGGGAGTAATACATAAAGCTTTCCATATTTGTAATAGGGCTTACACATTGACCTACAGAGTTGAGAAAGATGCCACGGGTTGAAACTCATTCCTCTCCGATACCCATCTCAACGGATGCATCTATGGGTCTTGGTGCGCTAATGAAATCCCTTGCGGTCACAGGGCATCTGGACTTTTATTTTTCTCTTCAGCTGAGATTTCATAAACGATAGACAGATAGTGTTGTCTCGAAAACGGAACAGAACCTTGGACTAGAAACCCAATGAATTAGTAACCTCAAGGGAAGCATTGCTAATCTAAGTAGGACCCAACAATAGTGGCCGTAGTCACATACTAGTATTATTGCAACGCGTACGACCCCCAGCCATAGACAAAATTAATCGTTGATATGAGAAGAGGAGACAAGTCCTGGTTTCAGCCCGATGACCTCACTTTAATGCAAACTCGGTTTCATTAAAATGTAAATCACCCCATACACAATCCAGCAAAACATTTTTGATAATTATCAATAAACCATGCACTTGGAAATGTACAGGATTTGCCTAAAGAGTATGGGTAACAAGTTTTTCCAGGCGTGTGCGTGATGTGCTGAATTCAGACCGTCGGTTAAGTGTGCGCATGATCGCAGATCGTTCATTGGAATAGTTAAGACTGTGACAGTGCACACACCATTATCACTGAAAATTATCACCAAAGCGAAAGGTATGCGCTAAATTAGTTCTACTGAAGGTCTTGACGGACGGACGATCAAAAGAGCAGACTCGAGGGTGTCTGCCTGCGAAGACCTTCTGCAACGACATCGCGACGATTCCCCAACCACCTATAGTCCCGACTTCGCACCAGTAAACTATTTCCTATTCCCAAAAGTGAAATCCTCCCTCAAAGGACACCACAATGTCAAGTTGTCAAAGAAGCTTGCACGTACGTACCCTTAAGGACATTCCGCCTACCGGAAGGGAACCTTCGAGTCGTCGTGTAAAAGCCGCAAGGGCAAAAGTGTGTGTCGACGCTCTCAAGGGATGTATGTACTTGAAGCATTTTGAGAGGCAATATCTGAAATCAATCTATTTCTTTTTCGAAACGTTTCCCGATACTTTTTATGCAAATCACATGAGTTTGAATTTGATAGTATCCTTCCTCATTCTACAATGTTTATTTTAATAAGCTCGAACATGGGACCCATGTGTAAAGTGCCCCAGTCCTCGTGTGAATATTTTATTTGATTATTCGCCAACTTGATGAACGCTAGGAATCAAGAAATGACGCCAGTGCTGAATAACATGCTGTCTAATACTGGAGGAAAGGTAATTACGGAGACGCACCAAGTCCTAATGTCAGCATTTACATGGTGGTTAAGTGCACTGCTCATCACCTACGGTCTCTCACTTTCCCTTGCCACATTCGACGCTTTCTCTGTTACCACCGGCGGCGGCCCGCCTCTCCCCGCATACGGTGCGGCCCGTTGCGGACAGCCTACCGGCGCGGGGGCGTCTTCGCTCATGTGAGGCCTAGGGTGGCTCCTCTAAGGGAAGCGACGGAGAGAAGATGTGATCCTCCTCTAAGAGAAGATATGATCAATAAAAATGACAATAACAGACATGCCAACTTTCAAAAATGAAAAATCGGGAGGACATGCCAACTTTCAAAAATGAAAAATCGGGAGATTTTAGAAGTGTATCACGAAGTAATCACTTTTAATTACCACAATATTTGCATGGCACCTTAATCCCTTTATGACACTTTGCCAATTTTTAATGAATGTCACACTTTATTAACATGTTAAGCTAAGTACACAATTTGAACAGTTCATCAAGAACGTAAGAAGGAAAAATCGGGAGTCTCCCGCTTAAATCGGGAGAGTTGGCATGTCTGCAATAAGTATAATAAAAGATACTAAAAATAATTGAATTAAATAGATCACGCAAACGGTTAGAACCACAGTGTGTCTGGTGGTTAAATTAAAAGTTATACTAATAAATGAAAATTAATCACGCTTTATTAATCATTATCCAAGCTGGAGAGTGCGTGAGTATTTTTCAGTTATTAGTAATATAATTTTAAATTTTATTACGTGTGACTGTCGGACCACTGGCGTAGAGGGAAGCCTCTCGTAAGTCCTGATTGAGTGTGAGTGCTTGAGACTAGAAAGGATCAAGGCTGCATAATACATCCAAGCTAGAGAGTGCGTGATTAATGTTAATTTATTAGTATAACTTTTAATTTAACCACCAGACACACTGTGGTTCTAACCGTTTGCGTGATCTATTTAATTCAATTATTTTTAATATCTTTTATTATATTTATTTTATTATTTTCAATTATTTTTATTGACCATATATTCTCTAATTTCCCTTACCCATCCTTTGCCCATTTATAAGAGTACGGCTGGGGTTAACTCTTCCCATTATTTTCATACGGCCGAAGTTACCGTTCGCCTTATACAAGGGGTACGGAATTACATTGTCATCAGTGCTCAGTTTTACTAGTTTCACTACGATTCAGGTTCACGTAATTATGTTTGCTTCTTAATTTGTACACTTGACTATAAGAGTTGCAGCTCAGCACAAAAAATGTAATTGAATACGTTTGAAGGAAACCGTTTTTTTCATATTTAAGCGAGCTTCTACTTGTAGAAATGAATTTATTATTTCTGGTAGCCTGCTTTTCACGAAAGGTTTTGGATGGACAAGCACTGACCACGGCTGCACTTCCCAGCTCCGTCCAAAATGACACGACCTGGCGCCCCACACTACATCACCCTGCTCTTCAATCAGGAATACTTCCCAGCGCCCTCCACTCTGCCCATCCTCGCCTGCCCAACGTCCTCTCCCACACTCTTCAGTATTCCATCGCCGTTATAAATGAATCCTCTGAATCCACCTTTCCTTCTCCCTTTGGACCTCTACCACTTTCACTCTCTTCTCCATGCTCACCACACCTTTATTTTTCCTTTCTGTTCACTTCTCCATCCTCCGAAACCCACATTTGAGAACCTTAAATCCACGCCCATTGCCTTGTTCTATCGACCATGTTTCCGCACCGTACAAAACCATGTCACATAAACAAGTTTTAACTGGCCTTTTATTTATTTATCCATTTTATTTGTTTTTAAAAAATATTCACATACAGCAGTAGCGCCAATTTATAGTGAAAAGTATTACAAAAACATGAATGAGGACAAAATACAATAACAGCATAGCAATAAACAACGAGAACCGAACATGGACAGGGGAAATATTTAATTTTTGACAGGTGGGATAAAGCCTGGGCGGTGAAATTGCTACATGATAAATGAAAAGGATCGAGAGTGTGAGGGAGTGAATTCAGAAGGGAGGAGAGGCGAAATAAAGGTTGAGCGCTTGGTGAGAGATATCCTAGGAATAGGCAGATAGGGAGTGGGAGGATCCAGTAGGCATTCTGAAGTTGAAGAGAGAGAGAGCAGTTCAGGGCAATCAATAGTCGAGTTTAGGGTGTTGCGGAGGAGTTTTAAATCTGATTTAAGTCTGTGGTTATAGGGGGATAGAAATGGATAAAGAAGACAGAACAGCATTTGAGGACATATTGCGGAAATGTGGGACTATGTGTTTGACCATTTTGCCAAAGAAGTGAGAGAGATAGAATTGAGGGATTTAAGATTAGTTGGGGATGGGGTGGACCAAATCGGGGAGCAATATGACTCTATGGGGAGGATAATTGTTGACAAGTACGAATGGATATGCAACTGGATCTTTAATTTCTGGGAAGTGGTAAAGAAGGCCTAATAGGGACATTGCTTTATGTTTTACAGTCCGACAGTGGTCGGAGTACTTCAGTTTATGGTCGGTTAAAACGCCAAGGTCTTTCATGGTTGTTACTCTGTTTAAGGGAGTTGAGTTAATGGTGGAGTTGAATGGCAGGGGTTTTGTTTTCAGAGCACGGGTCATGATGCTGCATTTTCCAGGGTTTAAGTTAAACTTCCAGGTATCACACTACATTCATTTCATAACATCCCTTGCAACATAATATTTCATGTCCATGTCATCAAGTCTCTCCTCTTTGAAAAAGCTTCTTTGCCTAACTCAATTCTTCTCATTATGTCCACACTATCTTGTGCTGTCCTTACTCTATCAAATACTGAATCATAAACCCCCTCAGTATTTTGCCAATGATTTCAATAGTCTTGATAGAATACATAAAATAAATACCAGAGATAATCATAAACTCGTTATCCCTCATCACAGAACAACTGCATACAACCAGTCATTTGCAATCACAGTGGCATTTCGTCATTGGAAAGAGCTATCATCCGTTATAACCAATGCACAATCTCTCCCATCATTCAAGCACGCACTTCATAAATCACTAATTTCTCTAGCAAAATAACCAGCAAAAATACAGCTCTAAACAGACTTCGAGATCATTCCTTTTTCTTTCGCAGGAGCATCATACTTTGTATTAGCGTTTGTAATTACAACCAGTAATATTGTTTTACAAGTATTTTTTGTATGTATTGGTCTATAGTTAGTAATAGAACAAGGCATGTGTTGGTGTATGTTAGTCCTCCGATATTGTATGCATTCATTTTATTGCTATTTATGAATATTTTGATAAATTTATCGGTAAGTTTAATCTTGTTAGTGTTTGACGAGGGGTTAGGTGATAGAAGAGATTCCATAGTCTCAATATGGCCCCAAAATAAAGACGACTATCTATCTATCTACTACTTCAATCACTTCGGTCTAAAACACCTCCGAGATACGTAAACTGTTCCCACCTGCTCTAGTTTTTGCCCTACTAATTTATTGTTTAACATAGTCTTTCTCTTTCTGGTAAATTGCATAAACTTTGTTTAATTTATATTTATCATCATCCCATACCTATTGCACTAATTTTCCAATGACCTCAGAAATGCTTACAACCCCTCGGCTGACTGAGACAATCCACAGCTTGAGCATCCGCAAACTTAACTGATTTCACGAATTCCCCTCCCGGTTTCACTCCCACCTCCAGTTCTTCTCATGTCTCTTTAATCATTTCCTCCCCATATACGTCGAAAGGCACTGGTGATTATGGGCACCGCTGTCTTTCTTACTCCTCTTCCTTGCTTTGTCCGACGCATGCCTCGGAGCAGTCTGAGACGTGTGCAGATTGTGTATAAGTCATCAATCGCCTTAATCTCCTCCTATTTTCAGCAATACATTCATTAATTCTAACCAATTTACTTCATTCTCGAAGCAACATAATCATCGAACAAGATAATTAGCGGTAAAGATGTTTAATTCATTAAAAAGATGATGCAAATACAGAGAATTCCTCGGCATTGCGTGTAACCGTGCTCAAATGTTCCAATGAGAAAGTTACCGTCAACAATTCTTCCTCGAGATAGGAACACGTCTGTGTTTAAGGAAATTATGAGATATCGAAGAAGATAATGAGGGGAACCAACCGGTGCTCTAAGACGCGTGCTATTCCACGAGACTATTTTTCTTCGAGTAAAAGCATTTTTACGACGCAATTTTTTCCTCGGGAGATAGAAGCGGAGAACGGGGAAGACGTTCGTCGGAGAATTCCCACCCTCCCCATCCCTCCGCAGAATCTCTCCCTCTCTCTCAGAGTGCGAAAGGGGTGCGTAGGAGAGGGATTGGAGCGGGGGAGGGAGGATGAGAGGAGGGTGCGACGAGGTGTTCACCCGGGAAGGGTTTGCGAAACAGCGGTGCGACCATGCCCTCCCCTCCTGCTCTGGAGGAGCGTCAAATCGGAGACTCAAGGGTACGGCGATGAGAGGAGGAGATGCGGGAGGGAGAGGATCCAGCCGCATCATCTTTACGACTACGTGGAAGGCCCGTCCCGTCCTCCCCCGCCATCCGCCAAGGCGAGATGACCTCCCAAAGGAGCGACCCGGGTTCGATTCGCTGTTCCCGTCCCTATGGATCCCGATCTTCCTCGGATGGTGGCTCACTGGACCGGTGCCCAGGCCTAAACGGTTTGTATAAAAAGTATCGGGAAAAGTTTCGGAAAAATAAATTTATTTTAGATATTGCCACGAAGCCCCAATATTCCTCTAAGTGCATCCCTTGAGAGCGTCGACACACACTTCTGCCCTTGCGGCTTTTCCACGAATCGAAGGCTCCCTATTGGGTGGATTCCGGAAGGTCCCTTAAGAGTCCGCGTGCTAGCTTTTTTGAAGGTACTTGGGTCCCATGGTGGTGTCCTTTGAGGAAGAGAGGATTTCACTTTTGGGAATAGGAAATAGTCTGCTGGTCTGGCCAAGTCGGGACTGTAAGGGGGTTGGGGAATTGTTGCGATGTCGTTTGCAGGTCTTTTCAGGCAGACACTCGACTCTGCTCTTGGTCGTCCGTCCAAAAACCTTTGGGAGAATGAGTTTATCGCATATCTTTCGAATCACCAAATCTTCAGTGATAATAATGTGTGTGTGCATTGCCTTCTAATGCCAATACGATCTGCCACCATGCGCACACTCAACCGACGGTCTGAATTCAGCACTTCACTTACATGTTGCACGTTGTCGTCGGTTCTTGACGCCGACGGCCGTCCAGCGCGGGGCTCGTCCTCCACACTCTCTCGGCCATCTTGGAAGAGCCGTCGTGACTTGTACCAATAAAAACAGCATTTTCTGACATGCTTTCATCCTCGAACACTTGGCGAATCATGCTCAACGTCTCCGTACCCGATTTAACCAGTCCAGCACAAAATTTGATGGTGTACCGCTGTTCAATGAATCGCTGAATTTTGCGGTAGCACCAAGACACTCAGCAGGGGTCCACTAAAAACACGATCTAGCCTGAACGAACGCTCGCAGACACTTGGCGCATGTTGGAGGTCAAATTCTCACCACCGAGCCTCCGCGGTGCGAGTTACAGTCACGGCAGGAAAAATTGTTACCGATACTTTTATCCAAGCCATGTATACCAAGCCATTTACGAATCGAATTGCGTTGAATTATCCTGCATTCCAATTTACGTTAATGAGGTATAGTAATTAAAATCATGAGTGAAGATATTTCACAGCATTTCTTTAGGGAGCGTCGAAAAGGTTTGATCGTGAAGGGCAGAGGTTCTCTTCTTAGCTTCCCCTTACACAAACAAACTAACCGTTGCTAATTCCTCAAATAGGGCACTGCCGACTTTTCTTTATTTCATCACTTTGCTGGGTGACATAGGAGAAGTCATACATGATATACATGGGGCAAAACGGAAGTATGACAACACTAGGGGGAATACCAGAGCGAAATGATCCCTTGAAAACGCAATTCAAATGATAAGATTTTGATCTGAACACTATGGTTATATCCCTGTAAATGTGGTAGTTCTAGTTTTAGACTAAAATTTACTATGAAAAACTATAAACAATCAATCCACATAATCATATGATCTCCCTTTAGCCGTGATTGACTATTTATTTACAAAATGTGGCGCACACCAAATAATTAATATGAAAAAGGCCATAAAGCCACCATCATAATCTATCCCTGGTCGACGATTCCCATCAAACTCCCCACAACAAAGCCATTCCATGACATGAAACATGGGGAAATACACATACAATTATCCTTTTTAAAACTTGAGCGCTTCTTTTATAGCTATAAATTATGTTTACCTTGGCATTCAATATTTTAAGACTTTGTGAATGACAAATAAGCACTACTTTGTCGTTTTTTCATCATGCTGTTGGGTCTAAAATATAAGAGAGGCATGTACGAGTATTTCTCCCAAGATATCTGCTACGTTGCTTCGCAGTCATACGTGTCGCGAGAGAAGATAAGGTGACGACCTCAAAGAAGCAAGGGTTGAGAGGGAAACCCACCTTAATGGATTGTATTTACATTTGCCAGTCCAAAGGGTTGGGCGGACGGGGGACGCTGGATGGAGATGCGGGACATCACCTTTGAACTTACTTTGAAGCGCCCAGGGATTGCAGTCCCGGATCTGAATCGTCCTCTCGCCTCCAGGTAATCAACCTCTCGGCGCGAGTCTACGTTCATTCGTTCGCAGACCACCGCCAAAATTCACTTCCTCGCATTGAATGCGAAAAAGTATTTATGCACACGGAATTGGAATCTAAGTTATTCAGGCATCCTGGGATAACTTTCGAGATGCTTAAAGAACTCAGAGTTATGGTAACCATTTCAATTACCTGAAGGAATACACAGATGAACCAATAGAAGAAGCTAACCATTAAAAGTGAAAATACATGATTTGTATAAAAACTATCAAGAAAAGTTTCTGAGAAACAGATTTATTTCAGTTGATATTGCTCATCCAATTCTTCTCAAATGTCTTCAAAGAACATCAATTGAGCATCAACACACCTCATTTGCCAGCGATTTTTCCACGACTCGAAGACTCCCTGGCAGGCGTATTCCGAAAGGTCCTTAAGGGTACGCGTGCAAGCTTCTTTGGCGGCACTTAGTGCGCTAAAAGGAATCCTTTATCCTACCTCAAAGGACACTATGGCGTGGCCGTAGAGGCCACGATTTTAATTTTTTTTTTAGCATTTAAAAAATGTTTACCATAAAATTGTTACTTTATTGCAGTATTGGTCTATTTTTTGAGGATTTTATTTTTGGGAATAGGAAACAGTTTGTTGGTCTGGCCAAGTCGTGACTGTAAGGTGGTTGGGGAATCGTCGCGATACCTTTGCAGAAGGTCTTTACAAGCAGACACACTCGAATCTGCTCTTTGCCGTCCGTCAAGACCTTCGGGAGGAGGAGTTTAGTTCAGATATTTCGCATCGCCAAATTTTCCGTGGTAATGGTGTGTGCACTGTCATCTTATCATTACCAATGCGACTTGCGATCATGCGCACCCTTAACCGACGGACTGAATTCAGCACTTCACGCACACACGTCAGGAAAAAATTGCTACCGATACTTTTTAAACAAACCTTATGCGCATCAAGAGCTAATAATATGAGACCGGAGATGGAGATGGAGAACTGGAGACGTTATCGATACACCAATGAACCGAATCGAGGTTTCCGTGGCTCAAAATCTATACATAAACATTGATGTAAAGAGATCGCGAGAGATCCAACGCCCTAAATTTCATCCATCAATCAATGAAGCGCATTAGTCGATAATTTTTCGTTTCCTTTTGGATATTGATGTGCGAGAAATCCCATTTCTGCAACTTTGAGACGATAAGAAAAAAAAATTCAATTTAGAACTGCCCGAAACGATCTCATGGAACGAATGTCTTTCCATTCGCAATTCAAAAAGAGGTCGCGACCTTTCAACGACGTAGGAGATTGGGAAAAAATAACTCAATTATACGATCGGCGATTTAAAGGCTTTGTTATAGGCGAGGGACTATTGGACCCATCGGGCGTTAAACCACTCCGCTTGCCCCGTCCACTGACCTCTCCCCTCCGAAAGGGATTGGCACGCAGCCTTCAACCAGCACGTGGTGGCCCGGGCTTTAAATCCCTGTAGTCCTGACATGACTGGCTAAGGCTTGAGCCGCGTATCTTTCCCGGTGTGCTGGAGCTTTCAGGGAAGGGACTCTCAACCATAGAACATGGAAGGAAAGCCTCTCACTCCATGCTCCCCATCCCGGATGTCACACGTCACGCAGTGAGTTCAAATATACTATTTCTTGGCGAAAAATTCCGAGTACCTACATTTCGAAAACAATTCATTTCTCACATGGGAATTGAATCAATAAAGAGATGCTGTTTAGGCCGAGAGGGAGTAACTTGCTTAGGGTAAGGCACGAGGAGAGAGTCCTTGTGAACAGGACTTGTTTTTTTGATATAGGTCCACCCCAGGAAGAACACGGCGGCATGCACCAGTCTGATTGAGTGGTGCTCATGACCATTGGTTTCCCGGTCAACATAATGTTAATACAAGAAAGTGATGAAGATAACGTTTTTTCATTATTAATTATACCTTGGTGTAGTCTCTGGTTTAATACGATAATGTGCAGACGTCCGCTAAATATGTAGGCATAAACACGCGGTGACATGCGTGAGTGATGGCATTCACGGAAATGTCAATATGAAGATAATTATTCATGCGTATTGCAGCACCAAAGAGAACATTTTTCACGAGATGTAACCGCATAATCGCAAATGAACTATCATACGAGTGCCCAAATGCGAGAAAAGAAATTGGCTGCAACTTTCTTCTCCAAAAACAGTCATGTAGCAATTTTTTTCTTGAAAGAAGAAAGAACTATTACTGCTCTGTGTAGACACAACGGCATGTCTACCAAAAATTTTCGGAAAGTTTCAAGAAGAGCGGTTGAAGACAGGACTGCGGGGAATCGCCTTGACACACCATGACAATGCGTCTGCGAGCACAACCAACCTTACCATGTAGTTCCTTGAGCCCAAAGAGGTTAAATTATTGACTCGCCCACCTAATCGTTCTGACCTGACCCCTTGTGATTATTTCCTGTACCCTTCAGTCAAAAATCGCATGCGTGGAAGGAGGTTCTCCATCCCTGAAGAAGCCGTTGGGGCCTACAACAGTCAGCACTCGAGGAAAATGAACGGAAAAAACTGTTTTGAGAAGTGGTTTACGAGAATTAAAAAATATATAGGATGTTGTGACGAGTATTTTGAGAAAATGTAGTGATAAAATTATTTCAAGTTTCTTTGTTTTTGTATATCTGAAAACTTTCGCACGCCTGACTCAATAACAAAGAAAGGTACCTCCTGACGAGGCGACGACTTAATATTTCATATTATTATGTAATCTGCTCAATTCTAATACCGTATGAATTTTGTCTACTATTTGTTATATATTTCGTATTTTGCTCATCAATACTGATGCACATTGAAATGTCAAGGATGTTCTCGATTTGTTAGCAGCCGATATATTGACAAGGAACTTTCTTACAAATAGCAGCGGTGATGTGACCATATGCCATTACGTTCTTTCCAAACTGTACAAGATGCTATTGTGTATTATTATTTAATAATGTAATTATTCATGTTTACTCATAATGCCTATATCATTGTAATAATTACTAATTGTTACGTGTCTAGTAATAACGAACGCATTGTAAAAATATGTCGAATATAATACATATAATATATACAATATTCTATGTAGCGTATGTTTAAGTTAGTAAATTACCTCATTGTTTCTTTTGAGGAAATAGTATTAAACCTGAAAATTATTATCGTTTACTGTTGGGGCTGTGCAAAATATCTCAATTCTATTGAAGTAAACACTTGTCGCTACAATGTCCATGTGTCAATATTGATGCTGAACATAAACATTACCATTTAATAATATGCTTTAATTTTTGGAATATTGAAACAAAGAGAACTAGTGACCAGAAACGTACTCAGAAGGAACGTCTTGGTTCGTCATCAGGCAAATTGAACCCTCCGAACTGAATCGTAATGCGAGAGAGATATTGCATAAACAAGTGACTAAAATAAAGATTTAGGAAGAGTAAGTTATGGCTGCACAAGGTAATCTTTAGTAAGATGTTTTGATTCCCAAGTGGTGCAGTAAGCGACAATGATAATGAGATAAATTATTATTAGGTAGTCTACCGCTTAAGGTGAGTGTTGCACGGACCCAGTCTGACTGAAGATCGATACTTTTCCCAGGTTTCCCTGCCATAAAACACACCGATGCCCGATTAAAGCCTTCTTCCATTCCGAATACATTCTACCTCTATTCATTCCGTGCAAGTTGCATTTCCTCCCTCTACCTTGCTCGCCTAATGCTCTCCCCTCTAAAAAGCCGCAAGAGTCGAAGAGGAAATTTAATGCCATAATAATTGAGGAGAAAATCCAACACAGTTGGAAACAATTTTAAATAACAATGATTTAGGCGCGAGTCATATTGTTTAAAGACTATTATTCGAATTGATAATCAGAAAATTACTATTGCAATTATTCCATGGATCTATAGCCTAAGCAATGAAACCTAAGGTTGAAAGTTGTAATTACACGTAATTCCGTAATTTTAGGAGCAAATCCTGAATAATTGGCGAGTAAACACATTCTGCATTTTAAGTCGCACTCTGATAATAGACGTGACGAAAATGAAAAGGAAGAGAGATAATACTTTATGAACGAGAGAGAGAGAAGCAAAAGCATCGCTGCGATTGGAGGCACATTTGGGCACTCGCGTTCCTCGGAGGCAGCACAACGTGGGATGCACAACGTTTAGGCACAGGCGCGGGTCATGGTTCACGAGTTGCCCTGATGATCGACGGAATGGTCGACGAGTATTACTGAGGCTCAGATAAAATCATCCAAAGGTAAAAAATTGGGTCGCAAAGCAATTTGCAGCAGTCACAATAATTTTTAAATATTAGTGCGTGACACCATATTCACCCCCTGACCTCACTCAAGGATGACGTGTCAAATTTACTAGCGGCGGTCAGATGAAAACCGAACGCCCGCCATGAGCCACAGTCCGCAAAAAGCTAGCTTTTATCGATATTGTCATCGTACTTGGCGTCAGTGTCATGGAGGACTGCGTAGTGATAACTCACGGGAGCACGCGGGTTATTGGCACGCGCAGTTGGGCTATGCGGACTGGTTGTTGTAGCGGGTGTTCGGTTTTCATTTTTTTACATAATAAAGCGATGAACCAGAAGTGATGTTTTGATTTATCGGCGACTAATTATGGTTTCCACGACACTAATTTTAAAAAATTGGCAATGCTAATCATGAGGAGGATATGGAGAGATGGAGTCTCTCCTCAAGAGGAGAATACTCCTTCAATGGTTCAAACCACCAAACCGTTATGATGCTTCCCTATGACACCCTGGTCAGACGAACCACTTGGATTCTTTTCTTATCACATCAATACCTTTCTCTTTCCTGTGACACGCCATGAGAGAGGGACTACGAGTAAACATGGAGCCTTCTCGGAGGAATGCACAGCGTGGGAGACCAATGATATCGTGCTAGTTCTATGAACGTTTTCCCACATATATTCGTGGTATTACTTGCTGACGTTCGTCTGATTACTGGCTGTCCTTAGGCATTGACACCTAATTGGTTTATTAATCCTGTGACGGAGAGGCAGCAAACTCAATCCGTCATTTTCGTGATCCTTAATAGGTACTTTTCGTGCGAGGCGTCTTCTCGCCGACAGAGACGTTCATGCTCTTGACCGAAATTCACGACCCGTGAGGAAACTCGTGAGATGGTGCGTGCCAGATATGAACAGAGTCGTTATTAATTCAAAATTAACCCAGTCGTGGTTGTACCCATTCGATGTTTTCCATTGAGAGGAGGAGTCATTCGGGCGACACGTACCTGCTCTGCAGCATGGCCCAGAAGAGTCCCGCGTTTCGCGACATCGTGGAGGAGTCGGAGTTGAGCGTGAGGTAGTTGCCCTGCCCCGTCCAGATGATGGCAGCGCCGAAGCCCATGACTGCCGAGGCGACGTAGAGCAGCCACGTGTAAGGCAGCAGGAAGGACAGGATGAAGAGGCTGCGGAAGAGGAGAGAATGCTCAATGGATGCAATGTGCCTTCTGGCACATCGGGTGCTCGTCAACTTGCGTTTGGGGTTGAGCGCGAAGAACGCTCACGAAGGCGGGATTATGGTCGATTATGATATAATGATGAATTAATGATCGGGCATGCGAGAAAAAAAATGGAGAAGAAAGAATAATCCGCTCTAGCGACGAGGAACGCCTCAATACTCTATCAGGCGGTTGAAAGTTATTGAAAGGAAAGCCCAAAAAACAGTAAAAATAATGGGAAGAGTTGACCCCAGCCGTACTCTTATAAGTGGGCAGTGGATAGGAAGGGGAGTTAGGAAGGTTATAAGTTAGCGGAATAATTGCGAATTAAAAAATTAAAAAATTAAAATATTATGATTTAGAATACTATGGCCCCACCCCCCCGAATCCAAGTTATTATAATAACATAATAATTCATTTAGGGCCGAAAGGTCATAAATAAATTATTAAGGATCCACACTAGTTTGGGAGATCAGGCCACAAAGGTAAGATAAGGGAGATACAAGAACAGATAGATACAAATACTCATTTTTTCCCCGGATAATCAGGAATCATAATAGTAAGAATTCGAACTCACTAGAATAGAAATGTTCCACACACATACACATACTAAAGACGTTTCGATTCACAAATCAGGACAAGATTAAACGTCGCGTTAGACATAAGGTATATTCGCACGTGCATCTGTATGTAACTTGATAGTATGTGTACTCGCATTCGTGTAAGTTAAAAAGGTTTTCGCATGATTATCGGATTCACCTCGGTGGGTGTATATTTGCCTGAATTTTTTGGTTTTGTAATTGGTTTAATTCTCTTTTACGGTTGGTGATCTAACACTCCCCGCCACACGCCCGTGCGGTGTATTGTGTAGATGAATATAACCATTATTAACACCATTAAAACGTAGCGGCTTGAGAGACGAGAGGTTAGCCCCACGGAAGTAGGTAAGAGAGGGCTGTGCATTATCTCATCCGTGCAATTCAATATACCTATGCGAGAAGGATTTAAAGGAGAAGCATGTGAAGGGGTGGAGGAAGGAATGAGAGTAGGTGGGAAAGTTATCAAATCATATTTGCTGATGATCAAGCTTCATTAGGTCAGTTAGCAAAATGACTACAATCATGCCTGAGTGCATTGCAAAATCAGTGTGACATGGGAATGGAATGAGAATCGATGAAAATAAAAGGAAGATAGTGAGGTTCCCCGAGTAAGGGAAAACCCAAGAGAGCCATTGAAGCAGCGAAACATAAACAGTAAACAGAGGGGCATGTAGAACATTTCACTTATCTACGTACTCTAGGAAGTGTTTTAGACAAAGGTAAACAAAATATTACAATAAACAAAAAAGTGCATTAGGCAAGGAAGTTTTTACATGATTTACATACGTTTACAGAATGGAATCGATGGAAAAGACCTAATTAAAGACGTACTAAAAAGATTATTAAAATCTCAGGTATGGAGAGAGGCTTTGTGTGACTCGGAAATTTTGTGGACGAAGCAAGTGGATAAGCAAATATTGGAGTGTTTTCAGTCGCGTTATTGGATAGACTAAGACGGAAAGTCAACCAATTTCGAGGATAGTGCAGAGCCCTTTGAAGGGAGTGAACAGAATCGTGCCGTGAGCGATTCCCGTGCCGCACAAAGGCATGCGTGCTTCAATTAAGTCAAATTCAGGCAAGCGTTTTTGGTCGATGTGAGCGCGAACAATATGGCTCGAGAAAGAAACACCGATTCAAATTTCAGACTCATCGATGCCTGTCACTCCTTACGAGTGCTCCAACTTGGTTTTAAAGGCTTGGTAGTTATTAATGTTCGCCTCGGAAACAGCTCGCAACGCCAGATTGTTGCATCTTCCGAGACTTATTATTTAGATTTCCACTGACGAACTACATATACATATTTATAACCAACATTTTCGTATAATTCCGAAACACTACTATTCCTATGGATTGATAAGATGGTTTCGAACATCTAGAATCTATTACCCTCTGAAGATCAATAAACACTTTGATTGGTCCAAAATACGCGCAGTGTATTCAATATGAGACATTAAAACAATTGAAATAACAAATGTACTTTCCCCCTTTGCATATGTTTTTTGTATCACTTACTACAGCTTATTTTTATTCGATCAATTCGCCATTAAAATGTTAATGCGATAGTTCGCTATGACAACTACGAACTTAACGTTCGATTCTTTATCAAAGGAAAAGCGAACGTTGTCGAATATACCAATCATTTTTTGTCGAGGTCATTTGGCAGTTTTTCATCTTGGATGTTTTTCCAATTGTTCAAAATTAGCCGCCTCAATAGCAGTCATCGGAATTTCATAAAAAATATTTTTATCGCTTTACCTATTCGAATAATGATTTACTATTACAGCACGCAGCTGTTGAGGGAAAAACTCTCTATTCCACAGCCATTTAAATTGAACCAATGTAACGTGTTAACCAAATAGTCAATTAGCTTTCATATATGAACTCCGTACCTGAATATAATTTTTTGGCTGAAACAGTGGGGCATATTTGGGTAATTCTACCCACCCATGACGCAAAGTTCACACACATTGAGAGGAAATTAATTCGCAGGCTCTTTTCGATTGCCTTGTTTGGGAATATATATGTATATATATATACATGGTTCGTCCGGAAAATAAGTGTACTGATTTTTTCCCGTCGCTCCAGGCGCGCCCAGCACCGCTCTGACGGGCTGCGATTGGAAGGGGATAGGTTGGCAAGCGACGCTGAAAAAGGCAGACGGCTCTGAGCTGTGGTGTAGTGAGGGGCTCTGTTAACGCGAACCTCCACGCTCGACCCACGTCACGGAACGCGATGCCGAAGTTTTTGGAGCAGCGTTATTCCATCAAATTTGCGGTAAAGCTTGGGAAATCGTCTACCGAAACTGTCGGTATGATTAACCAGGCTTACGGGGAGTCAGCCATGTCCAGAAACATGATCTTTCGGTGGCACAAGATGTTCGTGGAGGGCAGAGAAGAGGTCGACGACGAACCACGGCCTAGACGCCCATTAACGACACTCACCGACGAAAATGTGCGAAAAGTTCGCGATGTACTGAACTCTGATCGTCGTCTTAGTGTTCGGATGACAGCAGAGCAGTGTAATGTGCCAAAAACAATAGTGCACGAGATTATTAGGGACCAATTACAGATGCGAAAAATTTGTGCAAAGTTGGTGCCGAAAGTGCTCAGTGATGATCAAAGACTCAATCGTTTGGAAATCGCGACACAACTTGCGGATCACTGCAAAAATGATCCACATTTTTTAGAGAACGTTTCTGTTCCCGAAGATAAAGAGGAGTTTGAAAGGAACGCGATACGGGACTTTGAACGCCGTCAAAGAGGCCGTGACGACGTGTCTTCGAGAGGTTCCCGATGATACCTTCGCGGGAGCGTTCCAGGAATGGGAACGCCGCTGGAACAAGTGTATCGACTCACAAGGGTCCTATTTTGAGGAATATTAGCTTAATATATGTAAAAGTGTAATACATTTTTTTTCCTGAGCTCAGTACACTTATTTTCCGGACGAACCCTGTAAAATAGAGCAGGTAGAAAAAATAGAGCAGGTAGAACAGTTTACATATCTCGGAAGTGTTTTGGACCAATACGGTCAAAGTGGTAGGGACGTAAGGAGAAGAATTGCGCTAGGCAAGGAGGCTGTCTCAAGGAGAAGGGAGTTGATGACGGGGACGTTGAGTAGGGATGTTAGGACAAGACTCGTAAAAACTCTGATATGGAGCGTAGCTATGTACGGCGCGGAAACGTGGTCGCTGAAGCAGGAGGATAGACGTAGATTGGAGGCTTTTGAAATGTGGGTGTGGAGAAGAATGGAGAAGGTGAAATGGACCGAAAGGAAAACAAATGAGGGAGTACTGGAGATGGTGGGGGAGGAGAGGGGTTTGTTGAGAGAAATCCTATGGAGGCAGGAAAAATGGATGAAAGGCGTATTGAGCGGTAGTGGAATGTTGAAGAGGGTTATAGAGGGGAGAATGTTGGGCAAGCGAGGTAAGGGTAGGAACAGGATAGGGATGTTGGACGGGATGAAGGGAGGAAAGAAGTACACCGAGATGAAGAGGGACCTGATATAGATTAGTTTGCTAGGTGGGGAGTCACAAAATGTTTATTTGATAGTTGTGTCCATCCAAAAACCTACCTTAACCGGTAGATTACCTAATATATATACATGTGTCAACTTGGATATGAAATTTTAAAAATGGACCAGGGGAAAACGTTACGAAATTCCTTCACCGAATTTGAAAAAATCATAAAATGCGTTTCCATCGATTCGTCCATCTAGGCGTGCAAGGATATCACTGTAGCCTCAAACAACTCACGAACATGTCTAAATGATGTTAGGAAACAAAATGTTCCCGAACGATGGATACTAGTTGTAACTGATTTGTTTTCATTTCAGTTAAGATCTTATTTGGAAATTTTAGCCAATTACGATTACGTCAACACCTGCCGTAATGTTTGGGCATGGGTGCGACATCACTATTAGTCAGTGCCCTCATGTTTATTTTGGCTAATGGCATCTTAACTGACGCCGCATTGCATTCATTGTCTGCCATGGAGAAGGAAGAAGAGGCGGGAAGAGAAGCGCAAAGGGCGGGATGAAATCAAAGGCGTCAGGGAATAACGTAAGCAGCCAACCGAATCCAAGGCAAAGGAAGGAATCCCGTCCATTGATGCTGGGGAGGACGCCGCATAGGAGGGCTGGGGCCCTAGAAGGGCATTTGGTGCCCGATGGCCTTCGGGCACGAGGCGAAGAGGAGCGATTGGTCATTCTGGGGAAGCCCTTGCGGGCGAAAATAGGTTGGGTTTTGCGCAAGTGACATGCGGTAAGGGAAAGGGGGATTATTGGCCACGAAGCTGGCGCCAATTCCGCCATTATCCGGTGAAAGCGAAGTCCGGATTCGCTCACCAAACGTATGCAGCTAACCTGATTCCGCAGTAATCCAAATCTCCGGTTAATTTAGGCTGTAAAAATGTGGTTTTAGGGGAGGGTGACATTTTCAGAGTTGAACTGGACGTCATTGGCCGACAACCATTTCAAAAGCGCAGGGAGAGAATCATTAAATTTGAATATCATAAACTTGCTCCCAAATTTGTTTTCAATTGAATTCATTTTGTTACTTGCCCCGACGGTTAAGAATATTCGACACATATCGTTGGTGTTTTTTTATACTATATACCTGAACCAAAGTTACGAAACAAGTAGGGAAACACATTTTTCAACATAGCCTCGCCATCAGTTGGGCACCGGTGCATATATCAAAAGCAAACTCTAAAATCCCACCGTGTTCGAAATCATATAGCATGCAATTACGATCACTGAGCACCATTTGTTTCATCATCCTGCTGGAGTCAGCACAATACACCACTTGCAAGTGCTGCAAAATACCTCAGACTTCGCTTTTCGAAATTTGTGAAAAATTAATATATATTGAAATGTGAAGCAGTCATTATCTTTCCTTCCTAGAGATGAAGTTGAGAAGAGATTTTGGGGAAAGTGGTAAATGGCAAATGTGGTCATCCTCAGTTTGAGACGTGCCGATGGAAAAGTTCCCTCCGGGAGGAGCCGAGGGACGGGTTTCTCTCCCACTCGCTCGCTCGGTGCCTGGCGCGTTAAGGAGTTGCCAGGGGGCACGCCCAGATCCCAGGGGGGGCCAAGAACCACCACTTGGTGTTCGAAAGCGATCATCGCCGACACTATCCCAGTATCTTCAGTGGTGCACCGGTCGACGGGATTGAACCTTGCGGGCTCTGGACGAAAGCCATCGCATGGGTGGATCACAGAACAGAGTGGTGATAACATGCGTCTCTTCTCATTCCAACGGATACTATCTTAAAATCACGAATAATACGTAGTGGGCGATTTTCGGTAAATTTGCAAGCGAAAGGTACGTGAATAGGCTCCGGTGAATTTTCGTCAGGGGAAATAAATTAATAGTTGAAGTGATAGCCATTGATACGGAGAATATCCTCGTGTATGCTGAAGTTTAATGATACTATTAGTATTATCTATTAGATACTGATAGTATTATCATTATTTTGCTAGCTTAAGGTTGGGTTTTGTGTTGACAAAGAATATTAGTCCCTCGCATTAGTTTATTTACCTACTTCCTTCTGCCTAATTTTGTGATTCAAGTTTTCCATTTAAATTGATAGTGTATCTTCCACATCATTTCGTCTGTTATCCATCGCTACCTTGTCTTTTTCGTGTTTAATATTACTATAGTTTCAGTTTCGGTTTTGGATATCACTTTCCCGACATGCTCTTATCTTTATTCCTCTGTACACGTCTCCCTGTCCTCATTCGTACACTTTTTTTACTGACTCTTAGTACTTCTCGTTCCGAGTAATACTTCCATATTCAATTTCCCCATCCGTGTTCCCTGTTTTATCCTATTGAATCTAGGGTTACATTATTACAAAGTAATGGCCAGAATCTTCATACGCTACCGGAAACATGTGCGAATTGATTACCATATTAACAAATCTGAGCCCAACCATAATATTGTCTAAATGATATCTCTCTGAATACTAAGGTTTACCAAATATACCAACGGTGATTAAACCAAATGCTCATTCTGATTAACCCTTTATCCTGCAGAGATATATATCTTACCCCTCCATGGTCATTCCAAGTTAACCGTGGTCCCTCACCTCACTTCCATCTTTCCCTTCTCCCACCACCGCTTTCAATCCCTCATAACAATCAAATGTATCCTCCCAGGAGCACCCGCAATTATTTTCTCTAATTAAAGGCATATTCGATCTATTTCTTCCTCCAAGTGAAAACTTGATGCCATGTAGATCTGAAGAATAAGACTGGTCTCAACATGGACATATCATTCCAAGCTCCAATTATAACTTGGCTTGCTCCTCTTCTATGTCATCCTTTCTGCTGCTATCGATTCTGCTGTACAAAGATTTTTTGTGATGAGAACTGCAGAAGTTTTGCCTCTCACGGTCAGCAAACGGCTCAGAGGGCCAGAGGGACTAATGTGTCTATCATTGTTGCATGGGATAATTAAGGGAGATGTTTTTCTGTTTGGTTCTTGAATAGTGATATTGACGTGACACTAATCTCGAACGGCCGGGGACCACCTTTCGCATCCACCTCACTGAGGATTAGACGCTGCGAGAACAATTTTTCGTCGATTAAGAAAGGTTTCCGCCCTTGGATTGGGAGAAAAATCATTTATCGGACAACAGGACGGCCTAACTAAAGTATTCCTCATGGCTAGGGCGCACAAAACCCTAGAACGAATGCAGTGAAAGTAAACATAACTCCCCTCGCTTGTTTCTAAGGAGAAGCAAGGGTGCGATTCGGGTCCATCGGTGGGAAGTTTTCCGTCCCACTTGAACTGGCATCCGCCGACGCGACGCGTGAATTGGACGCCGATCGGGCGAAGGGTGAGTGAGGGAAGGGGAGGGCAGCGGCGCGCGCCGTTCATGTCGGATGGGACAAAGGCGGCGATGGACGACGAATTTAAGGACTCCGAGCACAGGTGCTTGCGCCACGACAGTTGCGCCACTCGCGTCCCTAGGGAAAGGGACACGTGAGCCGCACGGACACGGCGATTTGCACCCGACAAGTGCGAGGGCATGATTATTATTTGACAGTGTCATCGCACCCATTGTTGTCAATTAGGTCAACGGTGGGGGGAGGATGGCCATTATTTCTATTCACCCTGCTGTAGTACGCTGAATTGTAAAGCAAATACTCCACCCACTATGCTGCAATGATGCCCTTGGTTATATATATATATATATATATAACTTTTGGACGGCACAATAGAACACAGAATAAAACAGATAACACGTAAAAGGACACTCACACTGTAGATGATTTAAGCTTTCGGCCTACTCCGAGGCCTTCTTCAGGTCAGACCTGAAGAAGGCCGCGGAGTAGGCCGAAAGCTTAAATCATCTACAGTGTGAGTGTCCTTTTACGTGTTATCTGTTTTATTCTGTGTTATATTGTGCCGTCCAAAAGTTATATTGCTCTCGTGAGTACTTCCGCATCATCTATATATATATGGGTCGCGGTAGTCCAGGGAGTAGAGCGTTGGACTATTGAACGGAGGGTCCCGGGTTCGATTCCCGGGCAACGCACCCTGGGCACCTCCAGCTCCATCAAAGCTATGTGATTTTCGAGTAGCAGATCTTCCTGGATAACCATGACGGGCACAGGGAAAGGAGCTGCCCCCCCTACCCTGATGTGTGAATATTCACACGCCGTATAGGGCTTAGTACATGGATGAGCTCTACCATCACCTACCCAACCGACCTTCGTGTTGATTACTGTGTTTATGATTTATATATAAAGACACACACACACACACAAATTCAAAACCGAACAATGAATATATAAATGGAATCACTATCTCCAAACCCCACTATGACTTGAACTTATCATTCGTTTCTTTTCGGTTCATTTTACCTTTTCCATCTTTCTCCACACTTTCATCTAAGAATCCTTACTCGAAGTCCCTGTTATCAGCTCCTTACTCCATTTAAAAGATTCTTGGCCCATCGCGATTCTTCATCTTATGCCCCTGCTACTTAGATGACCTTAATCCGAAACAATTCCATGATTGGTTAACCGTTTCACTTACTCCAGCTTATACGCTATAATTTTAAGGTTTAACTTACTCTTCCTGCTTTTCTAAAACCTCATAAACTGTGTCATCTTTACATTTATTCTCATCCCATACTTATTGTCTATTATAAATGTTGAAAATTAGATGAACTTATCATAAAATAGACGGCCTTCACTTTCTAAGATGGTTAGCTTTTCGTCACCTTCCATCTCGACTATCATAAAAAGGGGTTCTAGGTTTATACAAATTTTGTCGTGGAAAAACCGAGCAATGTAGTCAAAGGATTTCAAATTACTTTCCTCTGCATGTGTTATCACTATGAATGATTTATAATATAGGTACATTTATGCTGCTAAAACTTAAGAATTTATTTCCCATCATTCGGGCAAGGACATAAAAAATAAAAAAAGCGAAAAGCAGAGATAATTTCGGAATGAATCACTATAACAGTTTCTAAGACGTTCTAGTGAGCAAATGAAACATTTTTTCCCGACCATTGGAACAATTTGAGTGTCGAAACTTAGCCCGTGAAGATTCACATCGGATACGAATCATTATATAATGTTCATTGGGTTATTTAAAAGTTTTAAATGGATATGGGATACTTTCTCATACTTTGTTAACGCCACGAATCAGGTACCATTGCCAACAAAGACAATTCACAAGGACACAAATGAACTAACTTTAATATTAACACAATGAAATATCTGAAAAAATTCTAATTTTTAATTTAATTTATCAGTTCAACCAGAATTTTCACTCACTTCTCTGCCAAGGAACAGTCCGGGGATAATGTTTAAAACATTAAGTCGATGAATTGATCCGAACTGAGAATGTCATCCCTCACTCGTCAACTCGGGCGATGCATTTCTTGACTAACGGAGGTTTTTTTTTAACAATATCGTTAACATAAACATAAATGATGAGTCCGTTAGCCCACCTTGTCACTAGGAGACCACTGACGCATCTCCTTCGGAATAAAATAGTTTTCGCGTTAGCAAGGGCAGGGCTGCACACAAATTTACGGCCGCGGCGGTCAATTTGTGTGCAACCCTGCTGTTGCCCCGGCCCGCCCGCCCGCCGCGCCGGACTAGCTATCGCTAATTACTTTCATTAAGGATAACCACTTCACTCCAACTAATACAATAAAGGATAAGGCCTTCCAAAAAATATTCTACGAGTATATTTTAAACATCGTCGATTCAAAAAGATGAAACAATATCAAAATTTAATATTATTTTTATAGTTTAAACATTATTTATTGGGATTTTATTTGAACTTTATTCCGCGTTCGGTTCCCATCACTTCCAATTATCAAGCGCAAACGGATGAAACGACGTCCACGGAGCAAACTGTTTGCGAAACCACGCCGGACGACAGGTTGTCCATCGGGAAAACAAACACGAGGGGCCAAAGCAACAAGCGCAAGTGTGACGCCTATATTTCTGTGAATGAGAGCGAACGGAAATTTTACGACCAGAATCCTTCGCGGGTTGCTGCCAATAACTTTAAAATTTATTCGCGGCCTATATGCGTAAAAAAAACTGACTGCTCTCGCCTTCGACCTCTGCCAATGAGGTTTCCGTTCGGAGAGGAGAAGGAGAGCGCGGGGCAGGGCCGCCTCTTCTTGGGTGGGGGGGTATCACACATGGTATCGCAACGTGGGATTGCGAATGGGTCACACGCACGGGCGCCGCCGGGGACATTTCGCGACAAACACGCTGGCACGCGCAAGGACGTCCGAAAAAATAATCCCTTTTGGCATTCGGAGGGTGTTGCCCGCGAGTCCTCTTTTCGTTCATTTATTCCGAAATATTTTTTTCGCAACTTGAATCGAGTCTCTCGCGAGACGAGGGAAAGTGCGAGAGATCGCTTTTATTTTTAAATTGGGGGTGGAAGGGGAGGGCAGTGGTCGGGGCGGAAACGTGGGCGGTGATCCCGCCTGGACACTGCCAAGTTTGGTGAGCCTGTCGCCAGCTTCCAGTTGAACACCCGATGCGCCGATACCCAGCGGGGAAGGTGTTCCTCCGGGCCTAATCGGGGCCATCCATTGCCTCCGGGGCAGCACATTACATGATTTGTAAACAAAATATCTGGAAAATATAGATTTATTCCATATATTGCTTCAAAGCCTCAATATTCTTCAAAGTACATCCCTTGAGTGTCGACACACTTTTGTCAGAGGCTTCTGCACGATTCGAAGGCTCCTTGGTAGGCGGGTTCCGGAAGGTCCCCTAGAGTACACGTGCTTCTTCTTCTTTGGCGGCACTTAGGGTCCCATGGTGGTGTCCTTTGAGGGAGGGAGGATTTCACTTTTGGAAAAAGGAATAATAGTCTGCTGGTGCCAAGTCGGGACTTCATGGGGGTTGGGGAATCGTCGCGATGCCGTTGCAGAAGGTCTTCGCAAGCAGAGACGCTCGACTCAGCTCTCTTGGTCGACCCCAAAGACCTTCGGGAGGACGATTTAAGCGTAGATCTTTCGTATCGCCTAATTGTCAGTGACAATGGTGTGTACACTGTCACTCTATTGTCAATGCCAACAATACGATCTGCGATCATGCGCCCACTTAACGGACGGTCTGAATTCGGCACTTCACGCAATGCACGTCAGGAAAAAAATGTTACCGATACTTTCTGTGCAAACCTTGTATTACGTGCTATCCTCTGTCGTGGACATGAAGGAATGCTTCCTCATAAGGTGAGACCCAAAACTCCCACTCGGGAAAACTCGACTCTTTCTGCGGTTTAACATTTTTTCTTTTATTCTAGTTCGCAGAGAAACATTCCTTGCCCGATGAGCCTAAACCGAATCAAAGTTTGAGATTTCTAATTTTCTTGAGGAGATTTTTTCACACTTTCCTAACAGGATAGGCGATAAAATGTGATAAATAATGAAAAGCATAAGACGTCTCTTCGTTATTTGTATAATTAGATCTAAAAAACATTAAGAGGAAATTTATTGATATTTTCCTTTTCATTCGGTCGAAAATGGTCCTGTCGGCGCAGTCCCAGTGGCGCCCGCTACTCGAGGAATTGGAGGGATACTAGACGTTTCATTTCGCAATGCAAGGTGTCGTGGTACTATCGCCGTCACATCGACGACACGGGGCGTTGACAAGAGCGCTAGTGGTAAAGGCGAGGTGACCCTTCCGACTTGGCTGGAAACAGCCAATCGACAACCGGCACCGAAGCATCAGAACAGAAAAATTTCAAAGAAACTGCGGGAGATGCCGCAACAGTAACTTTTGACGGTGTCATCCGCCAAAATGCATTTCATTGCAACAATTTCTGAGCGTAAAAATCATTCGCCTTGACCGCTCTGAAATTGTTGCATTGTAATGCACACGTAGCGGATAACTCCGTTAAAAGTTACAGTTGCGGCATCTCCCGCAGTTTCTTGAAATTTGTCTAAGGGTATGAACAGCCCAAATGTTTGAAATTGGCTTTAACCTCGTGGACTACGGCGCGTCGCGCACGATTGCGAATGCCTGTGGCATTGTGTGTACGGTATTTCGTCACAACATCTTGTTCCTTTAAAAAAGCCCAAAAATTTGACAGTTTGAGAGGACGCCGCGATAGCTTAACTGGCTAAAGCACTCGGCCGGACATCGACGGATCCGGGTTCGAATCCCGGTCGAGGCGAATGATTTTTACGCTGTGAAATTGTTGCAATGATCAGCAAAGAAAGCAAGGCTACGGAGGAAAGGCCAACCGGGACCCACTTCTGGGACACCAATTTTGGTTCAATAGTTCAAGACCACACTACAACACAATAAGGAAACAAAAACGTTTGTGGGGATATAAAGCCATTTGCTGACCCGGCTCCTCTATCAATAGACTCGGCGCTGACAATGTCCAATAGTGAATAGAGAACGAAGGACTTTTCACAAACAGTTCAAATTCGAGAGAACATTGAGAATGCAAAATGCCCAACCTGTTGAATCTTTTGAACATTATTGGAACGCGTAATTAGATTTTAATAATCTGGGGAGATTTGCATTGCAACGGAAATGGGAAAGATGGAGAAATAATAAATATCTTTTGGAGCACTGATTACCAAATTCAATGTTCCAACAAGAAGAACAAAATTATTTCAGCGAAAACTTGCGGAGGGGTGCCGATTTTAATTGGAGCAAGTTGAAAAACAAATCGGACACCAGAATGGGTTCGTTCCGATTACAGATATCATCGCGTTCAGGTCCACCCACACCCGAAGTCAAATTGGTTCTGGCGCTCTCCCCGTTAATGATTGCTAATTTTCGCGAACGTGCGATCGCAAATGCTGCGGCTCATTCTCCATTTTTCACTTTCCATTTTTTTTGACGCTCAGCATGATCTTTAAACGAATTCCGATCTGGTCCTGATTTTTACGGGCACAAGGGGTGTGGGCAATTGAGGACACATTTGATGACTGACCTTCAATCGCATAATTACCGACGCAGGTCGTGGGAAGGGGTTGAAGATTGTGTGCTGTAATGGTACCACTGTCAACTCGAGATATTACAAATGGTAAACCCACCCCCTGCCGACGACTTAGTATAAGTAAATGGATGAATACGCCCCCATAAGGGCATGGTGCAACTCTCTGTGAGAGGTGATGAAAGCGTATTTGAAAGCGGCATGACGAGATTATGAGAACATTAAACATTTTAAGAACCAACGATTCACATATGGGCGTATGTAATCGAATATTTAAATAGTATTTTTTGCCAGAATTGAATAATTTGTTAAGATAGGGATAGGCCATACGTTACACACACGCTATTAATTAACTACGGGAAAATGTACTGCCATGCATTTCTTAAACAATAGAAAAAAATCCAAACTTACACACTCGGAGGTGTTCGGACGAGCGTCATGGATTAAATAAAATACTTCCACCCTGCCCGCCCCCACTCTGTCCTGAGAGTATATATTCTCGCAGCCTGTTAAGTAAATGTGTACCTGATGATGCCGCAAGTCGGTGAAACGGCGTTGTAACATGTAATAAAAATCTGTGGAAAAGTACAAGTCTTTCTTTTTAGTATGGAAATGTATTGTATTTGTAAAGTGTCCGTCCGGAATACGTAGAATATTAACCGGTAATAAGTATCTGAATTGGATGCGTGCCTACCCTCTTTCATTGCATTATCTTTTTGTGTAGGCATAGGAATAACGGATAACCATTCATCATTTGTAATACATGTAGGTATGTTGCGTGATTGATCGCCCCCTTTCCACGCGGTTTTTGGGTGGATCGCGGGATGCAAGGTGCATGAGGAAATAAGGGAATATATGTAAAATGGCTGGTGACCTACCACCCCATACCACACGTCCTTGCGACGGTTTGTGGGGTATTATGTAGATGTAGATAATTCATTTGCGCACTCGGCTGGTATTCTCAAAAACCGGATCTATAATAAAGGAAGTTTGTGCATATTTATTTGAAGGCCATTGATAGGAGTCTCTCAACTCTATGATGTTGTGAGACTCCTTCAATCATACTATCTCCTCCAAGGCTTGGAATTTTGGAGAACTTTCAGATAGTACTTCAAACGGCGAGGGAATTAGAGTATTCTCACTATACATCGACAGGATACTCTACGCAGGATGAATGTCCTAGAAGAGAGGGTAGACTGACAAACTAATAACTAGCTTCACACCGCTAGTTCCTATAATAGTTCACTGACATAAAAACAACGCCAAATTATGGTTTTGGAGCGTAAGAGGCAGTGTAACTGCAAGCATAACTTCAAAGCAGCACCAAGTACACACGAGATAGTTTCGCAAATTGTTTTCATTTAAAAAAAAGCACTTATTCACTCCCAGGGTTCCTTTAAACCTAAAAGTAGTCTAATGGAGAGTCTCTAACCCAATATCTACACATCCTACTGAAGTTTAAGCATCGCCCTTCCCTCCCAAGGGCGATGCTTAAACTCGACCTCTGACCTCGGTAAATCACTCGAAAGAGGAAATCCCTTTCTATCCTATATACTGAGTCAGGAAAGTTGCCCTCATTAGTATTTCAAGACACTAGAGCAAAATAACTAAAGGCATTAGCATTTCATAAAAAATAATTCAAACTCCGAGAGCACAGCACAACGGCTCGCATGCAACACAAGGGTAAAAACGCCATGAAGCCTCTTTGACGCCTATCTCCTGTGCAATATGGCAAATTAAGAAACATTTACGTGTACCTTAATTCGTGAATATATAGTAAATCACCGGAATTCAAAATGACATTCGAGTAAGATGATTAATTTCATGTAACTTCCACGCATGATTTGAAAAGTTTTCAAGGGAATGCTGCACTAAAAAGTCATTGATGCAATCGGAAATTCGACACAAATACCTCGTACTTGCATCGGAGTAATCTGCCACGAACAAGTGCGATGAGAGGAGAAGAAATCAGACAAGGACAAAAGGAAAAGACGACTCATTAACACGAAGGGAGTCGATTTATTACAATTACATTATTTTTTAATTTATTTTTTATCCGCCATTAGTTAACGACGGTGCCCTTAATGACGCATATTAGTGGTTTACATTCCATCGATTTAATTCACAAAGGCATGGAAATGTTCGTCACAATCAAAGGATATACAAATGAATACACGTAGTGTATCTCAGCTGTCACGATAAATGAGGAATTTCAGGATGTGGCCAGCAGCTGGTATCTACTATGAAGAGGGGAAAACATTAATATATTTCAGCTCATGTTGTCGGAGAAAATAAAATGATTCTTTCATTGCCCTCTGTAGAATACAGGGGCTAATATTTAACGGAATCAATTTCTTAATAGAAATAGATAAACACATTTACTCCTTTCTGAAAGGATTCTTCTTAGTACAGATGTGGAGTAAAACATTTCTTCCAAATTAACTCTACATTCCAATCACATTTTGAATTATCTTGGAAAGCATAAGAGTATAGGTTATCACATGTAAAAAAATCGCCGTATGCTACAAAATATTTTCTCGCATCAAGCCAAGAACTTCGCCGTGTTCAGGGTTCAAGTTCAACACGTGGATTCAGCAGGCCTGACGGACACGCTGCAGTTGCAGACCTCCTTCACATTCAATCCTGATTGCCTCGATACTTGGGCTCCCGTATGCTGGCGAGGGCATGGCAAACATTCATAAAGACAATTCTTTTTCGCGGAAACGATCGCCGGAAAATTAGATGAATGCAGAGGAACGGAGGAGGGATTAGGCGATTAAGTGATGAGAAGGCGGAATAGGCGTGGCTGGCAAGAGGCGTCGACGGCCGCTGCGTCACCCCTCGTGCTATCTCGTGTTTGCCAGGGCCCGTAACCCGATGACGGCGGGCGCCCGGAGCAGCGAAAGAGATGGCAGAGAGGCGCCCCCCCCCCCCGCCTCTGGGCTGCCATAAATCCGATTTGACAGCACACACCACGAGGAGCACCTTCGCTCTTGGTGCCAATCCGAGGGCGAAATCAGAGTGCATCGCAAACATCAGAAATGTTCATGTCGTCGGGTGAATGTCAAGTTTATCTTAGTCATTTAGGATCGGCGAATGATATTAAGGTAGGTTAGTAATGCAAGGGAGAAGATAACGGATGTGGAGGAAAGGCCGGTGCTGGAATCAACGTGATATCCGCCAATGGCGATCACGGTCTTAGATCGCAGATCAGGCAGCCATGCAGGGAAGAATGACAGGCGCGCACGGGTCGAAAGGGAATTGCTACGAGTTGAAGACTCGAAAAGAGCTGCGACTTAAAATTTTCCAATTGAAATCTGATGCCCTCATCAAACGATAATTCGATTTCAAAACAGATTTGCACAAATAATTTGAAGTGACATGTAAATCTGTGCAGATGGGGAGATCGCAGTAAAAATCCGTTAAAGGGGTTGAAAAAATAAGTGCTCCTAACGAAGGACTGAGACAGTTCTAATTACGCGACGATCAACTAGTGACCAGAAAACTATTAAATAATTATGCCCAAGTCTGGAAATCGAAGCTAGAATCCATATAGTGCTCCTAATGAGGAGCACTACTGCTCGAAGATTCTTCCGGTGTCGTTTTAGCCAATCGTGACTTAATGGCAAACATTTGGAAATAAATTAAGAGTAAGCTAAAGCTTGGCTAGTTCCTTTAAGCAGTCAAGTTTTCACAAACTGTTAAAAAGCTTTCACCAAAAGTGTTAAAATGTCATAGATTACCTGATGGTATAATATCCAGAAGTAAAGCAAACATCAGTTCAGTAAACGGACCTTGAGGGGTGGTCTCTCCGGCTAAACTAACGCTACTGAAAGCCAAAACAAGTGAACAATTGATAAAATTAATCGATGTGAAATTCAGCGATGCTGACGGTTTAAAATAGCGCATTTATGTCCCGAAACTGACAACATCAGGCGTTATTAGTGGAAATTATGCACGTTATTAGCCCATAAACACACCCATTTCGCAATATTTTTTATTTGCACATTCGGTTTCCCTCCCTCAGTATTATCGGTTGCAATTAAAAAGAAACCATCGACCCTTTTAGTTTCACTTTACTTAAGGAGGTTTTCAAGAGAGAGACCAAACAAAAATGCCGCGGAGTTTGCAAAGTACCTCCCTCGTGCCACATCACTCATTCCCGTTGATTAATAACCACTGCATGCATTGATTGCTTCGATAGAAGAAAAATTTCTTAATTAATGACGTATCTCAAATTTTTCACGAAGGACGCTTCGGATGTCTAATTAACTGGCTTCCCACTCAGAGGGCCACGGTTCGAATCCCAGAGATAGTATGATTGTTTCAGTGGTATTCCAAATCCTACTTACGGTGCTGTACATATATGAGGAGAGTACTTCCAAAGGAGAACATCGTCCGTCAGATGGGACGTTAAAGTGGTGACTTCTGGGTACCTTTCTTTAAGAGTAGGCCGATACCGGCGCCGGGTTTCTCTCCAAATATTATTCCCCATTCCCTGAATATATGTAGTACAAAAAATAACACCTATTACCTAATGGCGCCAATTACCTTAGCTCTCGGTTGGACAAAGAAATGTTATGTCGTTAGTTTGGCCTCAGAAAATGCTGCTGGTACATGGGGTCCTCACGAAGTTGGATCGATTGCTGAATTGGATCGCGTGCAGCGCAAGGGAGCTAGATTTGTAAAATGTTGTTATGATGAACTTAGTAGCGTACCCAAAATATTAGAGAAGCTAGGCTGGGAATCTTAAGGAGCGAAGGTTAAATTACAGATTTAAACTGTTGTATCAATTGGAAGGACGTCTCCTGAGCATATGATGTTGAAAATGTATTATATTATCCCCATCGTACTACGGCAGGAGAGATCAAGTCAATAAAATTAGATATTTTAAGTGCAGAACAGATAGATTTAAGATGTCATTTCTCCACGAACGATAAGGGTTCAGAATAACATTGTCCTACCGCGGTACGGGTCATATTCGGGTCAAAATTAGTCCGGCATGTATTCACCCCCTGCCACAAACCCTAGCGATAGCTTGCAGGGTACTAAAATATCTAACAACTGATTCGATCATGATACTCGCTCACAAAGGGAAATGGATTGGAAATTGACGTTGATTCCAGGAGCGAAGCGCTCAAAATGTTTCAATGACCTGGAATCGAAGCAGGACAACTCCACTCCGACGCAAAAGCGGATGGCTATAATTGAACTCTCGTTCAAGTGATCATATTTCCATCCCCGTCGCAGCCACCGGGCGACAAATTGTTCAGCAAAATATTAAGGTGGGATTCTTTTATTCCTTCCATAATTGTATGCTTATCTGCCTAACGTACTTGGGGTGGCCGAAAGAGAGTGTGTCCAAACCACCCTCGAGTTTGCTTGCGGGGTAGAATGCATAATGCGTGAACATGGGTCAGCGGTGGAGAAACTCCTTGGACAAGGACTAAACGAGTGCTTATTTTAGGGGCGTGTCTCGCAATCACGAGGGTGGAAAGAGTGACTCGGGGGTGGAATGTAATTGAAGATGGTGCGCCACGATGCCATGGGACTTACTGTGCTCTCACTCCCAGACGGACACTAAATTGGAGCCCTTGTGGGTCACGGCGGCGTGGGCGGACAGTGCATCTCCAAACGCAATAGAAGACAGATTCGGAAGAAGATAACCCATGCCTGGGTTATCTAACATCGGCCATTGTCTCAGGGACACGGTGCCGGGCTCCCCAAATAAGCGCCGAAAGGGAGAAAGGACGGAAGAGAAGAAAGGGACAAAGGGGGGGAGGGCACGCGGACGCGACACCTGGCGATGGCTGCGCCTCTGGGCGGGAGTGGACACGTTGGTGCCGCGGTTAAGGGTGAGCGGGGGGTGGGCACCAAAACGGACCCATGCAATGGACTATCCACCAGCGATTACCCCGCAGATAACGGAACCTACACTCCGGGCATACGAGAACTGTCAAGAGAGCATCTTACGTTTTTAAATAAAATATGAACCAAGCGACATGATAATTATTATATAATGCATTTGAAAGGCACATTCTTCAAATATTTACCTGCATAGTCGCCATTCAATTTTGAGACATTTATCACAACTGTACACAAGGTTTTACAATTCCGTCTCCGATGAGATCTGCTGCCGCCGCCTTACACTTTGCCCCCTTGCTTACACACCAGCATGCGATTCTGCGTCAATTGTCAAAGGCATTTGCTAGTGCCACGTCTACCGAGAGAGACAGAGATCCGTAATCGTATAATCGGCGATTTTCACGAATTATTTCGTTGATATTTTCACCGGCAGTTCGTCTGCCAACCATGAGGCTAGGCCGACCACTGCGGAGCCCTCGTCGTGAACATTGGTGCTGTGGACATTTTACAACTGGATTCACCACTTCTTCACTCCAACTTCACTCATTGTCATTCCGTACACTCCGTACACACTTCGTATCAAGTACTCAATTATTTTCAATTAGCTTGTGGTTTTTTTGCCAGTTAAAACCTAATCACAGGTCGCACTTCGCAACTCGATTTTCTATTGCAGCACCTTAAAGTTTAACCGTTCGCAGAGTGGGCAAAGTAGAAGATGCACAGTGTGCACACACTGCGACAGCAGGATGCGTAGAACTGAGTGTAGGGACATTTAGGCACCAAGATGGTGGGTGGCTCTAGCCCTACCCGTCTCGGCCACGCTAGGCCGAAACGGAAGTTACTCTCTGGTCAATCCTCCTATTTCACAAAATCATTCAAAGCGTTTCTGCTCAGCTATTCATTATTATAAGCATTATCGACATCTTTATGAGCGATAATAAATATATTTATTAATTTAACCTGTTGTGTCACTTGATCTTATTTGCGTAACCACACACACACACACACAAGATAACGAACGAAATTAAGCTCGTTCAGTGGCCTCTTATGAAAACGGTCGCAGTGACGTAAAGAGGCTCGGGGTTTCGATACGACAGAAATTAAATATTTCTCCAATTAGTTTATTTGTGGGCTTTCTTCATTCTTCAGAGGCCTTTACGCATGATTGAGATATAGAAAATTCTTGAGAAGTGAAATCTTATGCCTAAAAGCATGCATAAAATTTAAATATTAAAAAATTCAATGTCACAGTAAAAATAACTGCATACAATTTAGTACTTACGAGAAATTTATAAAGAGAATGAGTGAAACTTCGTCAAAGATAAAAATAATCGGCCATTATCTCAATAAAAGTATTCTCCGAATCGTGACGGAATTTCACCTGAGACCTTGGGAACTTTTTCTTTTGTGTTTTGTGCGACTGAAAATATAAAAACTAAGTGGGGAAATACATTTATGCAATACAATTTTTATCTTCAAACTGAAGCCACGAATTGCGATGCTTGACTACCTCGTGCGCAGTGTGTACAGTAAGTGAATGGCATGGACAAAAGAGATAGCATTTCCTTTCATAAGTGGAATGAACTCGATACTCTCCTTTCAAAAGTGGGATGAACTTGATCCGTGGATCAGTTATTGAGGCATCACTTTTTATTTTCCCACTTGGAATTAAACCCGGTTTCGCTTCAAAGGTGCGCCAGACCTTCGAGTCGCAAAATTTCACAGAATTTTATACTGTGATGGCTATCAATATGCTTGAAGAACGCAAGAATGGATATACCAGGTCTATTGCAAAAATATTTACCACAATCCACATTTTATTGAGCAGGATAAATTAGATTAGAGACTCAATTGTAAGCAAGTGGGTGGAGAATTACTAGAAAGCGGGTATAATATCTAATAGAGCATATCACAGCTTTTTCTCGTCTCCAGTCCCGCTGTTGCTGCAACTTTTCAGTTTCAAAGTTAATAATGATAGGCAACCACCAATTTTAAGTGCCTCTGGCTCCACGGCGCGAAGTTATGGGAAGATACGCATGCATACCCTTTTCATTGGTATTATCCTTAAAAAAAATAACGCTTGATTTACTATCACCAAAAGTAATTTAATTATAATTTTGTGGATTAATATTACAGCATTGTTCTTTAAAGATATTTCAATATGCGTAAAAGAGTGTTTGCCTGCATACCAAACACGACAGAAAAATGGCAAAACCCTCGGGTGGGTCTCTGATACCCCTGTACGGTGCAGAAAGCTCAATGAGCTCAATCTCAACCTAAATGAGCTCAATCTCAATGAGGATTCGTCAGAAACTACATTGAGATCCCAAATACCATGACGCGGTTTACTAATTGGGATGTCTAGAGACACATTGGTGGAGTTTTATCGAGAAATTCGTCTGTAAGACAGAATCGTTCATTTGCAAGACATAAGTAAAAAAAATGATTCACCTGCTTATGTGCCCAGGAAACTCCCCGAAATATCCCCCCTGTGACAGATTAAATGAAATGAGTATGCTCATTCTATGATTACATCTATGAGAGCGGAATGGACAAATCCGAAATTCTATACTCTCGAAATGATCTCGATGTTCCCCGTCTCCCATAGATAATTTATTTCTTTTTGATTTCCCTTGGGTGTCGATAACAATGGGCGGTAAAACGTAGAATTTGGGAACTTATTTGATATGTTAGTAATCTGCAAGCTACCGCTAGGGTATGTGGCAGGGGGTGAATACACACCAAACTAATTTGATGGAACTGTTCGAGGCGACGTTCCGACGAGGTGTCCTGTCGCCGCTGCAGTCACGTAGTCATCAGGTGACTGAAACCACCAGATCAACTAAGCAAAAAAAATTTGCTACGCTGAAACCAGATAAAGTGACCGACAGGAATTCAAGTGTTAAACGAAGAACGCAAACGGGGTGGAAGGAGCGCAGAGTTATGTATGTAATCTCCATATTAGAAAAAAGATATGCATAGAAAAAAGAGCTAAAAGTGTAAAAACCAGGTTTGGGGTGACAGTTATAATTTTAAATATAGTTTGTCTTGAAAATCACGTCGTTACATGAGAATCAATCGGTTGGAATGAACGTTTTTGGAACATTAAACAGTATTTTATTTGGCATAGAGAATATTTTAACAAAGTCTTGAGGGGAAACAATTAAAATCAGAAATTATGTTGACGGCGCCGTTGGGATGCACTCGTGCACCATGCATCGGCGGTGAAGCATGTGAGCAGGCGTTTTGCTGCGAACAGGAGTTGAAAGAATGCAAAATCAAAATAAGGACAAGAGTAAAATGAAGAAGAGGAACTGAAAACAATGCGAAATGCAATGACAACGAAAGGCATACAACGGCAGGGGTAACGTAGCACGTAACTTGAATATTCATATGACATCGCAATCGTCGCCGCCGGCGTGTTACCACGACTGAAACCTGTCGCCGAGGCGGTAATGACTCCCAACTCCAAAAACATGCCACGTGCTGAGATTGCAAACCAACCCCTATTCGGCGAAGGACAGCAACCGCTTTAAGGGCACAATCTCATTTCTTGTACTTAGAAATACGACAACGTTCAGAATTGCAGCACGCTTGACACGATACTTTTCCGCAGGACTCGAAACGAAATAGGAGGCAGGAAGATTTCTTTTTCCAGTGTGAGCACTAACTAAACCTGAACTTGATATGAGAAATCGGATAGTAAATTGTGTAGATATCACGAAGTAAGTTGGTATAACGCAATTATCCATCACGAAAAAAAAGGAATCGGAGCGTATGTGATTTCTCTTTGGTCGATGCACTTCCTTAGACACTAGTGTAGCGTATGTGGAAGAAACATGACGGATTAGGTGAAAGGCAATGAAAGAGGGGCTTTGTTTCCTACCTTAGAATGAGTTTGTAGGTGGTGACGATAATGTCGAGTAAGGTGCCTTAACTTAGCCAAATATTTACCCTTAACATTGCCTTAACTGATCACCAGGAAGTTATATTTCAGCACGGAACATATTTACATAATACTCAGCTCGGGCGAATACTCGGGAGTTATTTTCTTATCATACTCTACCAATTATTGATATGCTTTGTATCGAGTAGCTAATAATATTTTAATACCCATATTCAGTGCTATTGCTCACTGGGGCGACATTTTTATGTAAAGGATATCCAGAGGAAGAATGCACACAGAGATGCAAATGAGTGACACAGCCATGCAATTATATATTATTTGCGGGTATTTACATCAATTAAAAAATATAACGTTACACTGGCTGTATTCCTAAACACTAAATTCCTTTGGCATCATTAGGAGGCTTGCAAGCATCACCATTAGGCTTGAGAGGGGTGCCGCAAAAAAATAGCTGCTCAGTGTTTTTAAAGCACGAGGATTTTGTTTAAGCGAGTATTAAACGCCTTGGCACGTAATGTTAAAAATATATGAGTGGGAGAAAGTTATAACGGATACAACGACATATCAGTGTGGTCTTTAACCCAGTTCCTGATTCGAAAGGGGGCAGAGATCACCTCATAAAAGCCGGCTGGCGAAATTACATTGAGGAGACTCCTTCCCATTGCTTCAAATGAGCTCCTAAATAAATACGGCCCCTAGAGATCCCCACGCTTGATTCGGGATATCCAGAGGGTCCACTAGGATTTGACTCTGGGACTCCACACCAGGACTTTACTAAATGATATTCCCTGGAATAAATTTCTTTTAAATCACGGATTCCTTTCCTATGTTTTTCACGGTAAAATAAATATGAAGTATAACCTGTTGCTGTAAATACGTGAACTCCTAAAAAACAATAAACCTCTACAAGATTTGTGTAAAAAGTATCGGTAACAATTTTTCCTGGCGTCTGCGTAAAGTGCTGAATTCAGACCGTCGGTTGTTAAGTGCACGAATGATCACAGATCGTATTGGCATTGATAAGACGAGAGTGATGAGATGAGTAGATGAGTACACCATTATCACTGAAAGTTTGGCGAAGCAAAGATTTAAGAGGGCCCTAAGATCAAAGTAAGTAAGATCTATGATCAAAGGGATCCTAAGTGCCGTCAAAGAAGCTTGCACGCGTACCCTTAAGGACCTTCCGGAATCCGCCTACCAGGGATCCTTCCGGGAAAAGCCGCAAGGGCAAAAGTGTGTCGGAGCCCAAGAGATGTCTTTCGAAGAATATTGAGGCATTGTAGCAATATCTGAAATAAATCTCCTTTTCCGAAACTTTTCCCGATACGTTTTATACAAACCATGTATTAATCAGTTGATCATCTTTGTAACACTCAACAATCGTTGAAGTCTCCAAATAGTATAAGTATGAATAAGGTATACATAAGTATAAATAGTATAAATAAGGAATTGACAGCTACTAAGGGAGGTCAAGATGGTTTCGTTCCGTTTTAAAGACGCATTACAATGATCTCGTCTGTTAAGAGCAACACTTAATTATGGAATGGATACCAAATGAACTCGTTAAAAGTAAAAATTTAAATTATTGTTAAGCAGAAACTCCTGTCATTTCGTTAATTCTATCTTAATGAAATTTAATAAATTCGATTATCAGTTTACCTGATAATTATGTTGCCCTATCATACAGATAAAGTGGTCATCTACAGGAGAACTGTAGATAACTGTATACAGTTATCCTATAGATTTAGTTTAAAATTTAACATGAGCTATTATTTTGAATACAATAAATTTATATAAATAATACAGCCACGTTCATAATTTAATCTAAAAAGAATGACTAAGACCTCCAATAAGCACACATGAATATGACTGTGAGCCTCACTAATCACGGAGATACTGCTAACGGCATGTTAACGATTTCTGTTCACATTTGAATGCGCCAAACCATATCAATACAAAACTTAAACTTATTATCAGGAGTAGTTACTAGATTTTTATCTCCGTGATTACATATCTACTATTACTAAGAAATTTTTCCTCAATGTTTTGGGCGAGGCACATCGAAGAACGCTTAACTGAAGTATGACGCAACCAGTAATAAGCAACTAAATCGCAAACAATTCACTTAAGTCTATATAACAGACATACGGTCACCGGCATAATGACGATTGCAAATATAGCGTAGGTTTCCGCTTCCGGATGCTTTCAAAGTGCTATTTATCAGTAAAAATATTGCGATACTAACAATAATAAAGTACGATAGGATTTCTCGTGATAGGATTTTACAACTAAAACACATTTTCCAAATAGTGACTTATAGCCTAAATGGAATCATAACGTAATTTGTCAGCATTTAAATACCATCAAAATATTTCGTTCAGTATCTATTTACTAGGGTTTGGCTAAAATCAGTGTCATTTAATTATAATATAACAACATTCACAAAATTGCGAATAAGAGGGAACATAAATTTCCAAATAAAACGGGAGTGAGGTTATTTGTGAGACCAGGAAAAATATTTTACTAATTGATTCTAAAAGAAGTAAAGTCCAAGCAAGAGAGACAACTTCGGATGGCACAATATCAATGCAAGTATATATCATTATTGAAATTCCATAATTGAAAGAATACATGAAACGCAATATAACGTTTTCTTAAAATTGTGTTTCTGAAATCTTAAAGAGGATTTACTAAGGTAGGAGCCCGAATATACATAAAATTTTTATTATTATTATTGGTTTCTACTGTTTATGGTAGGTTCTCGATGGGCACCGACTATGCAACCTTATATTTCTTCACTTATCACAACAAAATGCAATCTGACATCCAACATGGCAATAAGTCTCCCTTCAATTCAGCACGCTTCCCTTCATTCCATCCAACACACCTATGCTCTTCCCGCCCCTTCCTTGTTTGCCCCAATAAAATGCTCAGGATCCATCTTTCCTAACTCATTTGGATTTCTCCCATCCCCACCATGCCTAGTACTTACTTATTCTCTCCCTTTCCCAAATTCCTCCCTCCAAAATGAACAACTCCAAAAAACTAATTTGATTTCAATTCCCTTAGTGCCCCTTCCATTTCGACTGAACCTAAGATATCCTCATCTATATCATATTCTCTTTCTATGCGTAAGCTTGCTCATCTAATATTTTTGCCAGAAAGTTCCTCTATATATCCCTTCCATCTCACTTGAATCTTTCCCAGTTCCATTAATAATTTTCCCGACTTATCTCTGATAGAATGTTTGGATTTTCCCTTCTTCATTCCTAATAGTGCTTTCACCTTCAAGCACAGCGTACATCGGTTTCACCCTGTCTTCATAAACTTTCCATGTCTGCGTACTGCGTCTTCCACCAAGCTTCTTTCGCCCTATTAGTTTTCTGCTTCAGATTATTATTCATTTCTGTGCATTTTCTTCCATCCAATTTTGGGTGTACAAACTTCCATTACCTCCTCTCGTCTATCTTTCAGTTCACCTTCTCGGTAATCCATGTTTTCCTGTTCCTCATCAAATTTTCTCTTCTGATACTTTTGTTTGCAACTTTTGATATCCATTTTGAGATATGTTCCTGTTTTTCTTCTATTGTGCCCATCTTCCGGATCTATCATTATATTCTCTACTGTCTTCTCGTACTCCTTTCTATTTGTTCTTGTTAATGCTACCACATTCCATTTACTCAATTGTCTTCATTGTTTTATCCTCTTGAATCTGACGCTAAACTTCATTCGTAATTAACCCTGGCCCTAAACCTTTATCTACCCACAATGAAGTCTAACTGGTATCTCCCTTAATTCCACAGCATTTTCCAATTCCATTTGTTTTTAACGTAACTCCATCGCTCAAATGCCCCATCACCCACTGGGGCCAGACGCCTTTGCAGCCGCCTCACTGAGGAGCAGATGCTGCGTGGACTACCTTTCGTCAGGCTTCTATCATTCCACCTATCTGGTGTGGTTGACCCTAACAGGATCGATTGTCATTGCTCCCCACAGCACGGCTCCTGAGAGTATAGGAACCAGTTAACCCTTCCACCACGGTAAGGAGTGTCTATGGAGGGGGATAAATATATTACGATATCAAATACGGCCATTAATGGGAAGTCACTCTGGAAAATATTTAAATCTCTGCATAGATTCGATGCTCTACAGTTAGGTGTAACGAGGGTTTCGAAATTTTCTTATACACTTTATGCCGCTTTTATACATGAACCACCAAGCACAGGTATAAATTTATTCCAATTGAAACCCCTTCCGAACGCCTAAGGCATTGGGAACACAGAAATGGAAAGTGCAGACTTGATTAAAAACTTAGGCATCACCCTCACTCACGACCTCTGCAAGGTGAAACACATACGGGGAATATGTGGACAACCTAACAAAAAATTAGGATTTATTAGAATATTAACGGGTAGCTGTGATGAAAAAGTCAAACACAAATGTTATCTTTCGCTGGTTAGGCCTCATTTAGAATATGCTGCTGGTATATGGGATCCTCATGAAGTTGGATTGATTGCCGCATTGAGCCGCGTGCAGCGCGGAGGAGCTAGATTTGTAAAACGTTGTTATGATAAACTAAGTAGGGTATCCAAAATATTAGAGCAGCTAGGCTGGGAATTACTCAATGGAGCGAAGGTTAAATTACAGATTGAAGATTTTGCATAAATTAGAAAGAGGTCTCTATATCAGTGATGTTCAAAATGTATCATTACCCCCATTGTACTACGGTAAGAGAGATCATGTGAATAAAATTAGAGATATTTAAGATAAGACAAGATTAGAGATAATTAAGTGCAGAACAGAGAGATTTAAGATGTCATTTTTTCCACGAACGATGATTCATTAAAGAATAACATTGTCCGACCGCGTTAGGGTCATATTCAGGTCAACATTGAAATTAAAGTTCCAGTTGCATATCCATTCGTACTTATCAACAATTGTCCTTCCCATAGCATCATGTTGTTCCCCGATTTGGTCCACCTCATTCCCAACTAATCTTAATTCCCTTGATTGCATCTCTCACTTCTTTGGCAAAATGGTCAAACACATAGTCCCACATTTCCGAAATACGTCCTCAAATGCTGTTCTGTCTTCTTTATCCATTTCTATCCCCCTATAACCGCAGACTTAAATCAGATTTAAAACTCCTCCGCAACACCCTAAACTCGACTATTGATTGCCCTGAACTGCTCTCTCTCTTCAACTTCAGAATGCCTACTGGATCCTCCCACTCCCTATCTGCCTATTCCTAGGATATCTCTGACCAAGCGCTCAACCTTTATTTCGCCTCTCCTCCCTTCTGAACTCACTCCCTCACACTCTCGATCCCTTTCATTTATCATGTAGCAATTTCACCGCCCAGGCTTTATCCCACCTGTCAAAAATTAAATATTTCCCCTGTCCATGTTCGGTTCTCGTTGTTTATTGCTATGCTGTTATTGTATTTTGTCCTCATTCATGTTTTTGTCACATTTTTCACTGTAAATTGACGCTACTGCTGTATGTGAATATTTTTTTTAATAAAATAAAAATAAACATATAGTCTGGTGTGTATTCACCCCCTGTCATACATCCTAGCGGTGGCTTGCAGGGTACTAAAATGTTCGAATACGAAATATCGTGTCTATCTAGCTTCCACTGTTTACACTGGAAATCCTGAACGAGAGTCATCAGACTTGAGCCATGTTTTATCGTCTGCTCGTTTAAGCGGAGTCGTTATTCTTTCGCACGCTTGTTCGGATAGCAAAATGATGATGCGATTCAAACCTATCGAAGAAATATATATATATATATATATAAATTCACTGATAGTCATAACAAACACAGAAACCAAAACACACAAAAGAGGGACTCACTGGTTCTCGAATTTTCGGTGGTCCAACCACCTTTCTCAAGAGGAATTAGGATCAGAACTTGTTATGACAATCAGTGAATTTACATTACACGTTTGTGGGTTTTCCAAAAAAGTGTATATATATATATATATATATATATATACATATAAAAAAACCATAAACACAGTAATCAACCCGAAGGTCGGTTTAGTAGGTGATGGTAGAGCTCACCCGTGTACCAAGCCCGACGGCGTGTGAATATTCGCACAACAGGGTAGGGGGGCCAGTTCCTTTCCCTGCGCCGGTTATGGTTTCCCAGGAAGATCTGGTACCCGAAAAATCAACTAGCTTGGGTGGAGCTGCAGGTGCCCAAAGTGCCTTGCCCGGGAATCGAACCCGTGACCCTCCGGTCAGTAGTCCAACGCTCTACCCACGAGACCACCGCGACCCGCATATATATATATATATATATATATATATATATATATTCATTCAAACATAGAAATAGGTATAAGGAAAGGGGATAGGTAAACACATAAAAGGCGAACACAGGACATGTGGGGAAGGCGGTTTTTGAGCAGATCACGAAAGTAAAAATATTTCCTTATCCGGGATTTGAACCACGGGCCTTCCACTTGCCGGGCGGATGCTCTACCACCTAAGCTGAAACGCACCGTTCCTATCCTTTATAAGATCGTATGAATGCTTTTCTACTATCCTTTCCCCTTTCTGTGTCCCGTCTATTTCTCCTTTGGTGGGTGAAACAGCTTCATAACGCCATCTCTCGGGCAATATGTATCGGAGCTCTATGGCGCTTTATAAGATCGCAGATCTCAATGTAGATCAGGTTTCAGGTTTCCTTATTAGCTTAGGAGGTAGAACATACGACCGGCAAGTGGAAGGCCCGTGGTTCAAATCCCGGGTAAGGAAATATTTTTACTTTCGTGATCTGCTCAAAAACCGCCTTCCCCACATCCTGTGTTCGCCTTTTATGTGTTTACCTATCCCCTTTCCTTATTTCTATGTTTGAATGAATATTTGTGCGCCGTATGGCGGGATTTTCAAGTTTGAATATATGTATACAAGGGCTGCAGAACCGATATCTGTTTTTTATCAAAAAACGCATTGGGAAACTTTCATAGGGAAATCATTAATGATTTGAAGGAACGGAAAATAAATTTTACACATTATTACAAATGAGCAAATATACTTACTAACAGGACGCGCGTCAGATGCTATAAAGGTCTTATCTTGATTAAAAAGCATTTTCTTAATCCTAGTTTGGCCTCTTATCTCTCGACGAAAATATGACTCTAGATATCTCTTGATAGAACTTTTGCAAAGAGTTTTATTGGAGTATGGTAACACTAATCTTCATGAATTCTTCCATATCTGCCTTCAACACATGTGTTGAGTTTATTTCTACAAACGAAAATGTTTTTAGCTAGCTTATTCATTAGATTCGTTGAATATTTATCCTTTTAAGACTCAAGAAATCCTAGAAACATATCTCTCTCTCTAAAACGGCCAAAATTTACTTACAATGATCGTAATTCTTCCTTTAGAACATCTCCTCTCAACATTATTACACTATTTTTCATTCAAAAAATCATTCGCATTGCTTTTCCGTGATAGGGCATACCTAAGGCTAGATTTGACTGAAATATGACCTCCTTCATTTTCATTGGAATTACACGACTCGAGCCCACCAAAGGAAAATGGGCAGTTTATTCGTGATTATACCGTCTCAAGGATCTTAAATTAACGATATCATAATAAAATGAAACATAAAAAAACTAAATTCTCATCTTGCCAATGAAAAAGACACGGCGAACTACTTGGACCCCACGACCTTCCATTAGCCGGCAAGACAAACCTACCTATCGCAACAAAGCAAAAACACGGGGCTGCCGAGTTAATACGTGCAACAAGTGAACACAATGAAATCAAAAGGTTATTTTACACTGAATATTCCTCTAAGTCTTATTTATTCTGTGATCTGAATAAAATAATACATAAACATTATTCCTTCAAAAATAGAACATTAAAGAAAGTGGATTCCTCCCTCCGAAGGGTTGTAAAAGTAATAAAGGGAAGAAGGATACAACCGACTTGGGGTGTATCTAGAAAGGTTTGTGATCGTTGATTAAGGAGACTTTTTCCTCTGCGGCCTCAAATGACGGACAACTGCTCGATACTGTGTCTAATATAGCAGGAAGCTCGTATTACCCTCTGACTAGACAGGGTAATGCGTACTTTTTTGGTATTGTTATGTTACTTGGAAATTAAACCAATTCATATCACTTTTGAATTGTTCGCCATTTAACTTGCATTCATAACCAGTTGAAAATTATGATTCTCCGTGAGATGATAAGAAGGTTGTCCATAAGGCGATGGGGGGCGCCTTGACGCCTGAGGAATGTCAGCCGGAAAACATAATAATAGCTGGCGATAAGAGGGAACGCGGCGAAACAGTGTTTTAATTTGTCCTAATGATGTACTTACAAGGGTCTCATGTTTTATTTTATTTTACTGCTTCACGTCATCACCAAAGTTATTAGCGCAAACATAAACATGGATAATTAATGCGCCCGCAGGATACATATGCGATATGAAATGCCAAATAAAATATACCTGTACTGAAAATTTCAAGAAACTGCGGGAGATGTCGCAACAGTAACATTTAACGGAGTAATCCGCTAAAATGCATTTCAATGCTATAATTTCAAAGTGTAAAAATCATTCGCCTTGACCGGGATTCGAACCCGGATCCCTCGATATCCGGCCGAGTGCTTTAGCCAGTTAGCTATTTTTTTATATCTCTTTATTCCAATGACATATTTTTTATGTTAATTACAGTAACATGATAGCATATAATGGGCAGGGTTGACCCCAGCCGTACTCTTATAAGTGGGCAGTGGATAGGAAGGGGAGTTAGGAAAGATATAAGTTAGCGGAATAATTATAATAAAAGATACTAAAACTAAATTAATTAATTAATTTAGTTTTAGTATCTTTTATTATAGTTATTCCGCTATATTATAACCTTCCCGCTAACTCCCCTTCGTATCCCCTGCCCATTTATAAGAGTACGGCTGGGGTCAACTCTTCCCATTATTTAATACGGCCGTAGTTACCGTTCGCCTCGTACATGACAGCATATTGTTACACATCTTTCAAAATTTAATCACGGAAACATTAAACAAATTCCCATAACTATCGCGGCGTCCTCTTAAACTCTGATATTTTTGGGCTTTTAAAGGAACAAGATGTTGTGATGAAATACCGTACACACAATGTCACAGGCATTCTTAATCGTGCGCCACGCGCCACAGTCCACGAGGTTAAAGCCAATTTGAAACACTTAGGCTGTTTTACCTTAGACAAATTTCAAGAAACTGCGGGAGATGCCTGTGCCTGTACTGCAAATATCTCCTTAATCGACTCAACACTTAATGTTTTCTACAGCGTTACACGAGTATGAGCTACAAAAATCCAGTAAATAAAAAATGTTAATTCTCAAAAAGACAAAATATTGGAATCGAAATCTGCCAGGTTCTCGTTTTTTTAGACTTTGTTCCTAATTATACTAAAATCGTGACGGTAGTCCATGATCTGGTTCACATTAATGACACCAGAATAGGAATTGGGAATAAGGCAATCCCCAAAACGTAACGCGAATTCGGTGGTTTGTGGAGCCACGAGAACTCAAAAAGAGTTTTACCTTACCTTTCCAATTCAAGGCGTGCAAAATTTTTCACTTCACAGTTAGACCGGTTCCAATCGCCTCTGCATTACATAAAACAGTTGGGAAATCCGGCGCGAACAGTGGAGTTGAGGTGTGAGCGACTGGTTCTGTTCGCGGTGAATTGGTGAAAATACACGACGCCGAAGGAGTGCGCAGAACACATTGAAACACTGAGCGCGAATTCTCGCTGAAAGCACTCTCTCTCTCATTTAGTTCTTAAGATCATCGACTGGCTTTTTTTTTATCAAAATATTTCCTTCATTTGTCGAATATATATGATTTAAATTCAATCCCATGAGGCGCATATCGTAGTAGTAGTTTTTAGGAGAGGCGACCGACAGCTGATGTCATTTGCGCCATTAGGGATGGATAGGAAAGAAGGAAGGGTGGAGAGAAACCCGGCGTTGTCATTAGCCTACTCTTAACGAAAGGCGCCAAGAGATCCACAGTTTTACGTCCCATCCGAAGGACGCCGTACTCATTCCAAGTGCCCTCCACAAAGCACCTCAAGCAGGGATTAGGGTACCACTGTTGTGTCCAGGATTTGAACCCTCGCTCTCTCAGTGGGAAGTCTGTACGTTAGCCACCGTACCATCCCGATCCCCAAGCGTATATCGTTGATTTGTGATTTTTGTGTTAGAAATTGACAAATAGTTGCTCCCAAATTGATCTTTGGCTTCCAAAGCTGAAATTTCGTTCCCATTAATAGATTATTCTTACCACTATCTGTTCTCAGAAGAAAATATTTAATGACAGTCCCATCTTTTACATCTCACAGCATTTGTTTCTCTCTAAGAGCATAACGTAAAGCTACAAATGATTACAGTCATACTTTCTGGACCCAAAAGTAAAACTTTGTTGTTAATTGTCCAAATCGTTCTAATAAAAGAACTAAATACATTTTCTAGTGTTCTCTTTTTCTCTTGTTCATCTCCATGTGTCTTCTAGAATATTATATTTTCACTCGGTGCTATCCTGATGTTCCTTCAGTAACTTCCCCTAGGTTCAGCGAACATATTCTAAAATTCATTTCCTTACTTAACTTGAAGTCCGAATGTTGGGCCCAAAAATTTCATTGTGGGGCCTCGACTCACCTGAACATCATCCCGCGAACAATTCGAATGATACCGATTTTCCTTTGTTTTATATATTAAACATGCCATAATAAGTTCGAAGAAATGTGATTCAGAATCCAATATTAATGGCATGCACTGATTGTCTAGATAACTTTCACTGACATTACTTGGAAATTCCTTTAACCTACAAATTATGTTGATGAGATTGCAGCCATTAATAAAAAGTGGAGGTGCAGCGGACTGTAACACTGAACGGAGAGTGAACACGGAAGTTGGTCGGAAATGTAATCAAAGAAGAGAAGTGTCTAGAGTTTCTCTCTCGGAACTGGTTCGACACTGATTGCACGACATTATAAGCGATAAAATCTGCGGGATCTGCTGGATTCGGTTAACAAACTTGTGATGAGCTAGACGTCACAGTGAAAACGATTCGAACCGCTTAATTTGAGGAAACTTCGATCCATACATAACCACAATTGCAGGAAACGAAATGTACATATGACGATTTGAACTTTCCACAGTCACTAAAAATCAATTACTCTAACGGTTGTAGGCCTAACGCCCGCTGTCACATGGTCTTGTGGCGGATTACAGAGCAAGATGTAGACGCAGGAATGACTTAAAACATAGGAAAGGGTTTGGATTAGTGCGGCGTTAAGTTTGCAAACCAATAACAGCCATCTACGTAAAAGAACCATTTGAATATTTAGACATTTTAGTACCCTGAAAGCCACCGCTAGGGTTTATGGCAGAGGGTGAATATACACCAGACTACTTTTGATCCGAATATGACCCTACCGCGGTCGGACAATGTTATTATGATCCCTTCTTGTCCGTAGAAAAATGACATATTAAATCTGTTCTACAATTAATCTCTCTACTTTTATTGACATGACCTCTTGTACGGTAGTACGATGGGGGTAATAATACATTTTCAGAGTCACTGTTAAAGAGACGCTCTTCAAATTTATGCAAGAGATTTTAATCCTTAATTTAACCTTCGCTCCATTAAGTGATTCCCAGCCTAGCCCTTCTAATATTTTGGATACGCTACTAATATTTATCTATTAATCTACTAATACTTATACTACGATTTATCAAAACAACGTTTTGCAAATCTAGCTCCTCTACGCACCACGCGATCCAATTCGGTAATCAATCCAACTTCGTGAGGATGCCATATAGTACTTGCAGCATACTATATTCTAAATGAGACCTAACCAGCGAAGGATAACATTTCCCTTTGACCTTTTCATCAAATTAACCCAGTAATCTTTTAATAAATCCTAACTTTTTGTAAGCTTGTCCACCTATTCCCCGCATCTATTTCACCTAGGAGAGGTCGCAAGTGTGGGTAACGCCTAGGTATTTAATTGAGTCTACACACTTCATTTCGGATTCCCGATGCAGTGGGCGTTCGGGAGGGGATTCCTCTTTTTTCCAAAAGTTTTTGACACTTTTTTAAGTTTAATTCTAATTGTCAAGTGTGGCACCATCGTTGTATAGCATTAAGGGCATCTGACAAAGCTGCTGTGTCCTCAGGATTACGGATATCACGATGATTTAGAGCGTTTGCTTTCGATTGAACTTTTTCGCAGGCGTCCTTTCCAACTTATTCAAGGCGTCCCTGCCCAACGACACCGACTTATGCCAAATAATGGTGGCCTGGTTGGGGTGGAATCAGGCGTGCGTGAGTGTGAGTTGCGCGGACTTCGATCAACTGCCATCGCTTTGAGCCTCGAGGAATTTAGACGAATTGCACCCTCGACGGCACTTCAACACAACCGAAAAGCAGAAAGTACTACCTTGATCAAAAAGTTCCCGGAATTTATTCAGAAAATTAAAAATACAAGTTTATTCATCTAAATCTATATTGTCCCCTTCAAAGTAATCCCCATCGACTGCAACACACTTATGCCAGCGCTTGATCCAATCCTCGAAACATTTTTTATATTCGGTTTTCGGTATGTCCATCAGTGCTTCCTGCGATTTTTCCATTACTTCCTCTCGGCTGCTGAAACGCGTTCCCCGTAATGGTTTTTTAACTCGATTGAACAGAAAGAAGTCACAGGGAGCCAAATCAGGTGAATTCGGTGGCTGTTGGATGGTATGTTGCATTTTTCGTCAAAAAATTACGAATAATGATAGTACTGTGCGACGGTCTCTGGTCTCTTTCGGCGAATTGCTTCACGCAAACGTCTCATAACGCCCAAATAATACTCTTTGTTTACTGTCTGGCCTTCTGGCAAAAATTCATGAGGCACTACACCGTTGTAATCCATGAAAACCGTCGGCATTGCCTTCTTTTTTGACTGAAAACGACGTGGTTTTTTTGGTCTCGGCTCATTTGGTGAACGCCATTCACTTGCCTGATGTCTGGATTGCGTGTCGTACTCATAAACCCACGTCTCGTCTCCAGTAATGATCCTTTTGATGAATGTGGGATCGGATTCAGCCTCGCAAATCATGTCTTTTGCGACGTCAACACGGTCTCTTTTTTGCATGAAATTGAGGTCTTTTGGCACCAACTTTGCTGCTACACGACGGAAACCCAAATCATTAACCACAATGTCTTGGGCGGATCCATAGGCAATGTTCAAGTCCTCCGCTATTTCTCTGATGGTTAATTTGCGGTTATTGACCAACATTTCTTTTACTTTATCAATTTTTTCACCGACTTTCGATGTCGATGGTCTGCCACTGCGTTCATCATCTTCGATTGACTCACGACCACTTCTGAACCGCTCGTGCCACTGGTAAACGACCCTTTTTTTTTAGAGAATCGTTGCCGAAACATTTTTCCAACATTTCCAACGTCCGTGCGCCACTAAATCCGTTTTTTACGCAAAATTTAATACAAGTTCGTTGTTGCAAATTTAAATCCATTTCTGCAATTGTAAAAAATCGCCAACACACACAGAGATAGATGTACTCTTGGCTACGTAACTTTTGCAAATGTCAAGTTATGACACTAAGATTTAAAGGGAATATCAACAACAGATGTACCAATTTAACAAAAAAACAGAACTCAAATCGGAACGATGGGAGCGCCACACGGTGGTTATTCCGGGAACTTTTTGTTCAAGGTAGTACATCATCCGCTCAACCTTTGCTGGTATCCCAAATGCATGTAGGCGATTTTAATACAAAAATTCCTAGAAGGAACAACAAATAGAGTATCTCAATTCCTTCGAAAGAATCTACACATGTCTAGATACACATGCAACAACTGCCAAAACTATACGTAAACAACTCGGAGATAAAATAAACTCAAACGCAATTAAACTTAGAATCTCGTTATTTATTGATATGCGGGAGATATTTTTTAATAGAACTTGTTCACATCGGCGGAGTGGACAACATCGCGATCACGTGCTTTTCAGATATTTGTGGCGACGCTGCTGATCCATGCATACACTTTTGCGAGGGCAGTCTCATCCGGACATGATCGTCAGCGCGCGAGTGAGGAAGATAAACAGATCTGCGCGACTTGTGAATTGCATTAGCCCACTTGGTACAAAATCCCTAAGGGGGCATGGGCTCTGCCGATTTGACCTCAACGACGCCCTCACGGGTCGACATCAACTTGGAACTGTCTTTCCTTACTAATCTCTACTGAATTTCACACGGAATTGTGTTAACGCGCAGAGCGACCTCAATTGCATGTGAGCGAATTGGTTCTTGCGGTTGAGCAGCGAGCACATTTGGGGCAACGCAGGGCGGGCGGGAGGGGATTACATATGACCGCGGACGTCACCGCTTATCTTAAGAGGAATAAAGGGACGTCGCGATTATGCGCGCACATGTTTTGAAACGCTCCCTTTTCACGATTGTAAGACGTGAATCTTGAGTGTCGTAAAAAAACACTTCGTCCGTAATATTTTTAATGTGGATGGAAGTTCGAATTATTGTGTCCTGTGCTTCGACAACTTTCACAACCTCGTTAAAGACGTAGGGGAATTATAATAGCTGGAAATTGATATTAAAAAAAAGTTAAATTTAGTCACTTTGCCAAATCTTTGGTGACGTTTCGGCATCCGGGGTTTCCTTAATCGTGATGGCGCTTCGCACGATGGCGCCAATCCGCTGGACCTTTGGAACGATTGACATTCATCATCCATCTGCCTCGCGGCGGGAGGGGACTCGGCAAAAAAAAGAAGGCTCACGTATATACATCGTATCGCTATCTCTCGTTTTATTGTTGGTCGCGATTTACATAATAGGAACGAGGAAATGGCGAAATGAAGAACGATGGAGACCTAATTCATAATCGCTTTATTATAAAACCGATATCTAATGAGTTTGTCCATGCGGACGATTCATTTATAATCGTTTTATTATAATTCCGAATGCTGCTCACCGTGGAAAAATTATTACGTAATACGTATTAAATATAGAGTAAACAACAGTAAAAAATTGCATTGCAATTGCAAATGTAGATGAAAAGGACAAACTTAACCATGGGGCAAGCACGCCAAAAAATATAGAGGAAATATTTTCTTGGTTATCCCTGAAGTGAGGAGAGAGGTGGGGAGTGTGGGAAAGGAGGCAGTTTTTCGAAATCACTGCGAAGCAAGCGGGACAAATAAAGTGGACCTATTTAAATAAGCTGCGAGAAATGTCGCGACAGTAACTTCAACGGAGTCACCTGCTCGTGTGGGAAAATAGGCAAGAATTTCATATAAAAGAACCCCGATATTTTGTTTTGCACGCCAATGATTTATCCAGCTACCCCGCAACGGGGTTCTTACTCTCTGCGATTGAAGCATCCTCTTACAAACGGATTAGTTTAACTGATAAACGCCATTGGACGGAAATCAAGGGTACCGGGTTCGAATTTTAATTTAGACAAATGATTTTCCACTATGAAATTCTCATGTAGATTATTCGTAGCCTACTATCGAGTAAAGGATGAAAGTAAAACGAGGAGAACTGCAGATAAAAGCCACGAATGGAAGACCTACACCAATACATGACGGGAGATTTAAAGTGCAGAAACGCTAACCATAAGACAGCCAAAAGATAGACCTAATTAACATTCGTTGAAATGACGAGTGTTACTGGCAGCTATGATACATGTAATGCAATTTTTTTATTTGTTCATTAATTAACGACAAAAAGACAAACTTTATAATTGAAAATATTTCCATGGAATCCGAAATACATATTCAGTTAATTAGAGTTACTTTGTTATTATTCCAATATTATTTACGATTAAGGTATTGAAAATATACTATTGGGTGTATCAGCACCTATGTACTGAATGAAAAGGTTACTTTTTAAGCTTATTTTGATACTTTTTTATTATCTTTAAGCTTCTCCGAACAAAATAAGAGTACCATGTCCTGATTCATCAAATTTTTACACAGCATCGGTTTGTGTGAAAAGGCGAGGGTAGAGTTCACCTTATTCTATAGCCCTATGGCTCACGGAATCCACTATTCAGTGTAGAATGGGGAGCATAGTTTTCTTAAGCTGCCGAAGGTTCTCTGGGGGAAATCTGATACCGAGGAAATCGCACGTCTCCGAGTGAGGTGCCGGCGCCTACAGGGAGTCGGGAAAAGTAACCGGCACCCTGCGGTCCATAGACGAGAGTCTATTCAGTTTTGTACCTCGCTATTCTTCAATTTAACTCCGGTTATACTGAAAGTTAATTATTGCCCATAGAGTACTATGAATAGATATTCTGTTTAGTTTTATAAAACATAGATATTAACGTTTAGTTTTCAAATAAAGTTCAGCAGCAGTCAGAAATCACGTCCATGACGTAGGCAGTGAATGCAAAAAGGACAGGGGGAGGCGTCACTCAAGTCTTCCCTCCTCCATCCCGCTATTGACACGTGGAGCGACGTTCGTAATAATTAGCTCGACACCTTTCCAAAACCGCCTTTGCTTCCACATATCCAGCTCGTGCCCTCACATAAGCACCCGCACATCACCATTAATTGGCGCGGATGAGCAAACCAACCTCTTGAAGCCATTGCCACCAGTGCACAGGCGAAAGCGCGCAGGCGAGTGACGCGCAGTTGGATCGCTTTCCATCGACACGCTGCGGGCGGGCGGGCGGCATCTCGCTCCTCGCAGAGACGGGAGGCTTGGGACGGGGGCGATGACGAAAGGAGGGGAGTTATTTATGCCATTGGAAGTGCCGCGCACACGCCCCCGAACGAGCCCCTCTACCGCCCCTCCCTCCCACTTAAGCGACCGCTACAAAGGACTCGCCAACTCTCCCCATACCGGTTCTTGTGGTCATTCCGTTTCATTTTTATTTTTAGCGTCGATCCTTTTTTTTAATTTTTTTTGGCCCGATGACCCTGAAATCTCACGTGCAGTTTTTTTCTCCATTCCGGAGCTGGAACACTTTTCCCGTTTCGCCGATTCTCTCGACTGATTTGGGGAGGGAAGCCGCCGCCCGAGATTCCAACGCCCGCGATCCCCCGGCCGCCCGGCGGGCGACTTCCTTCCTTCCGACGCCCATGAGCGTCGCTTCGGTGGCAATCGCTAGGTAAGCAGCAACCCATCCATCTCCTCGCTCGCCGGAAGTGTTTTTGTCGCTCTGTTCCTGATAAACTATTGCCGAGATACGCAAGTAGAAGAGAGTAAATGTAAATGAGGGAAAGTCCTAACCTGGGCTAAAACTTTCATGGAGTCTACCAGCGGCATTCGTCAGCGAGAAAGTCACCACTTTAAAGGTATCCTAAGATATGAAAAAATTTGGTCTGCATCCAACTCCATAGAGTACACACCTTTAAATTGAACTCTGAGGTATATAAATACTGTATTATACTAAGAAGTATTACCTTGAGGTGATTTATATTTGTTTCCATTAATTTTTAATTCTTGAAATTTTGTATTACTAAATCGAAAAATGTTCACTGCGAGTATTCACTGGAGGTATATAACTTCTTAATTCTAATGGAACGTGGCAAATCCAAGGGGGAGTCTTACAGGTGGCCTGTTCAGGAGGAGATATTGAAACGAGACTTTTTCACATGGTTTTCTCTCATTCCATGGAGTTCACTCGTTACATTTTTAGTGGTTACATTAGAGTTTGAAAGCTTCTGCGAAAAAGGATTTCTTAAATGCATGTTTTCCCAGATGAATGAAGCCGTTTGAGAATTTCTACCATTTATGTTACTATGAGCAGAAGTACATAGAGTGCGCTCCCGACCTTCCATGTTTCCTCTCTTGAAGGTCTCCTTCCTCCCTGCACTCATCGGGCCCTTATTGCGGTGCAGTTGATGGCCCTTTATGCCCAATGGTCGCAGAAGCTCCAAAGACCCTGGCACGTGGCGAAACCTCTCCTTATCCTGTCCCCCATCAAACCCATCTTGCTGCTGTGCATTATTTCCAAAGTGATAGTATTTCATACTGAATCACATAAACTCACTAAAAGTTAGAAATTAAAAAAGGGGAATGAATATGAATTAGCCAAGACTAGAAAAGTAATGTACTGATCATTTTCACCAATCACGTAATTAGTTTTATTTATTTGTGAATTAAAATATAGGCACATGTATAATGTTGATCGGTCAGATTGTATGGAGGCAGGAATAGCCTAAGCCGATCAACACAAAACTTAAAGAAATGAAATGGAATATAGTGGAGGAGTGGCCATGGGAGCGAATTGGGAGGGGAAGCAGTCATAACGAGGCGAACACTTTGCTCTCACTCATTCCCCTGCCTAAATGGAAGGAAAGGTGTCGAATCCAACATGTCGCACTCTGCACCCAACCTCAGTTACATACATACAGGGTTTGTCTGGAAAGTAATAGGACTGAGTCAATCACAAAAATATTATTGAGCCAACCGTTACAATTCTTTAAAAACTTTCAAAATAGGCTCCATCTGTGTCCATACAGCGCTGCCAGCGCGATTTCCAAGCATTGAAGGCATTACGATAGGCATTCTCCGGAATACCCTTTAGAACCGCGGTGCAAGCTGCTTGGATCCCCTCTTTCGTCTCAAAATGCTTTCATTCCATCGGTATTTTCAGGTGAGGAAACGAAGAGATGTCCGGAGGGGCCAAATCTGGGCCGTAGGACGGCTGGGGAAGCGTTGGGATGCCTGTCTGGGTCAGGTAGCTGGTCACAAGAAAGGAGGAGGGCATTGTCGTGGTGCATCTTCCAGTCGGCTGCGATGTCTTTTGGGACCCGATTGACCCTTCGTTTGAGTCTCTTGAGCACTTCCACGTAAAACTTGGAGTTGACGGTTTGTCCAGGAGGAACAAATTCATGGTGGACGATGCCTTTGATGTCAAAAAAGACAATGAGCATCGTTTTCACTTTGGATTTGCTCATTTTTGCCTTTTTTGGGCGAGGAGACGCCGTCGTGTGCCACTCGGAAGATTGCCTCTTTGTCTCGGGATCATACTCAAAGATCCAGGACTCGTCACCTGTGATTACGTTATCCAAAAATTGGGGGTCACTTTCACACATGTCCAAATTTTCTTGGCACATTTCCACTCGTCGCAACTTCTGGTCGTCAGTGAGCACTTTTTGGACCATCTTCGCGCACACCTTGCGCATGTTCAAAGGCTCCGTCACAATATAATTAACCACAGTTTTTGGTAAATTTAACACCTGGGCAATTAAACGAGTACTCAGTCGACGGTCTGATTTCAAAACTTCGCGCACACGAGTCACATTGTCGGTGTTTGTCGAAGTTGAAGGTCTTCCAGCACGGTCTTCATCGACGACCTCTTCCCGGCCCTTCGGAAAGGCCTTGTGCCACCGAAACACACCACTTCTTGCTAAAGTATTATCTGGGTAAGCCTTCTTGATCATATCAAACGACTCTGTCGCAGATTTACCGAGTTTCATACAGAATTTAATCGCCTACCTCTGCTCTAACGAGCGCTGCATTTTCTGCTTGCACCACTCACAAAAACACGTCGCGCGAAAAAGCCTGTCCTGACTTTCCGGATGCTCGGAGACAACTGACCAACCCCTCGTTCGTTAGCTAGGGACTCCAATTACCGAATCCAGTCGGCGTGCGAGCGCTCCAACGTACAGTCGCGGCGGAAAAAATCAGCCCTATTCCTTTCCGGACAAAACCTGTACATACTACGCGAGTGCATAGCGTACCAGACTTTCCGCGAGAGACTCAAGTGTTGAAGCAAAATTACTGAAAATTGATGGCATGGACAACCTACGCCGTATTACCGCATTCTTTAACGAAATTGACCCAACACGCCTAATATAATGATTTTTCATGTCCTTTTAAATTAGGTATAAAATAAAGAAATACATTTATTTACTTTTAGCAAACATGTGCACTTCATTGGACAGCTGGCTGCTGCCGTCACGCTTAGGCGCTCAACGAGCATCGCAGTCCATGCTGAAAACAAAACACTCGATGAACAGAGTCTGGCGTTGGTGGAACGTGTTTCCGCTGCATGCTCACGTTTTCCAATGCTGCGGTCGAGAGTGAAACCTCTTCAGGTCATACGCAATATCGTCGGAGTGAAAGGATCCGAGCGGGAGTCCACGCGTGCCGTTGACGGAGGAAGAGCGAAAGGGCGCCCGCTGGCGAACGCTGGCACAGTGGGGCGGGGGTTCGACTGACGAAGACGCTGAGGGTCATCGCAATTACTTCGCACACACCAAACAGGCTGTGCCACCCAGCGATTCATTTGCCACAATATACTACAATGTTCCTGTTTTCAACTTTCAGATAGGAAAGTTTGGATTTAATTTTCAGAGGAATAAAAATGCAGGAGCAATTTCCCTTTCATGGCTAACTGAATATGATCGGGAATCATTCAAGTGAACACTAATTAACGTAGTCTGACGTCAGTCTCACTCGCATTTCAACGTCGATATTTATCATACGTATATGTATTGCTTCGCTTGTAGGCTTACACACCTCCGTTTATTCATTAATTTTCTTTCGAATTTATTTTCATCCTCAAGGGATATTTTATCCTCATCCTTCAATAATAGCGCGCATAGAGTGTGCCAGTGGACCAGAGCGCTGGGTTACTCAACGGAAGGTCCAGGTTCGATTCTGTGAGACGACCCCGAGTATCCTCAGCTTTACTCAAGCTGTGTGATTTTCGGGCATCAGATCTTCCGGCAAAATCGCAGACGACACAAGGAAAGGAACTGCTCCCCTGCTGACCTGATGTATAAAGTGCCCCATGCCGTATCGGGCATTATTTGAGCTCTGCCCTCACATGCCAAACCAACCCCCAGGTTGATGTGTGTGATTTCACTCCAATGTAGCTGACATCCTAACACCCCAACAACACCTTCCTGCGTCGATTTGTACGTCAGTATCGTTGAGGAGGTTCGCCCTATCCTATAACCGCGCATATTAATTGATCTTAACATGAGAATGCTATTTAAGTGTTTGACGGTGAAGGTAATGGGAAGGTCACGGTAACTTCAAAAGCAGTCACTGGCGTCCATTTCTTGGCAGTCGATTTTTTTATTGCAAATGTAATTTTTAAATGAACCGCGGCTTTATTCCTGATGTTTCTTTATTTAGAAACTGGAGACGGGCGGCGGAAAAATCGCAATTGTTTCCGATTTACTTTCTATCTCCATCGCTCTCCACCGTTCGCCCTCGCATCAGTTCCACCGAATCGGAAAATGCCCTCATAGCGTGACCTTGAGGTGACCGCGTCGGCCTCGAGCTGGAATTAAGACTCTAACCAAACCCATCTTTGAAAAAAACCATGTTGAGCTATACGAACGAATACTCCACACTCGAAATGAATTTTAAGTGATATTCAATGAATTATTCACATCAGATAACAGATTTCATGCAGTACAATAAAAATTTACTTGCCAAATTTATGGCCAATCCATTGGAAACCTTGACGTTTTCCTTCGCAATTAGCTTTTTTTTTAATTCTAAGCCAACTTAATATTGACAGAACATGGAAGGGTGAATACAGAACCAAAAGGTTTCTCTTGATCAGGAATAGGTTTTTTGGTTTACACCAAATTCGATTAGCTCTCAACACGGTGGCAGTGAGAAATGAAGCGGACTTAATTTATCAACAAAAAGATATCTGCTTAAAGTAAAAAATAAGAAAGATGTCGCCTTCCACAGTCTCACTTGTGTCGCTTTAATTCTTTAAATTCTGCAGAACACCACAAGCGAGCGAGACACTGAATATAAGTCTCTCTTCGTCAGCAAAACACCTGCAAAGGTTTTTGCTGGAACAACTCTTTATTAGTAATAATAACACCACGGTACATAAAAGTACAGTACAATCATAATGCAAAAATAAGACCTTCTACACTCAAGAATGGTCAGAAGTAGATCTTATTGTCCGTTCGCGACTTGAAAAATTTTATCTGGTTAATAAGAGCCGAATAGAGAGGTTTTTGCGGACTGTTTATACCGAGCTTGATGTTGCCGCTAGTATTGTCCTTCGATGGATGTTCCATGGTCATTTACCGTCTGATTAATGACCAGTAATTATAATTCTTCGCCATTTGAACTTCATTTACTAGGACCTATGTTTAGATGGATTTATCTTTTTTTCAGGCACATTCAAACAGTGGAAATATGGAATTATTTGGCCATTCATCACATTCCATTTTCACTATATCACACCTGTAACTCCGCAATTTGTCACTCCACGTTTCTATTCAGAAACCAAACGGGAAAGGGGAGAGATAATGAAATTGTAATTCGTGCGTCATTCGTGACACATTCACGCGTTTATATGCAATACGTTCTCTCAAAGTGCACGTCAACGTTATGTTTGGGAACAAGGGATGCATCCAACTCGTTTTAGAACGTCCTTTGCTGGAAATAAATTCGGCAAGTCCTATTTTTAAACGCAAAACGTGCGATAATTATCCGATCCTACAAGATTTATCATGGACAAAATAGCCGACTCATCCTTAAATTGTGTCTTAAAATATCAACGTTTTCCTCACGTGATTTTGAACTTGATTCTTCTCACAGCCGATTCATACTCGCCTCATAACAGAATAAATTCGATACTGGAAATGGATAAATCGTTGAATTAGCCAATCATTAACTTCACCATCTTTTGGCAGGAGAGAAGGAGTCTCTAAAACAACCGCTGACGTGCAGCAAAAATTGATCCTCGGGCCCTCCGTCGTGGTTTCGAGGACCCTTTCAACAATTTGCAGAACCCTTTTCGGACGAGAGGACACCACGAGCTTCGGGAACACTTTAACGCCGGTTGTATTCTATGCATTTATACTTGGTGTGCCTCCCTTTTAATATTGCATTATCGTATTCGACCGAAATATTGTGAATCGCCCTCGCATGATCGTTACGAAGCACAGAAATATGAAGAAATATATTCTAAGGAAACGCATTCTAGCCCCGGGCTTGGTGTGTCGCCCTCTTCCAATAGTTGAGGCCTGGGAGGAAATGTGCGGGGAAAACCCAACGAGTTCTCTTTCGAAGGGCTCTTTCCTGGTTGAAAAAAAACGAGGAAAAGACAACCGATACCGGCAAATGAGAAGCGATTTTAATAGCAGAGAGTGATGCAAGTAACACCGCAGCGTTTCTGAATGCATATTTTCTCGTCGACGTATCCTTCTTCTGTAGTATAATGGACTTATCGAAAAATGCGAGCACAAAATAAAACTGGACGTCATCGACATTTGCTGTTTTACGTTGTAATTGCATGTTTTTTTGTCGCAAACATTGCAAAGTAATAGGACCAACACGCCTGAGGAACATTGTCGTTGCCCCGGGAACCTCCAACGTGTGACAACCTTCGTCAATCCAACTTTCGACACAACAATTTCAAAGTGTAAAGAAATCATTCCTCATGACCGGGATCCGAACCCGGATTCCTCGATGTCCGGTAGAGTGCTTTAGCCAGTGAAGCTGACGAGGCATCCGTCCTTTTACACTCTCAAATTTTGGGGGGAATTGGGAAGGAAGAAAATGCTGTGACGAAATACTGCACACACATATACAATGTCACACGTTTAGAACCGTAGGTGGTGTTCATCTTTTTTGACCAGTTAAAAGAACCGCGGAAGATGCCTCAACAGTAACTCTCGACGTTTTTCGAGCCGATGAATTTTTAGTTTTGGGGAGATGTATGATATATTGGCGTCGGGAGTCCATCGCCCGTTCCGGTTAATGCATCACGAGTGTAAAGATCATGAACGTTTCCACAGGGACTGATATCTGTTAGAAAAAAAGAGATATCGCGGAATAATAAAGACTCTGCCATATTAGAAGTTACCGGTTGTCGTGCACATTCACGGTTTTCTTGTTACCATGACAACGATCAAAGCAGCGATGGACAGCGAAATATTATTTTTACTTAGAATGACAACAATTGAACGCGACAATTCAAATTATTCATAAACGCTCGCAGGGAAAGAATAGACCATAATAAAAAAACATACTTGTTGAAGTAATCGAATTATTTGGCTACGCAAGATGCTACAGCGACAATAATCCCTCAAGGAAACTCCGCTCCTTATGCGCTCGACGAATTCACCGAATTGAGCCATTTCGTACTGGCAGGAGAGCAGAAGAGGAGTGGGGAGTAAGTTTTCGTAAGATTTAAATGCACAAAGTGAGGTAGTAATTAAAGTCGAAGAAAGAACTTAAGAAATATGTACATCTGGCTCTGTTTGAGATACAACAGGACATCACTGAAGAGTGGAAAGGGATTACGTAGGCGTGTGTTTCGCATGGGGTCAAGAAGTTGCCTCTTATCACACGCACTGATAAGGCTAATAACACCCCACCCTGCATTCCTCTCACGTCTCTCCCCCACATTCGTATTGTAGGATACGATGGGGTGATCACGGACGGCATTATCGCTGGCGAGTAATAATTCATTCTTTGTTGATCGTGCGAATTTTCATTCGCTGTTCACGTTTGACGTTGTTACTTTATTAATGTAGATTATCGCCAGCTATTATAAAAGTAGGCAATTCGTATGTCAAAAGAAATAATTGTATTTGTCATTGAAAGCGGTACAACTTGCAGAGACAGCTGCGACTCTTACACACGACAGAGTAAAATAAAATGTCCCTAAAGAAGTGCGTAAAATCTCGATGGGCGAGGTTTTGAGTACAGCATCACATTTATCGGTGCAACCGGGGATACAATTGATCACGAACCAAAATAGAAAAATGAGGTATTTGAATGAGGATACAAAATTTTAGACCATCAAATCCACACGGTTATCGTAAAATGACAATCCGAAACGAAGGCGGATACTGGCCGTGCCAACGCCCACCGAAGCGCATATCGGAGATTCTGATTGGTTCCTAAGAACCACTGGTTACTCTCGATAATCAACATCCTTTAAGCGATATCAAATGGGTGGACTGCCACTGGATGCTCACTTCAATCAAACATTACACCTCAAAATACACACGAAATCATAAATATCGAAATTTGAGCCAAATTCAATCACCTATCGTCTGCATTAGTTAGATCATAATTTCATTGCGAATAAATGCGCGAGCACGCGGACTTTTAGTTTGCTGAAATAACAAGCTACACAATTGCCTTCCTCCAGCAGAATTCCAGCCTCCTGGAGCCATCTCACGTAATTTTTTTTATTTCATCAACCACCAAACATAAACTTTGGCGACAGAGTAGTCCAATATTATTTAAAATAAATTTTATCTACATCCTCATAATACCCCGCAAGGGCGAATGGCGGGGGGTGTAAGGGGTCCACCCTGGAAAAGAGAATTAAACCGCATGCAAAAACCAACAAATAAATGCAAACCTACACCCACGGCGGGGGTTTACAAAAGTCATGTAGACAATGCATCGAGCGATTTGACGAGGTTCGATTACTCTCTCGGATTGTAATGTCGGGCGGATGCTCCGGTTTGACAGAAAATCATGCAATTACTCGGTGTCATTTTTTGTTAACTAGAATGGCACGTCGTGGTACTGAATCGGAGACTGACGAAGGCAGCCCTTCATTCTTCCCTGCCCTTTCTCACCCCTTCCCTCGCGTACTTTCCTCGTTTATCCCTCCTACGCCAGCTAAGACTTTCCCTTCAACTTCCCCTCCGGCCACTCAAGAAGCGACGCCACACCGCCGGAGACAAATCGCACGCGCACTCTTCGCTCTTTTCCCCTCGGCAGCGAGCGGACCACGCTCTCTCATTCGCCCCGTTCCAAAGCAGAGCGCGCCCGATTGGAGGCCGCACTCGCTCGCCACTTCTCCACCTTTCGCGGAATTCCTTTGGCCCATGGGGAAAATGGAAGAGGTAGCGAGAATGCCTCCGGATTATTAGAACCGGAGTTATTCGGAGGCTGGGGCTCACTTCGCCAAACTGAAGAAAGCGGGGAGTAGCCCCGCTACTCCTCGCCGAGGAAATCTCGCAGACGAGCAAATAAGCTCTCCGTGGAGATATGAAAGTTCGTTGCCTCTCCATCATCCAAACACTCGAATATTGCGTGGGGCGGTCGGAAAAACGGAATGAGGCGGGAGGAACGACTCCCTTGCGCCCAGGCGGGGGTTGGAGTCGGACATAAGTTCACCGTGAAATAGTTAATGGTTCCACTTCCTCTTTAAAATATAGTGCCCAGAAATCAACACAAATATTTCATAACAACAAATCCAGCAGAGATGTGGGTCGTAAAATAGTGGTGTGAAATGCCGTCGTCGGAGAACACGGCAAGACAATTAAGGAATTGTGGACCTGCTGTGTTTCTGTTGCATGTGAAAAGGAAAATATTACACCAACTAACGGCTGAAACAGTGTCATACGTTAAAAAAAAACATTAAATGCTGGTACACGTAAAAACGAGCGTGATGCAAAGCCATATAGTTAGTATGGGAGCGCTTACTTAACGCAAGATCTCATTTAAGCAATTGTGTACACATTAAACAACGAGGAATTAACAACGAAACGTGCTATACAATATGAACAATGCTGAGAAAATTACAGAAATAAACATTTATAATTTCTCTTTTCGCGACCAAATATTACTATGTTTTTAAAAACATATTTTACATATAAGAAATAAAACCTTGCTCTGCTCTGCTGAGAAATGCCTTAATGCTAGAGGAGAGTTGATCGAAGGGACTTAGGAAATAAACCGCATTTCGCAACTCAAGTGTTTCATTGGAAGAATGCCATTAATGATTATGAAACTTTTTGGCATGGACCTTGCTCTTAAATCTAGAAATGGGTGCTATTACATCCTAAGAAAAATTACAGATTAAACAGAAGGCTGAAAAATATGTGACTTCCTTTATCCACGATGTAATGCCAATGGTACGAGTATAAAAACTCAGTATTCAATCCGAATGTTTGTCTGACCGGTGAGAGTGGAGTTCACTCGGTGCTAAGAATAAGCCCTTCGGCGGCGTATGAAATACTTACGTACATCGAGGGCACGGGGCAGATTCCTCTTCCAGTAGCAGGTATCGCATGAAGGTATGGTGCCTAGGGTATTAGGGTGCCCTGAATCACCCGGGTCCCCCAGTCAGAATGCTCTATGCACCGACCTGGATGGCAATACGATACATTGTGATTTTCGGATTGGATTGCGTGCAGCGTAGAAGAGCTGGACTTGTGAAACGTTGTCATAATAAACTTGGTAGCGTATCCAAATTATTAGAGTAGCTAGGCTTGGAATCACTTACAGGAGCGAAGGTTAAATTACAGATTGAAGATCTCTTGCGTACGAATTGGAAGGAGGTCTCTTTTGCACTGATATGTTAAAAATGTATTATTGCCCCCATCGAACTAGGAGAAATCATGTCAGTAAAATTAGAGAGATTAAGTGTAGAATAAAAAGATTTAAATTCTATTATTAAAAAATTACATTGTCCGGCCGCGGTAGGGTCATATTCGGGTCAAAATTAGTCTGGTGTGTATATTCACCCCATACCACACACCCTAGCGGTAGCTGGCAGCGTATGAAAATATCTATTATCACTGCCGAGTAGAAACACCAGGAAACGAACATGAAAATCAGTGAAAATAAGGGAGATGAAACCAAATAAGGCCGTGGGGGTAGACAACATTCCTGTGGAACTATTGATATGTTTAGGAAAATGTGGGAAGGTGACTCTATATGGACTGAATCGTAGTATCTATGAGGAAGGAATCTGGCAGGAAGATTTTGTGAGATCGGTGTTAGTTCCTATTCCAAAAAAGGCAAAGGCTACCTTATGTGAGGATTACAGAACAATAAGTTTGATATCCCACGAAGCTACAGTTATTCTAAACATATCTCGGAAGTGTTTTGGACCAACACGATCAAAGTAGTAGGGACGTAAGAAGAAGAATTGCGCTAGGCAAAGAGGCTGTCTCAAGGAGGAGGGAGTTGATGACGGGGATGTTGAGTATGGAGGTTAAGAAAATACTCATAAAAACTTTGATATGGAGGGAAGGTACGGGGCGGAAACGTGGGCATTGAAGCAGGAGGATAGACGTAGATTGGAGGCTTTTGAAATGTGGGTGTGGAGAAGAATGGAGAAGGTGAAATGGACCGAAAGGAAAACAAATGAGGAAATACTGGAGATGGTGGGGGAGGAGAGGGGTTTGTTGAGAGAAATCCTATGGAGGCAGGAAAAATGGATGAAAGGCGTATTGAGCGGTAGTGGAATGTTGAAGAGGGTAATAGAGGGGAGAATGTTGGGCAAGCGTGGTAAGGGCAGAAACAGGATAGGGATGTTGGACGGGATGAAGGGAGGAAGGAAGTACACAGAGATGAAGAGGGACCTGATATAGATTGCTGGATTGGGCTTTGTTTGGAGTCACAAGATATTTATTTGGTAGTTGTGTCTATCCATAAACCTACCTTAAACGGTGGATAACCTTATAATATATATATATATATATGTATATATATATATATGTATATATATATATATATATATATTTATTTATTTATTTATTAAGTAATATTTTTCCACAAGGAAGCCATGGATTACGGACGAGACGATTAAAACTATGTACGAGAGAAGGAATGGAAGACTACAATCACAGAGTTTGGTAGAGGGAAAAGTAAAGAATTAAATAACAAACTGAGGCGGTCAACAAATAGAGCAAAAGAAGCGTGGTGGAAGACGCAGTGCGAGGATATGGAAAGTTTACAGAGGAAGTGTGACATTGGTGTGCTATATAAGAAGATGAAAACACAAATAGGAAGTCGGAAGGAAAATTCTGTGATAACAATCAAAGTCAAGTTAGGAAAAATGTTACCTAAACCAGAAAATATCCAAGGAGAATACAAATTACTTATTTGTTTAATTTAGAAGCAACACAATTAAAGCTGAAAACCTTTATAAAAGTTACTAAGAGCTATCCTATATCAATCGACAAAGGAATAGGCTAGGAAAAAAAAGAAAACTAACACTGAGCTGTTGGGAACTTGACTTCGGAATACACAAGAGAGATAAGGCGCGTCGTCTCGTTAAGCATACGGAGGGCATTGCTACCAACATTTCCGTACGCTCCCTGCGCTCACTCAAGAGCCACTCACGCATGCCTAGTGTTCTATCCTTGGGAATTTGGAGCACTAAAATATCTTGAAGGGCTTTTTTTTAATACTTGAACCTCTGGAAGGTATGATCATTGCAGACGAAAGAAAAATGAAATGCTTCATGCACTCTCGATGGCTAATATTTATTAATAGAAAGTTATTGAGCGAAATGTCTTTGCAGCGGTCGTTCAGAAATGAGACATAACATCTGAGCGTGGTCCAGACGATGTATCTGGGTGTCGTTTTTCCTCTCCATCACGCGCCCTTGTTTTCTTCGATGCCCGGAGCAAGAGGCGGCAACACTCCCCCTCTTCTCGGAGGGAAACGGTATCGAAACGCCCATCGGACGGCGTGGAATTCCTGAATAATTGTCGCATTCTTTCCGAATCCAAGGAGGAGAGAGAGAAAAAAAAATGTGAGTTGTTTTCTCCGACGCCATGGCCAAGTGGCCTCGATCACGGGAAGTTACAGACAAAGAGTATATTTTCCAAAGATTTTGGAAAACAGGTAACAACCGACATATGTTTATATATGATATACAAAAATATATTTTTATTTATATGTCGGTTGTTACCTGTTTTCCAAAATCTTTGGAAAATAGAAATATATAGAATATATATATATATATATATATATATATATATATATATATATATATATATATATATATATATATATATATATATATATATGCATTCCAGAAATGCATTCCCGAATTCCCTCTACCACAGATGAAAATCGAGTTAATCCATTAGAGTTGGCATAGAAACGCCGCTTAAAAAATCTGCCGCAACATCAAGCCCTTAAACACCACTTCACCCAACTGCATCTTCCAACTATTCATTTGGCCGCAAACAAAGTGGAGGCAAGTGACTTGATGAACTGTTTCAAATGGATGAACTCCATCAACCTTTGCTCGAGTTCAACACATGGCAAAATTCACAAATGACGCTCATTCAGAAAAAAATAATCGTGGCTCAAAACTCTTTATTTTTCAACTTTTAAGAAATATTTTTAATGATACAGTGAATTATTTTTTTAATTGAATGAATTTTTAAAAAATTTGTGCCCGTAATACTTTCGCTTGCTTTTGCAAAGTTCGCTTTCTTTTAATTAATCAGAAATTACACTCTTCACTTTTACGCACGCTTTAGATTCGTCGAGTGGTGTGTCCCGTTAGCATATTGCTGCTCCATTCGAGGACGATGCCTTCACGGAAACAATCGGACATGCTTAGAATAAGAAATGAGAGTTTACTGGCATTTGAATAGCACCCCCTGGATGCAACTGAAGCAGATCGAAGGAAGATCCCTAAGTGATAAGGAAAATAGGGTCGGCAATCGTCATTTGCGACTTATAATAATGAGCGGATAAAGAGCGAGCAACAGCTGCAACTAAAGAGAACGAAACAATAAAGAATGCACCCTGAGATTTCGTCTACACGGAGACAGAATCAGTTTGTGGTTGCCAAAGAGCTAAGGTGGCGGGGGACGTTTGGGATCTGACGAGAGCGCTTTTTAACTCGAAGAAAAATATAATGTGTCATGAGTTCTCCTTCTCTGAGACATTCACCCTGGCTAGGTGAGTGTGTCAAAGAAGAAGAACAAACACAAGCTAGGGAATGTGAAAATGCATTGGCACGAAGGGGCTAATCACTTCTCGGTGAAGCCAATCGGGAAATATTCCCCGGAAGTCGGTTGCAAGATACCGCCGGACGGTATCAAGGTATATTGGCGATGAGGCTGTCCAGAAGGTTTTAGCTTAGCGCCTCGCTGGTCACTAGTCGAGTGTAACTTGATGATAAAAGGAAGTTGGACAAATGGCAGAACATGGCAAAAATAGAAAATTGGCAAACGAAAACAAGAGGAAGTGGAATTGGTTTTGCAATTTCCGAATAATATCACCAACGGTGGAAAGTGCAAAAAGGATATACTTAGCTGAAAGAACACAACCCTAAGAAGACTATACGAATAATACAAGATGGGAATTGCATCTAGAGCGAAAAGCTCACTCCTCGACATAATTGCAAACTTCACAAGTGAGGAATCCAAGTGATGGACGGAGTCACGATACTAAATGAGCACTCTGAAACACGCTGCACGACGCTCGACCATTCCATACTTGTACTTCCTGCCTCCCTCCACTATGTCCCACGCGGTCATTCCTTTCCAGTCCACATCTCGCTCGCCTAACATTGTCTCCCCCATTAAGGTCTAATAGTAGCATTAAAGTAAGGGGTAGCGACAATAAGCCCATTCAGCAACTTCGCTTATTTCAAATTAATAAACAATTCACGACAAATACATTCTGCATACAAAAGCATGCATTAGATCTGCTTGTCGTAATCGTCTTACCATCGAAAGACATTCTATTGACTTGTAATTTGGAGAAAATAACTGCCATCCAGAGGGATTTAAAACTTAATCCTCCGTAGAGTGTCGTCAGTTAAGACCTGGTATAATTCCCTAAGACACTTTTTAGAAATTTGATATTTTAGTACTCTGCAAGCCACCGCCATAGTGTGTGGCAAGGGGTGAATATACACCAGATTAATTTTCACCCGAATATGACTCTTACCGAAATCGGGTAATATTATTCTGATACCATATCGTTCGTGGAGAAATGAAATCTTAGTATCTCAATCAGTTAATCAATCATCAATAAGGAGATTGTTACGTGAGATAATTTTTAATGGATAGGAAACCCCAATTAATAAACTTTCTTCACACTTCTTATTCACTGAGAAGTGATGGCTACCAATGACAAATGACATTTAGAGTGCACGATTCTTCCGTAAACTGTTGAGATTAACTTCATATGTCGAAATCACTAATGGTTTAGCGTGGCATCATTGGTTAGAAATACTAGTCAGGTGTACCAATCTTCAATATATGTCTCACTGATAGCGTTTATATTCACATTCCGGAACATCATATGTAGGCGAAATTCCAATTGCAGCCAGCATGAGTGAGTGCAGTTTTATCTACAGCCTTTTGATGCGTCAGCAGATTTTCAGCATCACGTGAGAGATTATCTCAGTAGTAGGTGTTCCAACTAATGAATTGTCTCTGGAGACCCATAAAGACATTGCTCTGTGTCACAAAGACAGGAAAACTTAATCCACTTAATAATCCATCATTGAGGTCATACAAGATTCGTGTTTATAAGAAGAAATTAATGTTTAAGAATGCAATATCTTTAATGCGTTGTACATTAATGTATATGGCTTATGGTGTTGGCCATTTTCAAAAATTAATTTAACTTTCATTTGTGAATTGTACGCTAAATAAAATAACTATGAAATTTACTATCCGATGTGATTTGCAGGGATCCCCTAAAAATTAAGAAATCAGTTTGATTTAAAATTTTGAGCACCCTTAGCAAACCATGTGTTGCATTTCCAGACCTATGTTTCTTATTTCAGCATTTGAAAAAACGTACCAGGCTAAAATACACTATAATGCAACAATTTCAGAGAGTAAAAATCATTCGCCTTGACCGGGACTCGAACCCGGATCCCTCGATATCCGGCCGAGGGCTTTAACCATTTAAGCTACCGAGACGTCCTCTTACACTATGAAATTTTGGGGGCTTTAAAGGAACAAGATGTTGTGACGCGAGGCGCCACAGTCCACGAGGTTAAAGCCAAGACTACGAATGCCTGTGACATTGTATGTACGGTATTTCGTCACAACATCTTGTTCCTTTAAAGCCCCCAAAATTTCAGAGTGTAAGAGGACGTCTCGGTAGCTTAAATGGTTAAAGCACTCGGCCGGATATCGAGGGATCCGGGTTCGATTCCCGGTCAAGGCGAATGATTTTTACTCTCTGAAATTGTTGCATTATAATACACACATAGCGGATGACTCCGTTAATAGTTACTGGTGCGGCATCTCCCGCAGTTTCTTAAAATACACTTGGTGTGCAAGTGTCGGGTTATGCTGTTACACTAGAGCAAGAATATCGCAGTCATTGAAAATACCTTTGAAAACTAATATTTACAGCCAGTCTTCTTCCTTCAATATTTAATTAGGAGCAGGTATTCAACAAATGACAAGAGTAACCCCAGAAAATGAATCTCAATTGATCACAGTGGTATCAATGTCTTCTTTAAAATAATCTTTATCTGCCTTTCAAAAGGAAATTAAATTCAATTACCGCCTTAAAACACATGACTAAACAAGGCTGCATGTCCATAAAGAAAGGTAGACACCACTTTGTTGAAAAGTAAAAACAAAAGGTTTCAACCCTGTAAGAATATGTAATACAAACGTTTTTAAACCCATTGTTACTACAATTAGTTATTATTTTAAAAGAGAATTCTAAATCAATATATATATTTTAAGAAATATTCATACATCAGTATTCTAGTCGCCTGACTACCATCATCACTATAGAAATTTTAAGGTGAGAATCGAAGAGGAATTAACGTGGAAAAGGGAACTATACCTCATAAGGTAACATGCTACGATCCCGCAATTCTGGCTCCATTCTAGTCGTTGGGTAGTCGCTTTCGGGGATGCGACCGACAGCTGAGGTCATGCGTGCCATTAGGAAGTGATGGGAATGAAGGAAGGGGGGAGAGAAACCAGGAGTCGCCATTAGCCCACTCTTAAGGATAGGCGCCAAGGGACCCGCAGTTTAACGCCCCATCCGACGGACGGTGTACTCACTCAAATGCCCTCCACAAAGAACCTGAAGTAGGGATCGGGATACAACTGAAAAATGCCCGGAGTTTCCAGGATTCGAACCCGGGCCCTCTCGGCGGGCCCCCTCTGGGTTGCACCCAGGAGAGATCGTGGGTGAGGAGAACGCCTAAGCATTTAATCCAGTCTACACATTCCATTTCGGTTTTCCCGATGCAGTAGGCGTTCGGGAGGGTATTGTTATTTTTGCGAAAATTCATCACTACGCACGTTTTTAAAGTTTAAATCTAATTTCCAGGTGTCACACCAGCGTTGCATAGCATTAAGGTCATCTGACAAAGCTGCTGTGTCCTCAGAATCACGGATTTCATGGTAAACCACTACATCGTCGGCAAATAAACGTATTTTCCTAGTGACTACGGAGTCGTTAACGTAAAGTAGGAATAAAAGAAGTCCGATAACACTTCCCTGTGAAACACCTGAAGTAATCTAAGTGGCCATGGATAACAGCTCAAATAAGAGACCACATGGAGAGAAGAAGAAAATATAAGAATACAAGAAGAAATGAGAGAGAAGAAACCCTTGCGGTGATACGTGAGAAGTTGCGGAACCAAATCATACGAGAGTGTAAGAAGGTCAAGGAAGAGTGGATAGATTTCTGCTGCAAATAAATCCATGACAACATAAAGAGGAGAAACAGAAAATCGAGTTTATAAACTGGTGAAGGAACAATTACGATAAAGAAAAACAAAATTCCACAATTTCCGAGATGATAATGGAAATACACGAATAAAAAATGAAGAAATTTGGAAGAGATGGAAGGAATAAGTTGAATTCCTCCGCCACGGGCCTCAACCACTTGAAGGTGATTTAATTCAGTAAGAAACGTTGATAGAAGAAGACGAAGGGGTTCGGAGCTATTGAGAAGCGATTGAACACATCCAAAGAAGATGACATCAAGCTGAGAAGACATTCGTGAAGAAGAGACAGTCGCTACGTATGTTCAAAGAGCCATAGTTTGCAACCATGGATGCATTCAGTCGAAATGTTTGTACGTATGGAGCATGGCACTCTACGGATCAGAGGTCTTTGGAAGAGTGGACAGGGCGGAGGATAGACTTAAGCCTTTGAAACACGGTGCTGGAGGAGAATGCCGAAGATTACATAGTAGGCAATGTGAGAATGAGGTGTAGGTGGAGGAAAACAAGTAAAGGTGCCCATCATACCAACCCCATATCACAAGCACACATGGCAAATGGAAAATATTAAGCGGAATTCATAATATTCATAATTAATACTTTCTTGCCGCTTACTTAATGATTAGTTGAGAACCCATATGGAAGATCTAATATCGGAGGGAAAAATGACATAGAAACTGCTCCTCCTGAAAGGTATTCCACATCACTCAAATTTTCAAGCCGACGAAGTTGTACCAATATCTTGCGCGATCGATCGGACGATGGGCCTCCACGTCACGCGGTCTTGGGGCTGATGCAACGCGCAAATTTCGTTGTACCACCCCGGCGTGCGACACGTCCGCAGCACCTGCCTTCCGAAGGACCCCATCGGCGGCGCGGAGTGAATTGAACCGTGCGCCCTCGCTCGCCATTGGGGGCGGGCACAACTGACCGCGAGGCCGGGGCTCTTTATGGCCCGGGGAGAGCGCCTCTCTTCGATTCAAAAGCGACGGCAACACGAGCGGCCAGAGAGATGCTCCCCTTTCGGGCGGCGTCCTTGGGTGCCGCCGGCTGGCGCGGCACGTGCTCGAGATGGCCCCTCTCGCGGCCGGACGGGCAGGGGGCGCTCATCAATTGCGGACGCGTAGTGGCGGGGGGGGGGGGGGCGACCCCTTTGTGTCCTCGACGGCTAACCGGTGGCGGGTATGAAGGGACCCATTCATGATTTCAATCAAGCCCGAGGCGAGGGCACCGGTGACGAAAGTAAGGACCGCAGGACGGGGAGGAATTGGGGGAGCGATCGGTGGATGACCCTGTGGAAAAGTGGAGGACACCACTGACTCGAAATCCGACGGCATCCACGGCTGTGCACTCGCGCGCCGAGACGAGTATGACGAGAGGGCGATTTGCGCGGCTCAGAGCGAACATTGAGAATTGCTATATATTACTTTGTTGCGAGGTGGAAGGTCGGATCGAATTACCCTGTTCTCCCCCACCCGCATGGGCGAATACCCCGACTTCAGGGTCTCCCTCTTGCCCGAGGCGACGTCCCCCCACCAATCAGAGGACAACGCGGTAAACTGTTTCCATGACTGCCATTATGACCCCTGTCCTTCGTTCCCCCGGCACCCTTCACTCTCGTGCCACACCGACGGCCTTCCCTTCGGTGACATGATGCAAGGTGACCGCTTGTAATTTGCGCTCGCTTTTGATTGATCCCATCTTTATTGTAACTGCCCACATCCAGCTGATGGCTATCTCCAAAATTTATATTTAAAGATACGTTTAATTCTTTACTAGAGCTACTGTTATTCTTTACTTATTTGCGTAGGTCTCAATTTTTTACTCGCATTAAATTTCGGCAGTAAATTTCTATAATGTTTTTGTAAAATTTTACACTGTTTAATCTAAGTTTCTTGATGGATGTCTTGTGTTTCTGTCACTCCAAAGCAGAAGTATGTTTCTAGTGCACGCCTATAGAAACTTGTTATTTTTCTTTTCACAGCTAGAGGTAAAGAATTCTGAGATAAGGCATAATGCTTAACCACATAGCTTCACTTGAGATTAGAAATCTTATCTGGACCATTGGACTTTTGTTTTCAGCCATTCTAAAGTTTCAACTTCATTAACTCCCTCGTGGTCCACTTTTCACAGGTGATATATTTATGTTTATTGTTGAGATAGAATTGTATAGAGATTGACTTCTCTGAACGGAATTATATAGAACACCAGAGTTCAATTGAAAATAATTTTTAGGCGACTAAAAATAGTGTCAGAGTAGCAATGTACCAGTAGCCTCTATTTCACAATACGGGAATAATAGAAGGAAGTATGTTAAAAAATTGAGAAACACTTTCCTGCTACATGACTAATAAACAAATGAATCCATTATATTCCAACTAATGATTGGCATATTTTTATGATTCAGATCCCTCAAATCAAAGTTCAGGTAATCAGTGATGATGCTCTTTAGAATTTTCGGGAAAATGTTCAGTCACTCTGTCTTCGCTAAGTCGTCCATATTGCGTATTTCTGTAGGAACCCTCGAATTTCTCCAGCATAGCAAACGATTTCATTCTAATGTGTATAAAATTAAAAATTTTATTTCCGCTCCAACCGAATATCACACAATAGGTATAGTTTATATCTCTATTTATTATTTCCATGTATAATTTATGAAATTCCTGACACCCAACCAGTATTGATCGATTAGTTATCGTCAAAGAACACAAACGTAGGCAATCCTTACTAGGACTGGCCACCTAAGGGCAGTGAAACTGTAACACACAACCATTCGACGAAATTAGGCGATTTTAAGGTTTGTTGGCAATTTTTCGAAATGTAGTAATCACAGAATATTGCCCGTTTGGAATATGAATGCATGGGTCACGTGTAACCCGAGACAATACATGCTTTGTATAAAAGGTATCGAAAGGGATAGTTTCAGGAAAATAGATTTATTTCATACTCGTATCGCTACAATGCCTCAATATTCCTCACACACCCACTTGAGTGCCGACACCCTTTTGCCAGAGCGGCTTTTCCGCGGCTCTAAGGTTCCCTGGTGGGCGTATTCCGGAAGGTCCTTAAGGGTACACGTGAAGTCTTCTTTGATGGCACTAAGGGTCCCATGGTGGTGTCCTTTTTGGGAGGATTTAACTTTTATTTGGAATAGAAAATAGTCTCCTGGTGCCAAGTCGAGAGTGTAAGAGGGTTGGGGAATCGTCGCGATGCCGTTGCAGGTCTTTGAAAGCAGACACTTGACTCTGCTCTTTTGGTCGTCCGACCGTTAGACCTTTGGGAGAATGAGTTTAGCGCAGATCTCTCACATCGCCAAATCTTCACTGAAGTACACTGCCTTCTTATGCCAATAACACGATCTGCCATCATGCGCACAAATAGCCGACGGTCTGAATTCAGCACTTCACGCACTGTCAGGAAAACTTTTTACCGACACTTTTTAAACAAACCTTATAAGACACGTTTCTTCGGTTTACCGTTTCTTCGGCTTTCGGGAAGGTTTTCCTATACTAATTGAGGGTAATGCCGTAAATTGTTTCTCATTGAAAATGGTATAAAACTTCCTAATTCAACACTTTAAACTTTCATTAATTTCCCTGTGTGTACGTTAAGACTACGATTGCTAATATTTATCGATGAAAATATTGAAAGGATAAACTTTCCAAAATCAATTTCCTCAATATAAAGAGCAGAGGGAGAGTGGCAAGTAACGTTACACCTGAAAGACGAGGAGAACGACGAACGCTGACTCGCTCTACTCCACCACCCTCTATTTAGTCTGCATGCATGACGGCCAAAATAATCAGATACATGTATTTTTTTAAGGTAATCTACCGGTTAAGGCAGGTTTTCAGATGGACACAACTATCAAATAAATATTTTGTAACTCCAAACAAAACCCAATCCAGCAACCTACTCTACTTCAAGTCCTTTTCATCTCTGTGTGCTTCCTTCCTCCCTTCATCCCGTCCAACATCCCTATCCTGTTCAACATCCCTATCCTGTTCCTACTCTTTCCTCGTTTGCCTAACATTCTCCCCTCTATTACCTTCTTCAACACCCCACTGCCGCTCAATACGCCTTTCATCCATTTTTCTTGCCTCCATAGGCTCCCAACAAACCCCTCTCCTTGCCCACCATCCCTAGTACTTCTTCATTTGTTTTCCTTTCGGTCCATTTCTCCTCCATTCGTCTCCACACCCACATTACAAAAACCTCCAATCTGCGTCTATCCTCCTACTTCAGTTCTCACGTTTCCGCCTCATTACGCTCCAAATCAAAGTTTTTACGAGTCTTTTCTTAACCTCCCTACTCAACCTCCCCGTCATCAACTCCCTCCTCCTTAAGATTGCCTCCTTGCCCAGCGTACTTCTTCTCCTTACGCCCCTACTACTTTGACCGTGTTGGCCCAAAACACTTCCGAGATATGTAAGCTGTTCCACAAGCTCTATTTTTTCCCCTCCTATTTTAATGTTTAGCTTAGGCTTTTTCTTTCTGGAAAATCGCATAACCTTTGTTTTACTTATATTGATTCTCATCCCATATCTATTTCACTGAATTTTCAATTCACTCAGCTATGCCCCTAAATCACTTGGCTGACTGACAAACTAAAGCTTGGTCATTCGCAAACCTAATTACGAATTCCCCTCCGACTTTTATTCCTACCTCCAGTTCTTCCCATTCCTTTTTAATCTTTTCCTCCACACATACGTTGAGCAGCACCGGTGATAATGGGCAACCCTGCCTTACACCTCTTCCTAACACTGCCCATCCGGACTCTCCGTTCCCCACTCGCACCTGAGCAGTCTGAGACATGTACACGTTGCGGATCAGTCTCCTGTCCCTCCAATCCATTTCTGTTTTCTTCAATACACGCATTAGTTTTTCCCAATTCACTCTGTCAAATGTTTTTTCGAAATCTACGAACAGACAAATACGTCCTGGTTGTATTCTATATTCCTCTCGATTAGTGATCTCATTACTGCAATGGCATCACGCGTACCTCTTCCTTTCATAAACCCAAACTGATCATCCCCCTAAGTAATCATTTGCCTTACTCTCTACTCTTTTGTTTATGATCCTGAGAATAACTTTAGCTGCGTGGGATATCAAACTTATTGTTCTGTAATCCTCACATGATGCAGCCTTTACCTCTCGGAATATGAACTAACACTGATCTCACGAAATCTTCCGGCCCGATTTCTTCCTCCTAGATACTACGAATCAGTCCATATAGAGTCTTCTCCCTACATTTTCCTAAACATTTCAACAGTTCCACAGGAATGTTGTCTCCCGTAATGCCCTTACTGTTTCATCGTCGAGTATGCCTGGACCTAAGCTGTCTTCTGAGTAGGTTGCTCGATTGTATTCTGTAAGGAGAAACAGCGTATTTACTTGGAAGTTGTCTCCATCCAAAACCTACCTTAACCGGTAGAACACAGGCCAAGGTACTGGCCCCCCCTTAATACCCAGCCTTTGGGTGAATTTCATACGCCGAAAAGGACTTAGCAAGGGTGAACTCTACCATCACCTACCAAGCCGACCTTCGGGTTGATAACTGTTTTCATGCTTTGGATGATTAGATATATATGTGTATATAAATATATATTTGCACATTGTTTTTGTATATACACACACATATACAATATATAATATTATATATATATATATATATATATATATATATATATATATATATATATATACACCCACCGGGACGGTTCTTACGAGCCCCTTCGGGACCGACATTGAACGTTGTTATATATATATATATATATATATATATATATATATATATATATATATATATATAGCGGGTCGTGGTGGTCTAGCGGGTAGAGCGTTGGACTGCTGACCGGAGGGTCCCGGGTTCGATTCCCGGGCAAGGCACTTTGGGCACCTGCAGCTCCACCCAAGCTAGTTGATTTTTCGGGTACCAGATCTTCCTGGGAAACCATAACCGGCACAGGGAAAGGAACTGGCCCCCCTACCCTGATGTGTGAATGTTCACACGCCGTCGGGCTTGGTACATGGGTGAGCTCTACCATCACCTACTAAACCGACCTTCGGGTTGATTACTGTGTTTATGGTTTTTTAGGTTTATGGTCTGACCTGAAGAAGGCCTCGGAGTAGGCCGAAAGCTCAAATCATCTACAGTGTGAGTGTCCTTTTACGTGTTATCTGTTTTATTCTATATATATATATATATATATATATATATATTATATATATATATTATATATATAGAAGACTAGACTCTTACTAAAAATCTTTACACTTTCACAACAATGTAGAATTCTTTTTTAGTTTTAAGGTCTTCTATAACATAAGCTGAAGAGAGAAGTGCATTCACTCCGAGTATTCCGATGCACTTGATTGATGAAATATTTAACGATGACTCAAAAATATTCCTTGATTATACTCAGGTTGAGAGTACACTTCACCGCAAGATAAGATCATAATCAGCAAAATGGGTATTCTGATGCCGAAGACTTGTACATGTATGGCATCGCCCAACAGCATGTGGCGATTTTAAAATGTGTTACTAAAGTGGCTGCTTGGTGATATTCTGCTTCTTCTTGTCCTCTTCGCCTTTTCGCTTTATTTTGTCATTTTTATGCACTTACTGTAAAAGGCTTGTAAATGCTGGCTATTTTTGAATTATGAGAAATAAATAAATGTAATCTATCGCAAAATAATATCGAACGGAAAGAAAGGAAAGTACGCCATGTCGATGGCTTCGCAAACTTGAACTTGAACAGGTGAACTTTGGTTGGATCTTTGGTGCGCATTGTTGACTTAGCCGTCTCATTCACTGTCCCCTCGGTTGGGGGAAGATCATTTTGGAATATCAATGATATTCCTCGGTCCAGAATAAAATTCACGGGGTCTGAGGAAATCGTTTACAATTGTCATTTTTCTCAGCTCGAACGCAAATATTCCCGAGAAAATTTCATTTAAGGTTAAACTAGTTCCTTTTCGTTCCTCCCTTTATCAAACTTCACTTCATAAAATAACGCAATTTCCGGCGTAACGTGATGGAAATCCCTCATAATGAAAGAAGACACCTGGCTTTTCCACATTAAACTGTTCTATTTACGGCCTAAGTTTGGTTGCAGCGTAACATCTTCAGGTGAAGAACAACCGCTGGACAAAATTTGTGGAGGAATAAAAGGTCTGTCCCAAAAGTAGTACGACTTATATTTTTCCTGATTAGACGGACGGACCGGCGGCGGTTTCTCTGGCTGGGTCCGGGGAGGGGAGTCTCAGGAAAAGCTGGAGACCAGTGGCAGTTGGCTCCCAGCCATTGCAGAGTGCAGATCGTTGGTTTGAAAAACCTCTATAACGTGACCTCGTTACGGTCCGACATGAAGCAGTTACTGGAACAGCACTACGTAATCAAATTTTGCGTGAAACTGGGAAATAGACTCCTGGCATACTCAAGGCAGCTTGTTGTGTAAACGTCATGGGTAGAGCGGGTGTTTTTTGAGTGGCACAAGTTGTTTCGGAGGAGGGTAGAGAAGATGTTGAAGACGCCGAACGTTCAAGATGCCCTTCGACCTCAAAAAGTGAAGAAAATTTTGCAAGAGTGAAGGCTTTGTTGGACAGGGATCCCAGAGTAAGTGTTCGCTTAGTTTCTGATGAAATTATCATTCCTAAAAGCGATGTGCATCGACTTGTGACTGAATAACACGAGCACGGGAAAGGTGTGCGCGAAGTTGGTGCCGCGAGTGCTCTCGGTCGGGAACCAAAGGAAACTCGCACGCGGATCTGCTAAGAGTTCCTCGATCATATGAGTGAGGATCCAAATTTTGTAAACAATGCCCCACCGGACTTATTCCTCTTCCCCCGCCTCACATCCATTCTGACAGGACGTCACCACGACTCGGTGGAAGCGTTACAACAGGCCGTGACGAGGGACCTTAGCAGCATTCCGGGCGCCACTTCCCAGAAGGCGTGCGAGGCGTGGAAAACTCGCTGTCAGCCGGGTGTGTGGACGCACAAGGGGGCTACTTGAAAGACTTTCGAGTGAATGCATTAATTTTGGCCATGAACATTTTTTCAATCGACTCAGTCCTACTACTTTGGGACAAACCTCGTATATACTATATACCATGCTGGGGATGACAACAAACCAATGGTATCAATTAAACCATTAAAAGCGGTGAGAGGGGAGCTGGAAAGCGATTGTAATTTACCTGAAGATGTTACGCTATAGCAAAACCTAAGTAGGTCGTAAGTAAAACAATTTTATGTGTAAAAGGCAATTGTCTCTGTCATTATACTTATATATTTTTTTATTTTTCTTAAAATAACTTGGAACTTTTGCGTACATTTTATTAAGCATCCGAATGATGTGTAATGCTCTTGAAAATCCCGATGGGGTGAAAATTAAAAGTTTTTGATATTTTTTTACAATAATTTTAAATCCCCACAGGTCATCACTTCCCATGCTAAGTTACCGTGCTTATAATGAAATGGTATTGATATTATTCGAAGGTTGCAGTCCAGAAGTGAATCCAATTCCTGTAAACATGAATTGGCCCGGAGGTGGGTTCCGACCACTCTCTCAACATGCAAGAGTGCTCCCCACTTCGCTAATCCGATTGGCACTTTTCAATCAATTATCAACCAGGTTATCTCTTAGTCGGACGCGCACGACCCTCGCATCGGACCCTCACTCGAGAGCATGGCGTTCCTGAGAACACGCAGTAAGCAAGAACACCCAATCCGAAACCCCCTCAAAGGATAGTTGGTTCGACGCCTGCAGTACGTGTACATATTCGATGAGAAACGGTTCAATGGGAAAAATATGCAAGAAATGACTCTCTCGGCACTTAAAAAATCAAATCACAAGTAGGCGTTTTTATGATGGCACAGAGAAATAATCATAAAAAGAGTTTATCATTTATCATTAAAAAGGAAATTGTTCTGGAATTTCATTATTATAATCTATGCGTTTCTATTGAAAGATGGTCGTTTTAAACAAACAGTGTATTCGTGAATTGGACAACCACTATTCGCTTTGGTGCTGAAGCAGTCACAAGACTGCTGGCATAACACGTTGTGAGTGAAAAAGAGAATGGTTTGAGGAAGTGATTCATAACGGAAAAAGAAAATACTTAATTCTTCCACACAAATTTTATATTATTATCCACAAGTTGTGAGTGCATGAGCGTAAAGCAATTGTAATTGTTGAGGCTGCAGACATTAATTTATAATATGAAATTAAAAAGCAAATGAACATAAAAATGACGAAAGGATAATTCTGAAATGTTACACTATTTCACTTCAGAAGGGCTCTTGTCGGCTACAGTCGCATTCTGAACGGCTGGCTGGGCGATGAATCAACCATACGTACCATATGATTGCAAGGGCAGAAAATTCCCACACTGTATGTGCATGGAGTGTCGAGGGTCTAATTGCGGAAGGAACGCCTTTGTCTTTCCAGGGAGGTGAACGGGCCGCAGGAGGAAAACCCTGCGGTAATTTGCATGCGATTTATATGGCTGGTAATTAGCACTGACGGGGAATCGCTTCCGCGTTGACTAGGAGAATCCATGACTCCACAATTAAACGAGTAGGATTCACGAAGTACACA